>CM077093.1:117749375-118949375 GCA_039513925.1 Platanthera zijinensis | reverse complement strand
ATGAAACCCTGTCTACTTTCCTTATTGAGAATAAATTCTCAAGAGGAAAAATTGACAAAACTCTATTCCTTAGGGAATCCAAAGGCAAGATCATCTTAGTTCAGATCTATGTTGATGACATAATCTTTGGATCTACTGAAAACAACCTTTGTAAAAAGTTTGCCAAACTTATGCAAGGGAAGTTTGAGATGAGCAGTATGGGGGAACTGAAGTTCTTCTTGGGACTCCAAGTAAGACAGACTGATGATGGCTTGTCCATATCCCAGTCTAAGTTCACCAAAGAATTGATTAAGAAATATGGTATGAAGTCATCATCCACCATGAGAACTCCTATGGGAACAAGTATGCCTATATGCAAAGATGAAGCAGGTAAACCTGTTGATGAGACTTTGTATAGAGGAATAGTTGGCTCACTACTATATCTCACTGCTAGTAGACCAGATATTATGTATGCTACATGTATCTGTGCTAGGTACCAAGCCTGCCCTAAAGAATCTCATTATACTGCAGTCAAAAGGATTCTGAGATATCTTAAGGGCACACCTAATCTAGGTCTTTGGTACCCTAGGAATAGAGATTTTCAACTAACAGGCTATTCAGATGCAGATTTTGCAGGATGTAGAGAGGATAGGAAGAGTACTACAGGTACTTGTTAATTCCTGGGAGGAAGACTAATATCATGGAGTAGTAAGAAGCAGACCAGTGTGGCAATTTCCACAGCTGAGTCTGAGTATGTTGCTGCTGGAAGCTACTGTGCACAGCTATTATGGATGCAGCATCAGCTAAAGGATTATGGTATTCAAGTAAGTAGAACACCTCTTTTGTGTGATTCTAAGAGTGCAATTTCTATTGCTAATAATCCTGTTTCTCATAGTAGAACTAAGCATATAGAAATAAAATACCATTTTCTTAGAGCACATGTAGAAAAAGAAGACATTTCATTGGAATTTGTGAAAACAGATTATCAAATAGCAGATGTGTTTACTAAGCCCCTAGATGAGACCAAATTCAATAAATTCAAAATTGAATTAGGTATATTAACCATTGATTAGTGTAATCACAATATCATCAACAATGAAGTTGAAGTGGTAACAAGACATTCAAGTGATATAAAGACACATTGAAGTAATATCAAGTACTCTGTAGTACTTATAAGTTGTGATGAACAAACAGAAATTGGCTAAGTAAGATGGTGTCGACATAACTGCAAATTGGTGTCGACACATAATAGACGGACTTGATGTCGAGATAATAGAAGCTTGTGTCGACACATTCCATCTGTGTCGACACTTATAGTCTGTTTTTGGCGACTTTTGATCTTCTTTAAACAGAAGGTATAAATAGGTCAAAAACTCATTCTGTCGACACGCTTACAAGGTTTTCGAAACCCTGTGTCGACATTCTCCCTCTCTCTCTCTTTCTCTCATCTTTCAAGCGTTCTCGACTGATCAATGGCGCCAAAGATTGAAGATAATGTGAATGAAGGATATGAGTTTGTGCGCCAGGCCTTTGTTGCTGCCCCTCCAGATGTTCTCGGGGTTATCTCTCTCCTCTCCGACTCAGGATTAGAATTTCTGGTCTCTGAACCATCTAAGATATGGAAGAAGGAGGTGCATGAGTTCTTTACTTCTACATCTGTAATCTCTGAAAGTCATGAGATAAAATCAACAGTTCATGGGTCACCAGTGGAAATTACACCAAGTAAGTTAAGAACAATTCTACACTTACCTATAATTGAGAATGAAGAGGATGTCCCTGCTTCTAAATCAAGGGAGGCTCTTCAATGGTGTGGATTGGATTCCACCATGAAAATTAGAGCTGCTTTCAATAGGAAAGGAATGAATCAACAGGGCAAGTTTCTGTCTGAGGTGGTTGGAAAAGTTATTCTGTGCAAGACAGGTGGACATGATAGAATTTCCGCCTATATGTTCAGCCTAATGACCAGGATTGTGTTTACAATTCCAACGGATTGGTCAACTGTAATCTTTGAAAAGATTAAGGAAGGAATCAAGAAGCCAAATCTGGCTAGAATAATGAGTATATACCTAAGTAAGGAGATTCCTGATGTTATGCAACAACAACCTGGAACAAAAATTAATCACATGAGAAGGATGGACATGAGATTGTTCTCCAGATGGGATAAGGTGCTGACCAAAGAGATGCCTGAAGTGGAAAGGCAGGATTCACCTGAGAAATCCCCAGGTCATGCTACTAGTACTGAGCACCCACAAGAAGAACAAGTAAGACAAGAGGTTGAAGATCAGCCTGCTTCTACACAAGTTCAGGATGCCACAATACCTGCAATTCAAGAAGAAGAAGTAAGAATACCAGCTCAGCAAGTTTATTCACCTACACAGACTGTATCTACTCATGACCAGGTATAGGTGCAGGGGGAGCTGGGGTATTTTCCTACAAAAGACATTTCTAATATTTCTATTTCTACACAGGTCCAGGGAAAGCAAGTGTCATCACCTGCCCAGGACATCACCAATACTGAACAAGTACAGGGGGAGAAGCTGTCTGAGCAAGTGCAAGACGATGCTCAAATTGATATATCTCAAAATTTGAATACTGCAGATGTTCCAGCCCAGAAGGAATATACTCTAGAAGAGTTATTTCCAGATAATGAAATAATTACTGATAGAATGGAAGTGGAGCAAGATATTGAGGGGGAGCCTGTGCATGTGGAGACTATACAACATGGCACTGAAGCAGCTGTTCCTCCTCCTCCCAAAGAAAGAGTTCAAATTGATAGTACTTCTGATTCTGAGAATGAAGAAGCCAGGGTGGCTAAGAAGAGAAAACTTATGGTCTTCCAGAGAAGGAGCAAGAGCTATAAGCAGGCTCTACAGTCTACAGCACATCACACTCCTTCTGACTTTGATTATAACAAGTTTTTGGTCGATTTACAAGTGAAATTGGATGAACACAGAGTGCCTATTGAAAAATATGTTGATGAGAACAACAAGTCCCTACAATTTGACTTAGCTCAAGATATAAAATCTATTAGGTTTGAGGTCAATATGCATAAGAAGGAGATGACAGATTGCTTCCATAAGGGAGGTAATGCTGTGGTATATTTGGCAAAACAACAGCAGTCTATCATCCCTAAGGTGGATGATATTGCTTTAAAGCAAAGCTATGTCTTGGAAAATCAGATAAGGATGAATGAGAATTTAACTGAATCTCATCATGAGATCATTGATGAATTGAAAAAGATTGTTCCAGGCCTGCCTGCAGCTAGAGCAAAGGAAATGGAAGAATTTGATAAGAACTTTCAAGCTGCTATTGATTCTGTTAAAACTGCTATCACTACCTCTCAAAAGAAAATATCTGACAAGCTTCTAAAGTTAAAACCATTTTTTAAAGAGGGTGTGAATTATCTAGATGGCCAAATCAGATTTCAGAAGGAAGATCTAAGAGATCATGTTACTAGAGAAGCCATAAAGGGGGAGAGGATGTTAGTTCATGCAGGCTCAGAGCACACCAAATGGGTGACCAATAGTATTCGAGCCACATTGGGATATCCACCTTTGTGTGATGATGCTATGGTGGCTGAGTCCGGAATACAAACAAGTCTACTTGAAGGCAATCAACCTGAGGTTGCCCAAGTCATTTACCCTCCTCCAGATTATGATATGATTGATCAGCAAGTTCAAAGAATGTATAGTACTCCAAAGGAGGTTACCAATGTTGTTATTGGGAAGGTTGATAAGCCTGAGGCTACTTTGAAAGACCAGCAAGATGCTCTACTATCTAAGAAAAGATTTAGAGAGCAGGCTGAACTTAAGCCAGACTTTGAGCAGTGGAGTCCTACTTCCAGAAATATTATACTCACTGCATGGAAGGCTGTCAAAGACCAAGTGCATGAAAGAGGCAAGTGGTTCAATGAGATGGAATGGCAGAAGTATGAAGCCAGGCAAGAGGCCATAGTACAGTTTAGAAGAAAAGCCAAGCTGGGTAGGCTGCCTCCAAATGCTCAGGAGCTGAGCAAGTACTTTCCAAAGCCCTTTCATTATTTTGAAAGGCAAAGGCTCAAGGAAGAAGCAAAGAAGAAGGCTGATCTAAAAGGCAAGAAGCCAGCTGAAGATTCTGAAGCTCCTGTGAAGGCTCAAATTCTATCTGGCAAAGGGATTGTCATAAAAGAGCCTGATCAATCTTAATTTTTAGTTCTTTCAAAGTATTTTGTAATGTTTTGATTAAATCATTAAATGTAAATCTCTGTATTCAAACATTTTCAAGTTATAAACAAAATGTTGTTTGGTATCATATAATGTTCATTCTGTGATGGATTGTTTTTATTTTGTTTATATTAAGTATTCCTGTTATGTCATATATCAGCAGTTTATACTTTTTATAAATGGTGTATATCATTGGCTATAGCGTTATGACTTCTCCAAATAGGGGGAGATTGTTGGGTACATTGGAAAATGTGTACCTGATTTGAAGAAGCCCAACTTAGCTCAATGATATACATCAAGGTGTATTTGATGTTGTTTTGAGTTGACATGTGCAGGTGAAGAAGTATTAAAGAATGCAGAAAAATATTCTAAGTCCACATGTCGACACCTGAAGAAATTGTGTCGACACTTCAGAATATTTGTGTCGATACTTCAGAATATCAGTGTCGACACAGAGAAAGATAGTCGACCACATTTATGTCGACACTGGGAAGCAGTGTCGACACATAAAGAAAATCGTCGACCTCAGCACTGGGAAGCAGTGTCGACACATAAAGAAAATCGTCGACCTCAGCACTGGGAAGCAGTGTCGACACAGTGAAAGATAGTCGACACCCAAAGAAAGTTAGTCGACTAGTGAAAGATAGTCGACCAGAGAAAAATAGTCGACTAGTGGAAGATAGTCGACTAGTGAAAGATAGTCGACCAGAGAAAGATAGTCGACTCACAGAAGAAGATAGTCGACCTCTACTGTGTCGACACTAGGTGGATGTGTCGACACCTTGAGATTGAGTCGACACATATTGGCAGAAGTCGACTATGCTTGTGTCGACACCAGAAGACTGAGTCGACACATTTTGGCAAAATTGAAGATTGATGTGTCGACACCTGAAGGTTGAGTCGACACATACTGAGTTCTGAATCTACAACAACTGTGTCGACACACGGGACTTGTGTCGACACACTGCAGAGTCTAGACCAAGTTATTTTCTGAAGAAGCTGTGTCGACTTAAAGGCAACTTAGTCGACATCATCAAAGACTGTGTCAACACCAAAGTCACTTGTGTCGACACAGATAGACAGATTGGTCTCGACACTTTCTAACAGACTGTCTCGACATTTTGCTGTCCAAGGCTAAGGTATAGGAACTGTTTGAAGACTTGACAGCTGTGGGTTGCCACCGCTTAACTGAAGCTGTCAGACCTGTCAGAAAACAGTTAGAAACCGGATCAGCCGGTTACCATGAAGAAAGTCTATAAATAGACATATTCAGAAGGAAATAAGAAGCCAAGAAAAAAAACAGAAGAAGATCTAAGAAGAAGAAACAAAAGGATTACGATCCTATTGAAGTTTCAATTCAAGAAAGTGCTAAGCTCTAAAGAAGATCTTCATCAGAAGATCTAAGAAGAAGAAGTCTGAAGTATCAGAAAAGGTGTTGGATAGAGAGGGATCCAGTCATCTTGAAGAAGAAGAAGGAAGCCATCAGTGGTTTCTCAAGAAGCTGTTTGGAAATCAACTCAGCTAAGTTCAGATTCAAGAAGCTTTGAAGAAAGCTCAGATTCAGTTGATTTCATCAGCTGATCAAGAAGTGTCTTGTCCTCTTCTCTCTCAACAAAGGCAAGACATTAAAATATCTTTTCTAAATTTCTGTAGGATCTGTTTACACAGATCTGAGTTGTAAGCCTGTGTTATAAAGGCTGAGTGTAGGAGAGGTGATCTCTGAGTGGTAGGGCTATTTGCCTGAGTGTAGGAGAAGGTTCTTCTCTGAGAGGTAGGCCTTGAGGCAAGGCTGAGGTAGGGCTGTTGAGCCTGAGTTGTAGGAACCTATCCAGGTTCTGAGCTGTAGGATCTGAGGATCTGAGAATAGTGGAAGTTTGGCCGAATCTAGCATACTGCTAGATAGGTGAAGGGGGAAAGTGGATGTACCCAGACCTTGAGGAACCACTATAAAACATTGTACAATCTGGGATGCTTAGTTGTCTGTGAATGCTGTGCTAGATGTTTTAATTTGTAATTGAATTCTGCCTAGAAGTATAAACAAGAAATTAGAACCTATTCACCCCCCCCCCCCTCTAGGTGTTTAGGTTATCTTGAAAGTAAAACTATCAAGATCCCATCTGAAGGAAATGAACGGCCACAAATCACCCTGAAATAACTTTCTTGGGCCAAACAAAGCTTGTGACACGCTCGTGTCACAGGGCGTGTACCTTAAGCGGCACACAAACCGACTTATCCAGAACAGGACACGGTCATGTGACATGCCCGTGTCACAGGCCGCGTGCACTGACTCAGATTCAGACACGCCCATGTCAAGGCTATGTTCACTAGACATCAATACCCTAGACAATTCCAAAGAAGGACATGGACCTATGATACGCCCGTGTCACGGGTCGTATGCCTAGATTCGGCTGCAGACACGTCTGTATCCATCCCGTGTTCAATAAGCCTCACAAACCTGGCCAAAAATCGAGGAGAACACGGCCTCTGACACGCCCGTATCTCAGGTCATGTACCCTCTCAACAAACGTCAACTGCATTTCGTCGAGTACTCGTGACGACACAGAGAAGGACACGGCTTGGGACACACCTGTGTCCCAGGCTGTGTTCCTCACTCGAGACACACTCGAGACCCAATTCACACTCGAGTAAACAGAGCAGGACACGGCTTGGGGCACGCCCGTGTCCCAGGCCGTGTTGCCCAGCCTGAACTCAATTTTGGGATTTGGGGTGTTACAACCCTCCCCTCCTTACAATAAATTTTGTCTCGAAATTTGCACACAGTAAGGAAAACAGCAATCAAGATGTTATAACTTCACAAAAGTTTGATACAACTTGACACGCATTATACAATAGCTTAAACAAATAGCTCAAAAAATTCAGCCTGCATGGTCTGCTCTCGCTCCCATGTTAGCTCCTCACGGCCACAGTTGTACCACCGGACCTTGACCATCCCGATTGTCTTATTCCACAACTGTTTATCGGCTCTATCCTCGATTCGAATGGGCCTAACCTTCGTCGTTAGCCCAAATTCGACCGGTACACGATCGTTTGCAATTACTTGAGTTGGATCTTTCACGGCTTTTCGAAGCACAGATATGTAGAACACATAATGCAATCCACTCAATTCTGCCGAAAGAGCAAGCCGATAGACAGCTTCCCCAAATCGCTCCACCACTTCAAACGGACCAAGATATTTCAGACTTAACTTTTTCAGACGCCGAATCCTGGACACACCTTTGAAGGGTTTGATCTTAAAATAGACCCAATCGCCCACCGCAAACTCAACGTTTCGGTGTTTGACGTTATAATATTTGGCTTGTCTATCTTGGGCTATCAGTAACCTCTCCCGAATAGAGCGTATCGTCGAATTAGCTTCTTTGACTTCATTATGCCCATATAGTTTAGATTCGCCTGTTTCCGCCCAAGCTAACGGTGTACGGCATTTCCGACCATACAAAGCTTCAAACGGTGACATACCGATGCTTGCTTGGTAGCAATTATTATAGGCAAACTCTGCCATATAGAGGTGATCTTCCCACCTATTTCCAAAATCAAATGCACACATTCGGAGCATGTCCTCCATCGTTCTGTTGGTCCTCTCAGTTTGGCCATCCGTTTGGGGATGAAAGGTCGTACTGAATTTTAACTTTGTGCCCAACAACTGATGGATTAGCCTGTAAGATCCAACTCCCCCTTTCAATTAGTTAACCCGGATCTTATGCCCAGAACCGCCGCCTTACCGTGACACTAACACACGGGTTAGTCGACACCGCAAGTCGCCGATTCTGTCAGCTAGTACGATCATAAACCTGTTCAGCCAATATGAGAAACAGAAGTAAACAAAAGAGTAAAACATCATAGTCCACAGTCACAGTACTAATCATATATATATCAAATGAGAAGGACAACAATATATAGTCAAACAATGAGCAGAATAATAAAAGAGAGTAATAAGGGCTTATGCCCAGTACATCAAATCTCTCACTCTCTCAAATCCAAAAGCAGCGGAATCTAATCATCTAAACTCATCCCACCTGAGGACGCGCAGTAGTAGTAGTAGTAGCCGGTGGTAACGGTATCTGCTCCTCAAGTACTGTCATATCGTCGTGTTGGTGCTCCATCTCCTCGAGCTCCTAAAATGATATGGTCACCGACCATTAGTCAAAAGACTAAGTTGTTTCCTCCGCACCTCGCCCCGTAACTCTTAGGCACCGAGCGGGAGGAGGAAGTGGAGGACAACAAGGGGTAGCAAAAGGGGAGCAGGTGACAGAAGCTAACTAGAAAGTGTATAATATAATTCTACATCTATCAGTTCTAAGCACAAGGTATAAAGAAGTAAAGTGCAGTACAGTAAGTAAAAGAACTGATAGTAAAGCAGAAAGTAAGGCTACACTACAACTATACTATCATCACAGAGCGTACCTAACTTATAAAAATGCCCATACAAATTTATAAGTTAAGGTTTCCAGGAATTGTAACTTACCATATAAAAGAGCTCATACTAATTTATATGATAAGGATCTATGAAGCGTATGACCTAATGAGTATGAATGATTATGTTATGGTTATGCAACATGCAAGTGCAACACACGCACGTGACTCTGAGATCCCAGACCTTTAGTTCCCATATTTCAAGAGCTAGCATCACTCTCAGGTACCACCATTGTGGCTACGGCAACAGCGGATCGGGCTTCTCCGCTTTCTAGGTGGGTATACACACTACCAGGCCTAGACCTCTCTTGTACGCCTCTGTACACCTGTAACAAGTGCACTCTAGAGTCTCTGCGTACTAAATGCTAGCTGCCTGCTAGACTTTTAGGTCGGGTGCACGTCTTCGGGGATTGTCTGCCTGACCATAGTATTAAACAACATACTGGCCCTTCCACCCGTACACCTCACCCGAGTCACCGTACTGCCATCGGTGTGATGATTGGCCAGTACCACATGACCCACCACAATTTGTTTACTCACATGCAATGATTTAAACTCGAGCCTCCAGCTCGCAGAACCAACCGGTCCTGATTCCTCCAACCCTGCCCGGGTGAGTAAGTAAACCAACCACTTCCTTCCAACTCTGCACGGGTGAGCAAGTAGTCAACAGACTCCAAGTCCCTCCAACCCAGCACGAGTGAGAACACAGATCAAGTTCAGCTCCCTCCAACCCATCACGGGTGAGCATGTGTACCATTTCCCTTAGCCTAGAATACTACTCTTGTCTACCGATTATTAAACTTAGTAGTTTAGGGTTAATCCCAGGACTGCCCAAGGTATGCCCAATGAAGGGGTCTCGAAGGCACTAGGAATCAAGATGGAATTAAAATCCAAAATTCCCTTTCGCAAGGATAATTATTTTTAGTTGATGTCTACCAATGATCCACACTCAACTCTCCTTATTACTCCTGGGCGATCCTAATGACTTAAGTTGTTATCGGGGAGGGCGACGGTCTTCCGCCGACCTCCACTCCATTTGTTACCCAATGACTTGCACTTTACTCTTGTCACTAAGACAACACTATCCACCAGGGTTATACTTCCAATTGTAATCTCCAGCTCAATTGTCGATCTATCCCCCCGGTGGGCCTTATGGTATAACCTTACTTTTACTATGTGCAGCCCATGACCTAATACCACCCCGAAGTCGAACTTCCAATTCATTGGGCCACCAATCCCTAATTATTTATCCTAGGGTGGTATGGACTAATGAAATGAGCATGTTGATTTTCGTAACTTCCCTAGGTCACTAAAGCTTCTAATTAAATCATTTAATTTAAATCCCTAGGCCACTTTACACATGAAGTAGTACAATTTATAATCCACTGACTTAAGGAATTTTTCCTAGATTGTATATTGAAAAAATATTGTTTTATACAAAGTTTCATAATTTTCCTTTGATTATTTATATTTATTCCTTAATTAATACCAAATCCACATAATTACCATTTTCCAAATGAAGTATATGGAATACATAAGACAAAATTCCAGGAAAATTACAGAGCATATATATCATTAATATAAGACTAATTGCAGAGTTTCATTAACCTCTATAGTGTAATGGCCTATCAAATTCCATTCTTAAGTATTTACCAAAATGCCATTATGCTAATTTAAAAATTATCAGTACATCCAAAAATGTTGAGATAAATACACAAGGCTAATCATACAAATATACAATGTTAGAAATAATTCCAAAATTGTTTGATATGTATTTCAATCAATTCATGAATAAATGCAATAAGGGTAAAATGGTAACTTCAATGCAATTTACTCCAAAAGTTCTCAAACAGAAAGATAAAATTTTATAAGTTAATTATAACCTCCTTTTTGACTTGACAAACTTTGGGGATTTTCCTTGATCAAAACCTATTTTTCCAAATTATTTTCCAAAAGGCCTATATTTTTAAAAATTCCAAATAATGGGATTTTTGATCTCAAAAATCCCATAATTAATTTGAGGGGTGAACTTTACCCTAATGAACCTCTGGAATCAATTCCATGATTTTTGCATGCATCAAATAGGCTGAATGTGCATCATTTCATTTATTGATATTTGCACCCCAATGACATATTTAGCCAACACATGCAAGTGGATTAACCCAACATGCAGTGATCCAAATGTGCTGAAATTTTTATCAGGCACCAATGATGTCCCCAAGGACGTGCCACCAAAATTTGGGGCCATTTGGATGCTTATAACTCCAAATATTTCATTTATTTAATTTTTGATATTATGACAAATACTATAGAAACATTTGTCCCAAAAATTCCCAATTTTTGGCAGGGGCTAGATATGCCCTATTCAAGCACATGCCCAAAATTTTGGGTCATATGGACTTCTGTTTTGGCATGGGCTTAGGTTTTAGTTTCTGCCCTAGCCTAGGACCAGTCCTAGGAAAACAGCCCTACAGGTCAGACCACTGGACCAAAATTGAAGTTTAAGATGGAAAATTAAAGCTAACAGATAAGGGTACAATTTTCATTCAGGGGTCAAGTTATGGTGATGCCTCTAAGTACCCTAAATATCACTTGTAAAGTGTCTGTATAAATGTGACAGATAATTAACTATTCATAATCTTAATAATATAATACATGAATTAATTTGCACGAATCTTAAAGAACTTTGGACGGAATCGGGTAATCGTCCCCAAGCAGTCAACGACCCAGATTCATTCTTCCTGGACGATGTTTGCTGGCGGTTTCCGGCCAGCTGAGCCACCACCACCGCCGGCAGATGTCGCCACCACCTTCACTGAGGTGGGGGCTTGCGTTTCCCGGCGGTGAGGCCGCCGGAGTTGGCTCCTCCGGCGAACCCGAGCAAGAACTAAAACTCGGAAAAATCGTGTTTTCCTCTCATGGCATCGGGCTCAATTGAGCCCGATATCTCCCCTATTTGATCTTGATTGCTAATACAGGTAGAGGGGCGGCGAAATGGACCTGAGTTGGTGGCTGGCGGCGAGTTTGGCGGCGGTTTGCCATGGTAGAGATGTTCCAGCGATCTCCTGGCCGAAAGCTTGTTTTTCCACCAATTTCCTTGCTCCAGCTATCGAATTCCAGTTGATTCCTCCTTCTGAAGCTAATGGTGGGGCTGGCTTGGACTGAGGTGGCTTATACATGGAGATAACTCCAAGGTGAGCTCGGGCTCAACCTTGTATGCTCCGCCCATGGTGCCATGTGGCCAGCCCAGCTCCAAATCCTTCTGAAATGCTCTAGGCAGTCGGCCAGTAAGCCCTTGGGCAGAAAAAGCCAAGGCCAAGTGGCCTCCTTCCCATAAACCAACTTTCTCTCTCCTTCTTTTGGTGAATTCTCCAAAATGCCCCTTGCATGCACTCTCTCTCCACAACCAGAGGGGTGGGGCTGGTCTTTGACTCTTTGGGCTGCTAATGGGCCATATTTGGTGGACTTGGCCCAAGGGAAATGACTTAGCCATTATTTTTCCACTTTAGGTCCATTTGTTGACTTGTTGACTTTTTGTGTTGACTTGGTCAATATGGTGAGTGGGCTGACCCCACTTGTTGGTCATAAGCCTAATGGTACCACCCAACTTGGGTTGGGTAAAGGGGGTGCCCTACTTATGCTAATTGGGCCTATGAGTGTGGGTTTGACCACTTTAGGCCCAAGGTTGACTTGGGTCAACTAGGGTCAAATTGTTGACCTAGTGATATGCCCTAGGGTCCACTTAGATTCTTTTTAGGGTTAGGGCAATGTGGTGGGGTCATGGTGTGACTAGGGTCCCTATTTATGCTAGTTTGACCTAGCTTGACTTGGTCCTATTGTGGGCCCCACATGGCCACAACCCCTACCTAGGGTCAAACCTAGCTAATTTCCCTAACACCCACCCTATGTCTAACCCAATCTAAGTTAAGGGGCCTAGAAGTAACATGGGATATTACACAGCCTCCAATCATTCAAAGTGAATCGCCCATCACGGTCACTTACGATGTTACGGGGAACACCGTGCAATCGTACAATCTGCTCAACATAAAGCTTCGCCCAGACTTCCACTGAATCGTCCCTCTTGTTCGATAGGAAGTGAGCCACTTTAGTCAACCGGTCTACGATCACCCAAACCGAATCGTTTCTGTATTGAGATCTCGGTTATCCGTGCACGAAATCCATCGAAATATCATCAAACTTTTATTCCGGAATAGGTAACGACTTCAGGAAACCTCCGGGCTTCTGGAATTTTGCATTCACCAAGGCACATGTTTGACATTGAGCCACATAATGTGTTATGTCTTTCTTTAATCCTAGCCACCAGAATAACTTTTTCATGTCCTTGTACATCTTTGTGCTCCCTGGGTGAATTGAGTATTTTGTAAAGTGAGCTTCATTCATTAATTCTTCCCTTAACTTACCCATACTTGGGACGCACAAACGACCCTCTTTCCTTAAAAGGTTGTCATCCCAGGAGAATTGGTCATTTGAACCATCCACTGCATAGCGTTGGAGACTTTCATCAAGTTCTGTTGCTCGCCGAACCCTGTCTGCAAGGTCATACTGTACCTCCGTCCAGTTCAAACATGCATCGGCTGTGGAATTCTTGTCAACACAAGAAATATCTAACGCTTCCAACTCCTGGATCAGACGCTCATCATGCATCCGCAACCAATTTGCCCTTACCGGAGTCCTACGACTGAAGGCATCTGCGACTACGTTTCCCTTCCCGGGAGTATAATGAATATCAAAGGTGTAGTCCCCGAGGAACTTCATCCACCTCCGTTGTCGCATATTGAGATCCTTCTGATCCAATAAGTATTTTAGGCTCTTTTGATCCGTAAAGATATCCACTTTTACACCATATAGATAGTGCCACCATAATTTAAGTGCAAAGATCACCGCCGCCAACTCCAAGTCGTGGACGGGATAATTCCGCTCATGCACTTTCAACTGGCGTGAGCCATAAGCAATCACCTTGCCAAACTGCAAGAAAAACGCAGCCTAAGCCTCTCCCTGAAGCATCACTATAAATCTCATAGCCGTTTGTACCACATGGCATTGTTAGCACATGCGCCGTAGTCAAACGACTCTTTAGCTCTTCAAAAGCTCGCGCGCACTCCGGCGTCCAAATGAACTTCTGATCCTTCGTTAATATGGTAAGAGGCAAAGTGATATGTGAGAAATTTTCTACAAAACGTCTGTAGTAGCATGCCAGTCCAAGGAAACTCCTGACTTCGGCTACCAAAGACAACACTGTCCACTCTCGTATGGCACTTATCTTTAACGGATCCACCGCAATGCCCTCTCCACTTACCATGTGGCTAAGAAAAGCCACTAACGACAGCCAAAACTCACACTTTGAGAACTTGGCAAAGAGCTTATTTCTCCGCAGGGTATGCAACACCAACCGTAATTGGTTCACACGATCAGCTTCAGATTGCAAGTACACCAAGATATCATCAATGAATACGATCACAAATAGATCCAAGTACTCTCGGAACGTTCGGTGCATTAGATCCATGAACACCGATGGCGCATTACATAGCCCAAACGACATTACAGTGAATTCATAATGACCGTAGCGTATTCCAAACACTGTCTTGGGAATGTCACCTTCCCGAATCCTCAATTGGTAATATCCAGATTTTAAATCCAATTTAAAATAGACGGTTGATCCTGCTAGCTGATCGAACAAGTAATCTATCCGTGGAATCAGATACTTATTTTTCTCTATCAGCTTATTCAATTCACGATAATCAATATACAACCGTAAACTACAGTCCTTTTTTTCACAAACAGAATAGGTGCGCTCCAAGGTGACATATTTGGGCATATATAACCCTGTTCCAGCAACTCTTGCAATTGAACTTTCAGTTCTGCCATTTCATTTGGCTCTACGCGATATGGCGAGCGGGCCACAGGTTTCGCACCTGGCACCAACTCAATAGAGAAGTCTATCTCCCGTTGGGGTGGTAACCCAGGAAGATCTTTAGGAAACACATCAGCAAACTCCGACACAATCAGAACATCATTCATACTGGCCTTTGGCTCAACAGCCTGAATAAGCGTGAAGAATAACTCCGCGCCCTTCCGAGCAACATTGACGACTTGGAGAGCAGACATCAAGATCCCGTATACTCCTCGCATACCAGCAAACTTAGTATCAAGCTCGATATTCTGGCCCAGTGTGATCTCCTTTGAATTGCAATCAATAAAGGCACGCTGCTCCGAAAGCCAGTCCATACCAAAGATCACATCAAATTCTGATATCGGTAGCACAGATGCGCTCAAGCAGAAATCCCGACTTTCTATTTGAACTGCCACATCGCAAGCCCTATCCGCAAGCATCACGCATCCATTCGGTAATAACACCTTAACACTATCTGTCGTCCTATGACTAGGTACTCCAATTCGATCTACGATGTCCTTAGACAGAAACGAATGCGAAGCACCCGTATCAAACAGTGCTCTCGCCGGATTGTTCCGAATCAGGACAAATCCTAAGACAAACACATCATACACAAGCTACACACAAGGTATGCAATATAAAAAGAAATCAATATCTTAACTCATACCTGTGACGACGTCACTTTGCTTTATGGCCTCTTGCTGGCCAAGATTATAGACTCGGGGCTGCTCCTGGGATGTAGAGGACTCCACCACTGCTTTTCCTTTTTCAGCATAAGACGCTCCCATATTCTTTTCCCCCTTTGGCGGACCAACCCGACAATCACGGACTATATGTCCCACTTTGCCACATATAAAGCAGGTACGAGACTCTTGCCTTGTCGTTGCTCCTGACGCAACTAAAGAAGGGGCCTGTCCAGAAGATTTGGACCTCTTGCTCCATTTCTTTTGGTAGTTTGATTTTCCAGGACGGGGCACTTTGAACTCAGACTTCGTCATAGCGAAGTCCCTCTTTCCTTGCACCCGTTTCATATCATTCTCCAACGCACAAGCAGTATCATCCAATGCCTGAAATCCTTGGTTCACCGAACTCAAGAGCAGGAATCTCAACTCATCCCGCAACCCTTCGTAGAACCTATTGGTTTTCCGTTGTTCATTAGCGAAGATAAATCCCGCATAACGGCCCAACCTTGTAAACTCATGCAAGTAAGTATCAACACTACTTTCTCCTTGTGTTAGATGTTGGAACTCATTTTCCATGGCGATGCGTTTTGCCGCTGGTAGGTGCTTTGCCAAAAATAGTCGCGAAAACTCCTCAATCGAGACTTGTGTTAATTGCATGCCAACTAGGTGATACAACTCTATCTCGTCCCACCATAACCAAGCCTCTCCTTCCAACAAGAAGGTGTCCAAGGTGACCTTCTGATCTTCCTTCGTCCTTATCGTCGTCAATATACGCTTGACACGCGACAACCAATCCTCCGCCTGCGCTAGGATTCCCACACCCGTAAACGTTGGAGGATTGAAGCTCATAAAATGCTTCAACTGCCGCTCATCTGCTAGAGGATTAACAGCCTCAATAGTTTCTGGTCTTACACTAACCCGTTCTAGCACCACTGCCGGCTGCGCTTGTCCAATAGGCTGTGCATGAAACATGGCAAATAGCAGCTAATGAGTTGGACGAAGACGTGGAAAAGTCTCATTCATTCAACAGCAACTAAGCGGACTATTTCCGCAGAAGGAGGAGGTGTGGGCACCTCAGTTGGTGCCACACTCTCATCAGAACGCTGGGGCTCAGACTGCCCAGCACCACTACGAGTCACTTATAGGTGAACAAGACACTTTAGCGACCTTGAACAAGCAATCACAACAATATAGGAACACGCAAGTTCCTCAAACAGGAGTATTTACATTCCTTAGTGGACATTCCATAGTTCATTAATGTTAAAGTGGGTCGCACTGACACGTGCTCGCCACCCCACAAAAGAATTCGACCACGAATTCGAAAGAAGAAGACCGAGACAAGCTGATACCAAAATGTAACGACTCCATCCGTTAAATAACATATAATAGAAGGTCCGGCCGGGGCCCCACACTATATGCCACAAATAGGCGTCGAGGTCACAGGTTAATACCAAAACAGGTACGCATCCTAACACAGAGCATACTAGCGGAAGATTTTAACGTTAAACTGAACCCAAACCATGAATGTCCACTATATATAAACAACCACATTTATATATACTCACAAAGGAATGTACAACCAATACTCAAGAGTTTGGCCTTAAGGCCTTACAATTACGCTTTACAGGTGTGGATTATAAACATCGGTGCGAGGGCCGGCCACACATGAACATAACAAAAGCCTTTGCTCAGCCTTCGAGGGACAGCAGCAGTAGCAGGGGCTTCAGCCTTCTATTTCCCGCTCGGCTCTCCAGCACCTGCACAGGGAAAACTCACCATAATGGTGGCAAACAAAGCAACGGTCAACATTCAACTGACTAATTTATAATAACCCTACCCCTTTCCTAAGGCAGTGGTATTCCTTCCCTGCAGGCATAGCTTTTCACAAGCAGATATATCATATAATGTGCACTCACGCACAATCAACATATCACAACCGTCAGCCACACGGCCCGATGATCCGTGCACTCAGGGCACATTCTTGGTGTACCAGCGAACCCGGGTCCCACCACCGTTCAAGGTCCGAAACCCGATGGTATTGAGCATTCAGTCTTAATGGCGCACAGGCCTAAAACTCTCATTATGCGCTCCAACGAGACCAATAACTAGGTCTACCAGTCGATCAGACATAACGCGGTCCAGTTCAGCCAATCTCGTTGCTCAAATCGTCCAACATGACACGGGTCAGCTTTCCCCTTTTCCATTCAGTACCAAGCCTTCAAGAGCTCGCAACTCACAATAGCCACACTGTCCACCAAGGACTACTTCATAACCAAAAAGGGAGTTGGTGCCAGCGTTCCTCGCGGTCGATTGATGGGTTCAGCAGAACTCACTTTCTACACCCAAACTCAACCCATACATAGCATACAACACAAGAATCACGAGGGTATTTTCCTGGACTTCCACTCCAGTGCTTCCTGTTACTATCCTTCATAAGCACAACCCATCGACTCCACAAACTACACGTTTATACACGGAATCTTCTCCGGTGCGCAAAATGTAACATCACCAATCCAGACCAACCTGTCCAGATGGGATTCACACAACATGTCTATTCCATACTACACATTTCCGGATCTATATGCAAGATTGGGGATCCAAGAATCAACCCAAGGAAATCTCTCAAAAGCCACCTTTTGGTGAGGGAAATCCATAGACATGCCAACACGAGGACTTCACATGTCCAAGAAGAAAGATCGTTACCCTTGACGATCTCTTTGGAGCCATGGAAATTTAGCCGGTTAGAAAGCACCGCAGCGGCCTTACCTCCACAAATCTGGACTCGGCTCGTAATTCCGAATGTTGAAGCTCCACCGGCGGCCGGATCTCTTCTTCTCCTCCTCCTTGCTCTCCCTTCTCTCTATCTCTTTTAGGAAGAGAATAACCAAGATTGAATGAGAGATAACTCTCAATTCCTGGACTTAACTCAGCAGGGAGAAGCTTGGACCATTAGATCCTATTTGAAGGAAATGAATGACCACAAATCGCCCTGAAATAACTTTTCCTGGGCCGAACACGGCCTGTGACACGCCCGTATCACAGGTCGTGTACCTTAAGCGGCACACAAACTGACTTATCCAGAACAGGACACGGCCATGTGACACACCCGTGCCACAATCTGTGTGCACTAACACGGCTTCAGACACGCCCGTGCCCAAGCCGTGTTAACCAGGCCTCAATGCCCTGGACAATTCCAGAGAAGGACGCGACCCTGTGACATGCCCGTTGTAAGACCCCCCTTTTTTTTCTTTTTCAACCACCGGGGTCTTAGGCCCAGAACCTCCGCTTTGCGGTGACTCCTTCACGTCCTGAAGGGTCATCACCACAAGGCGCCGATTCTGCCGGCCAATTCGATCACAGAAAAGTAGCACAATTATTGAAGTAAGAATAATGCAGTCCACAATAATAAATCACATGTAAATAAGATAAAATCTTCACGAAGGGAGTGTCCACAGAAATCATCAGAGTACTATAAATACGGGCTTATGCCCGGTACAAAATGTCCTCACTACAAGTCTCTCATGCGGAAGCGAAAACAGAAACTACTCAAGGTCGAGACTCACGATCCCGGCTGTGTGAACTCCGGAGCTAGACTGCCCCATCTCTAGGCGCACCGATCTCTGGGGCTGCTCCTCCATGCTGGGATCCACGATCCCCTAAATGATGCGGTTCGAAAACCGTTAGTCATAAAGACTAAGCCCTATCATCCCCTACCCCTTCCCCCATGGCTCCTAGGTACCGAGCGGGGAGGAAGAAAGGGAAGGACATGATGGTAGAGATAAATCAAGAAACAGGTGACTGTGGACTTAATCTAGCAAGTTGTATCCGGTGAGCAGTTAATATGATGGTTGTAATAGGTCTAGCAGTAAGAAAAGCAATTATATGAATTTAAACCTTCACTTATGCGAGAACACATAAGCAAAAGGGATCTTTTGCAAGGCTCCCATCGTATAGAGTGTCCCATACCACTTATACGTTGGGGTGTCGGTTATCAAACAGCAATGATTGTTATATATTGAAAATAACCTTTGATTTATAAACTTGCCCACACAAGCTTATAGACCAAGGGGTCGTTTTGCAGGTCCTAATGTATAAGCGTCCCATACCACTTATACTTTAGGTGTCAGGGTTAAATGAATCGATTATGCTATGACATGCTAATGGGTATGATGAAACATGCAAGTGCAACTCACACACCCGACTCTGTGCACACAGACCTTTAGTTCCCCCTTTCGGAGCCGTTACCTCCCAGGATACCTCCGTAGTGGCAAACGGAAGCGGTGGGTTGGGCCTCGCCCACCTCAAAACCAGTAAAAGCACCACTGGTCTGACCTATCGTACGCCTCAACGCTTGGTGCACTAAGCGGACTCCTGCGTACTCTTGCCGGCTGGCGCACCGGACTTCTGTTGGCGAAGTGCTAACCACCTCGCCGAGTCAACGATATCGGTGTCGGTGCAATCGAACTCCCCGATATCGAAAAACCCACCACCTTAACTTAGTCCTATCTTATGCACATGCAAGTTTATCGTAAACACAAAAAACCGAGCCGAAGCTCCCCGGACCAAAACGTCTGTCTCCAAACCAACCGAGCTGAAGCTCCCCGGACCATCCCGTCCGTCTCTTAACCAACCGAGCCGAAGCTCCTCGGACTCAAACGTCCGTTTACAAATCACCCGAGCCGAAGCTCTCATCAATCTTCCTGTGCCAACAGTGTTTGTGAAAAGTGCAGCCCTAGTTACCTAGTTACTCTTGTCGATTTGTTATTACAGTTTACGTTAGCCCAGGACTGCCCCCGGTATACCCCGTGAAGGGCTCTCAAGGGGCACTAGGAACCAAGACGGCGGCATTACGGCCCGAAGTTCCCTTTCGCAAGGCACTTATTGTTATTGGTTGATCTCCCTTAACCCGATTCCCTTCTCATATTTCGTTAGACTATCCTAGGGTGATTTTTAACCTTCCTCTCTTCGGGAAAAGCGATCTTTCGCCCAACCCGAGCACCTCTTAACTCTAGCTATCACCACTTCTCACCACTCTTTATATCTTCCTATTGTGATTTCCTCCACCATTGCCCACCCAGACATTATGATTAGCTCCAGTGCCTTCCTCAGATCATGTCCTATTGCATTTCACAAATAGCTATATGCAGATCGACCTAGGCTACATGTCGAACCGGTTATGCAATGATCCATTACTCATCCAAATGCCCTAAATTATTTACTGGAGACTTACCATGATATAAATGACCTAAGTCCAGAAAATGGAAATTTTCCTAATTTATTTGGCATTTAATTAAATTCCTCGAAAATCCCAAGGACTACCGGTTTGAACATGAACTACCCTAAGTTCTCATGCAAGAGGTCCAGCAAATTTATGATAAATTCTAGGTTATCTCAATAGGTTAAATCCTAAGTATCATAATTTTTCTATCATTAAAAAGGCATGAAAACTATTTTAGAAATAATCTCTAACTTCTGTTGTTTATGAATCAAGTACAGAAAATATTCTTCCAAAAATTATAAATAATTTATGCCATGCAGATAAAGGCCTAAAATTAGCACTGGCCAAGTCTCATAATTTTCCAGCAAGTATTTTATCCATAATTAATTTTTAAACATAAAATCCCTTCCTATCATCTGTGAATAAAGTACTAGATTTACTCAACATAAAATTCTATGAAAATTCAGGGATCAATGTTCTACTAGTTAAGATCTAAATCCAGAATTTTAACTGATTATAATTAATTTAAAGCCTCCAAATAATTGAATCAACAAATCGGGCAAATAACCCTTTAACATATGAAGTATAATATTTATCAATCATAAAATTCCAGGTAAATTATCATAAGTCTAAAACATCCTAAAACTCCCTCCTCCCGAGTTTCATAATTTTTGGATTAAATTTAGTGCTTAAAATAACTAAATTACATATTTATCCTAAACCAAAATCTCAACTTCCGAGATACCTAATTACCTCCAATTCCTTCACTATTTAAAACGGAGGGTTTTCTTCATATCATCCCCCTCTCCTCCAAATTTCAAGGGCATACAAGAGCTTTTGCTCCTATGTCCTTCACAAACCTCAAACTCCCACCCATTGGATTTGAGCCAATCTCTTAGGGTAAAATCCACCCTATTCCACACCATGTTACCCAAGAGGGTAGACATAGACTCAACAAATCATTGGTCACAACTTCAGCCTCTTTTGAGGAGATTTGTCCACTCCATTTCCAATTGTACTTTTCCCTAAAGTACCCCTCACCAAGACCTATCTAGGACTTGATACTTCCCTATTCAAAACTCGACCAATTGAGTTGAAATTTTGTACAGATCTTAACATTGATGCCAAGGACCACCACCCAAAATTTGGGGAAGTTTGGACTTAATTTCATCTCCTAACTAATTTTATAATGTTTATTAAAATTTTACAAAAACTTTAGGCAAAAGTTCTCCAAAAATTCTCATTTTTGGACAGCCTCTCGATATACCTATTACAGATCTCCAGTCCAAATTTCAAGTCATTTGGACATGTTATGAACCGTGGGCAACCATTTTAATTTTTGGTTAGCCTAGGTCTTGATCCCACCAAAATGAGTGCTGTGGTCAAACCACTCACCCAAATTGAATAAAATCAATTTTATATTAAAGTAGACCCAGAGGGCTACAACTTTTGTGACTGGTCTTTTTTTCTAATTCGGCCTCTAAGTGCCTCGTTTTGCAGCCTCAAAATATACTAATCCAAGTATATTTTTCCTTATAAAATTATTTACATAAGTTATATATTATAAACCGTTTTTACTGTTCATCTTCTACAGAACCCGAAAACCAGAACACAGGAAGCCATTTTTCCTGTAACATTTCCATGATCCGTCACCGGCCGTCCGGTCACTTCCCTGGCCAGCCACCACCACCACCACCTCCGTTGAGGCGACGGCTATCAGTCGGCGGTGGTTTGGCCGCCGGAGGTGGCGGTTTCCGGCGAACTCAAAATATCTTTTTCATGGTTTTCCATGAAAACGAGAGATGAGTCCGGCTCCGTTGAGCGCGAACTTCCTTTCTAAGAATCCTAAGATCTACCCATGAAAGAGAAGGAGCAGAGGAGGACCTTGTTCGCGGTTTGAAGGCGAGAAGAACGACGGGGTGCCATGGCGCGGTGGTGGCGTTACTGAACTTCTCCTACAGCAAGAACAAGGATCTGATCCGATTACTTGAGCGTGTAACCTTCTCCTCTTGCCTCAAGTGGGCTTTTATAAGTCAGAAAGTGGGAAGATGAATGGGTAAAGCCTTAATGGCCATGAAGGCTCCTCCCCTTAACGCTTCGGTTATGATGCAGGGCCGTTGAAACGCTGAAAAACGAAGAGGTGTTCGCCAGGTGGTGATTTCCTATTGGACCAACATTTTCCTTATTTATTTAAATAATTAAGGAAGGAAACGGCCCATAAATACTCCTGGTGTAACTTCCCACACCCGCATTTATTTCCACGCGTGTTAGAATAATTTCGGCCCTGAACCGTCGTTTCGGCCAATGTCACGGGCGTGACACATAGGTCACGGGCGTGACACATAGGTCACGGGCGTGACAGGCCCGGATAGCCAATTCTGGGTTCGACGATCGTCGAACTGAGATCGACGATCGTCGAAGGATGGTCACGGGCGTGACACTTGGGTCACGGGCGTGACAGGCCCGAATGGCAGATTTTGAGGTCGACGATCGTCGAATTGAGATCGACGATCGTCGAAGGCTGGTCACGCCCTAGGTCACGGGCGTGACCTCTAGTTCATGGGCGTGACAGGCCCGAACGGCAGATTTCGAGGTCGACGATCGTCTCACGGCGATCGACGATCGTCGATGGGGTCACGCCCTTAGTCACGGGCGTGACACCTTGGTCACGGGCGTGACATGCCCAGACAGCACGTTCGACGATCGTCTCGTGGAGATCGACGATCGTCGAAGTAGTCACGCCCAAGTCACGGGCGTGACGGGTCGGTCACGGGCGTGACCAACCCGTGACCCGAAAATATTGATCGCTTTATTTCAAATTTTGGGCTTCCTAGGGTTTTGTCACAACTAACTGACTCCTAGGGGTCTAGCCGGAAATGGGATGTTACACCCGTATCACAGGCTGTGAGCCTAGACACTGCTGCAGACACACCCGTGTCCAGCCTGTTTTTAATAGGCCTCATAAACTTGGCCAAAACCCGAGGAGGACACGGCCTCTGACACACCCGTGTCTCAGGCCGTGTACCCTCTCGACAAACATCGACTGCATTTCGTCGAGAACTCGAGACGACACAGAGAAGTACATGGCTTGGGACACGCCCGTGTCCCAGGCCGTGTGCCTCACTCGAGACACACTCGAGACCCAATTCACACTCGAGTAAACAGAGCAGGACACGGCTTGGTACACGCCCGTGTCCCAGGCCGTGTTGCCCAACCTGAACTCAATTTTGGGATTTGGGGTGTTACACATCTCCCCTGACCTTTGGGAGGAGTTTTCCATCAATTTCAGCTAGCCCAACATAGGAGGGGGCACCAATCCACCATGACCGAACACCTCCTTCATGGCCATTAATGGCCATTCAAGGATAGCCTCTCCCACTCCCCAAAACAACCCCTCCATCAGCTTTAAAAGCTTCCAAGCAATCAAAATGAATGGTTACATCGCTGGTTTAGGTAGAGGATTGAGAATTCAGTAGGGAAAAGATTCGAGATCGTCGGTCATGGCACATTGCCACCACACACACGCCAAGCCCGCTTGTAGGTCTAATCCTCTTCCTTCTCCTCTGTGCTAGATCTGTTGATCTTTAGGTGGAGAAATCGGGCTCAATCGAGTCCAATCAGTGAGGAGAAAATGAGTAAATTTCCATGAAAACTCAACCCCTCGAGTTCGCCGGAAACGACCCCTCTGGCGGCCGTGCCGCCGTCAGGCGATAGCTACAACCTCAACGAAGGTGGTGGTGGCCGACCAGGGAGGTGGCCGGGTGGCTGAGAATTGGAGCTTGAAAGTGCTATAGGCAGAAGCAATCCTGACCCTTGGATCATTGGGGACGATGACCAGGAGCCGTCAGATTGAGCTTGATCTGATAAGCGCAGGCCAAATGTTTTAATCTTAATAATATTTACATTATATCACACTTTATCAGTCAATTTGTTTTTATTATTAAAAATAGCTAGAAACATTTTCTATAAATATGCCCAACATAGAAAACCTAGTCCTAGGTGTCAAGTTTAATACAAAATTTGAATCAACCCATTTGGATTACTCGATTTCCCTCAACACACTTTTTGGTGCAAGGTGTGCAAAGGCTAATCAGAAATTGAAATGAGTGCCCCCAGTGGGCCACTCAGTCAAATGACATGAAATTTTGACCATAGGCTGGTCTTGCCATGACCCACAACATATCCAAAAATCAGAATTTTTGGAGATGATTTTTGTATAGTTTTTATAATAATTTAATTTTTCATGCACATGGTGAAAATTAGGTCTAAGGACCTTGTATCCCACCCAAACTCTAGTGGATGAACATAGGGGTTATCCTATGCCTATGAAAAAATATCAGCCCATTTAAAGTTGATTTGATGGGGTATCTTGGTGGGTAAAGTTGGTTATTTAATGTTAATATGCCTAGTTCTTCAATAGTGCACTTAGAGTGATTGGGTGATCAACCCTCCAACTAAACAAGGTAAAACCTTGACCTTTGGCATATTATCACTTGAAACATCCCTTGGAATAATTTTAGCAGTATTTAGGGTTGGAATACAATGAAACCCTAGTTCAAATCTTAGGGTTGCCTATTAGGGTTAATGAAGGAAATAAGGTCAAATCTTCAAGTCTTGGCTCTAGACTTTGTAGATAAATTTTTTGGATAAAGAAACACCTAGGATAATTTAATTAGAGTTTTATGAGTAATTCTCACCAACAAATCACATATTAACTAGAATATGAACTTTCCTATAAAGAGCAAAATACATGTCATAACAGTATTGAATGGTCATGAAACTTGATTTAAGTGATTATATTGATGTTATTTATGTTTACAAATTTTATTGTAATTTTTGGATAAAGAATTTTAGTAGCTTTTTTGTAATTCTAAAAATTGTTGATTAGGAAAATAATTTGTTTCAGGAAAAACTAAAAACTGGAAAATTTGCGCCCGTAGGCAGAAAATGCGCACCCGCTCAAAAAATACGCGCCGAGTAAAAAATATGCGCCCTGACGAAAAAAATTGTGCAACAATGTATCAAGATGAGAAAGTGCTTTTGAAATGATTGAAAAATAAGAGACAAATGACTTTTTAAAAAAGAAGAAAAAATAGAATTTTCCGCTATATATTTTCCTACCAATTCACAATCCTGTTTCTTTGATGCTCTGATTTTTTTCAGAAAATGTAAACAGCTAAAAAAAACCCTCCGGGACCGACGAAATTTTTGGAACCGGAGCTCGTATGGAAATCTAGGTCCGGGTTAAATGTGGGCACGACACGTGAACAAATCACAGCAGTCCGTAAAATTCACGTAAAATCCCGCTAATTCTTCTTCTTCTTTCACTTTTCCTGGCTCCTATTGCTCGCGAACTCCGACGAACTTGGCTAATCTCCGGCAAACTGTGCATTCTCGTCGTCATCTTACCGAAGTTTCTCCAGTCTCTCATTCAAATATCATCCAGAGGTGAGTTCCAGACCTTGACTTGTTTTAGGGTTTTCTTTCGAACGTGGAAGACGATCTCCGGCTAACGTGAAAGATGATCGCCCAGTTATGTATAATAAACATCTGGGAGATCATTTTGGAGATCAAAACTGATCTCCAAAATTGATCTCCATGGAGATCAAAACTGATCTCCATGGAGATCAAAACTGATCTCCATGAAGATCATTTCTGATCTCCTGGGTGATCTCTAGGAGATCAAAATTGTTCTCCAATCAAGAGATTGTCCTGGAGATCAAAACTGATCTCCATAGAGATCATTTCTGATCTCCTGGGTGATCTCCTGGAGATCAAAATTGTTCTCCAATCAGGAGATCGTCTTGGAGATCAAAACTGATCTCCATGGAGATCAGTTCAGATCTCCTGGGTGATCTTCTGGAGATCAAAATTGTTCTTCAGTCAGGAGATCATCCTGGAGATCAAAACTGATCTCCATGGAATGCCTTCTGTCTTCGCCATTCCTGTATCTTCGCCATTCCTGTCCAAAGTGTCGAGAATGTCTCGTTTCTGATGCAAAATTTAACAGATGTTCCGGGCAGCACAGACGCACAGGACGAGGAATCCTTAATGTCGGTTTAAGGTTCAGAAGGGTGAAGAACGGTGAAGAACAGGCGAGCGGATGAAGCAATTTTTCTGGGTCATACTAAGCTGCTGTTAATGGAAAAAGAGAAAATAGCTTGGCGGAAGAAATGTTTTGGAGGGAATCACCACTTACGCGCCAGAAAAAGTGAAAGAAGAAGAAGAATTAGCGGGATTTTACGTGAATTTTACGAACCCCATAATTTATCCACGTGTTGTATCCACATTTAATCGGACCTAGATTTCAATACTGGCTCCAATTCCAAAAATTTCTCCCGGGACCGGCCCTAAGACGTGAGAGCCAGCCTTGCCGCCCATAATTCTACTCTCCCAACTTCGCTTCTCCTCCATGGCGGACGGATGCTGCAGAGCTTCTTAACGCGTCTCCCCCTGCAGCCCCAGCATCGATCTTAAGACTATAAAACGAAATGCTTCCAGCAATTCGGAGTCTTCTCCGTTCCCGCCTCTCTCGTCGTCTTCCGTCTCTTATTCCATCGGTTCCGCCCTCAATGGCCTTTCGAACCTTCTCCTCCGGTTCTGGAACAGGTGGAAACAAAGATGATTCTTGGCATAAGAACTGGAATTCTTCGGGATCATCTCTACCAGACGGCGGTGTGGATCCTCCCTCCATTTTCGACTGGGGGGAAGCATCAACGTGGTCGACGGGTTTGACGAAGGACCATTTTGATGGGGAGGCCGTCGGCCGTCAGATCTTTCCTGGCGAATCTCCGGTCCCTAAAGAATCGTCGGCGATGGACGAAGTTGTGCGGATGGACGAGGAGGACGAGATATTGAGGATGGTGGAGGAGGATAATAAGAAGGATAAAGCGTTTGTTGAGGGTTGGAAGGGCCGTATGATAGAGACATGCCAGCTTCTGAAGCAGGTGAGAGAGCCCGGGGTGAGGGGATCGTATCTGAAAGATTCAGAGAAGGCGGAAATGTACAGGCTTCACAAGGAGAATCCGGAGGTATATGATGTCGAGAGGCTTGCGAAGGATTTCAGAATTATGAGGCAGCGGGTCCATGCTATCTTATGGCTGAAGGAGATGGAGGAAGAAGAGGAGAAGAAGCTTGGGCGGCCTTTGGACGACTCCGTGGAAATTCTTCTCGACAACTTCCCCGAGTAAGATCAATAATAAGTCAAGCGTTACATTTTCAAAAACTGTCAATCATTTGTTTGGTAAGAAGTGCTTTCTATAAGTAGTTAAGTTTCTTGTTTCAGATTGGATCTCCGATTCTAATTTCACATTTCAATTTCGTCCAAACATATGAATCTTAGTTTATTTTAGATGCCCCTTCTAACAAAGGTTAATCTGCAAACAGAGTTTCAGGTTAATATTCTTTGATGTTATCAACCATGCTTTAGCAAAATTGGGTGTATAACTCAAAATAGCCCCTCAAGACTATGTTAGCATCGGGTGCTGCTTCATGATATCTTAGGGTGACAGCTGACTCTGCAAATTAAGTTGCCCAATCTCTTTTTGGACCAATCTCTTACAAGTTACTTGTTTTGGATGACTTTCGAATCCACTCCGTATTTCATGTCTTCTTATTCAAATCATACATTTGCCATCTGCATTTCTTCCTTTTTCCCTATGCGGAATCACTTTGGATAATGAGCAACTTCCTACGGCACCTAGTTCCAACTTGAGGACAAGGTTGTTCTAGATAGGGTAGGAGATGGATGCAAACACAATGCGATCGAACCTCTGATTACACCCCTTACCAAATACTGATCTTCCGACTATTGTTATTCTAGCAACTTCACATCCAACATCTTCCTTGGCCACTACTATTAAATGCCACCTTGTCTTACAATGTTTTCTTATTTTGTGAGTCTGCTAACCTTCAATTATTAACATTTTGAAGGGGTTACAAGATCAAATTTATAGGAGATGTTTGCTCTTTTTAAACATTAACTCAACATTTAATAAGGTTATTTTCTCTTATCGCGAACCTTGGGTTTTCGTATGTGCCTCTGAGAAAAACCATACTATTCATCTATTTTCTAGTCATAATTTGCATGAGGATACTGTACCACTATGTATAATCTTATTCGAAGATAACTTGATTTCTTGGTGCGATGGCCAATAGGGTTAAGTACCTGGGATCAATTATTCAGAAGAACGATGATATAAACTCTAGAGTGAGTAGATTGGTTAAAATTGATATGTACCTCAAAAATTAAAGATTGGTTAAAATAGAGCTTTTCTAGAGTGTGTAAAATCTAGAAAAGCTCTATTAGGAATGGTTATATTAAAGAAATGGTGACAGTGATATCTATTGAAGATAATATGACAAAATAGACCTATGTGATTTGAAGCTTTAAGTATGTGCAACAAAATTTAAAAAGTGCACTAATTAGACGAGCGTATATAAATAGTATTGAAGGGTTATGTCGGAGAAGAGGTATACATAGAGATAACAATGATGATGGTTGTAAAGATGATTTGCTTAATCTATTTTTAATACTTCGAGACAAAAATGAATGGAAATAAGGATTCATAGAGTCAACAACAAATAGTTGGGATAAGGTTAGGGTCTTAAGGCACTTGAAACTTTTTTGATGCTGATCCTGATGTTTATGTATGATTCCAAAATAACCATGCTGAAATTATATAGAATCATACAAAAATTAATTATTTAAGTTGCATTTTAGTTGTATTGTGTTACATGCTGAGGACTGAGATCGAGTCTGTCGGCGATTATCGGGGAGATCCTCCAGTTTTGGGCGATGGCGGCGGTCGGCGGTTAAGGTAGCGGGAAGGAGAGGAAAGAGAGAGAAACAAAATAGATGAGAAAGGAGAATTTTTGTAACTTTTCTTCTCGATACTAATCTCTCCTCCAGGAGGATATAAATAGGTAAAATAATACTAAAAGAAGCGGCCCCCCATTTAGGCTTAAACAATGGGAAATAGGAAAGTCATAAGGAAATACTAAAGGCAGCGCCCCCCCCCCCCCCCATTTGGGCTTAAACAATGGGAATTAAAAATAGGAAAATCATACTAAATGTAGATGATACTAAAATATGCGGATAATTAAAAGTGTGATTTCATGCTTGAATTGGAGCTCCGGTATTCCGTCGATGGTAAACCCGCCCCCAATGCGGGTTCAGATCTGTGTCGTCCTTCTTGGTAGGAACCACAATGTCTCCGTCCGGGTCGGGTGCCGAACATCTGCTTCCTCGCCGGAAGACAGCTTGTCTCAAGCTGAGGTGGGATTTCCACGAGCGGCGAGGTGGGTGGTGCGCCATAAAAGCGTTTCAGTTGTGAGACGTGGAGTACGTCATGGATGCGTGCCTCTGGTGGTAATTGTAGTTGGTAGGCGACTTCACCGATACGTCGGGTCATCTGGAACGGTCCATAGAAGCGCGGCCCCAACTTGGCCGAAGAGTCCGTTGGGTGCAGTGTCGCCTAGCGATAGGGGCGGCGTTTGAGCCACACCCACTCTCCTACTGCTTAGGAAACGTCTCGATGGCCTCGGTTGTACGCCGTCTCCATGCGGTGTTGAGCTCGAAGAAGATGCTCGCGGGAGGTGGTGAGCAGGCGGTCCTGGTCGAGTAACTGTTGTTCCACTGTGGTTAGTTTGGTGAGTCCATGTTCGTAGGTGATGAGCTTGGGTGGTTCACAACCATAGATGAGCCGAAACGGCATGGTTTGCAGCGCCGAATGATAGGATGTGTTATAGCAGTATTCAATCCATGGAATCCATTTGACCAAATCCTTGGGGTGCTCGCCTGTTAAACAACGAAGATACATTTCGACGGTGCGATTAACGACCTCTGTTTGGCCGTCTGATTGGGGGTGATATGCTGAAGAAAATTGTAGCTTTGTTCCGCTCAATGTGAATAATTCTTTACAGAAATGACTCGTGAAGGTCTTGTCATGATCGGACACCATACTTTCCGGTAGTCCGTGTAATCGAAAGATGTCTTGGAAGAATAGTTGGGCTACTCGTTCTGCTACGAAGGGTCGGGCTAGAGGGAGAAAGTGCGCCCCCTTGGAAAATCTGTCCACGACCACCATCAATACAGACTTGCCTCTACCGCGCGACAATCCCTCTACGAAGTCCATAGAGATGTCAGCCCAAATTTGGGTGGGAACTGGTACGGTTGTAGAAGCCCGACCAGTAGTAAGTTGGCCGATTTATATTGTTGGCATATGACACATTGTGCGATGAACTCCTGGACCTGGCGGCGCAGGCCCTTCCAGTAGAATTCGGCTCGGAGGCGGTGGAGGGTCTTGTGGATCCCTTCATGGGCGCGATTGTGGATTTCCCCCATGATTGAAGGAATGAGGGGTGATGTTGGCTGCAAATAGATCCGGTCTTTATAGAAGATGACGCCATCGCGACCCTTCCATCCGGGCGGTGAGAGGCCCTCCTGCGTCCGTTGTACAGCTCGGTGAGGGACGGAGATTGTCGGATTTCGCTCCGGATGTCGTCCAGGAGCGAGGCGGTCGGTTTCGAGACATGCATATGCTGGCGGTGTCGTCAGAATGTCGGCGAGAGAGGGCGTCTGTGGCCCTGTTGAGAGCTCCGGCCTTGTATTCCACGGTGAAGTCAAACCCCAATAGTTTGCTCACCCACCGTTATTGCGGCACGGTAGTTAAGCGCTGCTTCAAGAGATATTTCAAACTATAGTGATCCGTGCGGATGATAAAAGAGCGTTCCCATAGGTATGGCCGCCAATGTTGGACGGGTTTTGCTAGGCCGATGAGTTCTAACTCGTAGGCCGGCAATTTCTGGTGGTGGAGCGCGGTGCAATGACTGAAATATGCGAGCGGGTGCCCTTGTTGTTGGAGAACTGCACCGCATCTTAGAGCTGAGGCATCACATTCAATATAGAAGGTCTCGTTGAAGTCCGGGAGCTGTAGAACTAGGGCGGAGACTAGAGCTGTTTGGAGCCTTTCGAACGCCTGTTGGTTCGTGTCGTCCATTACGAAGGCCGTACGTCGTAGGAGGGCCATGCTAGAGGGGCCCTGCGATTGTGCTGTATCCGCGGATGAACCGTCTGTAGTATCCGGTCAACCCCAAGAAGGCTTGGAGGTCGCGCTGCGAGCGGGGTACCGGCCAATCGGCGATGCCCTGTAGGTTTTCCGGGTCGGCGAACACTTCGCGGTCATGTACTATGTGGCCGAGGTAGGATACGCTCGGTTGTTCGAAGGAACATTTGGATTCCTTGAGTGCGAGTCGGTGGCGCCGGAGTATGTTGAGGACTTCGCGAACATGGCGGAGGTGCTCCGACCAAGACTTGCTATAGATCAAGATATCGTCAAAAAATACTAGCACAAATTTACGGAGGACGGATTGGAATATCTCGTTCATCAGTGATTGGAATGTAGATGACGCATTGGTCAGCCCGAAAGGCATGACGAGGAACTCAAAATGTCCATGATGTGTTCAGAAGGCTGTCTTTTCCACGTCTTCGACTGCCATGCAAACTTGGTGGTACCCAGAATATAAGTCGAGCTTGGAGAAGAAGCGTGCGCCGTGTAGCTCATCAAGGTGTTCCTCGGCGACTGGAATGAGAAATTTATCTTTGACGGTCTTAGCGTTGAGTTTCCGGTAATCGACACAGAATCGCCATGTTTTATCCTTTTTGTGGACTAGTAGCGCTGGTGATGAGAATGGAGATACGCTCCGTCGGATGAGGCCTTGTTGTAGCATCGCAGTGAATTGACGCTCGATTTCATCCTTCTGAAGGAACGGGTAGCGGTAGGGTCGTACCATCACTGGCGCGACTCCGGGAAGTAGACAGATGCAGTGATCTTGTGGCCGATGTGGAGGCAATGTTTCCGGTATGGTGAAGGTGTCTCCAAACTGATGTAATCTCAAATTTAGGGTTTTCAAAATATTAAATATTTTATAGAAAATATTTATTTAGTATAAATAAAATCAGAGTTTTGAAAATTTAAGGGATTTTCGATTTTGAAAAGAGGGCCGAGCGGGCCAATTCGAGATGTTCGCGCGTAAGACCGTTCTTAACGACAAGACAAATAAAGAACCGTTATTCGTTATTTGAGTAGAACTTGTCAGCGCCTAAACGGTTCGAATCCGTTGCGGGATTTGTACAATCACAAGCACATTTCACAGCAATAATTTATGGGATAAACGATAATTATAATGTTAGAACGTTTGACAAGCTCATTAACTATTTAAAAAACGCATAAGTTTAAGAATAACTAATGGAGCAGGGGTTGAGCGTTGTTACCACAAGAGATACTATCAGATCAAGTTCGCGGGCAAGGACAAACCCAGAAAGTCAAGTTTGCTGCTGTCTGGAAACGCCGAGCTGGGCACTGTTGGGAGGAAACTGGGAAAGGACCCCACAGCCGGGCTTGACTGACTGCGGATGCGAAGACTGGCACATTGCTCGCCGGAAATAACGTTCCGGGTCGTCGACGTGTTCCTGGTTGCTGACGGCGGCGACGCAGAGGAGGAACGACCCGCTGGAAAAGAGGGTCCGTAGTCGACGACGGGTCTGGAGTTGTTCTCCAGCCTGAGCGGTATCCATCGGCGGCTGAAGGTCGTCAAGTCGTCGTCGAGTGATTCACACAGTGACGGGAAGAGCTTCTCTGGTCTGACGTTGCTGGGCTTCGACGGAGGAGGTGAGCACGGGAGCGGCGATACCGGCAATGCAGGAAATCAAATAGGTTTGATTTTCTGCTGTCCGATTTCTTCCGATTCAATTGTAGGCGGAGGCTTAAATAACCGGTTTTCTCATTCCACTGTTTCCAAACAGGGCCAGCCAAAACAGGTGTAATGAAGATTTGTTTTATTGCAATTTTATTCCTAGATAGGGCTGACCAAAGATTGTTATCCCAATATAATTATTTTCAAATACTTATTTCCAAATATCATTACTCTATTTGATTTTTTAAATTTATACGTTTTTAGATAATTAATGAGCTTGCCTGTCACGTCCTAACAACTAAAATTACCAGACCTTTTTATTAAGGGTCTCATCGGACGGTCAACCCAATGAGCCAAACATCAAAGCAAATGTGCGATAAACAGAATACATGATAAATAAATGCATAAATAAAATGTGTGACGCCTAGTGACGTCATGCATTAGCTGATGCGACAGAGGTTGCATCAATTCCCGCGGGGTTGAAAGTGCTCGACCCCGACGAGAACTCGCAAAGACTAGTACTGGAGAGAGCAGATGTCGTCGCTGGTGTTGAATCAGGTGGTGTATCTGGGGCCTTGACAGGTGGTTTATTACGCTTCGGAATTTGAAACAGACAATAACTCCTGCAATAGTCAAACACCCACTCCTCCCGCGGAAAGTACAACTCATGATGATAACGACCGATCATGAATTCGTAATTTATACAGGTGGCTCGCATTTTGTTAGCAATAAAGTTATACAGTTCTGTTAAATAATTAAGATGAGCTTCCGCGTCAAATGAAATATGTTCGTGGAATGAGGTGTGATGACGGTCGTGTGTGCGGAATAACACATGAATAATCTCGGAAGGAGATTCATAATAAGAGTGTAATTTAGAACTATTGAAAGTGACATGTGCTTGTGGAGGTACAAGGTTCCATTGCTGTAGATTCTCACCGATTAATTGCCAAAGAAAATTCTCCAAACATCTTTTAGCGACTTTGATCTGCTCATCGGTCTGAGAGTGATAGACGCTACGACCGTCGAGATTGACTCGCTTTTCCCCACATAATATGTTCCATCAAGATGATAGAAAATATTTAATGCATTGATATAATTCCATAAATTTTGCTACTTTCCAAATGATAATGTGGTGAACTAAGAGTACAATCTTTAAATACGATATCGATAGGATGTGGTGTTCCAAGTGTACGTGCATCATACATAGTATAGGAGAACTGAAAAATATCAGGTAGCACATCAGGACTTGATAGATGTGGGGCGAGTGACTCATCTGGGGCACGAGTTGCCTCATAGGATGGGGGTTCAGGTGGGAGGACAGTGAGTAGTACTGTGGTTACGACAAGTGAACTAGGATTCGTAGGTGTCCTCTCGCGGGCTCTTGGAATAAGACAGTTCTTTTAGGGTAAAAGAACAATCTTGTGCTCGTGGTGCTCGAAGGAGTGAGAGTTTCTCGTGCGGGCGGATTTAAAGGGGGGCCAAAGGGACACTGACACCCCCTTTTTTGTGCACATCTATGAGATGTTATTTATATAGACCAAAAATATGTATTAGTAGGGCAAAATTTTAAACCGCGCACCCCCAAAATTTTAATCAACTTGACTGAATCCCGCTTGACTTAATCGCGGTGAGCCGCAGTTATTATTATTTCAAATCCCGCTTGACTGAATCGCGGAATCCAGTCCCGACCCTTAGGTGAGTTAGGTCATTTCCTCTCGCCTCTGTAGTGAGCCGCCAGTCGGCCAATCGACAATCGCCCTTTCTAGTTTCTTCCGTCTTCCGCCATGGACCACGACGACGGCGCCGGTGACCGCTGTCAACGATTCACCGCTCCACTTCTCCAGATCGTCCAGGCAGCACTGCGGCAGGCTCATCCTTCTCCGGTAGTCCGGTTCTCCCTCCCGACTGAACTGCTGCCTGCCGGAATATTCCAGTTTTTATAGGTAGATCCCAGTTTCACAGTTTCACTGTCCTGAGGTTTAACACCGTCGCATTCTCTCTATTTCACTTCTCATCTCTAACCCAAACACCATCTGAACTGCCGGAATATTCCATTGTCACGGTCGGACCTCACAGAAATCTCTTGGATTTTCCCGTAAACTATAAAAGCCCCAGCTCCACTCACCTCCTTCCTGCCCTAAAGCTCTCCCCCAGTTCTGTTTCTGTTTCTCCCAAGTGGCCAAGTCCCACCTTCAGACCCCATACTCTCCCCTAGTTAACAAAGCTCTCTTTCCAGATCAGATGATTAGGTTTCACAGCTTTTTCACCTTTTCAGGGCTCTGTTCAGTGGATCTACGCCGTAGTGCTTTGTTTGTCGGAAAATGCGACCGGAGATAGGCTTATGACACCAGATGTACTCGAATTCCAAGGTATGCCCTTTTCTCACTTCTCAGAACTTTTCCATAGCTTAGAATCAATTGTAATTATTATGCACAATAATTCCAATTTCAAAGGTTTGTTCAGCTTCTTCATATACTGTTACAGATTGTGGCCAACATTCGTGAGGACTGAGTACGTGAGTCACGTGACAACAAAAGAAGGAGAAATACGTTCTTCTTTGGCTACAGATTGTGGCCAAGGTTTTGCTTCCATATACCCTATCACAATTTATTTTCATGTATTTTTATTTTAGGGGTGTTTTGAGGTATTAGTCAGGTAGTGATTAAGCAAAACACATAGTCTCTATGTTGAATGTTTATCCCTAGGGATACTCCGTAGTATTGGCCGGTAGAGGGTTAAGCGGAGTAGATAGATATTGAAATACTTTGCATTTTATTAATATGGTTTTTTATTAATATTTTGTTTTTTCTGGCATTCATATAGAAATAGAATTGAACAATATTGTGATATGGAGAGTCAAAAAAAGAAGTCCAGTCTTATATCATCTATGTTTCAAAAGAAATTAAAATCTCAAGAGACTTCAAGATGTAAACCTCCAAGTCAAAATGAAGAGTTATCCCTTAGTGCTTCATAAGCTATCGAGAATGCGTCGCATTTGCCATCTTCTGATGCTCAAGACGTTGTAATGGGCGCTTTATATGACGTGGAGATGCTTCCACAGGATCCGGGAATGAGAAAAAGTATATCAGCCTATCCTTTAAATGAGCAAGATGCAGTGAGAAAGACTTATATACTAAGAGATCCATGCCAACCAAAATTGCATCCATTTCCTCAAAGAAAGATAGGTGATCGAGAACGTAGGTTTGTAGTCACATGGTATGATATGTTTGAGTGGCTAGAATATAGTGTTGAAAAGGACGCTGCGTTTTGTTTAGTTTGTTACTTATTCAAGAATGAAACCGCAAGTACTGCTGCCAGGGGAGATGTTTTTGTCAGTGGAGGAGAAAATAGGTCATGGAATAAACCTGACGGATTTACAAAACATGTTGGCAAGATTAATAGTTCTCATCATTTAGCACTCCATAAATTTGAAGGTTTAAAAAACTCCCAAAAGTCTATCATTGTTTCTCTTGATAAACAATCAGATAAAACAAAGTTTGAAAACAAATCACGATTACAAGCTTCTTTGAAATGCTTGAGATTTCTCTTGCGACAGAGATTATCCCTACGTGGACATGATTGTTGGGTTTTCTACAAGGTGGCACAATAGTTGTGCACGCAGCAGAAACAATAAAATCAAGAACAACCCAAAAGAGATTTGGGATCGGGCCATGAAAATTGAATCAAGAAGTTAAGAAATAACTATGTAAAATTACCTTGGCGGTGTTGAGTCACAACTCAACAAAGATGCTCCAATGTATGAGTTCTTGTCGGCGGCGAGTCCCATATAGAATAGCGTCTACGTCTCTGCAGAAATCCACACGACTGGGAGATCGCCGATCTTCGTCGCACGAAAAACGGGAAGAGAGATCGACTGCACCTTGCACTTTCACGGACTGCTAGGTCCGCTCCAGGAAGACAAGCACCGGCGACTATCGTCGGAGAGGAGGTCGGCGGAGCGAGCGAATCGGCAGAACACTTCCGTCGGGCCGGGGGGTTTTTTTGACCCTAAAACCTAAGTCCTAATTTATACCCGAAGCATAAACAGACCTAGAAATATCGCTATCCACAGACCACAGAGAATACGGGTTTCTGGAATAATTCGTCGGGTATCAGCATTCGTCGATTATCGAACAGTTCGATAGTCGACGAATCTCGACGAACCATAGTCGACGATACTCGACGAACCATAGTCGACGATACTCGACGAACCATAGTCGACGATACTCGACGAACCATAGTCGACGATACTCGACGAACCATAGTCAACGATACTCGACGAACCATAGTCGACGATACTCGACGAACCATAGTCGACGATACTCGACGAACCATAGTCGACGATACTCGACGAACCATAGTCGACGATACTCGACGAACCATAGTCGACGATACTCGACGAACCATAGTCGACGATACTCGACGAACCATAGTCGACGATACTACGACCAGGGACCTTTCAAGAATGAAGCTTCAAATAAATCATAGGCTCTCACATTCAAGTCACGTACTTGATGTCCTATGAAAGCGAACATTCTAAGGGTATTTATTATGTTAACATTTAACTATCACATAGCGAAATCATAATAAAAGAACTTGTCATTAATTGTAAAAGAAAAATTTTGGTACACAATTCATCATATGAATAAATAACAAATAGCCAACAGAATATATGTTTACACGCAACCCACAAGACTCTCACTAGAGTTAATCATTTAGGTATCGTATACCCATTGATTTAGTATGACCATCATGCTACCTCTGCACGAGAGGCTTTGTCAGTGGATCCGCAATATTCTCCTCAGTCGGCACTCTGCAAATGTTCACATCTCCTCGTTCGACAATCTCACGAATAAGATGGAATCGCCGAAGTATGTGTTTGGAGCGCTGATGGGATATAGGTTCCTTAGATTGTGCAATTGCACCATTGTTATCACAGTAGAGAACTACGAGACCAACAATGCTAGGAATTACATCAAGCTCGCTGATGAATTTCCTAATCCATACAGCCTCCTTCGCTGCGTTAGCTGCAGCGATATACTCGACTTCTGTTGTAGAATCAGCAACTGTCTCTTGCTTGGAACTCTTCCAGCTCACAGCTCCTCCATTAAGGCAAAACACAAACCCTGACTGAGACTTTGAATCGTCCCTATCCGTTTGGAAGCTAGCATCCGTGTAACCACTTACAACGAGCTCTTCCTCTCCACCATACACTAAGAACACATCCTTTGTCCTTCTCAAGTACTTCAGGATATTCTTTACTGCAATCCAATGACACTCACCGGGGTCTGACTGATACCTGCTAGTCATGCTCAAAGCAAAGAAGACATCGGGTCTAGTACATAATATTGCATACATGATTGATCCAATTGTCGAAGCATATGGAATCAACTTCATGCGGTCCTTATCTTCACAAGATTTTGGACACTGGTCCTTAGAGAGATTCACACCATGAGACATGGGTAAAAATCCTTTCTTGGACTCAAGCATGTTGAACCGCTTCAACACCTTCTCGATGTATGTACTCTGGGTCAAACCCAACAACTTCTTCGATCTATCTTTATAGATCTTAATACCGAGTATATAAGTCGCTTCACCCAAGTCCTTCATAGAAAAGCAGTTCCCTAGGTTGTTCTTAACAACTTTCAGGGTAGGAATGTCATTCCCAATCAACAGTATGTCATCTACATACAATATCAGGAAGACAACAATGCTTCCACTGATTCGCTTGTAAACACAAGACTCATCTTCATTCTTGATGAAACCAAACTCTTTGATTTTCTTATCAAAACGAAGATTCCAACTTCGAGAGGCCTGCTTCAGTCCATAGATGGACCTATTCAGCTTGCATATTTTAGTGGCTTCATTTGGGGATACAAAATCCTCGGGTTGTGTCATGTACACTTCATCAAGGAGGTTTCCATTAAGGAAAGCCGTTTTGACATCCATCTGCCAGATCTCGTAGTCATAATACGCAGCAATAACAAGCAATATCCTTATGGACTTTACCATGGTAACAGGGGAAAAGGTCTCATCATAGTCAATTCCATGAATTTGCTTAAAACCCTTAGCCACCAGTCGCCCTTTGAATGTCTATACATTCCCATCCATGTCGGTCTTCTTCTTGAAAACCCATTTGCACCCTATGGTTCGTACCCTTTCAGGTGGCTCCACCAAGTTCCAAACTTGGTTTGCGTACATGGAGTCCATTTCGGATTTCATAGCCTCAAGTCATTTGTCGGAGTCCGGTCCATTCATTGCCTCTTGGTAGGTTGCTGGTTCATCATCATGATTCATAAACAACACATTACCTATTTGAGACACAAGAAATCCATATCTCTCAGGTTCAAATCTTGGTCTAACAGATCTACGTAGGACTTGTGTTTCTTGAGCAGGTTCTCTAGCTACAACATCTTGTAGTCCTATCTCAGAATTCAATTCCGGTTCATTCACTACTTGTGGTTCTTGAACTTCTTCAAGTTCTACCTTTTCAGTCTTTCTTGATAAGAATTCTCTCTCCAAGAAGACGCCAGTCCTTGCGACAAACACTTTGCCCTCGGACGGTAGGTAAAAGTAATACCCTTTCGTTTCCTAAGGATATCCCACCAGATAACATTTATCCGATTTGGGTTCCAGCTTGTCAGGCATTTGACGTCGCACGTATGTCTCACAGCCCCAAATTTTAATGAACGACATACTAGGACGCTTCCCAGTCCATATCTCATATGGTGTCTTCAGAACCGTTTTCGTTGGAGCGCGATTCAGTGTCATTGCAACAGTCTCGAAAGCAAAACCCCAAAAGGAAACATGCAAGTCTGCATGACTCATCATCGAACGTACCATGTCTAACAGAGTACGATTTCTCCTCTCAGACACACCATTATGTTGTGGTGTTCTAGGTGGAGTGAGCTGTGATACAATACCACACTCTTTCAGATGATCACGGAACTCATGACTCAGGTATTCGCCACCTCGATCAGATCAGAGTGCTTTAACCCTTTTACCCAACTGGTTTTCTACTTCATTTTTGAACTTTTTGAACTTTTCAAAGGTCTCGGGTTTGCACTTCATAAGATACACATATCCGTATCTACTGAAATCATCAGTAAATGTAACGAAGTAGAAATACCCACCTCTAGCCATGGAGCTCATGGGTCCGCATACATCACTATGTACAACACCCAAGAGATCCTCAGCCCTCTCAGTATAACCAGTGAAAGGGGCTTTAGTCATCTTGCCTAACAAACAAGACTCGCATCGCTCAAATGATTCATAATCAAATGAGTCTAAAAGTCCATCTTTATGGAGCTTGGATATGCGCTTCTCGTTTATATGGCCCAAACGACAATGCCAGAGATATGTAGGGTTTGAGTCATTTGTTCTTAGTCTTTTATTATTTTCTACATTATAGATCAGATGGTCCAAGTTCAAAACATAAAGACCATTAAACAATTGGGCTACAACATAACAAACATCATTCTTAAATATAGAACAACAGTTGTTCTTAATTATAAAAGAAAATCCAATCATGTCCAAACATGAAATGAATATAATGTTTCTAGTTATGGCCGGAACGAAATAATAATTATCTAGTTCTATTACAAGCCCACTGGGCAAAGAAAGACGGTAAACCCCTACGGCTACAGCAACAACTCTTGCTCCATTGCCGACGCACAGGTCCACCTCCCCTTTACTCAGCAATCTTCTCCTTCCCAGTTCCTGCACATTTGTACAAATGTGAGAACCACATCCGGTATCCAATACCCAAGATTAAGGAGCAGAAAAGTTTATCTCTATAACGTAAATATTTGAAGCGGAAGTCATACCTCCATTCATTTTCTGCAGACCCTCAATGTAAGAAGGACAGTTCCTCCTCCAATGACCAGCCTTGCCACAGTGGTGCCATTTCCCTTCCTTCACCGTGCTCTTCTTTTTCTTCAGTGCAGAAGACTTGGGCTCAAGATGTGACTTAGGTCCCACCTTCGTCTTCTTAGAGCCCTTGGCCTTGCCCTTGCCCTTATGCACCATCAATATGAGGTTGGCAGGCTTGACCTTCTTCATGTTGATCTCGGCAGTTCTTAACATGCCTAGGAGCTCGGGCAGTGTCTTGTCTATTTCATTCATGTTATAGTTCAAGACAAACTGCTCATAACTGTCCGGCAACGATTGCAGGATTAGATCTGTGACCAACTCTTGACCTAGAGGAAAACCCAGCCTTTCAAGGTTCTCTATATACCAAATCATCTTGAGTACGTGAGTCCCTACTGAGTCTCGAACTCCCGTCTTGCACTGAAATAACGCTTTTGTGACGTCGAACCTCTCTTGACGAGCCTGCCCTTGAAACATTTTCTTGAGATGCTCGTCAATCTCCTTGCACCCCATGTTCTCATGTTGCTTCTGAAGCTCAGAGTTCATGGTGGTAAGCATAAGACATTCGACGTGTAAGGCGTCATCAGTATACTTCTTATAAGTATCCTTATCAGTACGGGAAGAGTTCCCGGTCGACATCTCGGGGGCTTCTTCTTCCAAGACATAGAGCTTTCGCTCTTGCCTGAGAACAATTCTCAGGTTCCTGTACCAGTCCATGTAGTTGGTCTCATTGAGCTTATTCTTCTCAAGGATGGCTCTCAAAGACAGAGTGAAGTGTGAACCACTTGCCATAGAATTCTACAAGAATTCATGCAGAATAATATCAGTACCAAAATTTCAAAATACAATTTATTTTTAATTTGGACTTCAATTAAAACTCCCACTATTTTTATTCGAAATGATGGCCCTCACTATCAATTCGGTGAGTTCATGCGAGCTACTCTCTTAGTGGACAAGATCCGTATTTCACCAACACAATGAGTCAGCTTTGGCTTTTCTCTCACGATGTGGTTATTTAGGTAGGCAACTCTTGCCAATTGCATCATCATGCAATTCTTGTATGGTTGGTGAATAACTTCTTATTCACATCCATCATATGGTGCATGCCAACACTATGCCTCTAGGCACTCAACCTTTGAGGTCACCTAGTTAAGTTTGATCCGATGTCGACAGTGGGATATCACAATTATCCGCTCGCACCCTTACCAAGATAGATTAATGCACCTTACTTTGGCAAGCCCACACTTCATCGATCGAGGCAGGAAGAGTGTCATCCATCGGAAGGCATCCGAACACTTAATATTTGATGAAGAGATTTTTTGATAATAGGTTAACAATTAACCATGATCAACATTTGATCAATGTGCACATCCATAGAAAAACACTTTTCTAAAATCCACATGCATCCCTTATGTGCACAACATGGTACTATCAACATTTGATGGAAGAAAGTGCTAAATCTGAACATCCGGACTCTTCCAAATCTTCAGATTTACATGCATTGGACAAAGGCAAAGACAACTCGACTTAAAGCAGTAGACAAACTCGTCTCTCATTGTTGGATTCAAAATCCAAAACAATACATTGGTTCATTAACCACTCGAGGGTCGGTTACTGTTAAGGAGACAACAATTTCTAACAATTAGAAATTACCACGAAATCCCAGACGTTCCTGGCGGGGTTCCAAGGGGCCGCGCCCCTGGCGGGGTCTTAGGGGCAGAGCCCCTAACGGGGTCCAAGGGGTCGCACGAAAAACGGGAAAGGAGATCGACTGCACCTTGCACTTCCACGGACTGCTAGGTCCGCTCCAGGAAGACAAGCACCGGCGACTATCGTCAGAGAGGAGGTCGGCGGAGCGAGCGAATCGGCGGAACACTTCCGTCGGGCCGGGGGTTTTTTTTGACCCTAAAACCGAAGTCCTAATTTATACTCGAAGCATAAACAGACCTAGAAATATCGCTATCCACAGACCACAGAGAATTAGGATTTCTGGAATAATTCGTCGGGTATCAGCATTCGTCGATTATCGAACAGTTCGATAGTCGACGAATCTCGACGAACCATAATCGACGATACTCGACGAACCATAGTCGACGATACTCGACGAACCATAGTCGACGATACTCGACGAACCATAGTCGACGATACTCGACGAACCTCCTTGGCAACATTTGTCGGACCTCATTCTGTATGGTGATTGGTAACCTTTACCAACACAGTCAATCTTCCAACTTCTCCACATGCTCTTATGTGCGACCCTGCAGGCTCATATCGCGTTGGCAGTGAGATTACATGTTTGACCACTTCTAGATCACCATGGTAACTCCGACAATGATGAGAGTCACCATTCACTTAATAGGGAAAATTTTCTCGAGCTTTTGCAGTGGCTTGCCGATATAGATGAAGAAGTTGGTAAATATGCGCTGAAAAATGCCTCGAGAAACAATCAACTAACCGCACCTTCAATTCAGAAAGATATCATTAATGCTTGTGCCAAAGAAACTACAAAGATTATAATGCAAGAGCTTGGAGATGACTACTACTCAATTTTAGCTGATGAATCTAGTGACGTGTCACACAGAGAACAATTGACCCTTTGTTTGCGTTATGTTGATGGGAACGGAAGATTAATAGAGCGTTTTCTCGGCATTGTGCATGTTCACGATACTACTGCCATGTCTCTTAAAACTGCAATTGAATCATTGCTAATTGATTATTCCTTGAATTTGTCTAAAATCCGTGGCCAAGGATATGATGGTGCAAGTAATATGAGTGGTGAGATAAATGGACTCAAGAGTCTAATTTTGAAAGAAAATCCATCAGCTTATTACATTCACTGTTTTGCTCATCAGCTTCAGTTAACCGTAGTTGCAGTTGCTAAAATAAATGATGATTGTCAATGGTTTTTTGAAGAAATTTCGACGCTATTAAATGTGGTTGGAGTTTCTTGCAAGCGAAATGAGATGCTTAGAGAAAGTCATGTGCAAAAGGTTGCTCAGGCACTAGAAGATGGTGAACTACAAACGGGGTCGGGTTTAAATCAAACACTTTCTTTGGGTCGGCCGGGGATACTCGTTGGGGCTCACATCACAAGACATTAATTCATATTATTTCTTTATATCCTGATATGGTTGCTACACTTTTGAAGATTGGTAAGAGTAAGGTAAATGATCGGGTGAAGGCACAGGGGTGTATTGTTTGCATTAGAATCGTTTGACTTTGTTTTGATGATTCATGTGATGACAACTATATTTGGTTATACACATGAATTAAATCTTGCTTTGCAAAGAAAAGATCAGGATATTATTAATGCTATGTCTTTTGTAAGTTTGACAAAAAGACAATTGCAAAACTTACGTGATGATGGTTGGGACACTCTGTTCAATAAGGTCTTACTTTTTTGTGGTAAATATAGTATTCATATTCCTAAAATGGATGATCTGTATGTTCCGCGCGGAAGATCAAGACAATTTGTTGAAGACTACACATATTTGCATCATTATCGGGTGTCAATTTTCTTAAAGGTGGTTGATTTATAATTGCATGAGCTTAATAATAGGTTTGATGTGGTGAGTATGGAGTTGCTCCATTGTATGACTTGTTTGAATCCCATTAACTCCTTTGGTTGTTTTGACAAGCAAAAAATACTCAGACTTGCAGAGTTTTATCCTAATGATTTTTCAAGTTTGGAGTTGTTTAATCTTGAATTTCAGTTAGACAATTTCATTGTGGATATGAAAAGCGACGAGAGGTTTTTTGACTTGAACGACCTTGGTCATCTCTCTATGAAACTTATTGAAACTGGGAAACATATTGCTTATCAACAATTATACAGGGTATTAAAGTTCGTACTGATTCTTCCTGTGGCCACTGCAAGTGTTGAAAGAGTCTTTTCAGGCATGAATTATGTCAAGAACAGATTACGCAATAGTTTGGGCGATCAGACATTGAATGACTGTTTGGTTACATTCATTGAAAGAGATACATTTTTGAAAGTTTCAGATGATGATGTTATTGATCGTTTTCAAAAAATGAAGACTTGTCGCGGACAACTGTAATTCTTCTGGTATTTGGTAATTTTCAATTAAGACATTTATATGTAATTGTGTATGACTTTATAATATCAGTCATTTTTCATTTTCTATATCATGCTATTAAATTTTTTTTGTGCACCCCTTTTCTAAATTCCTGGATCCGCCACTGCCGTCGTGTATGACACGACGATCGTACTGCCAAGATCTTCCTAGTAGGATGTGACAAACGTCCATAGTCGCGATGCGGCATAATACTCTATCCGCGTACGTTCTTTCAATAGAAAATTCTACTAGACAGTAATGTGTGACAGACATAGTAAAATGACTATTGACTCTGGGTAAGCTGTAGGGTTGTTCTAACGGGTGCACTTTAAGCCTTAATGTGTCGACCATGCGCTGAGACACAAAATTTTCCATACTACCACTATCGATGATAATAGCGCAAAACTGCTCCTGGATGCGTGCAGTAGTGCGGAAAATATCGTGTCTACTACGGTCATCCTCAGTAGACTCACTAGGTGTGATCAGACTATAACGAACACGAGACTGAGGATGTTATAGAAGTGGACTGAGATCGAGTCTGTCGGCGATTATAGGGGAGATCCTCCGGTTTTGGGCGATGGCGGCGGTCTGTGGTTAAGGTAGCGGGAAGGAGAGGAGAGAGAGAGAGAGAAAGAAAATAGATGAGAAAGGAGAATTTTTGTAACTTTTCTTCTTGATACTAATCTCTCCTCCAGGAGGATATAAATAGGTAAAATAATACTAGAAGAAGCGGCCCCCATTTAGGCTTAAACAATGAGAAATAGAAAAGTCATAAGGAAATACTAGGCTTAAACAATGGGAATTAAAAATAGGGAAATCATACTAAATGTAGATGATACTAAAATAGGAGGATAATTAAAAGTGGGATTTCATGCTTGAATTGGAGCTCCGGTATTCCGTCGATGGTAACCCCCCCCCCCCCCCCCCCCCCCCCCCCCCCCAATGCGGGTCCGGATCTGTGTCGTTCTCCTTGGTAGGAACCGCAATGTCTCCGTCCGGGTCGGGTGCCATAACATATTGTTCTAAATCTGTTAAGATCGTATGTTTTGTTGATAGATTCACTAGCTCTGATACTAAGCCCTACTTTTAAAAGGCAATATTATATAGATTTCTTGGTGCGATGGACAATAGGGTTAAGTACCTGGGATTGATTTTTCAGAAGAATGATGATATAAACTCTAGAGTTAGAGTAGATTGGTTAAAATTGATAAGTACCTCAAAAATACATGTGATAAGAAGATAGCTTGAAGACTTGCATGTAAAATTATAAATTGTTTTCTGATGATGTTGTATGGTAGAAGTGAGTCTTGGGCAGTAAAAAAATTATTGATGTGTAGGTTGAGTGTGATAGAAATGAGAATGATGAGATGAATGTGTGTAAAATTTAGTAAAGCTCTATTAGGAATGGTTATCTCAAAGAAATGGTGACAGTGATATCTATTGAAGATAATATGACAAAATAGAGCTATGTGATTTGAGGCTTTAAGTATGTACAACAAAATTTAAAAAGTGCACTAATTAAACGGGTGCATATAAATAGTATTTAAGGGTTATGTTGGAGAAGAGGTATGCTTAGAGATAACAATGATGAAGGTTGTAAAAATGATTTGCTTAATCTATTTTTAATACCTCGAGCCACACTCGACATAAATGAATGGAAATAAGGATTCATAGAGTCAACAACAAATAGTTGGGATAAGGTTAGGGTTTTATGGCACTTGGGACTTTTTTGATGCTGATGCTGATGTTTATGTATGATTCCAAAATAACCATGCTGAAATTATATAGAATCATACAAAAATTAATTATTTAAGTTGCATTTTAGTTGTATTGTTCTAAATCTGTTAAGATCGTATGTTTTCCTGATAGATTCACTAGCTCTGATATTAAGCCCTACTTTTAAAAGGCAATATAATATTCATTTAGCTCTGCTACCAAATCTATGAATGAAATTCTAGGTCTTTGGGTTCTATTTCAGAAATTGTGGGATGAGTTTTAAAGTCAACAAAATGTAACTTTTTCCAGGAAGGCAAGCTATATCTCAAATACTTTTTTCTACATTGGATTTCTATTTCAAGTGGATTGATCCTGGATTTCTATTTCAAGTGGATTGATCCAGGATTTCTATTACAAGCTAATTTCCATAAATTAATGATTTAAAAAGTCACATAAATGAGGATGATAAAGTGAACGCCAATAGTTGGAATAAGGAATTTGCTGATTATGATGAACTCTTTAACCTCTTGAATACCCATCAGTTAAGAAAGAAAGCAATACTAATTCCTTTCAGTGTGGATGCTTGTTCTGTATTATGGTCATTGGATCATTCATTAAATCTTTTAATAGTGATTTTCATAGTATGAGTTTTAAGTATTAATTATCCAACTTGGTATAGTCATTTTAGGAAATTTTAGTATGCATGAGCAGGTTACTATGTGCCACCATCATCAGTCAAAGTCAAGAAGAAACTTTACTTCTAGTTGTACTTCCCATTAACTCTTTAGTTCTTATATATATATTTATTTAAATTTAGATGAAACCTTCCACATTTTGGCCAAAATAATGTGATATATGCACTAATGAGTATCATGGTCAAGAGTCCACTTGGAATCTCAGTTTTCTCTATTATCTTTTTCTAAGTTGAACAAATGATGCTTACTACATGGATCCAAGCCAAATGACAGTTAAATCCTTGTCTGTACATGAAGTAATGTGTTATGGGCCTTGGGGGAAGAGCTATGTTATGGTTATCTTTTAATATATTTTATTATTATAATTTTATTAGTAATAAAAGACATTAACAACAACAACAACAACACTCAAGCCATTATCCCACTAAATGGGGTCAACTATATGGATCCTTTGTCTCCATTGTGCCCTATCTTTTGTCATAATCTCACTAATGCTTAAGTAAATCATGTTTTTCCTTATATTTTCATTCCAAATCTTTATTGGTCTACCCCTTCCTTGTTTAACATGCCTTGTGACTAGACTCTCATAACGCCTAACAGGTGCCTCTCCTTTGTACGTGTCCAAACCATCTTAGTCGAGCTTCTTGCATCTTCTCTGCAATTGGTGCTACTCCTGTCTTATCCCTGATACATTCATTCCTAATTTTATCCTGTCTCATGTGTCCTCACATCCACTTAAGCATTCTCATCTCCGCAACTCCCATTTTTTGCTCATGTACACAATTCACGGCCTAACACTCAGAACCATAGAACATCGCGGGTCTAATTGCAGTACCGTAAAACTTGCCCTTAAGTTTTAGTGGTACTTTACGATCACATAAGATCCCTGATGCACTTCAACCAACCCGCTTGGATCTATGAAACACAGATACTTCCCTGAAGGCAGCGTACCCGTATCGGATACGTATCCGGTACCGGTACGTACCCGGTACCGGTACGTACCTGATACTCAACGGATACACCTATGTGGACACACTTGGACTTAGCACATCATTTTGCATATTGTGATAGGAGTATGTTTTTCTAGAATAAACAAAGGTTGGTACGTCCAATTGAATAATGTATCTGTACCGAGTATGTTTCTGGTATCAGCACGTTTTTGTTACAAGTACGTGTATTGAACGTGCTGATTCAACGCAAGTTATTAACAAACGACTAACTTGTCTCTAAATTAACCGGAGATTGAAGATGTCGATCTCCAACAATGACGTTGATCTCCAACAATGAAGAAGAAAAAAAACTGAAAAAGTAAACTTAAGTTTAATTTTCTCTTTTGATTAAACATATAAGACGTTAAATTTTGTAATATTTACGAATGCTTTATGTTTGAAAACTTCATGTTATGTTGCATTGATTTGTGAACTTGTACTTCAAGTTATGATTTATGTTTAATGTTTCGATGTTTTGAGAAATATTTATTGCACTTGTGATATATAAATATATATTATATTTGTTATAACACATCATGGCGTACCCGTATCCTTATTTTTAAATTTTGTCGTACCACCGTACCGAGTACGTATCGTATCCGGTACCCGTACCCGTACCAGTGCTTCCTAGGCTTGGATTTTATGTGTCACATCTTTATCAATACCTCCGTCCTTTTGAACTATCGATCCAAGATATTTAAAACACACTACGGGAAATATCTTGATCACCCAACTTAATAACGAAGTCATCCGCCCTTCTTGTGCGCTAAATTTAAGCTCCATATACTCCGTATTTTCCCTTCTCAACCTAAAACCCTTCTTTTCTAGAGAATCTCGACGGGATTCAAGTTTTGCGTTTACACTCTCGCACGTCTCATCAGCCAAAACGATATCATCCGCAAACAATAACACCAATGTATTGTTTGTTGGATATGTCTGGTGAGCTCACTAAGGTAAGGGTAAAGAGATAAGGGCTTAAAGTTGAACCTTGATGTAAGCCAACAATGATAGAGAATTCCTGTGTTAATCCTCCAGATGTCCTCACCCTTGTCACTCAATTTGTATACATATATTCGATTATGTCAATATATGATATATTTACAACTTTCTTTTCTAAGACTCTCCATAATATCTCTCTTGGACTCTATCATAAGCTTTCTCATGATCAGTAAACATGTTCAAATCTTGTTTTCTTTCTCGATAGTTGTCAATGAGTCTCCTCAAGAGATGTATAGCTTCCATGGTCGACTGCCCTGACATGAATCCAAATTGATTCTCCAAGATGTTAGTCTCCCGTCTTACTCTTCTTTCTATTACTCGTTCCCATAGTTTCATGGTATGACTCATCAAATTAATTCCTCTGTAATTAACATAATTTTGTATCTCCTTTATTCTTATACAAAGGTACGAAGATACTTTCTCTCCATTGGTCTGACACCCTCTTTGACTTCAGTATTTTATTGAAAAAATATGTAAATCACACAATTTCTTCATTTTCTAGGCATTTTCATACTTCGATGGGTATATCGTCTGGCCCAACCGTCTTTTCATTTTTCATCTTATTTAGAGCATCCTTTACCTATGCTACTTGAATTTTACGATAAAACGTTATGTTCCTATAATGCTCTGATTTACTTACCTATTCTAAGTTCAATTCATTGTCCTTTGTTTCATTATAGAGATGATAAAATTATCTTTTCCATCGCTCTTTAATATCCACATCATTCGTCAAAACTATATTTGTCTCATGCTGTATGCATTTTACTTGACTTAAATCTCTTGTCTTCCTTTCTCTAGCTCGAGCAATTTTATGTATGTCACGCTCTCCATCTTTGTTATCAAGTTGCTTATAAAATTTTTCATAAACTTGACTTCTTATTTTACTTACTGTCTGTTTAGCTTCTTTTTTGGCGACTTTATACCTGACTAAGTTTTCATCATTCTTGCAAGCGTAGAATGATTTATAGCGGACCCTCTTTGCCGTCACTTTGTCTTGCATTTCCTTTTTCGAACAGACCATAAAAGATATTTAAAGATAAAAATAATTAAGCCTTTCGCCTGAGGCCCATAATATCTCACCTGATCTCAAAATTGAGCTTGTCCTCGAGCTCAACCGAATCTCGACCGATTTGATCATCTAACTCCTCTATTTCACACCAAAACAACTCATTGTAGTGCATTGTCGTAGCAGGGGCTGCAGAGAGCGATAAGCCTTCATCGTACTCACCGATGCCATAAATGATAGTGATGTGGTCGACGGTCATTGTATGTATGGAGATATGATCAAATAAGAGATCATAATATTTTCTTTAAATAATTGAAGTAGTAGTGGAGAATAATCTGCAGATGCCCGATGACTACTCATAATCAATTCAATTTCGTGCTAGTGAGAGGTGTTTCATCAACGATCGTTGCAAAGTTGATGTATTGCAGCGGGGTGTTCTTCTGAATGAGAACAACGACATGTGACAGTTGCTGTTGAACTTGGTAGAATAATAACAATTTGTACCTGGTCGGGTAGAGACATCGGTTGTGTGAGCAACAATTGTTTACTTTTGCATGCAACTATTATGACGTGGAGTAGGGCGATAATGACGACATCGAGAAGTTTCAACTCACGAGCGAGCTTATTGGCCTTTGAATTGTTTTGTTGGGCCATCTCAGATGTCATTTGTTAAGAGTAAAAAAACTAGAGGAAAAAGAATACTCTTACATCTAGTAATATATAGAGGAGAAAATGATAATATAAAACCTAAATGAAAAAATGCCACAAGAAATGACCGATAAAAAATTGCTCTTTGATGATGGACGAATATTGAATATCACTGCCCACAACTCACAAAAATTATCAACAATCCTTGAAATATAGAATCAAATGGTAATTCGTCGATACAAAGAAATGAAAATGGAAAAAACTTATGTGAAAATGTATAATTACTTTGAAAAATTCTTTGGAGAAACAACAAGAGCAATCTGGGAGTCATATTAAGAAGAATACTCCCAAGAATTTAATCGAGATGTTGTCATAGGCTCAAATCCTTACAATTTCACTAATAAAAATACCCTTCTACTTTTAAGATTCCACCCCAATATTCACATTATTGCCCAAGTGGAAGCTATTAGAAAACTAGAACAATTCCAAATTCGAAAATGGAATTATATAAAATTATTTCTCCATGATTATGTTAAGCCTCCGGACGAGGCTAGGCTATTTGGGCAACATTACAAGCGGCGGCAACGGCGTATGCAAAGCAACAACGGGGCTGAACCAATGGGTTCAGCCCCCTCTTCTTAAAGACTTCGGCTCAAGGGGGCTGAACCACATTTGGTTCAGCCCCATGGGGGCCGGCCGGCCCCCTTGGTTGGCCGGCCTTGGGTCCGGGGTTATATATACCCGGACCCCTCTCTTTTGGAGATTATGCAAGAATTATTCCAAAGGTATTTCCCTCTCCTTCTTCCAAACCCTAACCTCTATCTTCTTCTTCTTCCTCTAGTTCTTCTTCCCTAGTTCGTGCTTAACATTTGGTATCAGAGGATTCTTTCCTCCATCATGGTGACTACACGCTCGCAAGATGACAATGATCGCTTGGAAACCCTAGAGGAGAACTTGATGGGGCTTACCGATTCGGTAGCCGCCATCGAAGAAAATGTCAAAACATCCACTCAAAGGTTGGAAGAGCGAATCGACGGCCGCTTGAACGATATCATGACGCTATTAACGCAAAAATTGAAGGGCAAGGCGGTGGCGGAGGAGGAACCGGGCGGATCTACAGGAATTAGGCCGGAAATGCCCGGATTTGGTGGATCGGGTGCGGGAAGTGCCGGATCGGGAGCTGGAGGGTTCAGATCGGCTGCTGTGAGCCAGACGGGGGCTGGATCAGGTGCGGCGAACCACGGAGGGGCCGGATCGGCCTTTGGCGGCGTCGGCTGGTCGGGATCGGCAACAGCGAATACGCAGGGGCTCGGATCGGCAGTTGCCGGCGGTGGCTGGGCTGGATCGGTGGTGGCGAGCATGCAGGGGGTCGGGTTTGTCTCGGCGAGCTACGGAGGGGAGGAAAATTTCGCAGGCGGCCCCAGCGGGGTCGGATGGGCAGCAACGGTCCCTGTGGGGCTCGGATCGAGATCGGCGAGCCATCAGGGGGGCGGATTTTGGCCGGGTGGCCTCGGCATGGCCGGGGGTGGCCTCGGAGTGGCTGGACCTCCCGCGGCAAGCACGGGGAGGGCTGGATTAGTGCCGACATTGTTTTAAATGTCCTCCGACATGTCCAACATGTCTCCCGACATGACATTTTTTAGGGCCAAACGATATGTTTTTCTAAAAAAATAGATTATGTCCTTTTGTAAAATATATGCCGACATGTCCGATTTTTTCCGATATATTGGCCGACACGATTTTTAAATATATCGTCTGTTATTTTATTTTGTGTTATATTAGCATATTAGCAACATATATTTAAATCGCCTATGAATATTATATTATGTATGTTTAAATCGATTAGACTTATTGTTTTTATTTTTTAAAATTTTATTCTTACTACAAAGTTTATATAATTGTTACACAATTTTTAATTTTATATTATAAAAAATATGAAAATATTTAATACCTTTATTATTTGATTGTTTACATGTTTTTAAAATAAATTTATAAGTTTGGAAAGACTTATAATTAATCAAAGATTTTTAACTTTTAAATCTTCTTTATTTCCAATAAACTTATTATTATCAAAATAATTTTATTGCATACTATTAAATAATCATTCTGTATTTGTTAATAATATTTTATCTTAATTATTATTCGATTTTATTTTGTAATATAAATGACTCATTTTTATTTATTTGTTATATTATTTTTCTATTTTTATAACATATAATTATAGTTAGCATACATAAAAATAAAAATTTTATTTATAAGATATGAAAATCCGATATTTTAAAATATCCCCGACATGTCTCCGACTTTCGAAATCCGACATTTAAAAACTCAATCTGATATGTCGCCGACATCCGATATTTAAAACATTGGGTGTCGGCAAGCCTGGAAATGGCCGGCAGGGGTGGCGGCTTCGCAACTGGTGTTGACGGAAGGGGTGGAACTTTTACCGAGCACGCTCCTTGGAGGCAAGGTCGGGATGGGTTGTTACCCCCACCGACAGGAAGAGGGCAACCACCAGGATTTGGAGGAGGGGTGCAGTGGGGAGAAAGGGGGCCCTTCCATCATGGGGCTCCGATGGCGGGACAGTTCCAACAGTTTCCAGGCGTGGCGGGGGAACGCGGCCAAAGACCGTACATGGCTCCCAAGTTGACTCGGATGAATTTCCCTCGGTACAATGGGGGCGATGCCTTGGAGTGGGTACAAAAAGCTGAGTTGTTTTTCAGCTATCAGGAGGTGCCAGAGGCTCAGTGGGTACAGCTAGCGTCCTTCCATCTGGAGGACGACGCTTTTCAGTGGACACAGTGGTTCTTGCGGGGACGGGAGTATGTTCTGTGGGAGGAATTTGTGGAAGGCTTCACGGCTCGGTTTGGGCCTCTGGAGTTTGAAGACTTTGAGGCGCTTTTGCAGAAGCTACGTCAGAAAGGTACAGTGATGGAGTACAGAACGGAGTTTGAGAAGTTGGCCAACCGGGTACAGTGGGAAGAGAAGACACTCCTCAGCTGTTTCGTATCAGGACTGAAGGATCACTTACGCGATGAGGTTCAGGCCTACATGCCCCGTAGTCTGAACCATGCGATCAGCTTGGCGCGCATCCAAGAGGAAACGTTAAATAGGCAACGGACCCGTAGTACGGCAAGGCATACTACTACACCGGCCGCGGCCAGAAGAGAGCCTCCAGTGGCCGGCCGACCGACGGTGACACGGTTGTCTTGGAACGAGTTACAAGCACGGAAGGAGAAGGGCCTTTGCTTTAATTGTGATGAGAAATTCACGCCAGGTCATAAGTGCCAGAAGGTCCAGGTCTGTATGTTGCATCAGGAGGATCAGCTTGAGGAGGACATGTTTCCGGAGGAGGAGTTGGAGTCTGGGGGGGACTTAGACTTGACGGAGTTGGGTGTATCCCTACATGCCTTGGAAGGGTGCAATCCACCTCCGCTTACTATGCGGCTGGCGGGAAGGATTCAGCAGGAGAGGGTGACCATTCTGGTGGACAGCGGGAGTACTCATAATTTTATTCATCCAGATGTGGCACAAAAGGTGGGGCACGTGATTGACACAGGAGCTGCGTTTCAGGTTATGGTTGCGGATGACAGCAAATTACAGTGCCAGGGAGTGTTGAAGGCGATGGAGCTTCGGATGCAGGGCTATGTGGGGTGCACGGATGTCTATCTCTTACCGATCCGGGGCTCAGATATGGTGCTGAGAGTGCAGTGGTTGCAACAGTTGAGGAGGGTGACTTTTGATTGGGACCAGATGACGATGGAGTTCTTGCAAGGGGAGCGATAGTTCTGTTTGAAAGGGCTCAGATCTTCTCCGGTCAAAGAGATCTCCCTTCGCAGCCTACAACAGCTTGAGGAGTCCAATAGTCTGATGGCCGTTTTGTTGGGGGTGAGGTCTGACGAGGATAGACCGACGGAGGTTCCTGACCAGATGCGGTCGTTAGTAGAGGAGTATGATGACATCTTCTAGGAGCCGAGTACACTTCCACCGTCACGATTCCGTGATCACTAGATTGTGCTGAAGACCGGGGCGGAGCCGCCCAACATTCGTCCTTACAGGTATCCCCACATGCAGAAGGCAGAGATCGAGTGCAGTGTGAAGGAGATGCTTGATGCATGCATTATACGGCCTAGTACCAGTTCCTTCTCAGCACCGATTATTCTGGTTAAAAAGAAGGACGGATCTTGACGTTTTTGCGTAGATTACCGTGCCTTAAACAATGTTACCGTGAAGGACAAGTTTCCGATTCCCGTGATAGAGGAACTGTTGGATGAGTTGAATGGGGCGACTCGGTTCACGAAGCTGGATTTGCGATCCGGCTATTATCAGATTCTTATGATGGAGGAGGACGTGCATAAGACGGCATTCAGGACCCATGATGACCACTATGAGTTCTTAGTGATGGCGAATGGATTGACGGGGGGACCGCCTACTTTTCATGTCAATATGAACGAGATTTTTCGGCCGTTCCTGCGACACTTCGTCTTGATCTTCTTTGATGACATTCTGATCTACAACGTTACTTGGGAGGATCATCTACGTCATGTGGCTCAGGTCTTCTCTACCCTTCGGTAACATAAGCTATATGCTAAGAGGTCCAAGTGTTCTTTTGGACAACAGGAGGTGGAGTACTTGGGGCATCTAGTTTCAGCTGACGGGGTGAAGGCCGACCCACGGAAGATCGAGAGTATGATTTCTTGGCCACGGCCTCTGACCATCCGGGCGCTGAGGGGGTTCTTGGGCCTCACTGGGTACTACCGGCGTTTTGTACGGGATTAGGGAAGATTGCTCGGCCACTTACGCAGCTGCTACAGAAGGATGCTTTCTCGTGGCAGGATGAGGCAGAGACCGCTTTTCAGGCGCTGAAGAGGGCGATGACGACGACTCCAGTGCTGGCACTTTCAGATTTCACTAAGGAGTTTGTGGTGGAGACGGATGCTTCCGGCGTGGGAGTGGGGGCGGTCTTGATGCAGGAGGGACGACCGATCGCCTTCTACAGTAAGGCCTTGGCTCCACGGACACTGGGACTATCGGTGTATGAAAAGGAGATGCTGGCTGTTATTCATGCGGTGGCCCTATGACGGCCATACCTGCTGGGACGTCGTTTTAAAATACGGACCGATCATAAGAGCTTGAAGCACTTCCTGGAGCAGCAGATTTCTTCCCCCCTTCAACAGAAGTGGGTCACAAAGTTGTTGGGATATGATTATGAGATCGAGTATCGGCCGGGGAAGGACAATCGGGTGGCTGACGCCCTATCGCGCTTACCAGAGGGGGCCTTGGCGCACATTTCTATGCCACAGTTGGAGTCGATGGATGAGATTCAGGAAGAGGTGCAGCGAGATTCCGAGTTACGGGTTATTGTGGAGAACCTGCGGGAGGCTCGTGAGGTAGCCCCAGGTTATCACTTACAAAACGACCGGCTATATTATCAGGGATGAGTGGTCATTCCTGCTCAGTCAGCTTGGAGGACGGTGATGATGCATGAGTTCCATTCGTCGCCGACGGGAGGTCACGCCGGTATTCTTCGCACTCTCCAGCGGGCTCGAACAAATGTGTTTTGGAAGGGGATGCGCCGTGACATTCAGGAGTTTGTGCAGAAATGTGATGTGTGCCAAAGGCAGAAATATGAGACTACTTCTCCAGCCGGGTTACTCACCCCCTTAGAGATTCCGCATCAGATCTGGGATACGGTTTCTATGGACTTCATCGATGGGCTGCCCAAGTCGAAGGGTAAAACAGTTATCTTAGTGGTGGTGGACAAGTTGTCCAAGTATGGGCACTTCCTTGCTCTGAGCCACCCTTACACAGGCGAGTCTGTGGCAGCTTTATTTGTTCGGGAGATTGTTCGATTGCATGGGATTCCCCGGGCGATCATTTCCGATCGGGACCCTACTTTTGTTGGCAGATTTTGGACGGAACTCTTTCGCTTGCAGGGGACTTCATTACGTTTCAGCACGGCTCACCATCCCCAGACTGATGGACAGACGGAGGTCTTAAATCGGGGCGTGGAAACTTACCTGCGCTGCTTTGTCATGGATGAGCCAAGGACATGGACCAGCTGGTTACATTGGGCGGAGTACTGCTTCAACACTTCGTATCACTCCGCTAGCAAACTCACTCCCTTTGAGGTCGTCTATGGTCGGCCACCTCCCTCCTTGAGCAGTTATGAGCCAGGCAGTACCGCAGTAGCAGCAGTTGATCGGGCACTCCGTGATCGTGATCGGACCCTCGCCACTTTGCGCGAGAATCTTCGGGCGGCGCAGGATCGTATGAAGGCACAGACGGATCGACATCGGACGGAGAGAGAGTTCCAGGTGGGGGATGAGGTTTTCCTTAAACTTCGCCCTTACCGGCAGTTGTCTGTGGCGCAGAGGACAAATCAAAAGCTGGCACCCCGCTACTATGGACCATTTCGGATCACGCGGCGGGTCGGGCCAGTTGTGTACACCTTGGCGTTGCCCGAGGGCTCACGGATTCATCCTACCTTTCATGTCTCCTTGTTGAAGCGGAAGCTGGGTGATGCTGTTCCGGTCTTTCCCGTTCTTCCAGAGGCTACTAGTGGAGGCGAGCTTCGGCAATTTCGGAAGATGTACTGTTGATCAAGTGGAAACGTCGTGACACGGCGTACTGTCCAGAGCTGTTAGTCAAGTGGAAGGATCTCCCCGCGGAGCACAATACTTGGGTGGACTTGCTGGAGTTCCGGGAGCTTTACCCCGATTACCACCTTGAGGACAAGCTGACTTTTGATGGGGAAGAGAATGTTAAGCCTCCGGACGAGGCTAGGCTATTTGGGCAACATTACAAGCGGCGGCAACGGCGTATGCAAGGCAACAACGGGACTGAACCAATGGGTTCAGTCCCCTCTTCTTAAAGACTTCGGCTCAAGGGGGCTGAACCACATTTGGTTCAGCCCCATGGGGGCCGGCCGGCCCCCTTGGTTGGCCGGCCTTGGGTCCGGGGTTATATATTCCCGGACCCCTCTCTTTTGGGGATCATGCAAGAATTATTCCAAAGGTATTTCCCTCTCCTTCTTCCAAACCCTAACCTCTATCTTCTTCTTCTTCCTCTAGTTCTTCTTTCCTAGTTCGTGCTTAACAGATTACATGTAGATCCACTAGACAAAAACATTGGTGAAAAATTATTCTTAAATTGTCAGATCCTCTAGAAGCCCAAATCTTTAAAAAATATATAGAACGACCAATAAATCTTCCCGACCCCCAGATTAATCGTCAACTCAATAAAGAATATAGTTTTATAGAAATATATATACACGCCAACATTATGATAAATAAGATAAAGTCGCATACAAAGCCAAATATGATAACCGATATAAATCTAAGAAAAAAAATATTTTCTTCAAAGAAGCAATGCTACGGAACCAAATCTTAATCGAGAAAACATGTACGCAAATACAAAAAAAGAAGAAATTACTATAAGACCTTAACATGTTTTACCTGCGTCTCAACCGATCATTTAGCCAAAGAATACAATCGAAGACATAATATTCACAATAAACAAACCACATTAAGCATTTCACATAGATAAAATTATTAGCGATACAAAAAGCATTTCTAACATAGTATAAATGATCAGGATGATCGCTATCTCCCTAATTCAGATACTGAAGCCTATGAATTGCCCAAAGAATTACTGGAATCTAATTGCAAGTGCAAAGAAACATATGAAGATAACTTATCAAAATTAGATATTGCGGACCAGTATCTTAACCAAATCTAAACATGACCATATATTAACATACCTAGCTACCTAATAACGGTAGTAATAATAAACCTGTATCTACTGCTTTAGATACTCCACTGTAACATTAAGATACCAATGTACTACATGTCTAGTAGAAACATGTAAATTTTGTCTACAAAAAAAACTTCCAACTTTTCTTTCAAATTCAGCCAGTCCCCTTAGACAAAACCAAAATGATATCCTTGATCTTCAGTTCGTCATTTCAAAAATCAAATTAGTGACTTAAAAAAACCAAATTTTAATCATTCAAAAGGATATTACAAACCATTTAAGCTATTTGATACCTTATACAATTATGTGCATGCCCAATAAGCTTCGTCTAATATTGCTTGCATATTTACAACAAGAGCATCCTTATAACCAACCTTATATTACCCAAGCCTTAAAATCAACAATAAAGCCTTATTTAACAACAAAAAGTTTATTCATAAACTCCGTACCCAACTAGCCATTACTAAATCTCGTGTAAAAATTTTGAAAGACAATTATTTAACCCGGAAGGTACTTTTCAATCTAAGAGCCCGATGTCAACCACTTCTCCAGCTAGCTGAGTAGCAATGCGATCCACTTTACCAACTTCTTTGTAGTAAACATATCCCTATCAAACCTCTGCCCAAATAAATATGACACAGTCCTTAGATTTATAACATGAAAATCCATCTTTGCTTTAAAATTTAGAATTGACACTTATTAAGTTGTTGGTCTGGTTGTGATGTGATCTAAAATATAGGGATGCGATCTTTTAAAATAAATGTGGCGCAACGAGACTAGGCGGGCTATTTTAAACAGATAAAATGACCTAGGCATCGCTCGCGAACGCAAGACTACCGCACAAACGTTTTAACGTCACAAAACATAATTCCACGGGCGGAGAAATTAAGTGGAAGCATTCACGAATTTGAAAATCAACAATAATTAGGAGATGAAGTTAACGGGGAAAGCTTTAATAATTAACCATTTTATATTTGAGCATGAAATTAATCAAAGTGTGCAAGCGAGAGAGGTAAAGAGGGATACCAAAGGGAGGCATAGTAGTGGCTGTGCATCCAATCCCCAAGGAGGGACTGCTGTGGAGCAACGGGGACGTCACCCGGATGGAAAAGTGCTGGAGGTCTTTTGGATTGCTTTGGGAATGAAGGAGTTTGGCACTGGAAGGAGGGAGCTCGCCCGGGCTTCACTGAAAGTGCTGGGGTACGGTGAAGGAGGGGGCCGACAGTGTCTAGGGAGGATCAAGCATGTAGCTCGGCGGCCATCGGAGCTTCACCGAGAGTTTTCGTCAACCAGACAGCGCAGGAAAGCCGCGGCTGGAAGCAGAGGACCCACTGACGGGTTGTAGGACGGCTCCGACGTCAATCGATGGAGGCAAGGCGCATGGCAGGAGGATTCAGCGGCCGGCGGGGCTTCGTCGTTGAAAGGGGAAGGCGGAACAATAGATTGCTAGGCGACACTGGAGGGGAAATCAAACGAAACCTAAAATCGGTTTGTTCAATTTCTATTCCAGCTGGCTTCAATGGGAGGGGAAGGCTTGATTTTATAATAGGGGTTAGGGCAAAAATGCTATAGGCAGCCATCCATAATAAAATAGGAATTTATTCTTTTGTAGGAGAAATGGGCCAATCGGTAGTGGGCTGATTTTAACGCGTAAATAACTAATGAAAATAGGTAATTTTTAAAGATTACCCTAAACTAACTTATCTCCTAAAATATCAGACCTATGCATTTAGGGTCTCGTTGGCCGGTCACACCAACGAGTCAAACAAAAATTACGCAAACAATATGCGAGATACAAAATTTCCCAAAAGCGCTAATAATATGCGCATGCAACTCAACACAACAAAATAAAACCAAACGCGCCACGACATGCGATACACAAATAAAACAAGTACAAATAAAAATAATGATGCGCCGCGGGTTGCATCAGGTTGACACTAATTGTAGTAATATCTTACTGATACCAAATTCGTTCCCCCTTTTTGTATGCAACCTATCCCTACCACTGAACGATTTAAAGCCCAACAAATAGACGACCTCGGCGAGACTCGATGTAACCTGTAAGTAGAAGGTCCAAATGTCGATCGGAGAAAATGCTGTATGATTGTGTTGATGATGTCTCCGCTGCAACCCAAAATCTGGAAGTAACCTCTCATCCCCAAAGCTCGTAATCGGTTAGTCAAATTTTTATGCCAAATTCAAATAAACAGTAACTATTAGAGTTTGAGATAATGACAGGGGCAGTGTGTGGGGCAAACATGAGGCAGGGGAAAAGCAGGAAACAAGAGCAAAGTAGAACGTAAAGCAGGAGGCAAGCGTGATCAACCTGTGAAATTATTAATTCATAACACAACATACGTTCGCCCGATAGACACCTACGAACGTCTGCTAGACGCAGATCAAATATCGTCCCAATTTCGCCTGATGAAGTTTCTCTCGAGTCACAATTTTAAACATATCCCAAATTTATCTTGTAAAAAACCTTTGAAGCGGATGCCCCTATGAGGAGTAAAAAATCTAAGGATCGTCTCGACTTCCTCAATACTGCTAAACCTAGAAGTGTCAGAACTCAAACGATAGTGAGGTGGTGATACAACATGCTCGCCTTCGACTAAAGAGAAGTGATGTGGATTAAATGCGTGCTCGTCGAATACGAAGTCGATGAAAGATGGTGTTACGTGCCGCGGTCTGGGCTCGTGTTCGCCGGTGACTGGGGTGGAGATCCTCCAGGTTGGAGACGGGCGGCGGCGATTCTGAAGGTGGGCGGACTTGTGAGAGCAGGGGTGAGGAAGAGAAGACTTGGTGAGGGAAAGAAATTGATAATTCTTATTGCATGCCAAAACCGGTCCACCCCCCATGGGCTTAAATAGAGCATAATAAGGAAATTGCGTGCCTCCCGTTTGGGCTTAACAACGGGAACAAAATAAGGAACATACTAAAAATAAGAGTGCGGACCCCCCGTTTGGGCTTAAACAACGGGAACACAAATTGAAATATAATTATTCTAAAATATGATGCCGCTTATGCGGACGAATCTTTCGCGGTGTTGCGGCGATTGTAAACTTCCCCCCAACGCGGTTTGTCTGTGACTGGCGCCGTAACATCTCCTTCCTCGTCGGAATGTCCACGAGTGGTGCCGATGGGGGTTTGCCGTAGAATCGTTTCAGTTGGGAGACGTGGAACACGTCGTGAATAGGTGCCTCGGGTGGTAAGCGGAGGCGGTAGGCGACCTCCCCGATGCGGTGAACAATTTGAAAGGGTCCGTAGAACCGGGGTCCCAATTTGGTGGGGGCGTCGGTCCTATGTAGTGTCGTTTGGCGGTACGGCCGACGCTTGAGCCATACCCATTCCCCTGTGGCATAGGATACGTCCCGATGGCCCCTGTTGTAAGCGGTCTCCATGCCGTGTTGAGCTTGCAGAAGGTGTTCGCGGGTGGTGGCGAGCATGCTATCCCGGTCCCGCAACTATTGGTCCACGGGTGTTAAGGTGGCCCGACCGGGTTCGTAGGCGACGAGCTTGGGCGATTCCCGTCCGTAGATGAGTCGGAACGGTGTCGTTTGGAGCGCCGAGTGGTAGGAGGTGTTATAGAAATACTCGATCCATGGAATCCAGGTGACCCATTGTTTGGGGTGTTCACCGGTTAGACAACGGAGGTACATTTCCACGGTCCGGTTGACCACTTCCGTTTGGCCGTCCGATTGCGGATGGTACGCGGACGAGAGTTGTAGCGTCGTACCGCTGAGCGTGAAAAGTTCCTTCCAGAAGCGGCTTGTAAAGACCTTGTCGCGGTCGGACACGATACTTTCCGGCAATCCGTGTAAGCGGATGATGTCGTTGAAGAACAGTTGGGCGACCCGTTCCGCGACAAGTGGACGGCCAAGAGGAAGGAAGTGTGCCCCTTTTGAAAATCTGTCCACCACCACCATGAGGATGGTTTTACCTTTGCTGCGGGGAAGGACCTCCACAAATTCCTTCGAAATATCGGCCCAGATTTGAGTTGGTACAGGTAACGGTTGGAGAAGGCCCGCCGGTAATAAGTTGACTGCTTTATGTTGTTGACATACCGCACACTGTGCAATAAAATGCTGGACGTGACGGCGGAGTCCCTTCCAATAGAACTCAACACGTATGCGGTGGAGGGTTTTGTGAATTCCCTGATACGCCCGATCGTGCGCCTCGTTCACGATGGTCGAAATGTTGGGCGATGTGGGTGGCAAGTAGATCCGGTTTTTGTACAGAATGAGTCTGTCGCGGCTCATCCATACTGGTGGTAATAGGCCTTCTTGCGCTCGGCGAAGCAACTCGGAGAGGGACGGTGACGTGGCGGTCTCGTTCCGGATGGTGTCCACGAGGGGGGCGGTCGGCCGTGAGAGGGCGCAGATAATGGCGGAGACGTCGGGGTCGTCGTTGTGCCGACGAGAGAGCGCGTCCGCGGCCCTATTGAGAGCCCCCGCCTTGAATTCGACGGTGAAATCAAACCCCAATAGTTTGCTCACCCACCGTTGTTGCGGCACGGTGGACAATCGTTGCTCCAAAAGGTATTTCAAACTGAAGTGGTCTGTCCGGACAATGAAGGTGCGACCCCAAAGGTAAGGTCGCCAATGTTGAACTGCTTTGGCCAATCCAATGAGTTCCAGTTCTTAGGCTGGCAGCTTGCGGTGATGTAGAGCGGTGCGACGACTAAAATATGCGATTGGGTGACCCTGTTGATGGAGGACCGCACCGCACCCAAGGGCAGAGGCATCACATTCGATGTAGAAGGCCGAATTGAAGTCCGGCAGGTGGAGTACGGGAGCTGAGGCGAGAGCGGCTTGGAGGTCCGTAAAAGTGTGCTGCGCGGTGTCCTCCCATACGAACTCCTTGCGGTGTAAGAGTGCCAAGAGAGGTTCGACAATGGTGCTGTAGTTGTGGATGAATCGCCTGTAGTAGCCGGTCAACCCCAGATATGCTCGGATGTCGCGCTGCGAGCGAGGGGTCGGCCATGCGGCGATCCCTTGAAGTTTCTCCGGATCGGCGGACACGCCGTGAGTGTGCACTACGTGGACAAGATAGGCGACGCTAGGTCGCCCGAATGAGCACTTGGATTCCTTGAGGACCAGGCGATGGTGGTAGAGGAGGGTGAGAATTTCACGCACATGGAGGAGATGCTCGGCCCACGACTTGCTATAGATCAAGATATCGTCAAAAAACACAAGAACAAATTTTCTGAGGACGGCTTGAAATACCTCATTCATCAACGATTGGAAGGTGGTGTCCGTCTTCTCCATGTCGTTGGCGGCCATGCGCACTTGGTGGTATCCGGAGTATAAGTCAAGCTTGGAGAAGAAGCGTGCGCCATGCAACTCGTCGAGGAGCTCCTCGACCACCGGTATTGGAAATTTGTCCTTGACCGTCTTGGCGTTGAGTTCCCGGTAATCGACGCAAAAATGCCATGTGTTGTCCTTGCGTACCAGAAGGGCCGATGACAAAAAAGGGGAGACGCTTCGTCGGATGAGTCCCTGTTGGAGCATTGCGGCGTACTGCTGCTCGATTTCGTCTTTTTGGAGAAAAGGGTAGCGGTAGGGCCGGACTACGATCGGCGCGGTTCCGGGTAATAAACAAATGTAGTGGTCCTTCAGTCGGTGGGGCGGAAGGGCTTCCGGAATTGTGAAGGTGTCCGCAAACTCCTGGAGTAGAAGTTGGATGTCCTGCGGTTGGCGCTCCCCCGCGGCGTCTGTGCCGTGCATGAGGAAGGCCTTCAGCTTGTCTGATGGACTGAGGCATTGCCAGTCCACCCATTGTGAGTCGCTGGTCCATTGCATGGTGAGGTTATTGAAGTCCCACGTGATTGGTCCCAAGGTACGCAACCAACTGACCCCCAATACGATATCAAAACCATCGAGATCGACGAGCAGAAGATCAATGTTTAAGTTGTAAGACCCCCCCAAGGAGGTAACCCGGTCTTATGCCCAGAACCGCCGCCTTACGGTGACACTAACACATGGGTTAGTCAACACCGCATGACGTCGAGCCTGCCGGCTAGTGCGATCATTCAACCTATTATGCCAATCGAGAAGAGAAGCAATATAAACAATTATATATCAAGTCCACATCACAACATCATCATAATATAAATAAAATAAGAGATCCAATAGTCCACAATGAGTACAAAGTGAAAGAGAAAAGAGCTTATGCCCAGTACATAGTAATCAATCTCTCTCTCACAAAATCTAACTAAGCGGAAGCTAATCTATCATCAGTACACGCGTCATCACCTGACGCTGGGCTGCAGTAGTAGTAGTAGGTGGTACCAGCTCCTCATGTCCTGCCACCTCGTCCTGCTGGTGCTCCAGCTCCTCGAGCTCCTAAAATGATATGGTCACAACCGACCGTTAGTCATAAAGACTAAGCCATTTTGTCCTCGCCTCACCCCCGCGACTCCTAGGTACTGAGCGGGAAGACGAAGTGGAGGACAACAAGGGGTATAGAAAAGAAAGCAGGTGGCAGTGAGTTTAATCATATACAAGTATATCTCTACTTTAGCAGTTCTACATAGTACAAGTAAGGAAGTAAAAACAGTACTGAAAAGAAGTGCAGTAAATAAAGTAAAGTACTGAGCGAAAAAGTAAGCTAGCTACTACTACACTAACATCACAGAAGTTCCTTAACTTATATGAATGCATAAACTTATAAGTTAAGGTTTCACAAATGTAACTTATCATATAAAAGAGCTTATACTAATTTATATGATAAAGATCTATGGTGCGTATATCCTAAGTATGTATGTATGGTATGGTATGCGGGTTATGTATCATACAAGTGCAACTCACCCACACGACTCTATGCGCACAGACCTTTAGTTCCCACTTTTTGGAGTTAGCTTAACTCTCAGGTGCTACCGTTGTGGCTACGGCAGCAGTGGAGCAGGTGTCTTCACTCCTAGACAGGTATACACACTACCAGACCTAGACCTTTCGTACGCCTCTGAAGAACACACCAGAGTCACCACGTACTAAACCGTTGGCTAATCCGCCAGACTTTTAGGTCGGGTGTGCGTTTTCGGGGATTGTCCTCCAAACCGCAGTATAAACAACCTACTGGTCCCTCAAACCCTCACACCTCACCTGAGTCACCGTACTGTCATCAGTGTGACGATTGACCCAGTAACGCATGACCCGCCACTAATATGTTCTATGCACATGCAATTTATTTCCAACCCGAGCCTCCAGCTCGCAGGACGAAACCTGTCCTGTATCCAGACATCCAAGCCTCCAGCTCGCAGGACACAAAAACCCGTCCTGTATCCTCCAACCATATACGAGTGAGATTGTCACATCGTTCCCTTAACCTATTGGACTAGTCTTGTCTAATGCTTATTAGGCATAACAACATATGGTTAGTCCTTGGATTGCCCAGGGCATACCCGGTGAAGGGCTCTCTGGGGCACTAGGAACTACGATGGGCTGAAACCCAAAGCTCTTTTTCTCAAAGACACTTACTTTTATTAGTGTTTACCCATTATTAATACTCAGCTCTCAATGTTGCTCTTGAGTGAACCTAATGACTTAAGGTATTATTGGGAGAACGACGGTCTTCTGCCGATCTCCGCTCTAATTACTTTGCTTGGTCATTGCACTACAACACTCGTTACTATGTAGTGACCCACTTGGCAACAACCAGGGTTCCAACTTCCAAATACGCTTCTCAATCCAACCACCTATCATATCCCCTGTGGGTACTAGTGTTATGTGTTACTTTATCTAAGCGCAACCCATGACCTAATTCCAGCCCAAATGAAATGACTTCCAATTCCTTGGGCCGAAGACCCCTAACTATTTATCATCGGTTTGTCATATACATAATAATACCAACCATTCAGAATTTTATCATTTTTCTAAGTGTTTAGAAACATAAATTAATTCATTTAATTAGGTGACCTATGTCACTTTATACACGAGCTACTATATCCAGTGGTCCATTATGTCTAAATAAATTATTTGAGGTTCATCTAGGTTAAAAATGTCTGTTCATCAAAAATCATGATTTTCCAATTTGAATTTCCGTATATTTTCTATTTATGATTAAATCCATTTTTCCAAATGAAGTACTTAAAATATACTACCAAAAATTCATAGAAAATTACTGGTGATCAAAATTAATATAATAATACTCAGGACATAAATTCATGATCTTAATCTGTGATTTGGCCAAACATAATTTCATATGGATATTATTACCAAAATACCACTACTAGGGTTTTCAGTATATATAATCATCCAAAAATTTTCAAATAATTATACTGGGTTTTAATCACAGAAATAGGATGCTATAAATTTTTCCATAATTTTCAATAGTATTTTCGCTTACTTTTGAATTAATTTCCAAAAAGGGTTATATTGTAAATCTACTATATACACAAGATATAATCCTCAACTAGAGTTATATCTTTTTCCAGAGATGTAAATGTTCTATTAGGGCATGTATCAAAATTTTAGAATTTTACAAGGTTAGTAGACCTATATCTCATTTTTATTTCTGTAGAAAAGTGGATTGAACCTTGTATATACTTCTTGAATACCAAAAAACAAGTAAGAGTACAAATATATAGGAGATGAGAGAGTAAGATCTAGCTATACAAACAATGTGGGACTAAACACTAAATCCTAAATGGGCCAAGTTAATGGGCCAATACAACATTTTCCCTAGTATTTTCTAACACTCCCCCGCAAGTTGGAGCGTACAAATTGTAGGCACCAAACTTGGACAAGAACTGATAGTAGAGACGTCGTGGTAAGGCCTTGGTGAGGAAATCGGCAACTTGCTGAGCAGCAGGAACATGTGCTAACTCTATCTTCTTCAACTAAACCTTCTCCCAGATGAAATGACAGTCAACTTCAATATGTTTTGTCCGTTCATAAAACACCGGGTTCTTGGCAATGTGTATAGCAGCTTGACTGTCGCAAAATAAAGTGGCAGGTGATTAGAGCTTGACTCCTAGATCATCAAGGAGACCCTCAAGCCAGGTGAGCTCAGACACAACTGTTGCCATTGATCGGTATTCAGCCTCAGCAGATGAACGAGCAACCATAGACTGTTTCTTGCTACGCCATATAATAAGATGTCCTCCAAAGTAAGTGCAGTATCCACTTGTGGAACGACAGTCATCCACCGAGCCAGCATAATCAGCATCAGAGTATGCAATCAGAGATAAGGGAGACGAAGAAGGCTTGTATACAAGTCCTTGTCCAGGAGCAGTCTTCAAGTATCGAAGAATACGCTCAACTGCTTGAAGATGAGAGATACGTGGCTCATGCATGAATCGACTGACAATTCCAACAGCAAATGATATATCTGGTCTCGTAACCGTGAGATATATCAGCTTTCCCACTAGACGGCGATAAAACTCTAGATTCCGAAGGAGAGAATCAGAGTCTGAGCCATGAACACACAGTTTGTGATTGATATCCATGGGAGTGTCGGCAGGCTTGCATCCAGAATAGCCCGCATCACTAAGTAAGTCAAGACAATACTTTTGCTGAGATAACACAAGTCCATCAGGTCTCCTAGCCACTTCGAGACCAAGAAAATATCGAAGGCTTCCCAGGTCCTTTGTTTGAAACACAATTCTTAGATGCTGTTTGATCATCTGTATTCCTGAAAGATCTTCTCCTGTAATCAGAATATCATCCACATAAATCAAAAGGATTACTGTGCCCGTTAGACGATGTCGAGTGAATAGAGAGAAGTCAGCCGAACTCCGAGTGAACCCAACAACACTAACGGTTTTGCTAAATTTGTCAAACCAAGCCTGAGGAGACTGTTTGAGACCATAAAGAGACTTCTTCAGACAACAAACAAGAGATTCCCCCGTGGTCTCAAACCCGGGAGGTTGCTGCATATAAACGGTATCCTGTAAATCTCCATTAAGAAAAACATTTTTTACATCTAGGCTCTATTTGTTTGGGCGTTTCGCTGCTCCGTTTTGGGCAAACGCCGCCGGAAGGAGGGTAAACAAATGAACCTCCGGCGGCGTTTGCTCCGTTTCCACCCGGCTGCCTTGAGAAACGCCCCAAAAAGCTCCGTTTGGAGCAGCCACCTCCCCCCTCCGATTTGAACATTCCGTTTCCACCCGCCAAATCAACCCGCCACCGCCGAACCAAATGAAGCCCTAGTTGGTGCAAGGGCCAGTGGCGGTGAACAGCGAGGGAGATCAACATACGAATGATATTGAGTTTAGCGACTGAAGAGAGTCTCATCATAATCCAAGCCTTGCTGCTGAGTGAAGCCGCGAGCTACAAGACGAGCTTTCAAACGGTGAACCGTCCCATCGTGGTTTCTAACAAAAGATGGCCATCTCAGTTGGGTAAAGTCTCCGCTAAGGAGCTTGATAAAGGAGGTCGTGTGTTCGATCCCACGTCTCAACAACCTACCCCAGTTAAATTCATCCTGTGTGATTTGGTTGGGGATGTTCTCGGCATTCGACTGCAGTCGGCCACGGATCTGGATATCACGTGCCCCTCTCAAATGGGCCCCACCGTGATTTCTAACAGTATCAAAAAGGCCATCTGTAAAACATATGAGTTTTTGGGAGCATAACATACACCTTGCCGCCTAAACAAAATAGAGATAAACTTAGATCAATAAGGAGAAAAGCTCATTATGGTTGGCTAGTCATGAGTTAAAAGGCTATAGACTCTTCAATCCAATTACCAAAAGAATTGTTATCAATAGAGATATCATATTTAATGAAGAAGGAACCTGGTGTTGGGACATGTCCACGGATCAGTCCAATAGAAACATAATCAATGGAGATTGAGGTTGAAGCCACATGAGAAAATGAGGCCACAGCACTTGCCAGTCCCAAGGGTTCTCCAATTCATGATCAGCCCTCAAAACCGGTCCAAAATTATCATCTCCGAAGAAATTTTGATCAATCTCCGATATCTACAACACTCAAAACATAGCCCTTCCCTGCATAGAACACAAAAATTATGCTGAAGCTATAAAAGACCCAAAATGGGCCATAACAATGGATGAGGAAATTCAAATGATTCATAAAAATTAGACCTGGGAGTTAATTCCTAAACCACCTAGATGAGGAGGATATTCAGAAATACAAAGCTCGCCTAGTGGCAAAAGGATACTCCCAGAACCCCAAAACAGACTTCACAGACACCTCGCCAGTGGTTAGAATGGAAATAATAAGAATCCTTCTAGCCTATACAGCTCAGAACAACTTGCAAGTGCACCAATTAGACGTTAAATCGGCAATTTTAAATGGAAAATTACAAGAAAAAATTCTAGTTCAACAACCAGAAGGATATGTTGTAGAAGGAGAAGATGAGAAGACATGCAAACTTAAGAAAGTCTTGTATGGACTTAAGGAGGCACCCCGTGCCTGGTATGCCAAAATTAATCAGTTTTTCTGCAACAATCAATTTACAAAGAGCCCAAATGATCCAACACTATATATTCAAAGGCATGAAGATGACTATCTGCTAGTATGCATTTACGTGGATGATATCTTAATATCCGGTACAAATACAACTCTCATGCATGAATTCAAACAAAGGATGATGTCAACCTTTGAGATGAGCAACCTTGGAATCATAAGATGCTTTCTAGGATTGCAAAGTTTTCAGCAATCTAGAAAGATCTTCATCAATCAATAAAATATATCATGGAGCTGTTAGAAAAATTTTGGATGAAAGATTGCAATCTCTCTCACACACCGATGTGTACTGCATACAAACTTATCTACAAAGAAAAAGAAGAGTGTGCGAACAAGAAAACAGAAGACCGAATTTTGGACAAACAAAATTTTATTATCCAAAAATGTAAGTATTACAAAGGCATGACCTCCCTTTTATAGAATGGAGGAGATGAGAGAGATTACACATAGGCAATGTGAGACTAAATAATTACAGGTATAAGCAGCTTTACAAAAAAGAGATCGAACAAGCCGCGCGGTTAGACGAATAGGCTAACCGCTCGGCAACCACCAAAAGGAGAGAACAAGCCGCCATAGGAGACCGCTAGACCGCCGGTCTCCAAGTCGCCTGAGACAAACCGCCAGACCGCTCGGACACCAAACAGCAACAGCCCGGCTACCAAACCGCTGGGTGAAACTGCCAGACCGCGCGGTCTTCTATCCGCCAGAGTCAGACCGCCAGACCTCCTGGTCTCCATATTGCAACACTCCCCTCAAGCTGGAGCATAGATATCAATCATGCCCAGCTTGTCGTAAATGTGAAGAAAGAAAGCGGACACCGGCTTGGTGAAGATATCAGCCAACTCGCTGTCAGAAGTGACGAACGAAGTACAAATCTGTTCCTTCAAAACCTCTTACCGAATAAAATGACAGTCGACTTCTATGTGTTTTGTTCTCTCATGAAAGACCAGATTTTTGGAGATGTATATCGCGGCCTTGTTGTCGCAGAACATAGGAAGAGGATAGTTGTAGACCTCTCATAAGTCAAACATGAGAGCCCGTAACCACTTTAACTCACATGTGGTCGACGCCATACTACGATATTCCGCTTCTGCACTAGACCTAGAGACAACAGACTGTTTCTTGCTCTTCCAGCTCACAAGATTTCCTCCAACAAACGTGCAAAAACCCGATGTTGACTTGCGGTCTCCTTTGTCATCAGCATAGCTCGAATCTGAGTACGGTTCAACCCTCAAGTGACCATTCTTCTGAAAAAGCAGTCCTTCCTTGGAGCTGCTTTAACATACTCCAATGTCCTCGGGGCAGACTGTAGATGACACTCCCTAGGGGCTTGCATGAATTGGCTAACCTTGCCTACAACATAGGAGATGTCGGGTCTAGTCACTGTGAGATAAATGAGTTTGCCAACCAGACGCCAGTATCTCCTAATATCGGACAGAGGAGGCGAGTCATCTGTCCAAGTTTTGTCTTCTCCAGTAGCCATGGGACATCAGACAGATTTAGCACCAGTCAATCCTGCCTCTTTTAGTAAATCAAGAGCATACTTCCGTTGGGAGAGGACCAAGGAGTTAGGTTTCCAAGAGATTTCAATCCCCAGAAAGTATTTTTGGGAGCCCATATCCTTCGTGACCAGGTGTTGACGGAGGTGTTTCTTTGTCAAAGCTACCCCAGCCTAGTCATCGCCAGTAAGAAGAATATCATCCACATATACAACAAGAACCACCAAACCAGATGAGGTTTTGCGAATGAATAAAGAGTGATCGGCAGAACTTCTTGCAAAACCGATGGCCGCAACAATTTCGCTAAACTTGTCAAACCAAGCCCGAGGGCTTTGCTTTAGGCCATAGATGACCTTCTTCAGCCGACATACTCGTGTCTCCCCCTGAGCAATATACCCAGGAGGTTGCTCCATGTAAACATCCTCCTGAAGATCACCATAGAGAAAGACATTCTTAACATCCAGCTGGGAAATGGGCCAATCCCTGTTGACAGCCACAGTGAGAAGAACCCGAATGGTGCTGAGACGAGCAACGTGAGAGGTGTCAAAGTAATCAACGCCATAAGTCTGAGTAAAGCCTTTGGCGACCAGGCGGGCCTTGTGTCGATCCACACTGTCGTCTGGACGGAACTTCACAACAAAGACCCAGCAACAGCCAACCATATCAGTGCCCAACGGGGGAGGAACAAGGGTCCATGCACCCCTTTCAGTGAGGGTAGCAATTTCCTCATCCATGACAGTCTTCCAATGAGGAACATCAAGAGCTTCCTGGTAGGTGCGGGGAGTTAGACGATCATAGGAAACAACAGCAGCCAGCGAGTGTTGGGTACACGTCCGCACCCCTTTGCGAAGAGCAATGGGAAGATCCAGGTCGGCGTGTTCCTCAGTAGCCGGAGAATCCGTTGCGGAGAGAGCTGGCCCGGGAGCAGAGAGAGACGACCGTGGAGAGGAGGGGGATAACAGAGGTGGAGAGAGAGAGTAGGAGACTGTGGTGGAGAAATCTCGATGGGAGTAGACGTGGTGGAGGGGACGGTAGGAGAAGTCTCGATGGGAGTAGACAGTGGAGAAATCTCGATGGGAGTAGACGTGGTGGAGGGGACGGTAGCAGAAACATCAGGAGGAGGAGAGGTGTCAGAAGAGAAATAAGACGCATTCTCGAAGGTCACGTCTGCAGATACAAATTGCTTACGAAGAATATGATCAAAACAACAATAACCTTTCTGAGTAGTAGAGTAACCCAAAAAGACACACTTGGTGGCACACGGGGCAAGTTTGTCACGAGTGACGGAAGGAGCGTGCACAAAAGCCGTGCACCTAAAGATACGCAGAGGGAGAGGAAACAGATCCTTGCCCGGATAGAGAATGGAGAATGGGGTTTGATTGTGGAGAACCATGGAGGGAATGCGATTGATGAGATAATAGGAGATGAGAACATCATAGCCCCAATAAGAGCGAAGAACCTGCATTTGTGTCATCTGAGTGCGAGCAACATCAAGTAGGTGACAGTTTTTGCGTTCAGCCACTCCATTTTGTTGTGAGGTATAAACACAGCTAGTTTGATGAATAATCCCATGTTGCGTACAGAAGGAAGAAAAATCTTGACTAAGATATTCTTTTGCGTAATCAGAGCGAAAGAACTTAATAGATACATCAAACTACGTTTTAATCATGGAATAAAATGATGTCCATACAGAGAACAATTCAGGACGATCCTTTAAGAGATACACCCATGTACAACGAGAGAAATCATCAATGAACGTTACAAAATATGAACTACCCCGACCTATGGTGAGGATAGGAGCAGGACCGCAGATATCAGAGTGAATTAAATCAAACGGACGGGAAGATCCACGACCTTGATTTGGTGGGAAGGAGCAGCGGTGATACTTGCCGAGCTGACAGGATTCACAGTTAAGAGGAGGACTTTGCGGAGGTAGTTGGGGTAGATGTTGACGAAGAAGTCGTGGAGGAGCATGACCAACGAGAAGATGCCATTGGAGAAGATCTGTAGAAGAGGAGGAAAAAGCAGACAGAGCAAAAACGTTGTCGAGGAATTAGAGGCCGCCACTCTCAGTCCCAGTAGCAATCGTACGTTGGGAGTCCGGATCCTGAAAAGAACAAGAAGTAGGAGTGAATATGACGGAATACTGTAGTTGCTTGCATAGAGAAGTAACCGATAATAAATTGCAAGGGAACTTGGGCACATAGAGAGTATCCGCCAAGCGAAGAGATGGAGTGACTTGAACCACTCCCGTCACATTGACCGCGGTGATGGAGAGTCGTCCACAATAAAGACCGGGGGCAACCGATTATGTGTTTCTAGGAGAGAAAAACACAGAGGATTGCCTGTCATATGATTGGTAGCAATAGAGTCGATCAACCATTTTCCGTGAGTAACGACGTGGGCACTGCCGAAAGATGTGACCAACGAGGCGGACTGTTTGAGGAAGATGTGACCATCGAGGCGGACTGCTTTGAGGAGGAGGGGGAAGCCATAGAAGGGAGACTGCCCGAGCTGCAAAGAGGAGACCGCGCGAGAACAGCAGGAAGCGGCGATAAGCCCAAGTCGCGGCGAGAACAACAGGATGCGGCGACAAGAGGAGATCGCGGTGAGAAGAAAAGATCGCGGTGAGAAGAGCAAGCTGCGGAGACAACAAGTCGCGGCGAGAAGAGAAGGTCGCGGCGACAAGGAACAGGTCGCGGCGAGAAGGGCAAACCGAGAAACAAGTCGCGAGAAGACAGGTCGCGGCGACTAGGAACAGGTCACGACGACTAGAAATAGGTCGCGACAAGGAAACCGTGCGAACCAGAAAAGGAAACCGCGTGGAAAAGAGAAGGAACAGAGCAAAGAGGTCGCAAAAAACAGGGGAGACCGCAACGGACACGAGGAAGACCGCAGTGGACAAAAAAAGGAGGAGAACAACAGCGGTCACGGTGTCAACACACCAGCGGCCAGAAGAGCCACAACCAATGAGCAGAGCAAAGCAGAGGGACAGAAGTCGTGCGAACAAAGGAGATCGCACGAAGCAAAACAGACAAGGAGGTCGCGCGAACAAACAGACTCCGTGCGAACAGAGGAGAAACTGCGCGACTAAATAGGGATCACGAGAAGAGAGAGAGAAGAGAGATCACGAGAAACAGGTCTCGAACAGAAAGGGAGAGCGGGCAAACCGCGCGGACAAGGTAGAACAAACCGCGCGGACAGAGAGGAACACTTAATCAGGTGGAAAAGATCGAGTGATCTGATACCATGTGCGAACAAGAAAACAGAAGACCGAAATTTGGACAAACAAAATTTTATTATCCAAAAAATGTAAGTATTACAAATGCATGACCTCCCTTTTATAGAATGAAGGAGATGAGAGAGATTACACATATGCAATATGAGACTAAATAATTACAGGTATAAGCGGCTTTACAAAAAAGAGACCGAACAAGCCGCGCGGTTAGACGAATAGGCTAACCGCTCGGCAACCACCAGAAGGAGAGAACAAGCCGCCATAGGAGACCGCTAGAACGCCGGTCTCCAAGTCGTCTGAGACAAACCGCCAGACCGCTCGGATACCAAACAACAACAACCCGACTACCAAACCGCTGGGAGAAACCGCCAGACCGCTCGGTCTTCAATCCGCTAGAGTCAGACCGTCAGACAACCCAGTCTCCATATTGCAACATAGAGAAAGTAGATGAAGAGACTTATAGAAGCATAGTTGGTTCATTGTTGTTCCGCACCAACAGGCCCCCTGATATTGAATTTGCAGTTAGCATTGCTTCATGATTCCTGAGTAATCTGAGTATAATGCATATGAAAGCAGTAAAACGTATTCTGAGATAACTCCAAGGAACCAAAAATTACGGTCTACTCTACTTAAGAATAAAGGAGAAGGAATGAAGCTAATCAGGTATTCAGAAAGTGACTTGGCTGGGAGTTCTGAAGATCACAAGAGTACTGGAGGCTTCGTATTCCAGATAGGACAAAATACCATTTCCTGGAATTCTCGCAAATAGAAAATCATTGCCCTTTCCTCTACAGTGGTAGAGTACATCGCTATTGGTGAAGCAGCTAACGAAGCAGTGTGGCTAAGAAGTGTTGGAACCCTACTTGAGATTTGGGCTAGGTTCACTATTAGGTTTGATGACCCAACATGTATAGCCTAGGGTCATATGTTAGTTCCAGGGTTAAGGTCAGTCACATTAGGTTAGATATTGAAACCTACCTTCAGAAGAATTCAGAGACACAAGACTTTAGAGACAAGACAGTTTAAAGATTGCAAAAAAATCCGTTCGACGATAGCTGAACTCAGCTCGACGATCGTCGATCTCAGATCGACGAACTCAGAGTTCCTTCTCTGAGTTGAGCTCGACGAAAGTCCAGCTGAGATCGACGAACTGTGAGCTTATATCAGAATCTCAGCTCGACGAAGTGCCTTCTCAGTTCGACGATCTTGGAGCTCAGCTCGACGAAGGAGATTTCTTAGCTCGACGAACTTGAAGCTCAGGTCGACGAAATCTTTGCTGAGTTCGACTAACTCTTTCCAGGTTCTTCTCGACTATTCTTTTCTGTAGTTTCTCAGATCGACTAAAGCCGTTTGATTTCAGATATTAAGACAGTAATGCTCTGATAATTAATGTTAAATATTCTCAAGAATATAGCCGTTCCGGGCAGCATTAATTATGGTTTTCACAGAGTTATTACTCTATCTTATTTACTGGGACAGTTAGGGAAATACATTCAAGGCAAAATTAGCCGTTCAGGATCTCAAAAATTATGCAGAAGATTTTGAGGAATTTGAAATTCAAATGTGCTTGAGTCAACAATCAATATATAAAGAAAATTTTCAGAAGATTGCAAAGAGATACAATATTTTTTTGGTAATCAAGCGCAAGGAGAAGAAGAAAGAGAACATCTGCAAACAGAGAATAAGAGACAGAGACAGAAAACATCTTGTTCATCATTCTTCTTCTTCAAGCTTTTCTTCGAGCAACACATATTCAATTTGAGACAAAGTTTAATCTCTCAGAATCATTCACTGGAAGAAGAAGTTTTCATTTGAAGGCCTACACCCTGAAGCAAAGCTTCCACTCCTGATCAGATTCATACAACTCAGGGGGAGTTTTGACAACATCAAGATCCACTAGTCTTCTCAGAGCATTGAGACAGAGAAGACAATATCATTTTTACTTTTCATCCAACTGTGTAGAGGGTTTTTAACTCGCTTCAAAAGTTAGACCTTTTGGTTGTTAAGTCTCCTGATCAAAAGACTTAGATTTGTTTTTGAGCACCTGATCAAAAGCTCAAAAGGTTGCTAGATCTCCCTTAGAAAAATAAATCTTGTGGTGACAGGGCACCTGAGCAAAAACCTGTAGTAGCAGGGTACTTGATCAAAAACATGTAGTGGATTCCTACCAGGGTGATAGAAGAGTGGATATACCCAGGTTTATTGGAGAACCACTATAAACTTCTTGTGTCATCTGATTTGCCTTTACTTTTTGCTTGTGTGCTGTGATATTTCTCTTTATACTTATATATATATATATATCACTAACTTTTAATCCGCTATAAAAACAAGTTAATAAATTTTTAATACTCTATTCACCCCCCTCTAGAGTAAACATAAGATCTATCCCTCACTTTCAATTAGTATCATAGGGTAAGATTGTTTGGTTTCACAGGCTAACACCTGAACCAAAAGATCTTTGATAGATCCTATTTACTCTAGTTTGTCTTTTATTTCATGACACAAAATAAGGAGTAATCAAACACCAGACCTTCAGTGTGCAATCTAAATAAGTTTACACTCTGGAAGACAAAGATTATGCTTTATATGAATTCTATTGATGAAGACATATATAATTCTATTTTGACAGGTCCTCCTACACCAACTGTAACAACATGCACAAGTGCAGTTCCACCACCTGAGTGGACTGATGCTCAAAAGAAGCTGAAAATTGCAGATGTCAAAGCCATGAACATTTTGGCTCAAACAATGTCTGATGACATTTTTCAGAAAGTTGCTGAATGCACTTCAGCCAAGGATATCTCGGATTCCCTAAATGGGATGGTAGCAGGATATGCTGATGAATGGAAAGATAGTAGATCACACTTGATCTCTCAATATGAGAATTTCAAGAAAGAAGAAGCAGAATAAATTGTTGACATGTACAACAGACTTATCCTCATAACAAATGAGCTGAAAACTTTGGACAAGAACATCTCTTTGACAGAGATAAATGACAAGATTCTTATGTGCTTCCCTAGCACATGAGACTCTAGGATCTGGCCAATCAAAGAAGCCAGAAGCTTAAATGTGATCCCTACTGAAACCTTGTTGGGTAAGCTCAAGTCTTATGAACAGCTCATCAAGACCAGAGAAGCTGAGCAAAGGACCACTTCATCTTCAGCAAGGAAAGAGCAAAGTATTGCTTTTAAAGCAAGTGAAGAAGTAGAAGCCACTCCAGATAATGAAGATCTACTGAGTCTCTTGACTAAGAGATTCTACAAGATGACAAGGAAGGACTTCAGAAGAAGATCTTCCAGAAAAGAAGATAAGGCAAGGTATGATAAAACCACTACTAAAGAGATACTTTGCTATGGATGCAGAAAACTTGGACACATACTACCAGAATGTCCAGAAAATCAGAAGAAAGAAAATAAGGAGATAGACTCCAGAAAGCACTCTAACAAATCCTCTTCCAACAAATACAGGAAGAAAGAGAGAGGATTTGTAGCTGAGACATGGAATGACTCAGATTCAGAATCTTCATCCAACACTAATGAGGATGAAGAAGAAGCCAAGACCAGAGAGCTCTGCCTGATTGCAATCAATGCCTCTTGCAACAACTCTCAAGCTGAAAATTCTGAAGAATCTGAATCAGAATCAGAAGAAGATCACGTAATCTCATCTTTTGATTTTACTTCAAATCAATTTAAAACTGAATTTAAGTTACTATGCAATGATCTAATTAAATCTGAGATGGAAATCAAATTTCTCAGAGAGAAATTAATTGAATTTGAAAATATTTCTTCTGAAAACTTAAAACTTAAAGAAGACTTAAAAACTTCTTCAGAACAAATACTATCTTTAGAAACTAAATTAAATGAGACTAAAATATTTGAAGAATTCTTTAATGGGAGAAGTATCAAATTGATGAACATCAAAAGCACAGTGAATGCTAGATTAAATAGCAAACTGAGCTTGGGTGCTTCATCAAGTCTGGCTTATATTTTTGAGAAAAATATATTATCTAAACCCATGAATTTCATTTCTGCAAAAGAAAAAGGAAAAAAAGTTTTACAAATTACAAATAAAAATACTGAAATCTTACAAAAGAATAAATCAAAGACAAATAAAAAATCTCATGAAAATGACATTCAACAAAATTCGTCGAACTTAGATCGACGAAATCAGTATTATGTGTCGAACGACGATCGACGAACTCTGAACCCAGAATTTGGGTATGATTACTCAACAAAGGGTGCTCGACGAAATCAACATGTTTCGTCAAACAGAGATTGACGATCGTGGAACGCAAAAAATGAGTATTATCATTCTGTGAACCGAGATCGACGAAATCAATACTTTTCGTCGAACTCAGATCGACGAACTCAACTAAATTCGTCGAACTTAAATTTTCAAAACAGAAATTTTAATCCTTATCAAAACAATAATCAAAGACAGAAATTTGTTAATCATTTTACTCAATGGATAATTTCTCCTTGGAGATATCACCTATTAGGTTATAAGGATCAACCTGATTGTTCCTATATTTCCAGTTATTCTTATGAAAGAAATCAAGGACCCAAGGTAACCTGGGTCAAAAAGCACCTAACTTGCTTTCTTGCAGGTAAATAACTATCCTACCACAGAGGAACAGTGGTACTTGGATAGTGGTTGCTCAAAACACATGACATGTTCAAATACTAATCTCAGTGATTTCAAGGCAAAGCTTGGACCCAAAGTTATCTTTGGTGACTCCAATTATGGACAAACAGAAGGCTATGGAAATGTCAAGGTTGGAGCAGTGACATTCAAGAAAGTTGCTTATGTGAGTGGTCTGAAGCATAACCTAATATCCATAAGACAGTTATGTGATGAAGGTTATCAGGTATCATTCAATCAGTCATCTTGCATTATTACTTCTGATAAAAACAAAATTGTTTTAACTGGTATTAGACAAGGAAACATATACTTAGTTAATTTCAATTCTGCAATATCAGAAATTTGTTTATTCAATCAGATTAGTAAAACTGATGATTTATGACATAAGAGATTAGAACCTGTAAACCATAGGACCATAGCTAAATTATCTAAGGACAATCTTGTTAAAGGACTACCTTCTGGCCCTTACACGAATGAAAGACTCTGTAGGGTTTGTCAATTAGGCAAGCAAACTAAAAATAGTTTTAAATTCATTAATAAAAGTGATTCATCCAGAATCTTATACTTGCTACATATGGACCTTTTTGGACCTATTGCAGTACAGAGCTTGAGAGGGACGTCATATACCTTAGTGATTGTTGATGATTTCTCTAGATTCACTTGAGTTTTCTTTCTAAAAAACAAGTCAGATAACTTTAAAGTTCTTACAGACTTTCTTAAGAGCATACAGATTGAGTACTCTACTCAAGTTACATTGATCAGAAGTGATCATGACACTGAGTTTGAATCTCTTCTCATGCAATAATTTTGTGAGAAGGTATCAGACACTGTTTTTCTGCTCCTAGAACTCCTCAACAAAATGGGGTAGTTGAAAAGAAAAATATAACCCTGATTGAATATGCAGGGAAATTACTTGCAGATGCTCACTTGCCTCTATCCTTTTGGGCAGAGGCAGTAAGCATAACAAACTATGTTCTGAATAGAAATCTAATTCATAAACTTAAGGGTAAGATCCCCTATTAATTACTTAAAGGGAAGAAACCTAAAATAAACTATTTTAAAGTATTTGGTTGTATATGTTATATTCACTATAATGACAAGAAATATCTTAGAAGTTTGAAGACAAAGCTGCAAAGAGAATTTTTCTTGGATATTCCCAAGACAGCAAGACTTATAGGATTTATAACAAATTAACATTAAAAATGGAAGAATCTGTTCATGTAACTTTTAATGAGACTAATATATTTTATAAGGAGAAAGATTCTTCTACTATAAACTCTTTGCAGGTACCCTATCTGTGTGAGAAGTTGGATGATTTAAACCTTACCCAAGAGGTTACATTGCATCCTTCTCCACAGATTGATGAAGATAGTGAAGAAGAAATTGTTGAAGCAGTTGAACCCACAACAACAGATGTAATTTCACAAGAGGAATTAACTCCACTAGCTGCTGATGCACCAACTCTACCCACTGATCTTGTCACACTTAGAGATCATCCTATATCTCAAGTGATTGGAGACATATTAGTTGGTGAGCAAACAAGACATCAATTAAACCAAGATATGATGCATGTTTGCTTTCTTTCTCAGATTGAACCTCAATCCATAAAAGATGCAGAGCAAGATCCCCACTGGATTATTGCAATGCAAGAGGAACTTAATCAATTTGAAAGATGTAGAGTTTGTGTTTTAGTTCCTAGACCCAAATACTACCCGGTCATTAGAACTAAATGAGTATTCAGGAACAAGTTGGATGTACAAGGAGCAATTGTGAGGAACAAAGCCAGATTGGTAGCCCAAGGCTATTCACAGGAGGAAGGCATTGATTATGACCAGACCTTTGCCCCTGTTGCAAGGCTAGAGACAATCAGAATTTTTCTTGCTTATGCAGCATATCAGAAATTCAAAGTAAATCAAATGGATGTCAAGAGTGCATTTCTCAATGAAGAACTCAAAGAGCAAGTGTATGTTGAACAATCACCAGATCAAATCTTCAAAGACATCCTTCAGTTATTTGTGGCTCCTCAGTTGAGAAAGTTCATGACCCTAAGGATAAAACTCCCAGTGCAGGAAATCAAAGAATGAGTTTTCACAGCAACATTTCCAGAACAAACATCCATCTCTGGATCAATTTCTTGTCATCAGATTTTTCTTATCCCTGATATTCTAACAAAAGTTTTTGGTTTTATAAACGGGAAAGATGATTTTGAATTATCTAGCAATGAGTTTGAGGATATGCTAGTTATTATGGGTCACTCCCAAGGAAACACTAATAAATTACTGAAGAAGAATTTGAATGTTGAATACAAGTTCTTGGCTGATGTGGTTGGAAAAGTCATCTTGGGCAAGCACTCTGCCCATGACCGCATTATCAGGCACCAATTCCTCTTGATGAGTGCCCTGGTTAATCAGAAATCGGTGAATTGAGGTAGTATTCTGTTTGACTTGATTAAAAAGAAAATCAGTAAGAATGATGTAAGTTTTGAAAGAGTTCTGGGCATCTTCCTCCAGACAAAGGTGCCAGAACTGTTGGTCTCCCAGACCATTTTCATAAATGTCTCTAAGAGGCTTACTTCTGCCCTCTTTGGCAGATGGGAGAGGGTAATCTCAAAGCCCTCCAGGGCTTCCTCTTCCAGGATAGCTTCAGAGGACAGCAGGGCTGAAACAACCACTTTCTCAACCCTTGAAGAAGCTCTTGCTCCTCCCTCTCCTGTTCATATACCATCTCCTCCACTTCAACAGCCATCCACAGTCATTGAAGACACACCTTCTACCTCCATCCCTCCTGTTTCACCATCTCAACCTCCATCTCCACCTCAATCACCAATCCATATTCCTGAGGCTACACCATCTCCTCCTCAATCACCTCTTCCATCACATTTTGCTGATATTCCATCCACTTTTACTCTTCCAGATCAACCTCTATCATCTCCAACCTTCAATCTACTCTCATCTCCATCTCCACAACATTCATCTCTTCAAGATGAACTACCTGATGCCATCCCTCCATCCAATATTCCATCAACATTCCCAACATTCTTACATTCAGACCTACCTCAAGCACTCTCCATCTGTTCCAACTGTGGTCACCAATCCACCTATACCTCATCTACTCCTGATCCTCTATATCTAGAATTCTCTGACATTGCTAATGATCTTCTTCAATTCATCACTCCCTCTCTGAAGAAGCTCATAGCTGAGGCTGTTGCCCCTCTTGCTGCCTCCATCTCCCTTCTATCTGCTCAACTTGCTTCCTCCTCCTCTGTCCTTTCTTTTGGGGGCCTGGGTTCAGGACTCTCTGAAACCAGGCAAGGGGAGATGTTCTGTGAAGAAGTTCCAGTTCCAGCTCCAGCAGTAGCAGCTCCAGCTCCAGCCACAGCAACTCCAGCAGCAACAACAACAGTATCAATTCCAGCAACAGAAATAGTTGAAATTCTTGATGATGATTCTAAAATGATTTGTTTAGAAGAAGAGTCAGTTGATGCAACAATGATCACTGTTGGTGATTTCATCATTAATCCCACAGTTGACATTTATTCGTTACTTTATTCTTTTGATACAATTTATAACTGCACTTTATCAGTTTTTGATATAGTTGATACAGTTTCTGATTTTTCTAAAGCTATAGTTTGCTACACAGCACCAATAAGTCGTGTAGTTTTGGAACAACTAAGGACAGGTTTTTCAGTTAATGAGAATATTATAGAGCAAATAACTGACACAGAGTCAAAGGCTTTCTCACCTCCAACTTTTGGCTGGGCTGAATCCCCCATGCCCAATCTTGATGATTTCTTGTTTCAAGACATAGATACAAAAATTATAGAGTCAGAAGTTCAAGCACAGCCTCAGGCTGAAGAAGAAAAGTGTCATCTAGTATTTTCTGATGAAATGCTTAAATAGATTAATGCTCTTTATCATAATCCTGCCAATGAATCTGATGATGATGATGAAGAGTCAGATGACTCAGAAGATTCTAGTTCTAAAAAGAGAAAACTCAAGAAGAAGGTTCCACCCAGGGCTGCTCCAAAACCCTCTCCTACTGCTGACACCCCTTACTATATTCTGCACAACATTACTCTCACTCCAGACACTCCTCACTGGATGAGGTATTCAAAGATTGAGATGAAAACAAGGAAGAAGAGTAGGAGATACTCTCCACCACCACAATTTAGGAGAGGTCCTCCTCCTCCTCCTCCTGCAGTAGGATCAGTAGGAATTGTTTCTCAAGTTCAAAGGTGATGGCGATCGGCGACACGCACGCGTTTATTCCCGCAGGAGGCGGTGATCGATGACCCGGGCGGACAATCCGAGTCCGCGGATGCGCCCGGAGGGTCGTCACGAATAAATTTGATATATTAGTTTTTAAGTTTTGGGTGGTATTTTGCCCCCGATCGGGTCGTGCAATTTCTGCCGTCCGATCGGGCGCCCTAGTTATTTTATGCCCTGCTTTTCTTATATATAGACATGCTTAGGGCTGATTGAGGGATTGGAAGTTGCTGAGCCAGCAACCCTCCGGTCCACTTGCGGAACCCGCGCAGTTCTCGGATCCGGCGGCGTCTTCTCCCTCCCGTCCGGTAAGCTCCCGCCCGCAGCCCCGCCTCCTCGCCTCCCCCCATCCAGAGCCCGCAGCCTCTTCTCCTCCCCTAACCCAGAGCCCGCAGCCCCTCTCCTCCCCTATCCACCCTGCAACCTCCTCTCCTCCCCCAATCCAGAGCCCGCAGCCTCTTCTCCTCCCCTAACCCAGAGCCCGCAGCCCCTCTCCTCCCCTATCCACCCCGCAACCTCCTCTCCTCCCCCAATCCAGAGCCCGCAGCCTCCTCTCCTCCATCAAATTGGTGCAACTTCCTCCTCCGCCTCCATCCAGCCTGACAGCCCCCGCAACCTCCTCCCTCCAGATCAAGTCTCGAAGCTCCACCGCTTTCTCGGATCGGCCTTCAGCCCCTTCATCCCTAAATCGGCCCGCCGCATGTACGAACTAAGCATGGTATGAAATGGCTATTTTCTTGGTATTGATATTCAGTGTTGAATTTTCGTTATGCTTTGTTATTTCATATGTTGACGTATTACAAGTCATTTGACTTGTTAGGCCTTGCTGACGCATTTAACTGAATCGCTCCTTGCTTGTTTGCAAATCATATTTGTCTCTCTTGATTAGATTATTTGCTCCTAAATTATGAGGTCGTGTTTGTAGCCTTGTGGTGTTGTTGAATTAAATGCTAGCTAGTTTGCTTTCGGATTGTTCTCATGCTCACACGCGCACAATACATTTGGTCCATAATAGCTAGCTTGCATATTAGAGGTATTTCAGTTTAGTCGGTCTACCACTGCATCATTTGGTATCAGAGGGAGGTTTCACACCTGCATGCTCCGTAGTGGTAGGTTGTTTAGGACCCCTATGGCGGATCGAAATCTCACGGACGATCGAGCCACTAGCTCGAATCCGTATATGACGACTGCCGAGTTTCAACGCCTAATGCTTGAGCAAGTCACCACCCTTAGGAACGATTTGGCTAGAGCCCACGCTAGGGTCGATCAAATGGAAACTAATAGAGGCCCAGCCTTAACACCCCCTTATGAGGAGCCGTTGGAGGGGAGGGAACCACTATGTCCGGATCTCGCTCCACAGAGGCGGATCCCTGACCCCCCTCAGGATTTTCGTCGTGACCCTGCTCCTAGGAATCACCGGCGGCCACCCTACGAGCCGCGCTTTCCACCGGCTCGACAAAGGCGTGGCCCACTTGCACGACACGATTACGATTCTGACGAGCCGTATGAGGATTATGTGGCACCTCGCCGTGAGCGTACTCCGGTAGAGGATGACCTTATCCGGCGCCTGCGAATTGATGCGCCATCCTTCGACGGCCACCTTGATCCGAAAGCTTTTAGCGATTGGATTTTGGATATGGACCATTTCTTTGACTGGTACGAGATGACGGACGAACGCCGAGTTCGTTTCGCCAGGATGAAACTAGTAGGCCAAGCGAAAATGTTTTGGATTAGCGTGGAGAGATCACTCGAGAGAGAGGGATATTATCCCATCACCCGATGGAATGAGATGAAGCAGCGGCTGAGGGACAAGTACCTCCCCGCCTCATATCGCGATCAACTCCTCGACCAACTCTATGCATTACGGCAGGGATCACTTTCCGTCGCCGACTACATGACCCGATTCGATGAGTTGGTAGTGAGGAGTGATATCCTTGAGGAGCCCATTGCGACTGCGTCCCGATTTAGAGCGGGTCTTCGAGCCGAGATTCGAAGAGAACTGATACCCCACCGGTTAGAGACGATCGAGCAGGTGTTCCAACTCGCACTCGAGTTTGAGAGCTACCTGCGTCTCGCCGGATCGAGACCGACGCCACACCGTTCTGACACCTCCACCCGCACCCCCTCTGATGCGAAGGGCAAGGCCATTGTGCCGGCCGGCCCTAGACCCGGCCCCGGACAGTGTTTCCGTTGTTCGGGCAGGGGACATATTGCTGCTCAATGTCCCACGAGGAATTTATTATTGGAGGACGGTGATGAGACAGGCGTTGAGGATGACGAGGCGGTAGTGGAAGAGATTACCGCAGGGGTCGAGGATGGTTGGGAGAGCGACGCGGAGAGAGCGTTAGAGTTAGGAGTCATCCGTCGCCTCCTCCACACCCCTCGAGCTGAGGAAGATTGGCGACGCACCTCGATATTTTATACATACTTTCAGAGTGCAGGCGGTCCCTGCAAGCTCGCCATAGATAGCGGTAGTTGCGTGAACATTGTGGCAAAGAAGGGTTTGGATAGGATGCAGCTTACCGCCGAGCCCCACCCACATCCCTACCGTGTCCATTGGGTGGACAAATCGGCCATTCAGGTCACACAGAGATGTCTTGTTCCGGTCCGGCTAGCGTCCGTAGAGGACAAGGTGTGGTGTGACGTTATCCCGATGGACGTCGCACATGTTCTCCTAGGCCGCCCTTGGCTCTACGATCGTGACGCCACGTGTTATGGGCGCTCCAACACGTGCGTCTTCTTTGACAAGGGACGAAAGATCACCCTTACTCCGACCCAGCCCAGGGAGCCCCCCAAGGGCCAAGTCGAGTCATCTATTAGTGCAGGGTCGACGAGACCGGTGCACATCGTGAGAAGAGGTGTTTTTATTCGTGAGAGTTTAGATTCGGGAGTCATGTTTGTGGTGGCCGCCGCCTTGGCTTCCGGCAGCCCCACGACTGTGGAGAGTGTGGACCCAGATATTCGGCGCCTACTAGCCGAATATATTGATATTCTGCCTGAGGAACTCCCTGATGAGCTTCCCCCTATGAGGGACATCCAGCATGCGATCGATTTAGTCCCAGGGGCATCTTTGCCCAACATGCCCCATTATCGCTTAAATCCCACAGAGCATGCTGAATTAAAACGACAGATTGACGATCTTCTTAGGAAGAATTTTATTCGGGAGAGTCTAAGCCCATGTGCCGTTCCGGCCCTTCTTACCCCGAAGAAGGACGGGAGTTGGCGCATGTGCATCGACAGTAGGGCCATCAATAAGATCACGGTGAAATATCGCTTTCCGATCCCTCGCCTCGACGATCTCCTTGATGCGATGGCGGGTGCCCAGCTATTCTCAAAGATTGATCTACGAAGTGGGTATCATCAGATCAGGGTGAGGGAAGGCGACGAGTGGAAGACAACCTTCAAGACGAAGGATGGTTTATTTGAGTGGTTAGTTATGCCGTTCGGATTGTCGAACGCACCGAGTACTTTCATGAGAGTGATGACGCAGATCTTGCGGCCCTATATGGGCAAGTTCCTGGTAGTCTACTTTGACGATATACTGATTTATAGCCAGGACCGCATGGAGCACCTGAGCCACATTCGTCTAGTATTTGACCTCCTACGAAAAGAGCATCTGTATGTCAACTTGAAAAAGTGCTCGTTCGTGACATCTTCGGTACAGTTTCTGGGTTACGTTGTCTCACAGTCGGGCATATCTGTTGACCCCGAAAAGGTCAAGTCCATTCGCGAGTGGCCTGTTCCGGCCAATATCCACGAGGCCCGGAGCTTCCATGGACTTGCTACCTTCTATCAGAGGTTTGTCCGGGGATTTAGTTCGATCATGGCCCCAATTACGAGCTGCCTCCGCAAGGGAGATTTCACCTGGACTGCAGCGGCCACCAGAGCATTTGAGTGCATCAAGGAAAGGCTAGCGACCGCCCCCGTGCTATGCCTTCCGGATTTCTCCAAGGCCTTTGAGGTGGCCTGTGACGCGTCTGGGGTAGGCATTGGTGGAGTACTGAGTCAGGAGGGTCATCCAGTTGCTTACTTTAGTGAGAAACTGAATGACGCCCGACAAAAGTATTCCAACTATGATCGGGAATTTTACGCGGTCGTACAAGCGCTCCGATATTGGCGCCACTATCTCCTACACAAGGAGTTTGTCTTGTACTCTGACCATCAGGCCCTACGATATTTAGATTCGCAAAAGAAGTTAGGACACCGGCACGCCAAATGGGTGGAGTTTATGCAGGAGTACCATTATGTCCTCAAACACCGCGCGGGTGTTGAGAACAAACCGGCTGACGCGTTGAGTCGCCGAGTTACTATTCTCCATACCATGGACGCGCGAGTTGAAGGATTTGAGCGCATTTGCCAGGACTACCCTGAGTGCCCCGATTTTAGTCATATCCATTCCGCCTTATCTAAGGACCCACCTGAGCCCCGCGAGGGTTTTATGTTTTCTGAGGGTTACTTGTTCTTTAGGACCCGCCTGTGCGTTCCCCAAACCTCCCTTCGGGATTACCTCATCTGGGAGCTGCACGCGGGCGGGGCCGCGGGACACTTTGGGCGTGACAAGACGATCACGTTAGTTGAGGATCGCTTCTTCTGGCCGGGTCTGAAGAAGGATGTCACACGGGTCGTCCGACATTGCCGAGTCTGTCAGACGGCGAAGGGGATTCGTCAGCCCACAGGTCTATACACCCCTTTGCCTATTCCTCACCGGCCATGGGCAGACATCAGTCTAGACTTCGTATTGGGACTTCCCCGCACGCCGCGGAAGTTCGACTCGATCTTCGTCGTCGTGGACCGTTTCTCGAAGATGGCCCACTTCATTCCTTGTCATAGGACGTACGACGCTCCCCACGTGGCAGCCCTGTTTTTCAGGGAAGTATTCAAGTATCATGGACTGCCCACCTCCATAGTCTCCGACCGGGACGTTCGATTCACGAGCTACTTTTGGAAAACGTTGTGGAAGAAGACGGGCACGACACTGAAGTTTTCCACCGCCTACCACCCACAGACGGACGGACAAACTGAAGTTGTCAACCGCAGTCTTGCGACCCTTTTGCGTTGCCTTGTGAGGGATAGCCCGGCGACCTGGGATTCGGCTCTACCGATTGCGGAGTTTGCATTCAATAGCTCGGTCAATAGGACCACGGGTTTGAGTCCATTTCATATCATATTAGGTTATGAGCCTAAGAAACCCATTGACTTAGTAGATGTCCCATTAGGAGCCCGACCGAGTGAGTCTGCCGAGTCGTTCATTCAGCATATACACACACTACATGAGACAGTCCGAAGGAAGATTGCGGCCAGTAATGAATACTACAAGGCTCAAGCCGATCGGCACCGGAGGGAGCAGACATTTGAAGTTGGAGAGCAAGTTATGATTCGCCTTCGTCCCGAGAGGCCCCCCCTGGGGGCTGCGAAAAAGTTAAGTGCTCGTCGGATGGGCCCTTACATTGTCACGCGACGGATTAATGCGAATGCATATGAGGTTGACATACCGCCAGCGATGGGGATACACCGGGTATTCAATATAGAGGACTTAACCCCGTACTATGAGGAGCGAGTATATACGGACCCGTTTTCCCCACCTCCCTTTGTGCCTCAGCCTGATCCTCATCCTCCCTTTGAGTCCCCGCCTGATCCCCACCCTTCCAGTGCACATGTGCCCATTTCACCCAGGCAGCCGCAGGCGTTGGAGCACCGGTTGGGGGATCCCCCGTTTCCGCCGACAGTTCCAGTGGTACCTCATGCTGACGGAGACACTTTGCGACGACAGTCGCCCACCAGAGATACGCTACAGATCGTTGGACATGACTTTACGACGATGGGCGGACTGACGGTTCTACGGTACTTGGTTCATTGGTCGGCCCGCCCGACTTCTGACGATTCTTGGATTGCTGCTGAGGAGCTCGAGAGACTCGCCCCCGACTTGCGCCAGGAGTATGATCGTCTTCACTCACCGGAGATGAGTGCTTTCAAGTCCGGGGAGTTGATGGCGATCGGCGACACGCACGCGTTTATTCCCGCAGGAGGCGGTGATCGATGACCCGGGCGGACAATCCGAGTCCGCGGATGCGCCCGGAGGGTCGTCACGAATAAATTTGATATATTAGTTTTTAAGTTTTGGGTTGTATTTTGCCCCCGATCGGGTCGTGCAATTTCTGCCGTCCGATCGGGCGCCCTAGTTATTTTATGCCCTGCTTTTCTTATATATAGACATGCTTAGGGCTGATTGAGGGATTGGAAGTTGCTGAGCCAGCAACCCTCCGGTCCACTTGCGGAACCCGCACAGTTCTCGGATCCGGCGGCGTCTTCTCCCTCCCGTCCGGTAAGCTCCCGCCCGCAGCCCCGCCTCCTCGCCTCCCCCCATCCAAAGCCCGCAGCCTCTTCTCCTCCCCTAACCCAGAGCCCGCAGCCCCTCTCCTCCCCTATCCACCCTGCAACCTCCTCTCCTCCCCCAATCCAGAGCCCGCAGCCTCTTCTCCTCCCCTAACCCAGAGCCCGCAGCCCCTCTCCTCCCCTATCCACCCCGCAACCTCCTCTCCTCCCCCAATCCAGAGCCCGCAGCCTCCTCTCCTCCATCAAATTGGTGCAACTTCCTCCTCTGCCTCCATCCAGCCTGACAGCCCCCGCAACCTCCTCCCTCCAGATCCAGTCTCGAAGCTCCACCGCTTTCTCGGATCGGCCTTCAGCCCCTTCATCCCTAAATCGGCCCGCCGCATGTACGAACTAAGCATGGTATGAAATGGCTATTTTCTTGGTATTGATATTCAGTGTTGAATTTTCGTTATGCTTTGTTATTTCATATGTTGACGTATTACAAGTCATTTGACTTGTTAGGCCTTGCTGACGCATTTAACTGAATCGCTCCTTGCTTGTTTGCAAATCATATTTGTCTCTCTTGATTAGATTATTTGCTCCTAAATTGTGAGGTCGTGTTTGTAGCCTTGTGGTGTTGTTGAATTAAATGCTAGCTAGTTTGCTTTCGGATTGTTCTCATGCTCACACGCGCACAATACATTTGGTCCATAATAGCTAGCTTGCATATTAGAGGTATTTCAGTTTAGTCGGTCTACCACTGCATCAAAAGGTCTTCAACTTCTTATCATTCCAGACCATCTTACAGCAGCAGCAGACAACAACACAACTCCCAAAGCAGCAAACAACAACATAAGAAGCAAAACAGTCAACAACAGACATCTGAAAGAAATCAGCAAGACAAAGAAAGTCCAGAAAGGCCACTGTCTCCAGTATGTGATCCATAAATTGATCCTAATTTTAGAATGGCCAGATTCAAGGAGATTACAACACTTTCACAGATCAGGAAAGCCAGGGAAGAAGGAAAAGATACTTCTCAGTATTCAACCATGTCTTCCTAACCATGTCTTCCTACAGGAAGAAAGAGATAGAAAGGTATGAAAAGAAAAATCTCTTTAATGTTGATACTTATATGAGTCTTCATCCAGAGGCTGTAGTGCCTAGAGCTGTATCAGTCAAGATTCTTGGTGCTGAAGACATGAAGATGACTCAAAGAGAAGCAGAGGATCCTAAGAGAATAATGGTCTTCTCAAAACCTGCTCCTTCAGATGCTTCAAAGTAAATTTCTTAATCTTCTGATTTTGCATTTTGAACTTTATTGTTGTTGTATATATTCACAAGACACATTTGTTCATATCTGCTGAATGATATAAAATTCAGTCAGATATTTTTATTGCTTTGTGATTTTCTTTATTTTTGTATAGTGATCTCACCCAAATAGGAGGAGATTGTTGGAACCCTACTTGAGATTTGGGCTAGGTTCACTATTAGGTTTGATGACCCAACACGTATAGCCTAGGGTCATATGTTAGTTCCAGGGTTAAGGTCAGTCACATTAGGTTAGATTATTGGAACCTACCTTTAGAAGACTTCAGAGATACAAGACTTTAGAGACAAGACAGTTTAAAGATTACATAAAAAGTCGTTCGACGATAACTGAACTCAGCTCGACGATCATCGATCTCAGATCGACGAACTCAGAGTTCCTTCTCTGAGTTGAGCTCGACGAAAGTCCAGCTGAGATCGACGAACTGTGAGCTTATATCAGAATCTCAGCTCGACGAAGTGCCTTCTCAGTTCGACGATCTTGGAGCTCAGCTCGACGAAGGAGATTTCTTAGCTCGACGAACTTGGAGCTCAGGTCGACGAACTCTTTGCTGAGTTCGACTAACTCTTTCCAGGTTCTGCTCGACTATTCTTCTCTGCAGTTTCTCAGATCGACTAAAGCCGTTTGATTTCAGATATTAAGACAGTAATGCTCTGATAATTAATGCTAAATATTCTTAAGAATATAGCTGTTCCGGGCAGCATTAATTATGGTTTTCACAGAGTTATTACTCTATCTTATTTACTGGGACAGTTAGGGAAATACATTCAAGACAAAATTAGCCGTCCAGGATCCAAGAAATTATGCGGAAGATTTCAAGGAATTTGAAATTCAAATGTGCTTGAGTCAGCAATCAATATATGAAGAAAATTTTCAGAAGATTGCAAAGAGATACAATATTTTTTGGTAATCAAGCGCAAGGAGAAGAAGAAAGAGAACATCTGCAAACAGAGAACAAGAGATAGAGACAAAAAACATCTTGTTCATCATTCTTCTTCTTCAAGCTTTTGTTCCAGCAACACATATTCAATTTGAGACAAAAAGTTCAATCTCTCAGAATCATTCACTTGAAGAAGAAGTTTTCATTTGAAGGCCTACACTCTGAAGCAAAGCTTCCACTCCTGATCAGATTCATACAACTCGGGGAGCTTTGACAACATCAAAATTCTTTAGTCTTCTCAGAGCATTGAGACAGAGAAGACAATATCATTTTTACTTTTCATCCAACTGTGTACAGGGTTTTTAACTCTCTTCAAAAGTTAGACATTTTGGTTGTTAAATCTCCTGATCAAAAGACTTAAATTGGTTTTTGGGCACCTGATCAAAAGCTCAAAGGGCTGCTAGATCTCCCTTAGAAAAATAGATTTTGTGGTGATATGACACCTGAGCAAAAACCTGTGGTGGCAGGGCACCTGATCAAAAACCTGTAATGGATTCCTACCAGGGTGGTAGAAGAGTGAATGTACCCAGGTTTATTGGGGAACCACTATAAACTCCTTGCGTCATCTGGTTTGCCTTTACTTTTTGCTTGTGTGCTGTGATATTTCTCTTTATACTTATATATATCACTAACTTTTAATCCGATATAAAAACAAGTTAATAAATTTTTAATACTCTATTCACCCCCCCTAGAATAAACATAAGATCTATCCCTCACTTTCAAGAAGGCTAATGGAAGAATAAAGTGGGGAAGACAATGGCACAACAAAACTAAAAGTCAACAACACCTCAACCATTGCGATATGTAAAAATCCCGTGTTCCACAATAGAACGAAGCATAACAACAACAACACTCAAGCCTTTATCTTGTGTCATAATCTCATTAATGCCTAAGTACATCATGTCTTACAATAGAACGAAGCATATCCAGATAAAATACCACTTTATCAGAGAACTTTCAGAAGATCAACAGATATGTCTGAGCCATTGCAGTTCATCAGAGCATCTTGCCGACAGATTGACCGAGCCGCTTGTCGTCCACAAGTTTGAGGTGTTCCGCCATGCCCTCCGTACCCTAAGGGGGGATGTTAAAAAATATATATGTAATAAACAAATCTGCTTTTCCCTTCTAATCTAGAGCCTTCTCAGCATATTACAATATTATAATTATATGTACTACATCTAGAAGCTTCCTTTTATCAGTATAAATACATGTACTGGTATTGGACTGATGAATGAAAATATTATCAGTCTTTTATCCGTCTCTGTTTTCAGAACAGTCTTCTTCCAAATCCTACAGTAACATCCACCAACAGTAACACAAATTGTGACCGGACTTACGTTTTCCATTCAGCTATGCAGCGATGAATATATTATTATTGACCATTCGAGTGCCAGTTGCAGTTGTTTATACGTGTAATATGAGATTTATTTTTTAACTCTTTAAAAAATGACATTTTAGGCTTTATAATATGAATTTTTCTTTTCCCTCTATAGATTTTTCACTTCCCATGATAGAGAATTCCATGTTGCTAGTCTTCCTTACAAACCCGACTTTAAAGTGATGCCCGAGGACTGGGATGGTACAACCAGAGATCCCGACGAGGTTCATTATGAAATTTCTGTCAAGGAAGACCAAATGTTGTATGAAGAATTTGTTCAGCGTCTCAACTTCAATAAGAAGAAGGTAAGCTTTTCTTCGATACACCAGTTCCGCCCTTTTAATTTCTCACTCAGCTTACTTTGTTGAAAGCAACTTGGTAAAGAATATTTGACGAACTTTTGAGCTACCTGATTACTGCTTGCACTTTGAAAATCTAAGTAGTGTAGCTGGCATTATTTAAATAGATTAACAGGATCAAAGTTATTGTTTGATTTGTAAACAGTGATTAATATCTATACTATATATAATAGTTTTAAAATGAGGTTTTGCATTACACAATCAAATTGTTCTATACCATCCAAAGAATTTGAACAATCAAAAATAAAGTGCAATAATATAAACGGCGAGATAAAGTGAATAAAATAAAATTTTTTCCCTCCGCCCCTTCACAGCTCGTTGTTCTCGGCGAAAAAAAATTGTGATGCACGACTAGGAGTTCACCTGCCGCCACCCTGGAACCACTAGGGGACCACCTTGGAGTCCACCAAGGTTGTTTATCAGCGGCGCGGCCCGTACACCCCGACCCATCCCCGGTCTCACCACATGACCGATAGGTTGTTGAGGTCGGGGCTCGATCCCCTGACCTCCTTGATAAGAGTCCTCCAGCGGAAGTTTACCACCAATTGATCTGCGACTTAGTTGGTGATAAGACTTTCACTGAAGGAATCTTATCAAGGAGGTCGGGGGATCTAGCCCCGACCTCAACAACCCATCGACCATGTGGTGGGATCGGGGTTGGGGTGTACGGGACGCGACCCTTTTAAATCCTCTTGGTGGACTCCAAGGTGGGCCCCTGGTGGACTCCAGGGTGGCGAACAGTTGGACTCCTGGTCCTGCATCAATTTACTTCTTCCTCCGTGCCTCGACGGCGATTGTATCACCGCCGCTTTCGGTCTCCCATTTTGTATTTAAGTTTTCATGGGAGATGGAGTGTCAGAAAGGTGTTGTTGTTGGGCAAGGGGAAGACATTTTTTCTCATGGAGGACTGCAAGGTGTTGGGATACTATCTCTGTACGACGAGAAAATCCCGTGCACAACTATTTGCGATTGTTTATATAATAAATCTCATTTTATTTATCAATGTAAAGCTATGAAGCACCGACACGAATACCAGGTACAATACGTATCTGGTATGGTGGTACAACAAAATCAAAATATACGGATTCAGGTACGTTCGGGGTACAACATAATTAAAAGTCTCTCTCTCTCTCTATATATATATATAGGGTTTTTTTACCGGGACATCCCCTCGAAGTTTGCTTAATTACAGCTTGCACCCCTCTAACTTTCAAAATTACAATTACCTCTCCTCAATTTTTACATTTCATAACATTCATGCACAAAAAGACCCCCCCTGAACATTTACTCCAAAGGGGATACTTTTGTGCCTTGATGTTATGAAATGTACACATTGAGGGGAGGTTTTTGTAATTTCTAAAGTTAGAGATTTGCAAGCTGTAATTACGCAAACTTCAAGGGAAGTCCGGGTAATTAACCCTATATGTGTATATATATATATATACCGGTAAATAACCCTATATGTATATATATATGATGGGTGAAATATGCGATTAATAATATCTCCAAATTCTACGAACTATAGACAAAAGCACCTATTGTTCATAGCATAAGATATTTAAGAAAATTAAATATCAAGTGTCGTATTCCATGAGTCTGTTGATTACTTCTACTCACACAAATTAATATTATTTTATCGGCAAATAAAAGAGGTAATTGAAATAATAAAAGAGAAAAAGGTAGAAAAGAGTATTCGATCAGAAATCCTTTTTAAGTAAAATAAATCGTAATTCCAAAATTTATAAACAAAGATCAAGAATAATTCGACCATGGAGGTTCCCAAATTCTGAATATGCCTCTCTCTCGAGAATACGCTAACAACTAACCTTAGGTGAATTTATTAAGATCCATCAGCCAGTCCAAATCCCTAATCTTGCTTTAGGTGGTGGACCCCATTATTTGGTTTGACCCCAATCCAGAAGATTTGTGTCGCCCTCTCTCGAGAATCGTATGCAAATCCTTTCACCTTTGAGCGATCTACTCGTATTCACAATCTCTCGATAAACGAGAATACAGATCAAGACTTGAAATTCATAGTCCGGAAATATGAAATCATTCGGATAAAATCAAAGGTGAATCTTACGAATTCTAAATCCGTAGCTAAGAAAGAGAGATTACAAAATAAAAACATAAGAAATCATTCAATCAAACGCCAAAAAGTTAGTTACTCGTGATGAAAGAAAAGAACAATTTTATATCTAAGAAATGAAAATTACAAGTGCTTGAAAGTAAAACTAAGCTAAGAATTGAAATAACAAGACAAAAATTAAATACATAAAAGAGAAAACTACACTAGAAATGCAGTAAAACTAAGCTAGAAATGACCCAATCGAAGCATAGATTGGATGGGGAAACAAGTGACATCATCTGAGCTTTTATAGGAGAAAAACTGTAAGTTAAGTCACACCCTTAAGTCACGCCCGTGACCGTAGGACGTGTCAGCCACAAAATTGCTGTCTTGAAAGCCCGAAAACGTTTGAAGAAAAACCGCCAAAATCTGTTAATTTGCGGTTCACGCCCCTGATTCACGCCCGTGTTCCAGAGCGTGTCTTGATCGGGTCAGCAAATGGCAGGAAACAACGCGATCTGACATCAATTCGACAGTTTTCGGGTAGGTCACGCCCTTGAACACGTCCGTGACATGTGGGCGTGTCAAGAGAAAAAGTTCCAGAATTACAACAGGAAGCATTTGAGAGAAAATTGTAAATTTTCTCGGGGCACACCCCTAAGTCATGCCCATGTCACGGGCGTGATATGGGGGCGTGTACTTGGGAAACTTCACCAGATTGTAGATGACATCGTACTCTTTCCGTTGACTGATTGCTCGTCTCGTAACTCTTTCTGGATTGAAAGTTATGACCATTTGAAGTTCAGCCATCCGCGGGCAAAAGTATTAATTTTCTACAAAATGCCTCCCGATCATGTCTGTGAGCTCAAAAATGCTTTTTGAAGTCCAATTATACCTGAAAACACAAAATAAAGCATATTAGACATTTATTAAAATAAAAGTAAATAAAATATAACTAATTATTAATAAAATATTATATTGAAATAACTATAAATTTCTTACTATCAATATATATATATAATATGCATGTGTATTTATTTCCAACCTTTTCAAACAAAAGGGAGAATATAAAATGTAAAACAATCATATTAAATAAGTAACACTATCAATTTAAAACATATAATCCTCAAATACATAATATAAAAGTAGTCATGGGCAAAAAACCCGGGCCCAGGATGCCCGCCCGGGCCCGGCAAAAGCCCGGCTAGGCCCGGCCCGGGAAAAGCCCGGTCCAGGGCCGAGCTTGGGGCCCTTACCGGGCCCCTATTTTTTCCGGGTTCCCGGCCCGGTGCCCGGGCCGGGCCGGGCAAAGCCTGGGCAACGGGCTAGCCTGAGCCCGACACCGGGCTATGGAAAAAATCCCGCCTGATCATAGGCGGGATTAAAATCCCGCCTGATCAGGCGGGCAGGCGGGATTTTAATCCCGCCTAATCAGGCGGGATTAGCCCTTTGAATTCAGGCCAGCCCGGGCCCGGCCTGAAGGGCCTAACCGGGCTCCCCCTTTGAGAGGGAACCCGAGCCTGATCAGGCAGGATTTTGCCTTTAATCATTGGTTTGGCACATAAACCATCGTATTATGATCAAAATTTACCGCATGCATTTCTTTTGGTACTGTCTTGCAAAAACCTATTTTTCTAGCTACATTGAAGCAGTACATGTAATCCTGAACTTGAAGTAGCCTGTTATTTTCCCAAGCCAAATTTTCCTTCTGAAATTATAAATTTTTGTAGGAAATTAAGATGGTAATATGAAAGTATTTAGAATCAATGAAAGGGTAAAATATTTATAGATGCAATACAAGCAATATTGTTTTTCAGCTAACTTTTGGGTAGAAAGGCCCGCTTTTATAGACCAATCACAGAAGGCCAAACCACCCTAAAAAGTAGTTGAAGTAGATCAAATTTTAAATTTTATGGGCTCATTATTTTTTCTAGTTTAAATTTGCATATTATCTTGTTTGTTAGGTGTAATAAAATATGGATAGTCGCATCTACATCTTCCATATGCTATATAAAAGAAAAGTCCATGTAACAACAATAAATTTAATCATGGCAATTTAATAATTTTTTTTTTACTTGGGATAAAGGCTTGAGTGTTGTTGTGTTTTATTGGAGTCATGATCCATGAAATCAAAAATAAAATTATATAAAATAAGAAAATTTAAATGGGAGAAAAATAAACTAAAATTGTTAACTAATATATAGGCAAAAGGGGGAGAAGGAAAAATTAAAGCAAAAGTATAAACATAAGAAATAAAAATTAAATCCAAATGAGGAGAAAAAAAGAATTGCTTGGGGAAAGCTGTGTCATGGCTGAAGCTAGTTTTGCCGCCAGACATTGCTACGAGAACCATATAGGCATCATAAGCCAGATATTATGTGGGGAAACTTATGCCTCTTTTTTACTCTAGAAAAATGAAAGATAAATATGATTCCAACCTTCTATTGGGTTTTTTTGCTTTTATAAATATGATTCACCGTTTGGGACTTGATGAAATGTTAAGAACCTCAATTGTAACATTATAATGTGGAGCCTTGCCATGGCTGTCGGAGGCCGGGGGCTCGAGGAAGAGCTACCAAATCCCTAATCTTAGCTATGAGAGAGAATTACAAAGGAGAAAATGAGATAATTTCTTGATTTCCATTCCATATCCCAAGGAACTTTAAATATAGTTTATATATATGAAAAACCTTTCCAAGTAAAAAAACTACATTATTCTATTTACCATCACTAGAAAAATAAAATTATAATAAAAGTACTTAAAATTACAAAAAACAAAGCGTAATTAAATTAATGACTCATGACTGACACCGAAAAAAACAAATCAATTATGATGACTGATGTTATAATTGAATGGAAAAGCTTGCTTTATTCTTCCACAAAGAGGGGAATATATATGAAATACAATAATACATAAAACCATGACTCACGGTGTGGGACTAAACCCACTTACGCACAATAATAGTAATACCCGGAATAGACGACTTGTAAAATAACTCTCAAGTCTCTCCCTCAAGTCGGACGGAAGATGTCGGTCATTCCAAGTCGCTTGATGTTATCCATGAACGAGTCACTTCCCAAGATCTTAGTGAACACATCTGCTTGTTGATCTTTAGAGTGGACGAACGGAGCGACCACTGTCTTTTTATCTAAGTGATCTTTGATGAAATATCGATCCACCTCCACGTGCTTTGTTCTGTCATGTTGAACTGGATTGTGAGCTATGTTGATGACTGCCTTGTTGTCGCAAAACAAGGAGAATGGAGACTTCACGGGAAACCCCAAGTCATGTAGAACGGTACGCAGCCATAGACCCTCACACATGCCTTGAGACATTGCACGATATTCTGCCTCAGCGCTTGATCTTGCGACTACATTTTGCTTCTTATTGCGCCATGTTACCAGGTTTCGTCCAACAAAAGAACAATAACCTGTTGTAGATTTCCGATTGTCACGACATCCTGCCCAATCAACATCAGTGAAAACTTCAATCCTCAAGTGGTCGTTCATGGAGAACAGAAGACCACGACCTGGGGCTTTCTTTAAATACCGTAACACCCGATATGCTGCCTCTTGATGTCTGACCCTGGGAGCATGCATATATCGACTCAGGATGCCAACTGCATAAGTAATGTCTAGACGAGTATGAGACAAATATATTAGTTCCCAACTAATCTCTGGTAGCATGTGACATCGGCCTGGTCACTATCACCGTCTTCACAGATTTCATGATTTTCTTCCATCGGGGAGTTTGCAGGAACACAACCAAGCATAGCGGTCTCCTGCGGCAAATCTAGGACATACTTCCGCTGTGATATAGAGATACCCTGATCTGATATAGTCATCTCAATCCCCAGAAAGTATCGTAATCTTCCCAAGCCTTTCAACTCAAACTCGACAGCTAAGAGAGACTTGAGATTTGCAATCTCTTCCAAATCGTTACCAGTGATTACAATGTCATTCACATAGACAATAAGGACCACAACACCCTGAACACGTCTCCGAATATACATAGTGTGATCAGACTGTGCTTGTTTGTACCCAAATTTGAGCATAGCCGCGAGGAATCTGCCAAACTAAGCTCTGGGGGACTGTTTTAGGCCATAGAGGGACCTCCTTAGCCGACAGACAAGGCCTTCAGCTCCTTTTTTGACGAACCCAGGAGGGAATTTCATGTACACCTTTTCATCCAGCTCATCATGGAGAAACGTGTTCTTAACATCCAGTTGATGAATATCTCAGTTCATGCAAGCTGCGCAGGACAACAATACCTGAATAGAGTCCATCTTAGCCACGGGGGAGAAGGTCTCCTGGTAGTCAACTTCCTGAGTCTGAGTGTAACCCTGAACAACCAGCCGTGCCTTGTACCGTTCGACCTTCCCTTCTGGATTCTGTTTGACCGAAAACACCCATCGCGAGCCAATAGCCGTCTTGCCAGGAGGGAGAGGTGAGACATCCCAAGTATGGTTCTTGTCCAAGACTGACATCTTCTCTTCCATAGCCCGAGTCCAGGCTGGAATACCAATACTTCCTGCCATGTCCTGGGAACAACAACTGTCAAGAGAGAAACAACAAAGGCCTGGTGGGATGGGGTAAGATGGTGGTAAGCCACATGGTTAGAAATAGGATGTTTAGTACATGCAGCCTTACCTTTCAACAGAGTAAACGGGATGTGCAAATTTGCATCATCAGAATCTGAGGCAGAAGTGAGCATTGGTAGAGGAGGAGCCTTAGTAGCCTGTATACCGGAGGAGCGGCGATGATATATGTGAGGGAAATGAGATATCAGAGTATCAGGCAGAGGAATAGGAATAGGGGGCCCTGTTCCTGAGACACAGGGAGTTGTGGTGGTAGAGAAGGAAGAAGAGGAAGAGGAACATCCTTATCGCCACTATTTCCCCCTGATGAGTAGCATGAGTCGATGGCAAGAAAAAAGAATCTCCTTCCCGAAAGGTAGCATCCATAGTGCAATTGATACGCCCAGAGGGAGGGTGGTAACACTGATACCCTTTCGTAGTGGAAGAGCATCCGAGGAACACGCACCGAAGAGTCTGAGGGTCAAATTTGTCACGATGGGGCAAATGGATGTGTACAAAACTTACACATCCAAAGACACGAGGAGGAAGGTGATAAGTGTAAATCACAGTCATAGTAGACAACCGAGCTAGTGGGAGTAGCAAAGCTAAGCGCACGTGAGGGAAGCCGATTGATAAGGTGTGCAACGGTAAGAATTGCATCGCCCCAATAGGACTTAGGAAGGTGCATAGCACCCGGAAGACAACGGGCGGCATCCAATAAGTGCCGGTTTTTTCGTTCGGCAACACCATTTTGGGTAGAGGTGTGAACACACGTGGTCTGTTGTATGATACCCTGACTAGCGAGGTACGAGCCAAAAGCTCCCCGATTGTCATACTCCCCCCCATTGTCACTGCGTAAGACACGAACCACACCCTTAAATTGGGTTTGAACCATTTTGTGAAAGTGCTGAAAACAAGGGAAGACTTCACTTTTCTTTTTGAGCATATACACCCAAGTTGTACGAGAAAAATTGTCAATAAATGTGACAAACCAACAAAAATCAAAGGTGGACAGAACAGGGGATGATCCCCAAACATCTGAATGAACAACATCAAATAGAGTGCTACAAGGAGAAGCTAAATGCGATGAACTATGTCTCACATGTTTAGACTCATCACACACATCACAGACAAAAGTTTGTAAAAAAGGGGAAAAATAGGGAACAATTTCTGAAGATAAAGAGGAGAAGGATGTCCAAGCCGTAAGTGCCGGCGACGAACATCATCAGCTGGAACATGAGTACAGGAGAGAGCCGTAGAGGGGTTGATCCAGGTAATACAGTCCACTGCGGTTCCTACCGCTGCCAATGTTCCGCTTCGTACCCAGTTCCTGAAAAACACAGGAATTAGAAAAAAAAAGTTATAAAGCAATTAAAAGAGCGAGTAATGTCACTGATAGAAAGAATATTGCGAGAAAATGAGGGAACATGAAGGACAACGACAGAGAGATAGAAGGGGAACAAGAAATCTGCCCTTTCCCAGCAATGAGAGACAACAAACCATTAGCAGAAATAACTTTGTCCTTACCAGACAAAGGGGTGTAATAAAGGAAACCGGAGGAGGAGGAGCCAATCATGTGGTGAGTGGCACCAGAATCAATCACCCACTCAGAAGGGGAGGCAGTGGCAGCATGAGCACGCGGCATATCAATAATGACAATGGAAGCGGAAGCACCCAGAGGATGATCAGACTGAGAGTGCAGCAGACGGCAGAATGCTTCCAACTGAGGAGCAGTAAGTTGCCCAGGAACAACAGCGGTGGTCTCGTCGTAGACTTCTGTAGAGTAAGCAATATCATGAGGTCTGGAACCACCCTGACGATGACCCCCTCGTCCAGGCCCTCATCCACGACCACGACCACGAGGGGCATGATGAGGGTGGAGCTTGTAGCACACCTCCCGAGTATGGCTCCTGCGGCCACAATAATCACACATAGGAGCGGACGAGCTAGGGCTGAGAACTTGGCCACGACCAACACTAGTGAGAGCAGAGCGATCAGGAGGGGTACTAACACTAAGAGACTTCCGACGGTCTTCATCACCCAAGATCATGCTGAAGGCCTCCCGAAGGGACGAAAGCGGAGTGCGGTGAAGGATATGCGTCCGCACCATGTCAAACTCTATGTTCAGTCCCATCAAGAACATGGAGACGAAAGCGTTCCTCCCGTTGTTGTAGCTTAACAGCGTTCGCAGTACATGCTGGAGTGAAGTGTGAGAAGTAGTCCAATTCCTGGTATAGCCACTCGAACTCGGAAAAAAAGGATGACGCCGTCACAGATCCTTGCCGCAGTTCAAAAATACGGCGAGTAAGTTCATAAACATGCTTAGAGCTGCCAATCTGGGAATACGTCTCCCGGGCACGCGTCCATATATGAAAGGCAGAATCCATCAACATGTAACTATGGTAAACTTTCAGAGATAGAGTGAAGAAGCCAGGACACAACACGAGAGTTTTCTGAGTCCCATTGCTTCCAAGAGGGATCAGTCAGTTGGGGCTCCTTAACAGTTCCATCGATGTATCCATACTTCCGGTGGCTGCGAATGACATGAAGCGCCGCTCGGGACCATTCAAGATAGTTGGTGTCATCTAACAGGACGGTGGTGATCTTCAGGGAACCAGAGTGTCCATGAGACCGCTGAGGGTCGCTCATCTGAGGCGGAATCATGCATGGTGACGACACTGAAGAGTCACCTTCGTCGGGGGAAGGAGCAGCCATGAAGGAAAAAAAACACAAAAAACTGGAACCAACCAGCGGAGGAGGTGACCGGAGAGGTGACTGGACGAGATTGCGGACTGCACAGATGCTCGACACCGAAAAGGAGACCATCGCGACCGAGAGAGGAAGGAGAGCCGCTGGAGAAGCTAGGCGGCCTGCATCAAGGAGAAGAGATCGGGGCGGACCGACCAGGAGAAGAGATCGGGGCGGCCTGCATCGAGGAGAAGAGTTCACTTGAAGAAGGATCGGCGGACTGCATCACGGAGGGACGACGACGACATCCCTCTCAGCAGCCGGCGGTGGCGTGGAGGCCGCCCAACATCTGGTGCGGTGCCAAGCGGATCGGGGCGGACCTGGGGCGTAATGGGAAGTGGCGGAGCCGGGAGGCGACGGGCGTAGCGAGCACGGGATGAGGAAGGTCGGGATTCTGGAGAAACGGAATCAGACCGGGATTAGGGTTTTTTCCCCTCTGACACCAAATTGAATGGAAAAGCTTGCTTTATTCTTTCACAAAGAGGGGAATATATAGGAAATACAATAATACATAAAACCATGACTCACAGTGTGGGACTAAACCCACTTACGCACAATAATAGTAATACCCGGAATAGACGACTTGTAAAATAACTCTCAAGTGTTATTTCTTCTTGAAGTCGTTAATTGATTTTCCCCGTTAATTCATGTTGTGTATTGGAATTGTTCCAAGATATGCATCGAGATTTTTTTTGCTCCCTTTTCTTGTCGTGTAGGGAGCGGTGTCCTTTCTCTCATTACTCTTCAATCCTTACAATATGTTGTTATGGGTCTTCACACCTAATCTTTTAGGTCCTTTTTAATGTATTAAATTAATGTAGTTCTCCAGTCATTAATAGAAGTTTGTTTGTAGGAGTTCATTCATTCATGGACCTATGCTCGCCTATTGAAAAGCAAGGGATGTTGAATGAAAGTATGCGTGAATTATAGTATTTTCCTTGTCCTTGGCATGAGATTGTGATAGCTCTCTCTCACCCGAGCACATCCGACATAGACAGCCGTAATTTCGACTTCATAGTATCTTTCCAAATCGTCATCTCCACCTCCGACCACATCTTTTGTGATGCCCATAACATATATACATCTCAATCAATTGCTCTCATGCAAAGGGTCATTTACCGGAGCTCCCCTATAAGTTTACAAAATTACCGGTTACACCCCCTCTATCTTTTGAAATTACAAAAACTCCCCTTCCGAGTTTATATTTCATAACATCTAGTCACTAAGATACTTGTTTCTCTTTCAGTTTTCCGGCGACGTCAAATGGCACAAGTACAGCAGGAGGCGGCCGGCAGAAGGATGGAGCTTCATAGTTGAGAAGATGGGCTCAAAGGGAAAGCGAGGAGCAGGCGGTGGATGGAAGTTTGCAAGCTTGCCAGATGGATCCAGCCGCGGATTGAACGAGATGGAGAAGATGTATGTCAAAAGAGAAACCCCGAAAAGACGAAGAAGAATCATCGCACCATTCAAGTAAAAAAACACCTTACTTTCCTCCTCTCCTTAGCTGATTCACCATTTTTGTTTGTAACATGCCCGATGTTTTACTTTCTGAATAGTCTGTACTGTTTTAGCTACATGCTATATAGAGTAATAGTACATTTGTTGAATGCAAATTTTTTATAACTGAGGTTCTCTTTCGGGATTGCTTCTATTTTCTATTTTTATTTAGTGTCTTTTGTTTTATGTTTTTATTTGAATGGAAACATGCTTGTACATCTTGCGCCACCTAAATTTATATTAAATACATCTTGTTATGCGCACATCCATGACGAAGTACGCAAATGTTTTTCGCTTAAGTTTCAGTTGAGTTGGTTATAGGTCCGTGGGAGTGTATTTCCTTGACGGCAATCTGTGTTAGTTGTGTGATTGTGTGCACGGTTCTCGGCTCAAATGGGTTTGGGGCCGAGTCATACTTGAAATATATTTTGATTTTGAGTCTATTTTAAGCCGAGCCAGATTCAAAAACTTCGGTTTAGATCCATGCCTGATTCGCTCCAAGTTGACTCAATATCAAGCCTATCTTGTACGCACACATTTGTACCCCTTGTTTTAAAAAGACAAATGGAATCTTCACCTAGCTAAATAAGATCAATTTTATTATATAAACATTAATTGCTTTATAGAATAATTCATTTGGTTAAAATTAATAAGTAGTTGCCACCCCTTCTTTCCTTCCAAATTGCCCTAATATTTTAAATCTTTAGTAAATAATAGCATAATCATGATACAATCATATGTAATTAATATTGATAGTATGAAATTGTGTGGAATGACAGTAGATATCAGATGAATGTTCTGGTTTGTAATATTTTAGTAGTTAGAACTTATATGAGTTGATGGGTATTATATTCTTTGGGTTTGTATGAATCTACAAGGAACAGTTGCATCTTAAATAAATATTCATTAATGTATAATTTGTTAATTAATCTGATAATTTGTTAAATAATTTTTTCAGGGTTTGTAGAATTTTGTTGCATGTGAGGAAATAAGTAGACATTATAACAAAGAAATGGAAAATAAATTAACATAAATTTTAAACAGCAAGAGAATAAAAATGGATTGTTCTAAGCAATTTATTTTGTAATAATATTGTTGATTATGTATACAGTCTTCCACTAGGAAAGATTCCACTAATAAAGGTTGGTTGTTGTTTGTTGGTTGGGAATTTTGATAGAGGAAGTGGACTTTCCACTGCTGCATAACACTTCATGCATGCTCAGCAGTAGAAAATAGCAGTTCTGCTTTTGCTTGTTTTTTTATGCCTCATTTGTTTTTCTTAAATTTAGAATATTGTTCCAAATGTCAATAAAAACACACACAAGTCTTTTTCTCACTATAGTGGAGTCGGCTATATGGACCCCCTTTGTCTCCATTGTGCCCTATCTTTTGTCTTTCCTTACAAATTTTTTTAAACATACAACATCATGTCTTTCCTTATAGTTTCATTCAATGTCAATCTTTACGCAAATACTAAAACTATAATTAAGAAATTTCTGAAAAGCTACCAGTGTTTGTTTCTCCTCAGGTTGAGGATTTATTGCCACCACAACTATAGGATGTTGACTGTTGAGAAGGGTGTAAGGAAATTTTTTAAAAAAGATCTATGAGCTTGATCATTAAGGGTCTGTTCGTTTCACAGACATTGATATTGAAGTATTGACTTTCAATTCAATATCAATACACATGAGAAATGACATTAAATTTAAAACCAATTTTTTTGTTCGGCGGCACGATGACTTTCTGTCACAGAAATTGACATTGATATTTTTTTGTTGTTCGTTTGTAGAAAGACATTCTGTCATAGGAATTGACATTGATCAATGCTATTAATGATCACAATTAAAAATCACAAATGCGATTTTTTAGCCCGACCGTGATTTTTTTCTTAGGGCGTGATTTTTTCGACCAAACTCAAGTTTTTTGACCCCAACGTGAATTTTTTGACCGGACGTGAAATTTTCGCCCAAAAGTGTTCTTTTCGCCCAGATGTGTTTTTTTCGACAGGGCGTGATTTTTTCACTCTGATTAGATTTTTTCGGTCCGAATGTGAAATTTTCATATGAACGCGAATTTTTCCCCCGAACGCGGTTTTTTCGTCCGCACGCGAATTTTATCGTCCGAACGCGATTTTTTCGCCCGGACGTGAATTTTTCGCCCGCACGCTATTTTTTCGCCCGGACGCGATATTTTCGCCCGGACGCGATAATTTGGCCCGGACGCGATATTTTCGCCCAGACGCGATATTTTCGCCCGGTCGCGATTTCTTTGCCCGGAGGCGAATTTTTCGCCCCGACGCGATTTTTCGCCCGGACGCGATTTTTTCGCACGGACACGAATTTTTGCTTGGACGCATTTTTTTCGTTCAGACGCGATATTTTCGCCCGGTCGTATTTTTTCGTTCGGACGCGATATTAACCCCCGGACGCGAAATTTTTGCCCGGACGCGAAATTTTCGCCCGTGCGCGAATTTTACCCCCGGGCGTGAATATTTCGACCGGGCGCAAATTTTTCGCACGTGCGCGAATTTTTTGCTTAGGCGCGAATTTTTCGCCCGAGCGGGAATTTTTCGCTCGTGCGCAAATTTTTCGCCCAAGCACATCGCTCGTACGCGATTTTTCGCTTGGACGCGTTTTTTACGCTTCGAAGCGAATTTTTCGCCCCGACGCGATATTTTCGCCCCGACGTGAAAAAATTGCATCGTGGCGAAAAAATTGCGTCGGGGCGAAAAATTCGCGTCCGGGCGAAATATTCGCGTCCGGGCGAAAAATTGGCGTCCGGGCGAAAAAATCGCGTCCGGGCGAAAACATCGCGTCCGGGCGAAAACATCGCGTCCGGACGAAAACATCGCGTCCGGACGAAAACATCGCGTCCGGGCGAAAAATTCGCGTCCGGGCGAAAAATTCGCGTTCGTGCGAAAATATCGCGTCTGGGCGAAAATATCGCCTCCGGGCGAAAACAACGCGTCCGGGCGAAAAAATCGTGTCTGTGCGGAAAAATCACGTACGGGTGAAAAAATCGCGTCCGGGCGAAAAAGTCGCGTCCGGGCGAAATACTCACGTCCGGGCGAAAAATTCGTGTCCGGGCAAAAAACTCGCGTTCGGGCGAAAAATTCGCGTCCGGGCGAAAAATTCGCTTCCGGGCGAAAAATTCGCGTCCGGGCAAAAAATTCGCGTTTGGGCGAAAAATTTGCTTCGAGACGAAAAATTTGCGTCGGGGCGAAAAATTTGCGTCGGGGCGAAAATATTGCGTCCGGGCGAAAAAATCGCGTACGGGCGAAAAAATCGCGTCCGGGTGAAAAATATTGTGTCCGGGCGAAAATATCGTATCCGGTCCAAAATATCGCGTCCGGCGAAAAATTCGCGTCTGGGCAAAAATATCGCGTCCGGGCGAAAAAACCGCGTTCGGGCGAAAAAATTGCGTTCGGGCGAAAAAATCTAGCCCGAGCGAAAAAATCACGCCCGGGCGGAAAAATCACGCCCGGGCGAAAAAATTGCCTCTGGGCGGAAAAAAACGCGTTCGGGCGAAAAAACCGCGTTTGGCCGAATAATTCATGTTCGGGCGAAAAAAATTGTGTCTGAGCGAAAAAATTACGTCTGGATGAATAATTCGGCCTAGGCGACCAAAAATTGAGTCGCGGCGAAAAATTTCCGTACGGGCGAAAAAAACACATTCGGCAAAAAAATTGCGTCCTGGCGAAAAAATTGCGTCATAGAGACAAAAACTGCGTTCGTGTAGAAATATCGCATTCGGGAGAAAGAAACCTGCCCGGGCAAAAAAAATGCGTCAAGACAAAGAATTACGTCTGGGCGAAAAAATCGTACACAGACGAATAAAACACGTTCGCGCAAAAAAATTGCGTCCCGATGAAAAATTGCGTTCGGCCGAAAAAAAATGACGTTCAGGCTAAAAAAATGGTCTCATTTTGGAAAACCGGAGTTGGTGATCTCAATATCCGCCACTAGAGACAGATATTGAATCTATGAGTTTTTAGGTTACGGTGAATATCGACGACTTTCCATCAGAAAGCCAATTCCATTTTAAAATCTTTGATATGAACAAGAGAATTGACATTCATATTCTCAAAGCCAATACTTCAATATCAATGTCTGTGAAACGGTCCCTAAAGGAACAAATGAAATTTTTCTAAAAAAAGGACAAATGAAATTCTTATTTTATTAACTTTTTATCAAATAAGTTTGATTTGATTACTTGTTTTAGTTCACTGACAAAATTTGTATTTTAAACAAGTTAATAAAGCAAGAAATTAAGTTATTTTTTTTAAAATTTAAGAATAGTTGATTTCTTTATATATATCTATACTAATATATACATCTCATGATGGAATGGTGTGCACCATTTCATCGTGATCGTCCATTTTTAATCAAATCTGTAATTTTAGACATTTATTAAAATAAAAAATATTAGATCTTATTTTATCTCTAGGCTACAGCAATATCTCCCTTCGCATGGTGGTGTAATGATGTACACGGGCAAAGATATTGTTGCGACTACACGGGCCTTGTGCTTTTTAACGAAATTTTGAAAAAGCTGCATTTTAACTATGGCGAAGCAAATATAAAGCATTTCCAAATAAGCCTACTAATTGCAAAACCCTTTGATTTTTTACACAAGACTTCTCTTGATCAATTCATTTATTTCCTTCTATTTCTATATGTTGCATTTCTTTTGGTTGGCTATTTTTGAAGGATTAGTTTTGCGTTGAGTTTTGTCGAATTATATAACTATAAGTGTACAACCTCGTGATCGTCGAGTGGGCAAGCCAAAGCGGCTCCATAGCTCTAGGCGAGTTGGGATGCAGGGCAGCACTCGTTCCAGGCAAGCGAGTGTTCATGAATTCGCCAAAGTGGCGGGTGAGTGCTGGCTTCGCCAGGCACTCGCCAAAGTGGCGGACGAGTGCTGGCTTCGCCAGAAACTTGTCAAAGTGGCGTGCGAGTGCTGGCTTCCCTAGACACTCGACACTCCGAAGACGTGGGCGAGTGTGCCGACCCGGTGCCGACCCACTCTGGACCACACAAGGATCACTGTGGCCACACCTGGTGTCGTCCAGGTTGCAGCCCAAGCACCCAACCCCTCTCCATCAACAGACGGGTTGTTGGTGGTCACATCCTCCCTTTGATGAGGCAAACTCGATAGTCAAGCGCGCAGCACGGGGACTTTCCAGGAGGTCACCCATCCCAATACTACTCCTAGTTAAGCGTGCTCGGGCTGGAGTAGTATTGGGATGGGTGATTTCCTGAGAAGTCTCCGTACTATGCGCTTGACTATCAAGTTTGCCTCATCAACGGGAGGATGTGGCCACCAACAACCCGCATGTTAATGGAGAGAGGTTGGGTGCTTGGGCTGCAGCCCGGACGACGCCAGGTGTGGCCACAGTGATCCTTGTGTGGTCCAGAGTGGGTCGACACCGTGTCGTCACAAAAAGTGCACTTTTATTGTAACGTCCCGTTCAACCTTTCGTGGATCACAACACCACTAGGCCTTACGCGGATCGTTACCGGGTTGCAGCCCAAGCACTCCAACCCCTCTCCTGCCCACAGACGGGTTATTGGTGGCCACATCCTCCCTTTGATGAGCGAAACTCTCCGGTTAAACGGACAGACGGAGACTTCCTAGGAGGTCACCCATCCAGGTACTACTCCAGCCCGAGCACGCTTAACTATGGGGTTTTCCAACTTCTTATTACCAATTAAGCTGCAACTCAAATGGTGATGAGTTGTTGAAAAACTTCATAGTTAAGCGTGCTTGAGCTGGAGTAGTACTGGGATGGGTGACCTCCTAGGAAGTCCCTGTGCTGTCCTCTTAACCGGAGAGTTTCGCTCATCAAAGGGAGGCTGTGACCACCAACAACCCGCCAGTGAGCTGGAGAGGGATTGGTGTTGGGTACATTGGAAATAATGTACTTGATTTGAAGAAGCCCTTTCAACTGAATGATATACACAAATATGTATTTGATGTATATTTTAGTTCATGCTTGCAGGTTGCCTATATCATATTGATTTGACAGGTGGTCCAAGTTACATTGAAAGTAGACTCTAAGAAACTGACTAAAAAGTGAAGAAAATTGTCTAAGTACAAAAACGTCGAATGAAGTCAGCAAAGTACTGAGTGAAGTCAGCACTATCAGCATCCAGCAACTTGTAGTGCAGAAAATTGGCTAAGTACAAAAGTGTCGACACACTTCAACTATGTTGACACCTTTACAGAAGTTGTGTCGAGACAAGTCTATTATCTCGACACTTTGAAGTCTAAGTCAGTAGTGTCGAGACAAGTCAGCTAACTCGACACATTGAAGATTCAATACAGCATTGTCGAGACAAGTCAGCTAACTCGACACATTGAAGATTCAAAACAGCAGTGTCGAGACAAGTCAGCTAACTTGACACATTGAAGATTCAATACAGCAGTGTCGAGACAAGTCAGCTAACTCGACACATTGAATATTCAATACAGTAGTGTCGAGACAAGTCAGCTAACTCGACACATTGAAGATTCAATACAGTAGTGTCAAGACAAGTTAGCTATCTCGACACTTTGAAGACAAAGTCAGCTGTGTCGAAACAAGTCAGCTATCTCGACACCTTGAAGCTTAAGACAATAGTGTCGAGACAATACAATTGTCTCGACACAAAGAAGACTGAAAATTATACTAAGTAAAATAGTGTCGATACAAATTAACTGTCTCGACACAATAAAAGATTAAAGCAAGTATAGAAGTGCCGACACCCAGCAGACAGTTGCGTCAAGACAATTCAACTGTCTCAACACAGTGCAGATTTGAAGATGTCGACACAGATGACAGTTGTGTCGAGACAAGTCAACTATCTCGATACTTTCAAGTTCAGCATGAAAATTCTTCTAAGTAAAATTGTACCGAGACTGCTAAGATGTCTCGACACCCTCTAAGAATAAGTGTCGAGACACTTTGGACATCTCGACACTTATGTTTCTGAAGATGTACAGAGTCAACACAGAAGTGTCAAGATAAATCAGAAATGTCACATCAGCTACAGTAACGTGGTATCTCAACAGAAATAGTTTATAGGAGAATTTGAAGTATGATGTCATATGCTGATGTCATCAAACAGAATCCATTCATCCACAAAGGCTATAAATAGAGGGATTGTCTACATAGAAAGTAACAATTAGAAATCATTCCTTTCTCTCAATCTAATTTTTTTCTAAGTCAGAGGAGTGCGACAATCCCGAGAAGGAGAAGGAAGATGAAAGTCTTCAAGAAGATCTTCAAATCCTTTCAACAAGTGATCAAAAGTTCAAGTGGATCTGTTCTACAAATTCTTCAAGGAAATCAAACCGATCATCAAGAAGATTGCAGATCCAGAAAAGAATCTCTTCAGCCAGATTATTCATCAAGATTTGTTTCATTGCAGCTGAATTGAAGAATCTGAATTCATTTAGATAAGTTAGATTACAGATTTGTTTTCTGAATATTTTTCTCTTAATTTTGTAAGATCTCCTTGAGATCTGAGTGGTAGGAGAGTTTATCTCTGAGTTGTAAGACTAATTTATAAAGGATGAGGTAGGGTTCTTGAGGGACCTGAGGTAGGTGATTTGAGTGGAATCACTGAGGTGTAAGCCTGTGTTATAAAGGCAGAGGTAGGGTTCTTGAGGGACCTGAGGTAGGATATTGGGTGAATCTCTAAGGTAGAACCTGTTGGTCTGAGTGTAGGTTTCTTAACTGAAACTGAGTCTGTAAGATCTTTGGATCCGAGTTGAAGAGGAGGAGCTATAACCTTATCTAGCATATTGCTAGTGAGGAAGAAGGGAGAAAGTGGATGTACCCTAGATAGGGAAACTATTATAATTTTTTTGTGTGCTGTGTTCTGAGATTTGCATGTGCTGTGTTCTGTGGTTCAATTGTGCTGAGTTAATGTGAAGCTAATTTCTCAAGTATATTATCTGCTAAACATTTAAGTGACAAAGAATTGACAAAGTATTTTAAAAGACAAAGTATTGACAAAGTATTTTATCTACCCATAGGATTAACTTTGAAGTGGTATCGGAGGGAGGTTCTTTAAGAAAGACCTAACAGTCTGAAAAAGATCCATAGGGTAGTTGAAAAATATCAGATCAAATGGCTTCTGAATCTCACAGAGAACTCAGTTATATGAAACTGCCTATATTTACTATGGATAACTTTGCTATATGGAAGCAGAGAGTGAGATTGTTTATGGAGGCTTCAAATTCTTGAATCTTTGTCACTGTACAAGGACCATATGTTTCAATGAAGATATCAGTCTTAGATGAAAATGTTCAAACTCCTAAGAAACTGTATGAAATGACAAAAGATGAGGTGGTTCTTGCCACCATGGATAAAAGAGCTCAAAACATAATTGTCAGTGCTATAGACAATTCAACTTTTCAGAATCTAGTGCACTGTAAAACATCCAAGGAGATGTGGGAAACTCTCATAGTCTACATGGAAGGCACAAAATAAGTAAGAGATGATAGAAAGTCTCTACTAAATCAGCAGTATGAGGCATTCAGACAAGGAAAGACTGATTTTATAGAACTATATTATGAAAAGTTTTTTAGAATAGTAAATGAATTAAGAAATTATGGCAGAGAATTCTCAAATTATGAGATGAATGACAAATTTCTGAGATCCCTAAATAAAGAATGGGACATCAAGATTTGTGCTGTAAGAGAAATGGGGAATCTGAGAAACATGTTACCCCAAGACTTGTATGGGAAGCTATTATCATATGAGATTCAGCTAAATTCTAGAAAAGCTAAAGCTGAATCTGCCAGAAGTTCAACTCAGACTAAATCTGCGGCCTTCAGAGCAGATACATCAAAGAAGTTTAGAAGAGAAATCCCATCATCACCAAGAAGGAATGAAGATACAAATAACACTGGAACCTGTTCTTCATTAGAAGAATTATCAGATGATGAATTGACATGGTTTACCAGGCAATTTAAGAAAATGATGAGAAAAAGGAAGCAGTGAAATAAGAAGAAATCTACTGGACCAAGTTCCAGTAAAAGTAAAGACAAACACGAAGACAAATCTTTGGTCAGGTATGATTCTCATCAGAATAAATAATTTAAGACTGACATTATCTGCTATTGTTGTAACAGGCCTTGTCATGTAATTGATGACTGTCCAGTAAAAAAAAGAGAACAAAAGGTCAAAAGAAAAGAAGTTCTATAAAGACAAGAAATAAAAAAAGGGTCTAATGACAAAGAAGCCAAAGACCTTATCTGATAGTGATACTGATTCAACTGAATCAGAAGAAGAACATGCTGGACTATTCTCCTATGAAGAAGAATTCATCAGAGAGGCCATATACAGGGGAAATAACTCCACAACTTCATCACACTATGGTGATTCTGAAGATGATATGGAGGTTAATTTGATGGCACTGTCTGATAATCCAAATATAGAAATTGCTGAATGTCAGGATACTCAGGTAATCTTTGACAATTCCTGTTGTTCTAGAAATTTCGTTTATGAGACTGTGGATGAGCTAGACTCATGTGACTCAAAGTTTGATTCACATAAGTCTAACCCTAAGACTGAACTACAATAACTCACAGTCAAATTTGGATAACTGTTGGAAGCTCTTGTAAATAGCAAGAAGCTTGTCAAAGAACAAGCTATAGAGATTGGATCACTAAAAGGTCTTGAGTATCATCATAAGATGGATACTCAAAAAATAGGTATTCAAAGCTCAAAGTTAGCAAAGCTGACTAAGATCATTGATGATCAAATTATGTTGATAAAACAAAAAGATGCAATCATTCAGGAGTTAGAACTCAAACTCCTGAATGAGAAAATATTAGTACAGTTATTTTCTAAACCTTAAACTATGCTGCCTATAATAGATACCTTTTCAGGAACACCCGGAAGTGGTCTTGGGTATGTTAAATCCAAGATAAAAATAAGCAAAAAGCTGACAGGACAAAAGGGTCCAGTCATTCCACAACCTGTGTTTCAGACTAAGGGAAAAGAAACCCAGAAGTATGAACCAGTTGAACCAAGTTCATATGGGAATAGGAAAGCTATTCCTAATGTGCCCAAGGAGAATTGTTGTAACTGAGAGACAAAACAACCTTTTTGCTCCAAGACAAAATACAACTGTCAAGTTGGCTGATTCCTGCTCTAAGGAATGTCAGCACAAAGTTCCTTCTATTCCTCCAAAGAGGAGGTACAACAGATATGAATGCGGGTGTTGTGGAAAGGCAGGACACTTTGCCTTGGACTATTGGTTCAATTACACCGTGTCTCATGTTCAGAAAAGGTATCCAGTTAAGAAGTTCACAGGTGGTCTCAATGGAGCCACAACTAACAAAAACCTAGGACCCAAAATAATTTGGGTTCCTAAGGAAAACTAAATTCTTATTTTATAGGTATGTCCAAGCACCAAAGATAGACCAATCTGGTACCTTCTCCCCCTCAGTTAGGCAGCAGTGAAATGTTGGAATTGTGCTGGACTTGCTCCCCCTCAATTGAAGAATCTTCATTTCTTTAAAGGACCATCCTATCTACATAATGCCAAATAGTTTGCAACCAGATGAGGAGCAACTGAAGCTATACTAGGTTTAACATACTCAACTCAAATTTGAATGTGTTAAACTTGGCTTCATCTAGTGGCTTAGTGAAGATGTCAGCCACTTGCTAGTCTATTGAGACAAACTCAAGGGTGATGTATTCATATTCCACATGCTCCCTAATGAAATGATATCTAATCTCTATGTGCTTAGTCCTACTATGGGAGACATGATTCCTAGCAATAAAGATTACACTAGTAGAATTGTAGAATAAAGGAGTTCTAATTATCTGGAGATTGTAGTCTTAAAGCTGGTGCTGGATCCACAATAACTGAGCATAGTAGCTTCCTACTGAGATGTACTCTGACTCTGTAGTTGATATTGCCACACTGGTTTGTGTTGGAACACCCTATTACTAATTTGGGCAAGGATCACTATGTTTTTAGGAAATTGGGTTGACCTAGTTGTATAGTTGAAAAGGACAAATTAGAATGAGTCTAAGGGTTATAACTTAGGTTTGGAGCTGCCCCCAAGACCATTCAAAGATCAGGATTCAGTGCTGAGACAAAGACAATTCTCGTCGAGCTTAGGTCGACGAAACGTCGAACTCAGGTCGACGTTCTCTGAGATCAATTCTGCAAGACGTCGAACTCCGGTCGATGATCTTCGAGCTCAGATCGACGTTCTGTCTTCAGCTATTTTCCAAGTCGCTGAGCTCAAGTCGACGATCGTAGAGCTCAGGTCGACGTTTTCTGTCTGCTGTTTAAATCCAATCTCTGAGCTCAGGTCGACGATAGCTGAGCTCAGGTCGACGATTTCTGTGAGAGATCGACACTTTCAGAATTCAAATTCAAGAACAGTTATGGAATTCATTCAGATTTATTTCCTGCATTTATTGCAAAGGTTTTTGTAGCCGTTTCAAGCAATCTAGAGCAAGTTTCAAGGTAGGCTAAAAGGAATGTTACTTAGGACTTTCCCCGGAGACAGTTGTCAATTATGGAAGTCATTTATGACTGAGTAACGATCATCTATGTCAGAATCTGATATTTTCCTACAGAATATGTTTGAACAAGATATAACAGATCAATACAATAAGACAGACATGAGATATACATGATTATCAGATTAAGAAAAAGAGTTACAAAAGAGAGATCAAAATATACTCTGATCAAGACCTCATCTTCTGGAATATACAGATTAACTGAGTCAAAATCTTCAAGAACACAAGGAACTTTTCTGTGGAGGAGATCATCTGCTATTCTACTCCTCCAAATCCTCAAGTGTTCAAAAGCTTCAACATCAAAGACTCCAGACATCACACATTTCAGCATCTGCTGAAATCATCTTTTGCTGGAGATCTGAAGCAACTGAAGACCTATCACCCTAGCAAAGCTCACCTTTCTGAACCCTTATAGATCTCAGGGGGAGATTTAGCAACATCTTCCACTTGTCTTCTCTCAGATTGTTGACAAAAAAGAACATCTTCAAACTACTTTCTTTTTTCCTTTCCCTCCTGTAAAAGGGTTTATCAAAACTCCCTTCAAAAATTCTGAAACTAGTTTCTGAGACCTTGTCAAAACTCAGTGGTGGCAAGACACCTTATCAAAAAATCTAGATCTGGTTTTTGAGCACCTTATCAAAAGCTCATTGGTGCCCAGGACACCCGATCAACTATTCCTATAGTGGATTCCTACCTAGGGTGGTAAAAGAGTGGATGTACCCAGGTTATTGGGGAACCACTATAGATCCTTGTGTCATCTGGTTGCTGTGTGTTTGACTTTGTTGTGTGCTGTGTGATTTCTTATTTCTTGCTTTAGTTTTTATTTCACTGCAAGCACCTTACACATATACATAAATTAATTCTTCCACTGCTTTACAGTTTCTAATTGTAAATTATTTTAAAATACTCTATTCACCCCCCATCTAGAGTTAAGGTAGATCTTTCACTCACTTTCAATTGGTATCAGAGGCAGGTTAGTTCTTACAGGCTAACACCTGAACCAAAAGATCTCTGAAAAGATCAATCTTATATAGAGGGGTATTACTTTCTGTATTATATTTATTCCTTTCAAAAACCATGGAACAAAACAAAGACTATGCTAGCACCAGACCTCCAGTGTGCAACCTTTCCAAGTTTGCACTTTGGAAGGCAAGGATTAGACTGTACATGAATTCTATTGATGAGGACATTTTTAATTCTGTTTTGACAGTTTGTCCAAGACCTCCAGAGACCACAAGCACAAGTGTTGTTCCACCTCCCTCAGGAACAGATGCAGAAATAAAGAAGTGGAAAGTTGCAGATGCAAAGGCTATGAATATTCTTGCTCAGACTATGTTTGATGAGATATTCCAAAAGGTAGCTGAATGCTGCTCAGCTAAAGACATATGGGATAAGCTCTATGAAATTGTATCTGGATCTGCTGATGAAAGAAAGGACAAGAGATCCCATCTCATATCCCAATATGAGAATTTCAAGAAAGGAGAAGCTGAGTCAGTTGCAGATATGTACAACAGGCTTAGTCTGATAGTCAGTGAGTTGAAGACATTGGATAAGGAGATCTCACTCACTGAACTAAATGAAAAAATCCTAATGTGCTTCCCCAGCACTTGGGATTCAAGAATCTGGCCAATTAAAGATGCCAGAAGTCTAAGTGAAATAACCACAGAGGCTCTTTTGGGCAAGCTCAAATCTTATGAGCTGCTCATTAAGAATAGGGAAGAAGAGCAAAAGATTGCTTCTCCAGTCATCAGAAAGGAGAAGACCATAGCTTTCAAAGCCATAGAAGAGAAGCCTGAAGACAAGGTCACATGCAATGAAGAATTGATGAGCTTGCTGGCCAAAAGATTCTACAAGATGGCCAGGAAAGATTTCAGAAAGAGGTCATCCAGAGGGCATGAGAAGCCAAGGTATGACAAGTCAAATAATAAAGAAATAATCTGTTTTGGATGCAGGAAACCAGGCCATATTGTGCCTGACTGTCCAGAAAATCAGAATAAGGACAAGAAGGACAGGAAAGATAGGAGAAAAGACAAGGACTCCAGGAGAAACAACAGCAACAAATCCTCCTCCAACAAAAATAAACATTCAAGAAAGGGGTTTGTAGCTGAAAGCTGGAGTGATACTGAAGAGGAATCAGAAGCCTCATCAAGCTCAAGTGATGATGAGGATGATGCTGAAGAAAAGGAATTCTGCATGATGGCTATCAATGCCTCTCAGCAAAATTCTGATGCAGAACAAGGATCAGATTCAGAATCTGAAACTCAAACTGAAGAAGACCAGGTAATAGACTCCTTTGACTTTGATTCAGAGGACTTTAGATCTGAATTTAAGGCACTTTGTTTAGACCTGTTAAAGTCTGAGAAAGAGATTATCTCTCTCAGAAATCAATTGTCTGAACATAGCACCTTAAAATCAGACAACCTCAAACTCTCTAAGGAGTTAAAATGCTGTAGGGAGGAGATAACTTCACTGAAAAGTGAGCTATCCCAGGAAAAGAAGTTTGAAGAATCTCTTAATGGGAGAAGCATCAGACTGATGGACATCACAAGCACAGTGAACTCAAGATTCAACAATACACTAGGCTTGGGTGCTTCATCCAGCCAACCTATAGTATTAACAACCCCAATTAAATTTATTTATGATAAAGGAAAGGGTGTTGTAGAGGTAGCTAGGAAGAATCCTGATTTACCTAAGGAAAACACAGTTCAACAGAAAATGTCGAACAGAGGTCGACGATCGTCGAATATAGCTCGACGATCTCAGGCTGGATCGTCGAACTCAGATCGACAACTTCTGAACTCTGAACTCTGGCATAGTCGATCTTCGAACGGAGCTCGACGATTTGACCCAAGATCGTCGAACTCAGGACGACGATCGTCGAGCGGAGCTTAGAGCTTTGAACATCCTTTCAGAGGTAAATCTAAAATCAATCCTAGAAGTCCCTCATCCCAAAGCTTCAACCCTTATACTGAATGGATAGTGCCTCCTAGGAGATAACTTCCTGAAGGATATAAGAGTCAGCCAGGGATGTCTTTTATTTCTGTGTTTAAAGGTTATCAACCTAGACCCAAGGTAAACTGGGTCAAAAACATATAAATTGTTTATGTGCAGGTGAAGACTTATCCAGCAATGAACCAACAATGGTATCTGGATTGTGGGTGCTCAAAGTACATGACAGGGAGCAAGGAGAATCTCACATCCTTCAAAGCCAAACTTGGACCCAAAGTGATTTTTGGTGATTCAAACTTTGGTCAAACAAAAGGATATGGTGCTGCTCAGATTGGCTCAGTCACATTCAAGAAGGTGGCTTATGTGGAAGGACTGAAGCACAACCTAATCAGCATCAGTCAACTTTGTGATGAAGGATATCAAGTGACATTCAACAAATCCTTATGCAAGATCAAGTCAGAGGATAACACAACAGTGTTAACAGGTAAAAGGAAAGGTAACATTTATCTTGTAGATTTCCTTTCAACCAACATAGATATCTGCTTATTTAATTCAGTCTGCAAACCAAATGATTTATGACATAAGAGACTAGGACACTTAAACCTTAGAACCATTGCTAGGCTGTCCAAGGACAACCTTGTTAGAGGACTACCTTCTGGCCCCTACAAGAAGGAAGGACTCTACAGGGCTTGTCAATTAGGCAAGCAAACTAAAAATAGTTTTAAGTCACTTAATAAGAGTGATTCACCTAGGATTTTGTATCTGTTACACATGGATCTTTTTGGACCCATTACAGTACAAAGCATAGGAGGGAAATCTTACACTTTAGTGATTATAGATGACTTCTCTAGATTCACATGGGTATTCTTCCTGAGGAAGAAGTCTGATAACTTTAAGTGTTTGACAGATTTTTTCAAATGCATACAGATTGAGTTCAATACTCACATTGCCCTGATCAGAAGTGATCATGGGACAGAGTTTGATTCTTTTCTTATGCAAGAGTTCTGTCAGAGTGAGGGGATCAGGCATACTTTCTTAGCTCCTAGAACTCCTCAACAAAATGGGGTAGTTGAAAGAAAAAATAGAACCCTAATTGAATCTGCTATTACATTGTTGACAGATGCTCACCTTCCTCTATCTTTTTGGGCAGAGGCAGTGAACACCTCCAACCATGTGTTGAATAGAAGTTTGATACATAAACTGAAGGGAAAGACTCCCTATGAACTGCTCAAAGGGAATAAACCTAAAGTAGACTATTTCAAAATTTTTGGTTGCATTTGTTATATTCACAATAATGACAAGAAGTATTTAGCAAAATTCCAAGCTAAAGCTGATGAAGGAGTGTTTCTAGGATACTCCATGATCAGTAAAGCATATAGGGTTTATAACAAATCTTCTCTTAAAATTGAAGAATCTGTTCATGTATCTTTTGATGAGACTAACATATTTTATAAGGAGAAGTCTACTTCTACCATAGAAATCTTGCAGGTAAACTCTCTTTCAGAAAATTTGGACAGGTTACATATTGTAGAAAAGGATTCAACACATCCACATATCCAGCAGAGAGAAGAAATCAGTGAAGATGAAGAGGATACTCAACATCTTGGTGTTCAACATCTTGGAGAAAACCATCTTGAAGAGCCAGTTGTTGTTCCACAAGAGGAAACAACAACACAGGTTGGTGAACAATCAACACCCCCTGTTGATTTAGTAACAACAAGAGATCACCCAATCTCCCAAGTGATTGGAGACATCTCAGCTGGTGTGCAAACCAGAAATCATGTCAACCAGAACCTGATGCATACTTGCTTTCTATCTCAAGTTGAACCTCAATCCATTCAAGATGCAGAACAAGATCCACACTGGATCATTGCTATGCAAGAGGAACTACATCAATTTGAGAGGAATCAAGTTTGGGAACTAGTGCCAAGGCTTAAGGATCACTCAATTGTTGGAACAAAGTGAGTGTTCAGAAATAAGTTGGATGATCAAGGAGTTATTGTAAGGAATAAGGCAAGGCTAGTTGCTCAAGGTGATTCTCAAGAAGAAGGGATAGACTATGACCAGACCTTTGCACCAGTTGCAAGGTTAGAGGCCATAAGAATATTCCTTGCTTATGCAGCTCACAAAGGATTCAAGGTCTACCAAATGGATGTGAAGAGTGCATTTCTCAATGGAGACATCAAAGAGGAAGTCTATGTTAGACAACCTCCAGGTTTTATCTCTTCAACTTATCCTGACCATGTTTTCAAATTGCATAAAGCATTATATGGTCTCAAGCAAGCTCCTAGAGCATGGTATGAGACCTTAGCATGCTTTCTTCTAAAAAATGATTTTATAAGGGGTAGAGTAGACCAAACTCTTTTTATTAGAACCCATAAGTCCCATACCCTACTAGTACAAATATATGTAGATGATATCATATTTGGTTCAACTGATTCAAATTTGTGCAGAAGGTTCTCTAACCTAATACATTCTAAATTTGAAATGAGTAGCATGTGTGAGCTTTCCTTCTTTCTAAGATTGCAAGTCAAACAACATGCTGATGACATATTTATTTCTCAAACCAAGTATGCAAAAGAACTGGTTAAGAAATTTGGTATATCTAAAGCATCTTGTATGAAAACACCAATGCCTACTAATGTTGTATTGGATGCTGATGAACATGGAAAACATGTTGATCAGACAACATATAGAGCAATGATTGGCTCTTTATTGTACCTTACAGCTAGTAGACCTGATATAATGTTTGCTACATGTATATGTGCTAGATTCCAAGTAAGCCCAAGAGAGTCACACCTAACATTAGTTAAGAGGATTCTTAGGTATGAAAAAAGTTGTCCAAATCTAGGCCTTTGGTATCCAAAAGACTCAGGATTTGAATTAACTGGATTTTCAGATGCTGATTATGCTGGCTGTAGAGTAGACAGGAAAAGCACCAGTGGAACTTGTCAGTTCCTTGGTGACAGACTTGTCTCCTAGTTCTGTAAGAAACATACATCTGTGTCCACTTCAACTGCTGAAGCTGAATACGTGGCAGCAGACAGTTGTTGCTCACAGATTTTGTGGATTCAAAACCAGCTCCTAGACTATGGCTACAACTTAGAAGGGTCAAATTTTTTGTGTGATAATACCAATGCTATTTCTATAGCACATAATCCAGTCCTCCATAGTAGGACAAAACATATAGAGATTAGGCATCACTTCTTAAGAGACAATGTAGAGAAAAATAAAATTGAAATTCAACATATCCCAACTGATTTGTAAAGGGGAGATATTTTCACCAAACCTTTGGATGAAAAGAAACACACCTTCTTCCTAAATCAGTTAGGAATGTTAGATGGAGGAAGTCCAAAATAAAACCCAAGATTTTAAAACTCTAAAAATAGACCATGACTAGGCTAAAAACTTGTATTTTCTAGTGTCTGTAGGTTTTCTTTTTGTCTCTGAACTGCGCTCGACGTTTTTCCCAAAAAGCGTCGAACGGAGATCGACGCTTTCCAATAGCGTCGACCGGAGTTCAGCATTTTCCAGATAGCGCCAGGCTATCTTCTTCTGTTCAGCGATCGTCGATCGGAGATCGACGCTCTCCAATATCGTCGAACGGAGATCGACGTTATTGAAGACTCTTCAGATTCCATCAGAAGCCCAGATCGTCAAATGGAGTTCAACGATTTTTCCCTTCCGGCTTCGAACCCTAATATAAAATCATTCTTTCACCGTCGTTCTTCGTTTGCACTTTCATACTCTCTGCAAACATTTTCTTTCCCTCCAAACTCTACTGCACTTGGTTGTGTTTGTTACTTTTTGCAGGTATACAATGGCCGTGAATGTTGCCGCTCTCGCCAAGATGAAATTTGATACAGGATTTGATATATATATGGATTCGTTTGATGACAGCGATCAGGTTTTCAAAGACATTCTGGAACTTTTCCGAGAACAACAGTTAGTGCATATAATGTCCACCAGGATGAAGATTGCCGCAGATGAGATTAAAGAATGGGTATTTACAGCACATAATCTAGATCAGAATACCCTTGTTGGTACTATCAGCGGGACTCAGGTATCATTATCACCTACTCTCTTGACTGAAGTATTTCATTTGAGTACTGGAGATGATTCTGTTGAACTTTCGAGAGAGGAATTTGCTTCAATGTTAGACAGAATGAGTCACTCTGCAGAAAACCCTAACAAATTATTGAAAAAGAACTTATCTATTGAATTTCGATTTCTTGCTGATGTTGTGGGGAAAGTACTACTGACAAAGCACTCAGCACATGATACCATATCCAGGTATCAGTTCTGTTTGATGGGAGCCCTAGTGGATAAGAAACACTTGAACTAGGGAGGAATTTTATTTGATTTGATAAAGAAGAAAATAAACAAAAGTTTTGTGAACTTTGGGAGGATCTTAGGGGTATTCCTGCACTCTAGGTGCCCTGAACTGCTAGTATCAAATGAGATGCACATCAATGCATCAAAAAGGCTAACCTGTGCCCTATTTGGGAAATGGGATAGGCTGATAATCAAGCCATCCAGGACTACCACTGTTTCAGGCACAAGGACTATTGCAGTCTCTTCCCCTCAGGCCCATGCCCTCATTGAGGAATTGCCTGCCTCCAGCTCTTCTCCTCCTTCTCTACCTCCTGCTGTTTCTACCTCCACCTCCACATCAACCATCTCCACATCTATCTCCTCCCCCATTACCATTTCATCACCAATTTCTCCTCCAGCCACCTCAGAACAATTCCATCCACTCCACTACTATCCACCTCTTGACATTCCATCCTTCAACCTCTTGGAAGATTCCTTCATAGATGCTTCCCCTTCCTCACCTGTTGAGCTTCCCTCTACCTCTTCATATCAACAACTCCTGCATGATATTCTTACCCAACCATCCTTCACACCATCCATCTCCACACCCATATCATCTATCTCCACCATCCCAATCTCTCAACCAACCATCCTACCATCCACAATACCATCTCCCACAGTCCATCCATCACCAGCCCAAATCATTCCATCCTCCACCTCTACTCAAGTCACACTTGAGCAAGTGGATCTATCAGCTTTGGCAGATAAGCTATATGGGATACTGGCCCCCCAAGCTAGTAGACCTGCTGGAGACCTCCATGGCTCAACTCCTGAAATCAATAAAGGAGTTATCTGACAGGCTATCCTCTCTCTCTTCTCCTCAGGCAATCCCTTCTATGGGGTGCCTTGATCCAGTTATCACTGAATCAAGGCAGGGGAGATGCCCTATGAAGCTTAGGTAGTGCCTGCTGCTCCTGAGGAATTACTGCTGCCAGAGATTTCTACTCCAGCTCCAGTACCAGTTCTCACAGTGGATCTCAGGTCACTGTTGTCTGAATTTGATCTTCTTCATAGAAGCTGCTTACCAACTCAGGGAGTTGAAGACCTTACTAAGGCCATTGTGCCTATTGCTGTTTGTGATCCCAGCCATATTATCTCTTATATCAGTTCTCTTAAGGCTGAGGAAGTTTCTACTTGTGTTACTGCTGCTGCTGCTGCTGAAGTTGCTGAATCTACTGATATTGATATGTTATCTGCTATTTTTGAGCCTCCTGCTGCTATTCCATTTCCTTTTGTTCCTGCTACTGCTTCTGACAAGTCCAAACAATAAGAGGAGTACATCAAAAGGATTGATGATCTCTATGACAGACCCCAGAGCTCAGATAGTGACAAATTCAACACTGACTCTGATGATTCTGCTGGCACAATTGCCAAGAAAAGGAAAGCAAGGAGCAAAGCAATGATGAGAGTCCCTCCTGCTAAAGCCAAAGATGTCAATGATATTCCATATTACATTTTGCATGACTGTCAGATAATAGAGCCTTGGATGAAAAACTCTAAGAATCAGCTAAAGGCTATGAGGAAAAGAAGAAAGCTTGACAAATATGAGAAAGGATCTTCTCAGTTTCCTCCTCCTCCTCCTCTAGACTCAGGATCTGGTGGAGGCTCAGCTTTTCAATCATCTGCTTCAAAGCATAGCTCCTCTCAATCTTCACAAAGATATCAACCTAGAGGACAATATCAAAGAGGCTATCATTCTAGAAGAGGTCAGTACAGAGTAAATCAGAGAGAGTACAAAACTTACTCCAGACACCAAAGGGAAGGACAAGGCCCCACTGATTCAACATTAGGTCCTTTACCATACAAGCTTAGAGATACAGTTGTCAACAGGACTCCTACTGATTTAGAATCTATCAAAAGAGATGAACCTCCAGTCCCATTTGAAGATCCTGAAAACAACCCATTGTCATAGACTGCCAGAATGAAAGAGCTTGCTGCACTAGATCAAATGAAAAAGGCCAAAGAGCAAGGCAAAGACATTTCCAACATTACAACCCTATCAGATCAAAGGAAGACAGAATTAGAGAGATATTCTTCAAGAAAATTCTTTAATCCAGAAGATTATATGAAGCTGCATCCTGAGGCTGTAGTTCCAAGGCCTAGATCCCAAACCTCCTTAGGTGCAGATGATGACAGAAGATCAAAGAGAGAAGCCCTCAATCCTAACAGGGAAATTCTGTTTAAAAAGGGAAATGAGAAGAAGTGATTTCTATAAGCTGAACAAACATCTATCTCTGTTTATATGCTGATATTCTATCTGTGATCTGCAATGCTGCTATGTCATTGTTGTTTTAGCTTTTGCTTTGTCTGTATGCTTATTTATTTCCCATTTTGTCTTGTAAATAGTAATCCTAACCCAAATAGGGGGAGATTGTTGGAACACCCTATTACTAATTTGGGCAAGGATCACTATGTTTTTAGGAAATTGGGTTGACCTAGTTGTATAGTTGAAAAGGTCAAATTAGGATGAGTCTAAGGGTTAGAACTTAGGTTTGGAGCTGCCCCCAAGACCATTCAAAGATCAGGATTCAATGCTGAGAAAAAGATAATTCTCGTCGAGCTCAGGTCGACGAAACGTCGAACTCAGGTCGACGTTCTCTGAGCTCAATTTTGCAAGATGTCGAACTCCGGTCGACGATCTTCGAGCTCAGATCGATGTTCTGTCTTCAGCTATTTTCCAAGTCGCTGAGCTATGGTCGACGATCGTAGAGCTCAAGTCGACATTTTTTGTCTGCTGTTTAAATCCAATCTCCGAGCTCAGGTCGACGATAGCTGAGCTCAGGTCGACGATTTCTGTGAGAGATCGACACTTTCGGAATTCAAATTCAAGAATAGTTATGGAATTCATTCAGATTTATTTCCTGCATTTATTGCAAAGGATTTTGTAGCCGTTTCAAGCAATCTGGAGCAAGTTTCATGGTAGGCTAAAAAGAATGTTACTTAGGACTTTCCCCAGAGACAGTTGTCAATTATGGAAGTCATTTATGACTGAGTAACGACCATCTAAGTCAGAATCTTATATACTCCTACAGAATATGTTTGAACAAGATATAACAAGTCAATACAATAAGACAAACATGAGATATACAGGATTATCAGATTGAGAAAAAGAGTTACAGAAGAGAGATCAAAATATACTCTTATTAAGAACTCATCTTCTGGAATATACAGATTCACTGATTCAAAATCTTCAAGAACACAAGGAACTTTTCTGTGGAGGAGATCATCTGCTATTCTACTCCTCCAAATCCTCAAGTGTTCAAAAGCTTCAACATCAAGGACTCCAGACATCACACATTTCAGCATCTGCTGAAATCATCTTTTGCTGGAGATCTGAAGCAACTGAAGACCTATCGCCCTAGCAAAGCTCACCTTTCTGAACCCTTACAGATCTCAGGGGGAGCTTTAGCAACATCTTCCACTTGTCTTCTCTCAGATTATTGATAGAGAAGAACATCTTCAAACTACTTTCTTTTTCCATTCCCTCCTGTAAAAGGGTTTATCAAAACTCCCTTCAAAAATTCTGAAACTGGTTTCTGAGACCTTGTCAAAACTCAGTGGTGGCAAGACACCTTATCAAAAAATCTAGATCTGGTTTTTGAGCACCTTATCAAAAGCTCATTGGTTCCCAGGATACCTGATCAACTATTCCTGTAGTGGATTCCTACCTAGGGTGGTAGAAGAGTGGATGTACCCAGGTTGTTGGGGAACCACTATAGATCCTTGTGTCATCTGGTTGCTGTGTGTTTGACTTTGCTGTGTGCTGTGTGATTTCTTATTTCTTGCTTTAGTTTTTATTTCAGTGCAAGCACCTTACACGTATACATAAATTAAGTCTTCCACTATTTTACAGTTTCTAATTGTAAATTATTTTAAAATACTCTATTCACCCCCCTCTAGAGTTAAGGTAGATCTTTCACTCACTTTCAGTTTGTTTCTTGCTGCTCCAAGATACCAGTCTCCCTCCCAATAACTGATAGGTGCCAGATGTGCTCTTCCTATCCTCTTTGCAGCCTGCAAAATCTGCATCTGAATATCCAGTTAGTTAAAACTCCCCATTCCTAGGGTACCAAAGGCCAAGATATGGAGTGCCCTTAAGATACCTCAAGATTCTCTTGGCTGTAGAGTAGTGAGATTCTTTAGGGCAAACCTGATACATAGCACAAACACATGTATCATACATGATTTCTGGCCTACTTGCAGTCAGATATAGAAGGGAGCCAATTATCCCTCTATACAAAGTTTCATCAATAGGTTTCCCTGTTTCATATTTGCATACATGCATACTTAACCCCATGGGAGTTCTCATGGTGGAGGAATTCTCCATGCCAAATTTCTTGATTAACTAACTAGTGAACTTAGATTGGGATATAGACAAGCCATCATCAGTCTGTCTTACTTGGATGCCCAAGAAGAACTTAAGTTCACGCATACTGCTCCTCTCAAACTTCCCCTACATAAGTTTAGCAAACTTTTTGCAGAGGTTGTCATCAGTAGATCCAAAAATGATGTCATCTAAATAGATCTGGACTAGGATGATCTTACCCTTAGATTCCATTAGGAATAGGGTCTTGTCTATTTTATCCCTTGAGAAAACTTGACAATGTCTCATACCATGCTCTAGGGGCTTGCCTCAGCCCATATAGAGCTTTCCTAAGTCTATAAACAAAATCAGGTGAGTTAGAAACTACAAAATCTTGAGGCTGCTCAACATAGACTTCTTCTTTTAAGTCACTATTTGGGAAGACTGACTTCACATCCATTTGGTAGACCTTGAATCCCTTGTGTGCTGCATATGCAAGGAATAATCTGATGGCCTCAAATCTTACTACAGGGCCAAAGGTTTGATCAAAATCAATCCCTTCTTCTTTCCTGTACCCCTTAGCTACTAGTTTGGTCTTGTTCTTAATTGTAATGCCATTTTCATTAAGCTTGTTTTTGTAGATCCACTTGAATCCAATGACATTATGACCATGAGGTCTTGGAACCAGCTTCCAGACCCTACACCTCTTGAACTGGTTTAGTTCCTCTTGCATAGCTCCAATCCAATGCTGGTCTATGTTGACCTCTTCAAACTTCTTGGGCTCTACTTGTAAGACCCCCCTCCCGGAACACAGAACACGGCACGAGAGGGTCTTATGCCCAGAACAGCCGTCTTGCGGTAACACTAGCACTCGGGCTAGCCCGTACCACAAGACGCCTATCCTGCCGGCTATAACCAATATCAATATATAAATGCCAACCCAACCATAATAATATAAAGAAGTCAATCCACACTAAGCATGAGTCCATAAGTACAACAAAAGAGAAGCTAAACAAGCTTCTACATAATCAGAGTACGTAAATAGAATTGCCCCAAAAGGTCTACAACAAAATCTCTCTCACTCACATCTGTAACCGACGGTAGCGACGGTACCATCCCCTAAGGCCCTGTCGTCCTGGCCTGGCTGTCCAACTACATAGCCTGCTGCTCCACCTGCGGGGTTTCATCCTAAAAAGGAAGACGTAGCAACCGTTTGTCATAAAGACTAAGTGGCTTCACATCCGCTCCCCCGGCGACTCCTCGGCACCGGGCGGAGAAAGGAACAGGTACAATATATATAAAACAGTAGTACAAGAGGGTGAAGTAAGTATACAAGTCATAGGTAGCAATAACAGTAGTGTATAAATGAACAAGCTCTTATTCTACAATTCTACCATCTACAGCAACAAGAGAGTATAATACTATAACCATAAGTAACTCAACTTATATGGGTGCCCATACAAGCATATAAGTTGAGGGTCGTTCAGCAGTAAGTAACTCATCGTATAAGAGTGCCCATACAAACTTATACGATGAAGGTCTTGTGTATGTAATGAAATGCGATGCTATGTATGCAATGCAATGACACACCCATGATCAAGCACATGCAATCGCTATGTCGATACAGACTTATAGTTCCAACTATTCGAGCAGGTAGCTAACCTCTCAAGCGTACACCGTCGTGGCCAAACGGTGACAGTAGAGCGGGCATCTCCACTACTAGGCTAGTATCCACACTACCTGGCCTAGGACTCCGTACGCCTCAATGCTAAGAACACAACAGCGGAGCTCACATGCGTACTATGGCTCAGCGGGTTCTCTTGGGTAAATGTGCACCAAGATCCTAGCCCCGAACTGGCCTAAGGTATGACACGGAAGGAGCCCCGGAAATGAGCACGAGGACCAAGCCCAACCGTTCACTTGGCATGGAAGGAGCCTCGGGACGTGAACACCGAGGACCAAGCCCAACCTCCCAAGGTCTAACTGTCAACTCCCATCGGTGTGATGATTGGCGAGCCCGTAGACCTGCCACACTATCCTTAACCCGGGATTACGACACCACGTGTCGACTCACACCACATGCAATTCCATAATATCGAGGCATGGAAGGAGCCTCGGGACGTGAACACCGAGGACCAATCCCAACCATCCATCAAACACGGAAGGAGCCTCGGGACGTGAACACCGAGAGCCAAGCCCAACCGTCCAACTTTACTCATCTCAACCTCATTCCAACTAGTGACAGTCAACACCGCACTTATTACTTCCACAATGCTACCCATAGGGAGGCGACACTCTAATCATTGGATTACTAATTCCCTTCTACCCATTCAACATACATCATGGCCATAGTTAAATCATTTATACCTCCATCAATTTATAACTACCCATTTATATCAGGCTCTTTCCTTCAAATAAGCTTGTCCACAACTCGTTATACGAATTCAGATTTATAACCTCAACTTATCATATCACTATGATGATTATGTCAAAAGAGTTCACCCAAGCCTCGAGTTGGATCGCAACATCAAATTCCACCAAATCGCACTCCACATTACACGACCCAGAATTTTAGGTGTAGCCTTAATCCGGTCAGAAACTTCGACCAAGGATTCCCGAGGCTACAGAAATCCGGCGAGTGCATGTAACCACTCGTTGGAAAGATAATTTCAAGGGCTACAACTTTCGTGTTTAGTCAAAAGCCCAGATCTGGCCAGAACACCCCCGAAATTGGCCACAAAGATCACTGCGTGCAGAAATCAGATTTCTGCACGCATCTTAAGGTGAGATTAACGACATCCATTCATCTTCCTCCTTGCGTAGATCTCCCAAAAACTTCTCCAAAATTACGTCCACCCTTATTCACCCTCACAAAGCCATACTTCTCCACGAATCACTCTCTCATCTTCACTTTGAAGAATGAAGAGGTTGGAGGGGACTAAGCCTAGGAAACGACCTAGGCATGGCTTTTTCCCTAAGAAATCTCCTCCTCACTATCAATACTCTATGGAGTCGATATCTCTCTTAGAATATTAACTACAGATCTATCACCACGGGAGAGGGGAGGAAGCTCACATCATTTCCAGCGGTACCACCATTTACGACCATAGATCTAGTCATCCTTCTTTGTGGCATCTCTTGCATGGTGCAGTTGTTCTTCACGGCAAAGGGAGGAGAGAGAGAGAGAGAGAGAGAGAGAGAGAGAAGGCCGCCTCCAGGAGCTCTGACTGCTTCCCTCGGCTCTGTCAGTTTCGCGAGGTCCACGATGACGACAAGATCGATCGACAAGGATGACTAGGGTTCGGCTTTATCTCCTCTTATAGACCGATGTATTAGGTTAAATCCCTTCTGCCACGTGTCAACGCTCCATTGGACCGCCCCTAATGGGTCATATTGAAGTGACCCGGTCGAAGGAATCATCCAGCGCGAATACCGAAGTCCGGTTCGGTCCGCCTGTACAAGCCGGCGAATCTGCCTGGGCAAAGAAAACCCACAAGTCAAATTCGACGGCAATCAACTGTCATTCTCGACGATCGGTGAGAATCGGCGAGCATTCTCGACGAATTTGTCAGGTATCAATAATGATACCCGGCGAATTTAACTTAGCCAACCTATCGGAAATCCTGGCGTTGAGTGCGTTGAGTATCAGTCAGCAATACCCGACGATCGGTGGGTATCACCCGGCATTCTTGACGATCAGTGAGAATCGTCGGGCATTCTCGACGATCGGTGAGAATCGCCGGGCATTCTCGACGAATTTCCCTTAGGCAATTTCCTTTCGATCCGTTGGATACCACTCAACTCTACACTGCATTCAACGCACTTGACACCTTTTGCCAGTGCGCCCCGAGCCTGAGTCAAGTCTCTTGACTCAAAACTCGTGCGAGGGGCCTATCGTGAATTGGGACGTTACAAATCCTATAAACAAAATAAAAGATTTCGTCCCCGAAATCAGGCTGAGGCTATGGGGAGTAAAGCATACAAAAATAACATATGCTTTTAAATAAAATTACCTGAAGCAAACAACTCCGGGTAGCGTCCTTGCATCAAATCCATCGGCTCCCATGTGAATTCCTCCTTCCCATGATTAGACTATAACACTTTTACCAAGGGAACACTTTTGCGGCGCAAGGTTCTTATCTCATTATCCACGATCCGCACCGGCTCCAGTCACACAGATCTGTCAGACGCCACCGTACCATCAGTTGTGGGGATGTATTGTTCAGGCCGCAATAACGCCTTCCGAAGCGACGATACATGGAACACATCGTGGAGATTCTCTAGTTCTGGTGGCAACTCCAACCGGTAGGCCAACGGGCCAATCCTTTCCACTATGATATAAGGTCAAACGTACCTTGGGCTGAGCTTCTTCACACCTCATACTCGTGATACTCCATGCATCGGCCGGATTTTCAGAAACACCCTGTCTCCCACTTGAAATTCCACCATCCGGTGTTTAGCGTTATAATACTTCGCCTGCCGACTTTGAGCCTCTAACATACGATCCCGTATCAACCTAACCACCGCATCCGTGTCGTCAATATACTCAACTCCCAATGCCTTCGGGTCTTCGTCTTGCACCCAAGACAAGGGGGTTCTACACCTCCTTCCATATAGGGCTTCATGGGGTTCCATGCCAATGCTAGCTTGATGGCTGTTGTTGTAGGAGAATTCCACTAAGGGCAAGAGTCTTTCCCACGGCTCTCCCCTATCTATCACACACAACCTCATCAGATCCTCCAATGTTCGGATGGTCCGCTCAGACTGCCCGTCCGTCTGAGGATGAAATGCGGTGCTGAAGGTAAGGCACAAGCCCAAATACGCCTGCACCGCCTTCCACTCCTTGGTGGTAAAGCGACCATCACGGTCCGAAACTATCGTCTTAGGTACGCTATGATACCGTACAAACTGCTCCACGAAAAAGGTGTACTAAGACATCCACATGAGCCTCCTTCTTCATAGGAATGAACCGGGCAACTTTCGTCAGGCGATCAACGATCACCCATACTGAATCATTTCCTGAGTGGGAGAGAGGTAGCCCATGTACGAAGTCCATGGAAATATCCTCGAACTTTCACTCGGGGATTGACAACGACTGCAACAGGCCACCGGGACTCCTGCACTCCGCCTTCACTCTTTGGCAGGCTTCACAATGTGTGACAAAGTATCAGACATCCTTCTTCATTCCGGGCCAACACATCGTCTTCCGTAAGCCGGTGTACATCTTGGAAATTCCCGGATGCACTGAATATTGAGAGCAATGCGCCTCTCTGAAGATATCCTCCCGTATTTTACCGCCCTTGGGAATGTAGAGCAGGCCGCAAAAGTAAATGAGGCCGTCCTTTAGTGTGTACTCGTCAGTAGCCCCGTCCTCGATCAACTTGAGTGCCGGGGCCATAGCCGCATCCAATCCTTGCTCCACTCGGATTCGGTCCTGGATATCACAAACCATGCTCATGCTGGACAAGTACTCCGTATATTCTTCCAAAGGAGCCTTAAATAACAATGTAATATCCATCTCCTCAATCATCCGTGTCAACTCCATGCTCATCAACGGAGACTCTGGGCTCGAGCCGGGTACCTTCCTGCTAAACGCGTCGGCTACAGAGTTTGCTTTTCCGGGGTGGTAGTTCAAGGTGAACTCATAATCGCATAGAAACTCTAACCACCGCCGTTGTCTTAAGTTCAATTCCTTCTGGGTCTGGACGTACTTCAAGTTTTTATGATCCGAGAAGATTTCACAGTGGACGCCGTATAGATTATGCCTCCATACCTTAAAGGCGAACACCACTGCTCCTAACTCCAAATCATGCACCGGGTAATTTATTTCATGCTTCTTCAATTGTCTTGAGGCATAAGCAATTACGTGTCCATGCTGCATCAACACCGCTCCCAACCCCTGATAAGACGCGTCCGTATAAACTTGAAATCCTTCCTTCCCAAATGACAGGACAAGGATGGGGGCGGAGGTAAGTCTATCCTTCAATTCCTGGAATGCCGCTTCACATTGGGGTGTCCACTCAAATGGCACTCCTTTCTTTGTCAAAGAAGTAAGCGGGAGGGCAATCTTGGAGAATCCTTTTACGAACTTGCGGTAGTATCTGGTAAGTCCAAGAAAACTCCTCACATCGGCCGCCGACTTCAAGGGCGACCACTCCTTCACGACACACACCTTGGCCGGATCCACAGCTAGTCCAGCCCCACTGATTACGTGACCCAAGAAAGCCACTTCCCTAAGCCAGAATTCACACTTGCTAAACTTGGCGAACAGGGCGTGCTCTTTTAGCTTCTCAAGAACTAAGGCCAAATGCCCGACATGTTCTTCCTCCGTCTTCGAGTAGACTAAGATGTCGTCAATGAACACAATGACGAAGACATCTAGATAGGGCTCAAACACTTTATTCATCAAGCTCATGAAAGCTGATGGGGCATTTGTGAGCCCAAACGGCATCACTGTGAACTCATATAAGACGTACCTTGAGCTGAAGGCCGTTTTCTGAATATCATCCTCTTGTATTCTCAATTGGTAATACCCCGAGCACAGATCTAGCTTGGAGAACCAATGCGCTCCCACCAGTTGGTCAAACAACTCATCGATCCGAGGTAACGGATAAGTGTTCCGTACCGTCAGTCGGTTGAGTTCCCGATAGTCTATACATAAACGCAAGGTTCCATCCTTCTTCTTAATGAATAGAACAGGGGCTCCCCAAGGTGATGAGCTGGGGCAAACAATCCCTGATTCTACCAGCTCCTGCAGTTGAACTCTAAACTCTGCGAGTTCTTTTGGGGCCATTCGATAAGGGGTCCTGGAAACAGGCTTAGCTCCTGATACAAGCTTAATCTGAAAATCCACTTCTCTATGCAGGGGGTAACCCTGGTAATTTCTCAGGAAATACCTCAAGGAAATCCCGTGCTACCCGCACATCCTTCACATATACCTTCATCTCCTTTAGTTTGAAACATATCATGTAGACTTCATCCCCTCTCATATGAGCCTTCAAGGTCTGGATTGAGGATAACAATAATCGTGGTGCAAATTTTATACCTTGGAAGATCACATCAGTATCTCCATGTCTCAAATAGAATCGCTTCTCCGCACAGTCGATCCTTGCATGGTGCCAATCCAGCCACGCCATGCCCAGAATGAGGTCGAATTCTGGTATTCACAAAATTGTGGTAGGGGTATCAAAGGTCTTTCCCCCAATGGTTATTTCCAACTCACACTTCACGGTTGTCGTCATCTCAGATCCGTCTGGGAGGCGTACTCTTCGAGCAATACCAGAGAAATATTGCACTCCGTGTATGTCCTTGATGAAGTCTTCGGACACAAAAGAATGTGAGGCACCGGTGTTAAATAACGTATAAGCCGATTTCCCGCCGACCATCACGGTGCCTAAGTGTCATTAATAATAATCAAGATAGACGTCTTGTATATCTTAAGCCACTAGAGGATATTAATGAAAGTGAAATGGGTGATTCAAATCGTACCTGCAATCATCTCCTGAGGATTCTGCTCTTGAGTCATGTCCAAGGCATACATTTGATCCCGAGCGGGTCCGGGGTTTCTTCCTCGTGGTCCATATCCTTGACCACGCACGTACCCTTGCTCCCGAGGGGCTGCTGGAGGGAAAGCAAAAGGCGTATCTCCAAGCAGTTGCGGACTATAGCGTCGAATGTGGCCTGGTTGGTTGCATTTAAAGCACACTCGCTCCTGTCTTCCGCCGTGTTGCTGAAATTATTGAGGTGGAGGTATTGCTGGCGGTTGCGGAACCGCGCGCTCCTCTCTAAAGTTCTGGGGGAAACGCCCGCCACCCCTCCGATATCCTCTTCCTCTTCTATTGTCAAATATCCTTCTGTTGCTGGGGCCGGCTTCCATCACGCCCTCCGCTGGTCTCTTACCACTTCCCAAGTGGCCCGCTTCCAATCTCTTCGCCATATCGATAATCTCCGCAAGACTAGAGTCCACTATAAACAAAAGGGCTTGCCTTAGGGGATCTCGCAAGCCTTTGTAGAATCATTTGGCGTACCCTCTATCATCCAACTCATAGGAAACAGCGAATCTAGCCAAGTGCTAAAACTCCGGTTGGTACTCTGTCACTGACATGGACCCTTGCTTTAGTTGCAAAAATCTCTCTTCTAGACCATCCCGAGCGGCCGAGGGGATGAAATGCTCTAAGAAGGCTTCAGAGAATTCGCTCCAACTAATGTCCGTATAAACTCTTCCACGAAAAGTGGAGCCCATGAGGGACTTCCACCACCTTTTGGCGTGCAGCTCTAAGAGTGTCACAACAAGGGTCACCGCCATGTTGTTTGGGAATCTTATTCTCGCCAACAATTCTTGTATAGTGTCGAGCCACTCTTCCGTACACACCGCCGACTCTGTCCCAATATAAGCGGGAGGGGAGAGAGCTCAGAAAATGCTTAACAAACTAGATCCCGAACCCTGTTGTTGTACAGATGCCTGCTGAGATTGGGACCTAAAGGCGTCCAAAATAGCTGTGAGCGTCTGCCCCAGCTCTGATTGTTGGAATTGTGTAGGTACGGACGGGGCAGGGGTGCCCCTCACGGGCTCAGCATGTGCTGGGATCTACACATAGGGTACAAACCTAAGGTTAGGTTGGCTAATCTAAGGCCAAAGAGTGAATTACATATGGGCACACCACTGCTTCCGCTAAGTCAGTTTGTCCCCAAACTGACTAATCAAACGGGGGTGGCACCATTGTTAAGTGACTTTCTCCTTGGAGGATCGTAGCAAGCTGATACCATTTGTAATACCCCCCTCCCGGAACATAGAACACGGCACGAGAGGGGTCTTATGCCAAGAACAGCCGTCTTGCGGTAACACTAGCACTCAGGCTAGCCCGTACAACAAGACGTCTATCCTACCGGCTACAACTAATATCAACATATAAATGCCAACCCAACCATAATAATATAAAGAAGTCAATCCACACAAAGCATAAGTCCATAAGTCCAACAAAAGAGAAGCTAAACAAGCTTCTACATAATCAGAGTACGTAAATAGAATTGCCCCAAAAGGTCTACAACAAAATCTCTCTCACTCACATCTGTAACCGACGGTACCATCCCCTAAGGCCTTGTCGTCCTGGTCTGGCTATCCAGCTGCATAGCTTGCTGCTCCACCTATGGGGTTTCCTCCTAAAAAGGAAGACGTAGCAACCGTTAGTCATAAATACTAAGTGGCTTCACATCCGCTCTCCCGAGGACTCCTTGGCACCGGGCAGAGATAGGAATAGGTACAATATATATAAAACAGTAGTACAAGTAGGTGAAGTAAGTATACAAGTCATAGGTAGCAATAACAGTAGTGTATAAATGAACAAGCTCTTATTCTACAATTCTACAATCTACAACAGCAAGAGAGTATAATGCTATAACAGTAAGTAACTCAACTTATATGGGTGCCCATACAAGCATATAAGTTGAGGGTCGTTCAGCAGTAAGGAACTCATCGTATAGGAGTGCCCATACAAACTTATACGATGAGGGTCTTGTGTATGTAATGAAATGCGATGCTATGTATGCAATGCAATGACACACCCATGATCAAGCACATGCAATCGCTATGTCGACACAGACTTATAGTTCCCACTATTCGAGTAGGTAGCTAATCTCTCAGGCGTCAACCGTCGTGGCCAAACGGTGACAGTAGAGAGGGCATCTCCACTACTAGGCTGGTCTCCATACTACCTAGCCTAGGCCTCCGTATGCCTCAACGCTAAGAACACAATAGCGGAGCTCACATGCGTACTACGGCTCAGCGGGTTCTCTTGGGTAAATGTGCACCAAGATCCTAGCCCCGAAATGGCCTAAGGTATGACACAGAAGGAGACCCGAAAATGAGCACGAGGACCAAGCCTAACCGTTCACTTAGCATGGAAGGAGCCTCGGTACGTGAACACCGAGGACCAAGCCCAATCGCCCAAGGTCTAACTATTAACTCCCATCGGTGTGACGATTGGCGAGCCCATTGACCTGGCACACTATCCTTAACCCGGGATTACGACACCACGTGTCGAATCACACCACATGCAATTCCACAATATCGAGGCATGGAAGGAGCCTCGACACGTGAACACCGAGTAACAAGCCCAACCATCCATCAAACACGGAAGGAGCCTCGGGACGTGAACACCTAGGGCCAAGCCCAACCGTCCAACTTTACTCATCTCAACCTCATTCCAACTAGTGACAGTCAACACCGCACTTGTTTCTTCCACAATGCTACCCGTATGGAGCCGATACTCTAAGCATTGGATTACTAATTCTATTCTACTCATTCAACATACATCATGGCCATAGTTAAATCATTTATACCTCCATAATTTTATAACTACCCATTTATATCAGGCTCTTTCCATCAAATAAGCTTGTCCACAACTCGTTATACAAATTCAGATTTATAACCTCAACTTATCATATCACTATGATGATTATGTCAAAAGAGTTCACCCAAGCCTCGAGTTGGATCGCAACATCAAATTCCACCAAATCACACTCCATATTACACGGCCCAGAATTTTAGGTGCAGCCTTAATCCGGTCAGCAACTTCGACCAAGGATTCCCGAGGCTACAGAAATCCGGCGAGTGCGTATAACCACTCGTTGGAAAGATAATTTCAAGGGCTACAACTTTCATGTTTAGTCAAAAGCCCTGATCGGGCCAAAAAACCCCTAAATCGGCCACGAAGATCGCTGCGTGCAGAAATCAGATTTCTGCACGCATCTTAAGGCGAGATGAACAGCATCCATTCATCTTCCTCCTTGCGTCAATCTCCCAAAAACTTCTCCAAAATTACGTCCACCCTTATTCACCCTCAAAAAGCTATACTTCTCCACGAATCACTCTCTCATCTTCACTTTGAAGAATGAAGAGGTTGGAGGGGACTAAGCCTAGGAAACGACCTATGCATGGCTTTTTCCCTAAGAAATCTCCTCCTCACAATCAAGACTCTATGGAGTCGATATCTCTCTTAGAATATTAACTACAGATCTAGCAACAAGGGAGAGGGGAGGAAGCTTACATCATTTCCAGCGGTACCACCATTTCCGGCCATGGATCTAGTCATCCTTCTTTGCGACATCTCTTGCTTGGTGCAGTTGTTCTTCACGACAAAGGGAGGAGAGAGAGAGAGAGAGAGAGAGATAGAGAGAGAGAGAGAGAAGGCCGCCTACAGGAGCTCCGAATGCTTCCCTCGACTCTGTTGGTTTTGCGAGGTCCGCGAAGACGGCAAGATCGATCGGTAAGGATGACTATGGTTCAACTTTATCTCCTCTTATAGACCGATGTATTAGGTTAAATCCCTTCTACCACGTGTCAACGCCCCATTGGACCGCCCCTAATGGGTCATATTGAAGTGACCCGGTCCAAGGAATCATCCAGCGCGAATACCGAAGTCCAGTTCGGTCCTCCTGTACAAGCCGACGAATCTTCCTGGGCGAAGAAAATGCACAAGTCAAATTCGACGGGAATCAACTGTCATTCTCGACGATCGGTGAGAATCGGCGAGCATTCTCGACGAATTCGTCGGGTATCAACAATGATACCCGACGAATTTCACTTAGCCAACCTATCGAAAATCCTGGCGTTGAGTGCATTGAGTATCAGTCAGCGATACCCGACGATCGGTGGGTATCACCGGGCATTCTCGACGATCGGTGAGAATCGTCGGGCATTCTCGATGATCGGTGAGAATCGCCGGGCATTCTCGACGATCGGTGAGAATCGCCTGGCAATCTCGACAAATTTCCCTTAGGACATTTCCTTTCAATCCGTTGGATATCACTCAACCCTACACTCCATTCAACGCACTTGACACCTTTTGCCAGTGCGCTCGGGCCCGAGTCAAGTCTCTTGACTCAAAACTCGTGCGAGGGGCCTAGCGCAAATTGGGACGTTACACTACTTGGGATAGAAATCTTGAATTCATGGCTTTGGTCTGACTTCTGCTCCTTGTCATTACTCCATGAATTGCCTCACCAATGATCTGGTGTGTTGGGTGATCTCTCATATGTCTGACTGCAGGTGGCAGTCTTCTTTCAAAAATAGGGGCATCTTCTTATTGATCTTCATCCACTCCCAGTGTGCCATGTAGATCTTCTGGAGTATCCATATCATCTTGGATGATAGTTGATTCTTCCTTGATGGTCAGCTTATCCATCATCTATTCTGTACCTGCAGTACTATAAGAGGAACTAGGCAGTCCATTGTTAATCATAGTAAACTCATCAAAGACTACATGAACTGATTCTTCTACAACTTGGATTTTCAAGTTGTAGATCCTATAGGCTTTGCTATGATTACTGTACCCAACAAATATTCCATCATAGGATTTGGTAGCAAACTTAGTCACATAGGAATTGCCATTATGAAGCACAAAACATTTACTACCAAAGATTTTGAGATAGCCCAGATTTGGTTTTCTGCCCTTCAAGATCTCATAGGGAGTCTTCTTGTGGCCTTTGGTGATAGATACTCTATTAAGGACATGACATGCAGTATTTACTATCTCATCCCAGAAATATTCTGGGAGAGATGTGTCACTCAACAATATTCTACCAACCTCTATGAGAGTCCTATTTTCCTCTCAACTATCCCATTTTGCCGGGGTGTTCTAGGAGAAGAGAATTCTTGATGAATCCCATGCTCTTCACAGAACTTTGTCATGCCATCAAACTGGAATTTTGTCCCATGGTCACTTCTGATTTTTACCACAGAACAGCCAAGCTCATTCTTAATTTGCTTCACAAACCTCATGAAGACATCAAGGATTTCATCCTTCTTCTTAAGAAAGAACACCCAAGTAAACTTGGAATATTCATTAACTACCACAAGGGTGTAGACTTTCCTACCAAGACTGTGAACTGGCATTGGACTAAATAGGTCCAAGTGCAAGAGGTATAAGCACCTCACAGAGTCTTTGGTCCCAATACCCTTGAAGGAGACTTTTGTCTGCTTACCCTTTTGGAAAGCTGAGCAAATGCCCTCCTTAGATCACTTCATATTGGGGCCATTCGTAACTAGCTCTTGACTGAAGAGCTTGCCAATAGTCTTGAAATTCAAATGGGCCAGTCTCTTGTGCTACTAGACACAGTAGGAGACTTTCTCATTTGCAACTAAACAGATAGGAGAATCTGTGTCTAGACATAGAAAGTTAAAGCAATAAACATTTCCACTCCTAATACCTGTCAAGATGACCTCTTGTTCACTTGACCTCCTAATTAGACACTCATCCTTGTGGAAGATAATAACATAGCAAAGATCAGAAAGCTGGCTTATGCTTATAAGGTTGTGCTACAACCCTTCAACATAAGCCACCTTGGTGATGGTGACTATGCCATTGGTAATCTTACAATATCCTCTGGTTATACCTCTATCTGAATTTCCAAAGATGACTTTGGGTCCATCTTTTACTGGAGTAAACTTCTTAGAGTTGCTCCTTGTTCCAGTCATGTGCCTGGAACAACCACTGTCAAGGTACCATATAGGGGTATGACACCATGAACTATCCTGAAATATACAAATTACTTAACCTTAGGACCCCAATATCTATTGGGTCTTAGGTGCATGTTAGCATGAAACTGAACATGTCGACCAGCAGAATTTCTGACTGGTGGACTTACCCTAGCTCTAGCCACATTGGGTTTGTACCAGCAGTCAATGACAAAATGCCCTATCTTACCACAACACCAACAATCATGTATGTTATATCTTCTTTTCTATGAAGGCCCTGCAGCTTGATGAGCAGCAACCTTGACAGGAGGAAGATGTGCTGCAGCCTTTTTCTGATTTCTTTCAGCCAGAATTTGACTGAAGGTAAGTCTTATAGCAGGCTGATTTGGTCTTCCCTGAGTGCTAGCAGCAGCTAGCTTCTTTTCACAAAGCATGCTTATGATGGCTTCAGATATGCCTAGATCAGCCTGATTCTTGGAATTTCCCTTAGTCAGAACTAGTGGTGGGCACAAGGCCTGGCAGATCCAGGCCGGGCGGGCCTTTGCAAAAAACCTGGGCTCGGGCCTGGTTTTTGCAAGGCCCGGGCTGGGCTCAGGCCTCGTCCTCAGGAGGAGGCCTGCCTAGGCCCTATAGGCCAGGCTAGGCCCAGGCCGGGCCTGGGTTTGGCCCGGCTAAATAAAATATATAATTATTTTAATAAAATATTTATTTTTAAAATAAAATTAACATTTTTTATTTAGGCCAAAAAAAAATTACATTATTATTTAAAAAACCCATTACAAATTTACAATAAGGTCAAAAAATTTTATAATAAAATTAAAAAAATACAAATATAAAAATACAAAAAAATCGCACTTAAGAAAAATACAATACTCGATGTCTCAATCACTGGAAACCCAAAGGTGTCGTTCAGGTTTGATCTTCACCGGCCAAATTTAGGCCGCTTAGCTCGTCTTCAACCTCAAACGAGCTATCTTCGATCAATGCGACGTATTATCTCCTCTTCATAGCATCCAGGTGTTCCTTATAATATATGCAAATTTCCAAAGACTCGTCGCTCAGGCGCTTCTTCGCTCGTTCAGAATCCTGCCACTTAAAGAAAACGCAGACTCCGAAGCTACTGTACTTGCTTGGATTGTTAGTAAATCTCGGGCCATAAAGGGCATAACAGGATACGTATTAACTTTATTTTTCCACCATTCTAAAATATCAAAATTTTCTATTTCATTTGGACTCATAAAATCTTGAAATTGTGTTTTCGTATATAATCCTAATTCATTTAAAGTACTTGACGTTCTTTGTTTTTTACGGGCTGCTAATCCTAAAATTTTATTTTTAAAACTATCTTTTGTTTTCGGTTGTGTGCTTTCTTCTCTAGGTCGCGATCTATATAGCTGATCGTAATAATTATTAAATTCGGTACAATCATTATTAAATTTTGAAACGCTTACATTATCATAATACATAGATGTTTGATTTAAATTCAAATTACTATTTATTTCTTCTATAAGATTTTCTACGCCATCTACACCTATTAAAGCATTTAAAGTCGCGACGCATGAAAACATAGCAGTCATTTCACTATAATATTTTAAAAAATTTTCTTCCATTATTTTAATTAACGGACGCCAACTTTCATTTTTTTTATAAACACTAAATATTTCTGTAATTAATACAAAATTTTCGATACTCAGTGGACTCGTCGAATAATAAACGCCGGATAAAATAGTTGTTGATCTATAAAAAACTTCTAGCAAATCCATATAATTTTCAATCACATCCCAATCAGAATCTTGAAGATCATGCATTTCAGACATACTATAAAATTTCATTAGTTGTGTTTTTTGACGCACGACTCGTTTTAATATTTTATAGGTTGAATTCCATCTTATAAGCATATCAAATTCAAGTTTTAAAAATTTATGACCTTGTGCAGTTATAAATGTTTTAAAATCTTATTTTCGTTTTTTAGAACTATAAATGTATTTTAACATAATACAAATTTTATTAATATAAGGTTCCATATATGTTAAACTATCCTGCACAACTAGATTTAAAATATGACATACACAATGAGTATGAAAAAAAAATTCCATTTAATATTGGTTTCAAATCTCGTTTTAAATACTCGATTGCTACCGTATTATTAGTAGTATTATCGAAAGAAATACTAATAATTTTATCTTTAATTTTAAATTCACGAATACATTTAGTAATTACGTGATAAATAGCTTGACCTGTATGTGGATATTCAAGACATTCAAAACATATAATATGTTTATTTAGCTCCCACGAATCAGAATCAATCCAATGACACGTAATACACATATACGATAATCCTGCTTTAATATTGCTAGTCCAGACATCACTCGTTAGACTAACTCTACCGTTGAAAGTTTCAAAATAATTAATTAAATATTGTTTTGATTGTAAATAAGCTTTATATGCATCACGCTTAAGTGTAGATCTACTTATCTGCTGATATTTTGGTTGAAGTCCTGCATGTATGTAGTATGTCTCGTCCTCATTATCGTAGTATCCGAACGGTAATCCTCGTTTGATGACGTTCTCCATTTGCAGCTCTCATTGATGCATTTGATTGTACGCCCAAATTTGCCCGCCTGCCGCAATTTGTGCTTGATTTGTCTCCAGGGCTTGTTTAGCCAGACACGATTTGATATGTCGCACGAGCGTCGAATTCCCGCTAACGGTCCGAAGTTTGGAGTAGTGTTTACACTTCGCCTTAAATTCTGCGCCCACATGCACTTTTTCAAAGTGCTCCCATGTTGGAGCCGTGTACTTGTGCTCCACAATTTAATGCGCGATGGATGTCGAGGAAAATGGCATCAAAGAGAAAGATAACATCGAAGAGGAAGAAAAATTTGGGAAGTAAGAGAGAGAGAGTATGAGAGAGAGAGAGAGTTTTGGTCCTTTTGGAAATTCGGATGGGGGGGGGGGGTTAGAGGTAAGGGATTATATATATATATAATTTAAAATAATTAATTTTTTTTTAAATTTAATAAAAAGCAGCCTAGGCAACAATTAGGCTGCCTAGGCTACCGTTTTTCCTGGCAGCTTGCCAGGAAATGTCAATTCCTGACAAGGTGCCAAGAAATCCGAGCCTAAACGGCTCTTTAGAAAGAGCCGTTAAGGCTCTTAACAGCTCTTTTTAAAGAGCCGCTAAGGGCTTGGGCCAGGCTTGCCAGGCTTTTTCAGGCCTGGCCCAGGCTTTGCCCGGCCTTGTCCCAGGCCAGGTTAAAGCCCAGGTTTTTCCCGGGCTTAGCCCGGACTGGGCACTAGGCTGGGCTACAAGCTGAAAAGTGGGCATGGTTAGGCCTTCAAAGCCCGGTCTGGGCCTTTATCGGGCGTGCCCAGACCCGGGCCTGGGCCTTTCAGGCTTTTTGCAGGCCGGGCCTAGGCTGCCCCGACAGGCCCAGTTTTTATGCCCACCTCTAGTCAGAACCTTTGCTGTCAGATTCTAAGCCTTGGCTGCAGCAACATTCTTGAGAGTTGATGCAGAAGAACCAAAGACAAATGGTCCAGATTGGGCCATTTGAAATTTCTCATTGGCAGCCTTGACTGCACATACCCTGCCAAAACTTTCACCATGACAGTGAACATCTAAGTTCACTCCAGATGAACAACCCCTCTCCCAGTGACCATAAGAGCTTTCTTGGTCATTCCTGTTAGAATGTATAAAAACTTTTCTGAAAAGAATGGGGGGCTTAGAAGCAATAGGCTGAGGTGGAGCTAGAGCTGTGCCCTTCCTTTTGGAAGGAGCAACTCTTGTGCTTCCCTTGAATCCCAACCCCTTCTTGCCATTTTGAGAGGAGAAAGAGTCTATCAAGGGGAGGATAGTACTTGGCTTAGAATAGCTAGCCACTAACCTTTTATCCTTCTCAAGCTTATATTCAAGCTCCTTGATGAGACAGTTCTTGTGCTTGATGGAGGCTATCTAAATGTATGAGAGAGACTTCAGTTGGCTAATTTCCCTAGCTTTCTGGTTCAGCAGATTTGCTGTTACAGTCTGCTGGGCAACTGCAAGCTTAAGAGATGAAATCTCTTTAGTTTGCTTCTTAGACAACTTCTTGACCTTCTTGAAGGCATTCAGAAGTTCTCCATACTCGTCAATCAGTTGATTGACATCTTCTTTAGATCCAGAATCGTCTTCACCACAGGGTGAAGAGGCTTCTGAGCAAGGACTAGTCTCAAACTCAGACAGATAAGCAGAGTTAGGTGATAGATGTACCTTGCTCTGACCAGGCTGATCCTAGTTGCCTTCCTCATCTGTCATTTCCATCAGCCCTCTGTAGGTGTGGACATCTTCATCCACCTCTGACTCATTATCTGACAGTGTCAGAGTGGCTCTGATTCCTATCCTCTCTGGAGGATTGACTTCTCCTGCTGCAATTGCTTCATCTTTAACAGCAGCAGTAACTAGCCCATTATAGGCTTCCTCTTCTTTAGACTTAGAAGATGATGAGTCTGTCCAACTCTTTTCCTTCTTGGCAATGAAGGACTTTTCCTTCTTCCTTTGTGCTGGTGCTGCTTCTTCTCCTCAGTCTCCTTCCTCTTCTCTTGGCACTCAACTATCACATGCCCAGGCTTGCTGCAACATTAGCAAATTACTTTAGAGGAGTTATATTTATTATGTTTAGAACCATACCTGTCAGTCTTGAACTGGTTCTTTCTGTGATGAGTGGACTTTGAAGGCCTTTTCTTCCAATGCTTCTTCTTTATTAACCTCTGGAGTTGTCTGGAAAAGGCTGCAAAATATTCATCAGGCATGCTGCTGTCTGATACCTCTGAGTCAGAGCTGTTTGACTCAGCTGGTCTCCATGGTGGAGAAGAAATCCTTTCCTTGCCTTTCCTTGTGCTTTCAGCTTTGAAGGCCAAGGAATTTTCTTAGGCCAGTTTAAAATGTTTAAGTTGTCTACCTAAATCACCTAGAGGGGGTGAATATGTGAGTTGAGCGTCTTTTTGCGGAATAAAAATTTAGCGAGCTATGCACAGAAAATTAGCCAAGCAATCACAGACGACACCAAGGGTTATAGTGGTTCCCCAACCTTGGGTACATCCACTTTCCACTCACTGATCTAGAAATGCACTAGACTCGACGACTCCACTAATCTCGGATTGGAAACAATCCTACTACTCGGAACAACGTTCCAACAACTCGATCCAAAAATAGGATCTACACTCGGAAGAGAAAAACTCCCTATAATAACTCGGAGAGCAAAGATCCTACACTCGGAGAAGAATTCTCCTACAGGAATAAATTGAAATACAAAGGAAATACAAACCGTATTTTCTCTCAGTTCTGAAAATCTGACTTTCTTCTTTCTTGAACTTTGCGGCTCTATCAGAAATAATTGAAGAAGACTCGTCTAGATCTCTTACCTAAAATTTCTTGAATCACAAGATCAAGTAGAGGATCTGTCGATTGTAGAAGATCTTGACTTGTGAATCAACTGCTCTGAATTGTTCTGGATCGAAATCCCTTGGCGATGAATAAGATGAGCGGTGGCTTCTGATTATAGAAAGAAAATTAGGGATTAAGAATTCTTAGAATTTCTTCTTACGACTTCTTAGGGTTGGTCGGAAATGACAAGACCTTTTATAGGATATCCCTAACGGTCATAATTATAATTAATGATAGCCACGTGGACCAATCACGTCAAATCACATTTGAAATTCACGACAGTCTGGACTTAAGAAATTTTCAGAAAACAATACAACATTTCTCGAGAGGAAAGATTGTACTCGAGAAGAATGACTGTTGATCTCGAGAACTATAATGGAGATCTCGAGAAAGATGACTTAGAGGATTTCTGAAAAACAGTATAGCATTTCTCGAGAAGAAAGATTATACTCGAGAAAAAGAAATTTTGTTCTCGAGAACAATGATGGCGAACTTGATAAAAAGACTTGGTAAAAATGTGGAGGTGTAAAACAGTCGTCTTGAGAATGAAGGAAATTAATCGAGAAAAATAAATTATTATTCTCGAGAAGAAAGACTTGGATACTCGAGAACACAGAATTATCTCGAGAAGATTACAAGATGGACTTAGGCTCACTCGAGAACTAGATGACTTCTACTCGAGTACATTAAACATTACTTGAGAATAAAGCATATCAATCTCAAGAACTAATCAAGGTCTTCTCGAGAAAAAGACTTAGAGAAATTCTTTCTAGAAAGGAAGTAACTCGAGAAGAAGTGTCATGAAACACTCGAGTACATAAGCCCTTCTCGAGAACACCAATAAGCTTTCTCGAGAACTACTTTGTCCACTAGAATTCATGACAAGTCTAACTCGAGGACTAACTCTAGTCCTTCACGAGTATAAAACATAGTACTCGAGAAAAATACTTAGAGAATTTCTCTAAAATATGAAAACTTAATTTATTCAAAAATAATCAGTATCCAACTTTCCTCCCATGCCCTTAGTGCTTGAAAAGGAAGTGTATCCCAATAGAGATGCTACTCATGAGTCAACACCATGGATCACACAATGAGGAATTACATTGTATGGTCCTGTGTTTGGAGACTCATTGTAGACTGACATTGGTCTATACGTGACAAATATGTCCTGCAAACACTCAACTAAACAGAGCATCAAATACAAACATAATTCATCTTAGTTCAAGAGTGACTTCATACAAATCTGGGCTATTGTGGATGCAATACCCAACAATCTCCCCCTATTTGTAGAAGGCAGAACCCTCTACACTAAGGTGAATTACATCAAAAGAAAAACAAATACAGAAACTAATAGCCATGATAAGTAGAATAAAAGCTATTATGGAGAAAAATCAGATCAACAAAATTAAAAGTTCATATAAATAGAAATTTGTCCAAGAGAGAATTTAATTCCACAATTTCAAAAAAATGAACTTTCAAAATATCTTCAACTTCTACTGATCCTGTTGCTGTTGCTGTCTTTCAAGCTTTTCCTGTTGTCTCTTCTGGTAGCTGAATGGTTTAGGGAAGTACTTGGGAGGTCTGAGAGGAGCCTTGGGATTATTCTTTCCATATACTCTGTCATATATCCTTATTTTTGTAAGAGATTTTTCATATAATCCCCATTCATCAGAGCTGTAATGAAGGCTTGTGGATTCATTGAAATCAAGAACTAGCTTGAGAGTTTCAAGTATAAGAGATTTGGAGGTTGGACTCCACACTTTAGTAAACTCTTGAGGTCTTTTCCTTTCAACATCAGGATGGAGGGTTGATCTACTAGCTGAGGCTCCTTCCCCATATTTCCTTCTTTTTTGCTTTTTAAACTTCTAGAGGATGATAAAGCATACCTGTTTGATCTGATTCCCAAACTTGTTCATATACATCAGGAGGCGGTCCTTCAAAGTAATCTGGAGGTGGTCCTTCAAAATATGCTGGAGGTGGTCCTTCAAAATATTCTGGAGGAGGTGAGAAGGTTCGCCTGTTTACATCCAAGTGTGCAGGAGGGGGTGCAGTAGGATCCATTGCCAGTTCAGGAAACAGTTGATTGTGCATCCAAATGTTTGTGTCATATGTATATAGCTTTGTACTTTTGACTTCTTTAAGATCAGATGTCTGGAAATTTTTCAATTGATCTTCTCACTAATTTTTCATAGACTGAGCTTGTTTTTCCAATTGTTCTTTCACCTTATCCTCCTCCTTTCTTACTTCTAGAGTGAGGGTGCTGATTACATCTTCTTTAAATGTTCCAACTTCTTCATAAGTTTTGAAGTTTCTTTCTTGGGCTTTCTTCTCAAGTTGAATCTGATTGTTAGCAAGGGTAACTTATTGTTCCATAACATTACCAATGCTTGTGATTGCATGATCTTTGGCTTTTCCTCCAATTTGTAAAAGCCTTTTAAATCCATCTGTGTTATGCTAGATTTCAGCAAATCCATGCCTCATTTCTTTTTCCAAAGCAGTCATTTTGTCAGTTACAACTTTAAGAGAGGAATCAAAATATTCTCTCTGTACAGCAAGCATATCTTCAATTTTGCTCAAAATATTGCCTTCAGGCAAGACCTCTGTAGGCTGAGTAGAAGGTGGAGGCAGAGCTGGGGTTGTCCATGGAGGAATCTCTTCAATAATAACTGTGGAAGAAGAGAGTAGTGTTCTGTTTACAGTGCTGTCTTCATCTTCAACATCAATGGGCAGTAAAGAGGGAATATTAAAGTGAAGACTTGGAAGTTTTGGTTCAGCAGCTTCTTCAGGAATGTCATCTTCTGAATCATGAATTGAAACAACTTCATCATCATGTAAATTTTCAGGAGATTTCTCTGGTTCATTTACAGGAGACTTTTCTGCTGGAGGAGAAGGAGACTTGCTGGAGATTTGGGAGGAGATTTATTTGCTTGAGGAGATGGTGGTGGTGACCTTGCTGGTTACTCAGGAGATTTTTGAGATGTTGCTGGAGAAGAGGGATGATATTCAGGAATAGAGAAGAGAGGCTCTTTAGAGGACAATTCCTCTATCATCCTGGTGATGTTATCATTAGTATCTAGAAGTTATTCCTGAACCTGAGCATCTATCAGGTTTTCTGAGTCTGGAATATCTTCATCATCAAGAAAATTTGTTTCTGATGAATGCAACAGAGAGGAAGAGGCAGCAACAGGTGTAGATGGAATTGCTTCTTGGACTGGATGACTAGCAGCAGATGGAGAAACTTGAGGAGGAATGGCTGTAGCAGCTGGAGTAGAGACTTGTGCTGGAATTTCTTTGTGGATTGGTGCTTGAGCTGGAGTTTGAGTTGGCTGAGCTGGGACAGATGGGGCTAGAGCTGTCACAGTTCCGGTTCGGTTCCGGTTCTACTAAAACCATGAACCGAACCACTAAGGTAACGGTTCTTCAAATTAGAACCAAACCTTATTTGGTTTGATCGGTTCCGGTTCTGGTTCCAGTTCCAGCTTAATTTTTGGAACCATCGTGTCAACGGTTCCGGTTACGGTTCAACAAGAACCAAAACCAAACCGGTCACTATCAGTTCGGTTCGGTTCCATGCGGTTCGGTTCGGTTCCAAATAAAACCAAGGTCAAGCTTGGGGAATGAAATAAAAGCGGGTTACAAATAGTAAAACTCAAAACAACATCGAAATAGAAATAATTATGTTGCGCACTTCTCTGCGGTCTTTTCCGCGATCGGTGGGATAGTATCAATTGTCTTCCTACGCGTGTAGACTTGCCACAAATTCTAGTTGGCTTGCGAACGTCTCATTGACATGCTCAACCGTAACAATCGCCTACAATTAGTTGTCTTTCATGATTACTAATAAATATATCTTCTATATTTTTTAAATAAAATATTTCAAAAAAATATGTAAGTAAAATTAAAAATATAATATATAACTGTATAAAAATAAAAAAATGCACTGCAAAAATTGACTCTAAACCACACCAATGTCAAACCATGTCATACAGATTTTATGCGGTGAAGTTTTGTTCGGTCCAAAATCGACCACCTTTAGTGCGATTGCGGTTTGGGTTCAAACTGCAGCAGTTTCACTCGTGATAGTAAGTATACATATTATAGATAAATTATAAAATAATAACAATATAATAATAATAATAATAAACGGGTTGCGGTTCGGTTCTACTTCGGTCCGGTTCAAATTGGGTCTAAACATCTTGAAACCGCTTGAGAGTTGTATGTTGCGGTTCCGGTTCCGGTTCCGGTCCGGATAATAAAATGTAAGAACCACACCCGGACCAATGTTGTTCACGGTTCCAAAATTCAAACCGGAACCCGAATAATTTGCCAACGGTTTGGTCCGGTTCTTTGCGGTTCCGGTTCGGTTCCGGTTCGATTTGCGGTTTTTGGTTTTAAGTGATAACTCTAGATGGGGCAGGCTCCCCCTCAATAACTGAGTCAGTTATTTGATGTGAAGGAAGAGATGGGGCCTATCCACATCTTTAATATCTAGAGAAGATTTGTCAGTTTTTGGCAGTTTAACTTCCCATCTCTGGATGGAGGTGATAGAAACTTTCTTCATGTGATGGAGGGCTATGCCTTTTTTCATGGAGAAAACTTCTGGATTCAAATGATTGAGATACAAGGAAATAATTCTGCCATAGTTTGGGCTATCAATGCATGCCTTAATTTTATCAAAGAGGATCATGCCCCACTGGAACTTCTTTCTACATATCACTGCAATCATTAGATCAAAGAATTCTGGAGTAATGTAACTGATAGAACTTGTCTTTTAGAGGAGTACTTTTCCCAGAATATCTGCCAGTAACTTGCTTTCTGCATTCCTGAACTATCTTCTAATTGTGTGATAGGATTGGGGAATCCCACAGAAACTATATGCTCTCTCAAAATCAGTTTCGATGATATCATCTTCCATATCTATGATAGGAAGTTGCAGAAACTGAGAAATAGAGAGTGCAGTCATTTTTACCTTAATCCTGCGAACTTTAGACTTGAGCACCTTTCCATTGCGTTTAATCTTAGAGTGCCGGAAGAATTCTTCAACAACAGAAGTCAAAATTCAGCATGGATGTTCCAGAACAAATGACAATAAGGCTGTATTGAGTAGAATGAGAACATTCTTGAAATCATCTGAAATTTCGGCAATTCTAGTAGAAATCAGTTCACTCCCGATCCCGAGCATTGAAGACGAAGCCATTGATGAGGAGGAAATGATTTTTGCTGGCCGAAAAATGGAGAATCGGGCTTGCGGCAGACGACGGAGATGGAGAAGACAAAATGACTTTCTCGAGAGGAAGGGTTTTGAAATCGAGAATATATTTTCTTGGACCTAAGTCTATTTATATTTACCTTTAAATTTGATGAAAAGAATGATATAAATAACATTTAAAATACCTGGAATGAGGCGGTTAAGATGCTGGGTTCCAATATGAAAAATTGTAACTTGAAGTCCAGTTGAACACTTGATTTTTCGAGAGAGCTATTTATTCTCGAGAATAAGATTATCTGCACTTGAGAAGAAGTAGCCTTGGTCCCGAGTAAAATTTTTATTCTCGAGAAGCAACTTCTTTGTTCTCGAGAAATAAGTCTTCTGTTCTCGAGTACAAGTGTTGTACTCGAGAAATTCAGTCCATTCTCTGAAATTTCTTGGATTTTGAAGTTAAATCTGAACTTGAACTTGCTTGAGACCTCTCTCTTCATTCTTCTGCATCCTTGTTGAGCATGCCAAGTTCTGTTTTGAAAAACGAGAACTTGGCCTCGTCTAGCGGCTTGGTTAAAATATCTGCAATCTGCCTGTTAGTTGGGACATACTGTAGATTTATGTCCCCATGCTCCACATGCTCCCGGATGAAGTTGTATCGCAGCTCTATGTGCTTTCTCCGGTTGTGAGAGACTGGATTGTTGGCTATTTCAATCGCACTGGAGGAGTCGTAAAACAAAGGAATATCTTTGACTTTCAGGTTGTAATCTTCAAGTTGGTTCTTTATCCAAAGCAATTGTGCACAACAACTATCGATAGAAATGTATTCTGACTTGGCCATTTGGACACAATTCTGCTTTTTACTACTTTAAGAAATGAGCCTCCTTCCAAGGAATTGGCAAGTCCCGAAAGTGCTCTTTCTATCATCTTTACTTCTTGCAAAATCTGCATCTGAGAAAACAATTAGTTCGCTTCATTACTTCTTGGGTACCATAAGCCAAGATTTGGTGTACCCTTAAGGTATCTCAAAATCCACTTTGCAGTAACATAGTGAGATTCCTTAGAGTTCACTTTAAATCTAGCACATACACATATTGAAAACATTATGTCCGATCTACTAGCATTAAGATAGAGCAAGGATCCAATTATACTTCTGTACTTGGTTTCATCAAAAGGTTTCCCTTTCTCATCCTTGTCAAGAGACATGGCTGAACCCATTGGAGTCCTCATAGAGGTTGCGTTCTCCATTCCGAATTTCTTAATCAACTCCTTGGTGAACTTCGTTTAAGAGATGAAAATTCCATCTTCAGATTGTTTCACCTGAAGTCCTAAGAAATACTTCAGCTCTCCCATACTGCTCATTTCGAACTTTCCTTGCATAAGTTTAGAAATTTTTTTGCAGTGGTTGTTGTCAGTGGAGCCGAAAATGATGTCATCGATATAGATTTGCACTAGCAAAATCTTGTCTTTTATTTCCCTAAGAAATAATGTCTTATCTATCTTTCCTCTTGTGAACTTGTTCTCATGGAGAAAGTTAGACAGCATCTCATACCAAGCTCGAGGAGCTTGTTTCAAATCATATAATGCTTTAAATAAAAGATAAAAATGATCAGGAAAGTTAGAATCAACAAAACCTGGAGGTTGTTCCACATACACCTCTTCCTTTATGTCACCATTAAGGAAGGTAGACTTCACGTCCATCTGATAGACAGTAAAGCCCTTAAGTGCAACATATGCTAGGAACAAACAGATTGCCTCCAGTCTTGCCACTAGAGCATATATCTGGTTGAAGTCGATTACTTCTTCTTGTTGGTATCCTATGGAGACTAGTCTGGCCTTGTTCATTATGATTGTTCCTTCCTCGTCCATCTTGTTCCTGTACACCCACTTGGTTCCGATGACGTTCTTACCTTTGGGTCTTGGAACAAGCTTCCATACTTAGCAACGCTTGAATTGGTTCAATTCTTCTTCCATTGCCATTATCCATGATGTGTCTGAGTTTGCTTCCTCAAACTTATTCGGTTCAACCCGTGAGAGAAAACTCAAATATAAATTCTCATTAGTTGTTCCTCTACGAGTTCTGACACCATCTTGGGGATCTCCTATGATTTAGTCAATTGGGTGATCCTTCAGATGTCTTAGCTCTAGAGTCATTGCATCTAGAGTTTCTTCAACTACAGGAGTGACTTCATCAACTTGGATGATTTCTTCATCTTGATCATCAACCTCTCCAATCGGGGTTGGAGTGATCTTGAAGAACTTTTCATCTTTTTCTTCAGTCGGCTCACCCAAGTTTAGTTCTTCTATCTTTGAACCTGCATCTTCAATAAACACACTAGAAGAACTGCCTTGCAGCAAGCTCGTCTCATCAAATACAACATGAATTGATTCTTCTACAACCAGGGTCTTCTTATTAAAAATCCTATATGTCTTACTATGGCTACTATAACCTACGAAAATACCTTCAAAGCTCTTTTCACTAAATTTAGTAGTGTGATACTTGCCATTTTTAAGGACGAAGCACTTATAACCAAAGATTCTAAAAAAATGAAATAGTCGGCTTTCTGCCCTTTAGTAGTTCGTAAGGTGTCTTATTATGGTTATTGTTTATGAGTGCTCGATTTTGCACGTGCCATGCAGTGTTGACGGCTTACGCCCAGAAATATTCAGGTTGTGAGGCATCACTCAATATGGTCTTGCAGGCCTCTATGAGTGTTCTATTCCTTCTCTCAGCTACTCCATTTTGCTGAGGAGTGCGAGGAGAGTAAAAATCATGAAAGATACCTAGGCTTTCACAAAATTCTATCATGGCCCCAGACTTGAACTCAGTTCCATGGTCACTCTGATTTTGACTACGGAACAGTTGTATTCATTCTGGATTTGCCTGACAAAATTTGTAAAGATGTCAAAAGTATCTGACTTGTGTTTTAGAAAGAACACCCACACAAAGCGCGAGTAGTCATCAACAATAACCAATGTATAATCCTTACCTCCCAAACTTCTAACTTGCTGTGGACCGAACATGTCCATATGAAGTTGGTGTAAACACCTATTAGAGTCTTTGCCAATAATGCTTTTAAATGTAGCTCTTGTTTGCTTGCCTTTTACACATGTATGAAAAGGTCTATCTTTAGCGCACTTGACATTTGGGTCATCACGTACTAAATTATGAGAAAATAATTTATTAATAGTTTTGAAATTAATATGTGCTAGCCTCTTGTGCCATTGGACACCAAGAGACGCACTATCTTTAGCCAAAAAGCACACTAGCGTAGAAGAGTCTATACAAATAAAATTCAAAAAAAATATATCTTTAGCCAAAAAGCCACATCTGAGAAGGATACACTACTATTCATAATCATACCGTAGCCTTTAGTAATTCCTCTGTCAGAACCTCCAAAGATGACTTTTGGCCCGTTCATGACTGGAGAATAATTCTGGAGAAGGCTTATTGTCCAGGTCATATGCCGAGAGCATCCACTGTCAAAATACCAGATAGTAGTTTTGGTGGTCTTTGAAAATACCTGCAATCACAAATCAGTTTGCCTTAGGAACCCAAACTCGTTTGGGTCCTTGGTCTCTAGTTAGCATACTCCCTGATGGCGAGGATGCTCCGTCATTTGCTCGTGCCGACATGGACCTCTCGTTTGATCGCCACCGCTACTTGTTCGTGGATATTGACGGTCGTTGCCGCAACCGTCTTCGCCTCCAACACATGAACCTCTCTTTTGATCGCCGCCGCTACATGTTCGAGGACATTGATGGCCGTTGCCGCAACCGTCGCCGCAACCGTCGCCGCAACCGTCGCCGCAACTGTCGCCGCAACCGTCGCCGTAACCGTCGCCGCCGTCGCCGCCGCTGCCAGCGTTACGTCACTTCATTATGATTATAATGTTATTCCATTTTTGAAATAATAGTATAATCCTAATTCTCTAATTATAATTTTATAAGTTTATAGATTTATAATTTAGTGGTTATAAATTTATAAGCTTATTTTTATGCTGTCTTCTTATTTTTAATTTTGGTTAAAACATTATTAGTGGCTAGGATTCAATGTAGTATGATGAAGGGTGGATGGAGAGGTGTATGTGATAATATATATATATGTGGAGATGGAGATAAGGGATGATATTGAAGATAAAAAAAAGAAAACCTAATTCAGTTTGCTCTAGCCGCCACCCCCTCCTCGTTTCTCTCGACCTGGCCGAACTCGCAACCCGACTCCTGGAAGAAGCCGATCGGCTGCTGCTGTCGCCCTCTTGGTGGCATTCTCTTGCCACTCCGGCGACCTCCTCCCTCCTCTAGTGTTACTCCGAAGAAGGTGGCTCGGTTCTCCCCATCCGGTGTGACTCCGGTGGCCCGTGGAAGTGCGATTCTTCCACCGCTAACTTGCTTCTCCTCCTCCTCACCTCCCCTCTAATTTCTGGGTTTTTGGTAACGAATTTCTATCTCTAACTTGGTGTGATATTTTTCTTCATTTTGTGAGCATTTGGAGACATTTGGTTTCAAAAATTTATCCTAAATATTGAGTCACTAGCATTTATAAAAATCTGAAAGTTGTATTGTGTTCAACCGAATTTTTGCGAAGATTTTCGTAAGGGTAGGTCCTCTTGGACGTTTTCAAATCGGGGTTTGTGTATCCTTTGGTTTCGAATGGATCAAGGGGATTTGGTATATCCTTGTATGGTTTTGTTTTGAGGGTTGCTTTTGGACTCTTTTCGAATTGAAATTTTTAGTCCGGATCACTCTCCATGTGGATGGAAATGATGTGTTGTGATGTTAGATGTATGGTTAGGATATGCTATTAGTGAATGTGTATGTTCGTGCAGGTTTGGGTGGAAATTTCCCATTTGTGAGATCGCGTAATTACAAACGAAACTCTGCCGAAATTTCGAGTTTTGCACGCACACCACGTGTTTGCTTAAATTCCCCTTAGGACTTCCTTTTGTTTTCTCGTATTTAATTTCGTTAGGGAGTGGCCTACATCAATTTGGTATCAGAGGGAGGTTTGCCAATTTCTCAACTTGGCAGCGATCTGCTCATTCCGAGCCACCCCACACCCCCCCATTTGCACTTAGGCGCGTTTTGTTGGTTTTTAAAATTTAATTTCTGCTATAAAAAAAATTGTTTTACGTATTTTCTTATTTGAGTGTTCTGTGGTCCGTTATGGCGTTCATTAGGAGCTCCGCACACTCACATTCATTCGTTGAGCATAACGTTATGTTATCACAATATTTGACACCACCACCGCGCACCTCTAGGCCTATTAGGGTTCCGGCTCCGACCTATGATGGGTTAGGTAATCCGCGAGTATTTTTAAGATGGGTGAAGGATATAGAACTTTACTTTGAGCAATATCATATTGTGGACCCCCACAGAATTCCCGTTGCAAAACTTCAATTATTTGGTCGAGTCCAGACCTTCTGGCTCAATGAGGAGCGACATTTTGGGACGTCCCTCGATGACTCACTTGTAGGTTGGAGGATTATGAAGAATTTATTAACAGATGAGTATTAACCTCCATACTGCCGCTCTCCGTATTCTGATTATTTGAATGAGTCGCCGCCCGAGATTTTGCCTACATTGAACCAGTATGTTCCCTCGTACTCCCGTATGAGGACATCTCATAATTTTGTTTCCCCCTTCCAGGGCACTAGACCCGTTTCTTATCAGCGGAGTGACTATACGCCCCACGCTAGATCTCTACCCCGCCAAGATCTGACTATTTCGAGCACATGTACACCTACCGTTAGGGAGAAAGAAAAGGTTAGGTCCTCTGTCCCGCCACCTGTCCTTGTCATTATTAGGGACGTTATAAAACTGCGTGTTAAGCCTAGGCAAATAGTTAAGAGTTGCAAGGAGAACACAACATGTTATTCTTGTGGAGTTATTGGCCACTATGCCGTAGAGTGCCCCATGAAGCCTAGAGCTTTGGCTCTTTTAGCTTCGACGTCTGAGCCTGCCACTGAGGGCGATGCCGATTGGTATGACGACTGTAGTGACGATGAGGAGATTGGTTATCCTAGTGACCTGGATGATGATGTCTCCCCTGAGGTATCACTCCCTAGGATTAACCCACCTCCCCCCGACCATATTTCAGGCCCGTCGCCTATGATAGTTAAGGAACCGAGCGATGACCCAGAGTTAGATGACGTACCTACTGAGTTGGAAGATTTACCTTGCGAGGGATCCGTCCTTTTGGATCGGTTAGCGGACTTGTTAGGACCCGACTTGATTTTATCTAGTCCGACCCACTTAGTTAAACCATCATTATTCGCACCTCCGCTTGAGATGTCTAGTGAGCTTTGTATTAGTGAGTATCCGCCGGCAGGCATGTTTTCATTTGCGACTGCGTATGATTTCACGCCGACTGTGCCTATTGATTTGGTACCCTCACGACATTGTTACCCGCCAAATCAATTTGCACATATTTTTCGTCCATCCTGGTACGAACTGCATGTAAACATATCATTGCCTTATGCCAGTATCTATGAGTTGCATCACTTTCACGTCCATTCACCTTCGAGAGCTTCTGACTGCAGAATTGATGATTATAATTTAGTCTGGTTAGCCCCCGAGTGGATACCTTCGGGTTCCGTAACAAAAGTATTATATTGGAGCGCCGACCCTTTCGATATTTTAGGGAATTTTGGGTTTAATGCAATTTCTTTGGATTTTTACGATGCAATCGGTTTTTCACCGCATTTCAATTTTTCGGATTTAATTTTGCAAATCTGGTCTCCATATGAGCGGCTTTCTCTGACGTTTCTCTCTTCCACTTCATATTCTCGTGGGTTGAGAGGTGAGATTTTTCCCGTGTCGCTCTTCCATTTGGGTTTACTGGTTCTTGCATTGGATGGTAAGATCTGCACTGCTTTTCTTTATGCTGACACATCTATGAGGTTTCCTGCTGTTTTTGCTCATGACAGATTCTGTTCTATTGCGGACGCCCGCAATGCAGTTTATGCTTATCCTGCCCCGTGGATGTCCGCTCTTGCTATGCTACTGGTGGATGTTGCTGCCTCCTGCTATTCTCTCCCTGGCCACTCATCGGTGATGAGTGATTTTGAGCAGGGGAGGATTGATGGCGAGGATGCTCCGTCATTTGCTCGTGCCGACATGGACCTCTCGTTTGATTACCACCGCTACTTGTTCGTGGATATTGACGGTCGTTGCCGCAACCGTCATCGCCTCCAACACATGGACCTCTCTTTTGATTGCCGCCGCTACATGTTCGATGACATTGATTGCCGTTGCCGCAACCGTCGCCGCAACCGTCGCCGCAACCGTCGCCGCCATCGCCGCCGCTGACAGCGTTACGTCACTTCATTATGATTATAATGTTATTTCATTTTTGAAATAATAGTATGAAAGTTAGATCTATCCTAGAGATTAGAGCAAACACACACAACAAGAATACAAGAAATAAAAATTGCAATCCAGACGACACAAGAATTTTATAGTGGTTCCCCAAAACTGGGTACATCCACTCTTCTACCACCCTTGGTAGGAATCCACTCAGGACTGAGTTGATCAGGTGTCCTGACACCAATGAGCTTTTGATAAGGTGCTCAAAAACCAAAGCTAGATTTTTTGATAAGGTGTCTTGCCACCACTGAGTTTTGACAAGGCTCTCAGAACCAGACAGAACTTTTGAAGGGAGTTCAAGAACCCTTTTACAGCAGGAAAAGAAAAAGTAAAAGTTGAAGATGTCTTCTCTGTTCTCAATCAAATGAGAGAAGCACAAGTGGATTGTTGATGTCAAAGCTCCCCCTGAGATTGGCAGTAGGTTCAGGAGTGGAAGCTTTGCACAGGGTGATAGGCCTTCAGTGGATGACTGCTCCAGCAAATGATGATTTCAGCAATGGCTGAAATGTTTGTTGTCTTGGAGAGTAAATGATGAAGCCTTGATGATGATCTTCCAGTAAGCCTTCAGACTGATGTAGAGAAGTTGTCTCTTCAGGCTTCCTGGAACAGCAAATCTGAGAAGAGAACTTTGTTGTACAGGTTGAGTTGAGTTCTTCCTGGAACTCTGATTCCTGTAATTTATTTTCACTGTATTCTGCTTTCTTCTTTCTTCACTACTATCTTGTTCCTCTGTAAATCTGTGTATATATATCCTGATAGATGAGCAGCGGACATTTGAATAATAGCATTTATTACTGCTTCCTTTTGGATACTCCAACGGCTATAATACTCATAAAAGCATTCCTGTAATAGTCCTTTAATATAGCTGTATTGGAATAATAACAGCTGGCTTTAATAGGACAAAAGATATCCAGAAAATCCGCCTGGAAACTTGCATTCTGAATTCTCCCAGAAATAGTCGAACGGAGGTCGACTATCGTCGATCTGAGCTGGCAGATAATGGAGTTGGCCTCTGGCAGAAATCGTCGAATGGAGTTCGGAGAACGTCGACCGGAGCTCGACGTTCCAGCATAGGTTAGCGTCGAGCGGAGCTCGACGTTCCAGCATAGTTGAGCTTGGAAAGCGTCGACCTGAGCTTTGGACAGAAAGCATCGACCGCAGCTTTAGATAAAACGTCGACCGCAGCTTGAGATAAAACGTCGACCAGAGCTCGACGTTACAGCAAAGATTAAGCTCGACGATCTTCGATCGGAGCTCGACGATCGTCGACCTAAGCTTAATGTTGAATTCTGTTTTCTCTGACTGATTTCTCTTGGCTGATTTCTTCAATCTCTGAGAGCCTCTGAATTAGCACAACCTATGACCCTTAGCTATACATTGATGGGTCAAACTAATGAACTTAAAGACATAGTGATCCTGACCCAAATCCAAATTAGGGTGTTCCAACAATCTCCCCCTATTTGGGTTAGGATTACTATTTACATGAGAATTAAAATATTACAACAAATTAATATTACAAAGCATGAGATATAAAAATAAAAGCTTTGCATTGCTGGCTCCTTTTGCTGTTAAAAACTGACTTCTGCTGGCATTACAATCTCCCCCTATGTTGATGCAGTAACTGTGATTGGAGGAGGCTGAGATGACTCTTAAAGTTGGATTTTGATTGAGTCATCCAGCTAACTCTTATAGATGGTACCTGCAAAAAGCTATGGTAGAGATTGCTCTCTCCTTGAAAAAGGATATGTTAGCCGCAAAATGATATTTGTCCAGCAAATTTTATTAGGGTTCTGGATCTGAAAAACAAAGTCTGATATCTTCCTTCCTATAGAATTTCTTTTCATCAGAAGAGATTCAAACTCAGTGCCATGATCACTGCCGACCAATGCAACTAGAGTAGAAGACTCAATCTAGATGAATTTAGAAAAAGATCTATAAGAAATATAAAGTATCTGACAGAGCATTCACATATAGAAGTCCTAAAATAATTTTGAACAAAATATCAAAAAGATAGAAGCAGCCCTAAGAAAAGATGTTTCCTAATAAATTTGTTCCAAATATGAAAAGGATTTGAAAATATTTTAATTAGCTTATCCTTATATTTATGAACCAGATTTATGAAAAAGCAGACTGAGTTCGATGGTCTGAACTCATTTTGTTGATTAAAATATTTCCTTTTTCTTAGAATATGTTCTGAAAACATTCCTCTGAGAAGTTTTGTTTCCTCCTCAGGTTTTATTGAACTTTGGAAGCAAAATTGAAAGTCTAAGTTAACTGAACTAAAAACAGAGTTACATAATACCTGATACTCTTCAGGTTTTGATTTGCCTTCTGTTTGTTCAGCCTTAAAACTGCTGTAGGAAGAATTAATGGCCATTAAGCAAAATGTTTTGGCCTTTGCTTCCTCCTCTTCATCTTCAAATGATGATTCATCATCTGATACATCCCAAATAACATCTGGGGATATTAATTTTTCTTCTTCAAATAAAATGTTGTGGCTTCTTTCTATTATTTCTTCCACTGGTTCAGAAGCCATTTGATGAAGAGAATCCCATATCTCCTTAGCTGTTGAGCATTCAACAACTTCCTGAAACAAGTCATCGGATAATGACTGTGCTAGGATATTCATGGCTCTGGCATCAGCTAGCCTGGTCTTTTTAGTTGTTGTTGCCGATGTTGGGAGACCTTTCAAAATAAAAGGAAAAATATCTTCATCAATAGAGTTCATATATAATTTAATTCTTGTCTTCCAAAGTGCAAATTGGTTTATGTTGCACTTAGGAGGTCTGGTGCTAGAATATTCCATATTCTTGCTATGTGAAAAATATAATAATTAATCTAACTAGAATGGATCAAACCAGAGATCTTTTGGTTCAGGTGTTAGCCTGTATGAACAACCAACCTCCCTCTGATACCAATTGAAAGTTAGATCTATCCTAGAGATTAGAGCAAACACACACAACAAGAATACAAGAAATAAAAATTGCAATCCAGACGACACAAGAATTTTATAGTGGTTCCCCAAAACTGGGTACATCCACTCTTCTACCACCCTTTGTAGGAATCCACTCAGGACTGAGTTGATCAGGTGTCCTGACACCAATGAGCTTTTGATAAGGTGCTCAAAAACCAAAGCTAGATTTTTTGATAAGGTGTCTTGCCACCACTGAGTTTTGACAAGGCTCTCAGAACCAGACAGAACTTTTGAAGGGAGTTCAAGAACCCTTTTACAGCAGGAAAAGAAAAAGTAAAAGTTGAAGATGTCTTCTCTGTTCTCAATCAAATGAGAGAAGCACAAGTGGATTGTTGATGTCAAAGCTCCCCCTGAGATTGGCAGTAGGTTCAGGAGTGGAAGCTTTGCACAGGGTGATAGGCCTTTAGTGGATGACTGCTCCAGCAAATGATGATTTCTGCAATGGCTGAAATGTTTGTTGTCTTGGAGAGTAAATGATGAAGCCTTGATGATGATCTTCCAGTAAGCCTTCAGACTGATGTAGAGAAGTTGTCTCTTCAGGCTTCCTGGAACAGCAAATCTGAGAAGAGAACTTTGTTGTACAGGTTGAGTTGAGTTCTTCCTGGAACTCTGATTCCTGTAATTTATTTTCACTGTATTCTGCTTTCTTCTTTCTTCACTACTATCTTGTTCCTCTGTAAATCTGTGTATATATATCCTGATAGATGAGCAGCGGACATTTGAATAATAGCATTTATTACTGCTTCCTTTTGGATACTCCAACGGCTATAATACTCATAAAAGCATTCCTGTAATAGTCCTTTAATATAGCTGTATTGGAATAATAACAGCTGGCTTTAATAGGACAAAAGATATCCAGAAAATCCGCCTGGAAACTTGCATTCTGAATTCTCCCAGAAATAGTCGAACGGAGGTCGACTATCGTCGATCTGAGCTGGCAGATAATGGAGTTGGCCTCTGGCAGAAATCGTCGAACGGAGTTCGGAGAACGTCGACCGGAGCTCGACGTTCCAGCATAGGTTAGCGTCGAGCGGAGCTCGACGTTCCAGCATAGTTGAGCTTGGAAAGCGTCGACCTGAGCTTTGGACAGAAAGCGTCGACCGCAGCTTTAGATAAAACGTCGACCGCAGCTTGAGATAAAACGTCGACCAGAGCTCGACGTTACAGCAAAGATTAAGCTCGACGATCTTCGATCGGAGCTCGATGATCGTCGACCTAAGCTTAATGTTGAATTCTGTTTTCTCTGACTGATTTCTCTTGGCTGATTTCTTCAATCTCTGAGAGCCTCTGAATTAGCACAACCTATGACCCTTAGCTATACATTGATGGGTCAAACTAATGAACTTAAAGACATAGTGATCCTGACCCAAATCCAAATTAGGGTGTTCCAACATAGTATAATCCTAATTCTCTAATTATAATTTTATAAGTTTATAGATTTATAATATAGTGGTTATAAATTTATAAGCTTATTTTTTATGTTGTCTTCTTATTTTTAATTTTGGTTAAAACATTATTAGTGGCTAGGATTCAATGTAGTATGATGAAGGGTGGATGGAGAGGTGTATGTGATAATCTACATATATGTGGAGATGGAGAGAAGGGATGATATTGAAGATAAAAAAAAGAAAACCTAATTCGATTTGCTCTAGCCGCCACCCCCTCCTCGTTTCTCTCGGCCTGGCCAAACCCGCAACCCGACTCCTGGAAGAAGCCGATCGGCTGCTGCTGCCGCCCCTCTTGGTGGCATTCTCTTGCCACTCCGACGACCTCCTCCCTCCTCCGGTGTGACTCCGAAGAAGGTGGCTCGGTTCTCCCCATCCGGTGTGACTCCGGTGGCCCGTGGAAGTGCGATTCTTCCACCGCTAACTTGCTTCTCCTCCTCCTCACCTCCCCTCTAATTTCTGGGTTTTTGGTAACGAATTTCTATCTCTAACTTGGTGTGATATTCTTCTTCATTTTGTGAGCATTTGGAGACATTTGGTTTCAAAATTTTATCCTAAATATTGAGTCACTAGCATTTATAAAAATCTGAAAGTTGTATTGTGTTCAACCGAATTTTTGCGAAGATTTCCGTAAGGGTAGGTCCTCTTGGACGTTTGCAAATCGGGGTTTGTGTAGCCTTTGGTTTCGAATGGATCAAGGGGATTTGGTATATCCTCGTATGGTTTTGTTTTGAGGGTTGCATTTGGACTCTTTTCGAATTGAAATTTTTAGTCCGGATCACTCTCCATGTGGATGGAAATGATGTGTTGTGATGTTAGATGTATGGTTAGGATATGCTATTAGTGAATGTGTATGTTCGTGCAGGTTTGGGTGGAAATTTCCCATTTGTGAGATCGCGCAATTACAAACGAAACTCTGCCGAAATTTCGAGTTTTGCATGCACACCACGTGTTTGCTTAAATTACCCTTAGGACTTCCTTTTGTTTTCTCGTATTTAATTTCGTTAGGGAGTGGCCTACATCACTCCCCCTACATGTATTAACATTATGAGTGGTTTTTCTCACATTGTAAACCTGAGGAGTTACATAATTTTTGGAGTTAAACCAACAATCAATGACAAAGTGACCAATTTTGCTACAACACCAACAGTCAAACCTGTTGTATCTTTGCCTAGAATTCTCCTGCTTGACCTCTTGAGAGTGTGGTCTAGCAGGGGAAGCAGTCTTAGAGGAAGAAGCTTCATGGTGATGGCATTCACATGGCTTCTTCTCCTCAAGTGGCTTTTCCACAACGAGCTTTACTTTTGGTGCCTTCTTGATGTTATGACAACGATTATAAGGGCCATAACTCTGAAGAGTGATCTCCTCATAAGGTGCCTTGAAGACACTCTCACCAAAGTCCCGGGGATGGGTCCATCCTTGGTAACGAGACTTGGGCTCTACATAAGTAGGCCTAGCAAAGTGACCGTAGGACGAATCAAGATCAAACTCGTTGGTTGGAAAGATAACCTTTTTGAATGATGTTTGATCTTGAGGAGCTTTCCCCTTTTCCTTGGCCAGAGCCTTCTTGGCCGCCTTATTCTTTCTTCGAGCCTTATTTCTCCTAGAGGATTTACTAAGAGCATCAACATGGCCTAAGCCAGCACCTTTGGCCTGAGCTTAGAATTCAACAATAAACAGAAGGACAGTTTTGGGCTTGGATAAACTTTCAACAAGTTTCTTTTCCGCTGCAAGTTGTTCTTCCAATTCTTTGATGATCTTCTCCTTCAGATCTAGGTGCTTGAGAGACTTATTATACTATTCAATATCAACATTTAAATTTTCTCTAAATGAGTCTATCTTGACGACTTACTCTCTTAGAGTGCTCTCTTTAGCCTTGAGAGATTTAATCTCCTTGTCCTGAGTTTTCACGACTTTTCGACATTTGTCGTAAGCCTTGATTAACTCTTTATATTGAGCCATGAGTTCAGACTCATCGTCAGAAGAGCAGTCCTCATTATCATGATCAGAAGCATCTGATTCAGAAAGAGGAGTGTGAGAATTTTCCTTCCCAGTGAACTGGGGTGCTTCTTCTTCATCAGTTTGTGCCATTAGCCCAAAGCAGGCTTCCTCTTCTTCACTTGACTCAGATGAGTCTGAGTTGCTGAGAGTCTTTCCCTTTTTGGTTACTAGGCTTCTTACAGTTCTCTTCTTATTGTAAGAAGATTTCTTCTCCTCTCTTTTTCCACCCTCCTTCTTGTGAGGGCAATCAGCAATAACGTGACCTGGCTTATTGCAATAATAGCAAACTATGTCAGAGAAAATATGTTTGTTCTGTTTAGTATGATACCTGTCTTGGCTACTTGAGCCTTTATTGTGTCGATCACCATCATGACGTGATCTTCTATACGAGGCATCTTTTCCTCTCAATTGTTTCTTCTTGTTCAAGAATTTCTTGAACTGCCTTGAAAGAAGAGAAAACTCTCCTTCAGATAACTCTGAGTTTGAGGTACTTGGCTCTGAAGTTTCTTCTTCACTATCTTCCTGTGCAAGAGCAGGTAATGCAGCTTTGGCTTTCCTTAAGCTGTTTGCCTTCAGTGCCACAGACTTCTCCTTGGACTAGAACTGACGCTTCTTTGCTTCAGCTTTTCTTGAATTGATTTGCAAATCATATGACATTAGCTTTCCGAAGAGATTTTGAGGTTCAGTCTCTGCCAGCTTGCCAAACTCCCGAATAACACATACTTTGTTGTCCCACTCCTTAGTCAGGGACCTTAGAAATTTATCATTCAGCTCTCCATTAGTGAAGACTCGGCCATATACTCTTAGTACGTTGACAATCTTAAAGAAACTTTCAAAGGTATCTGCAATTGAATCCTTGGGTCCTTGTCAGAATGCTTCATATTTCTGATTTAGAAGGGATCTTTTGTCACCCATAACCTCTTCAGTGCCTTCCATCAAGATGATAAGAGACTGCCACATTTCCTTAGCGGATTGGCAGTGAATCAGGTTCTGCAGCATAGAATCATCGACTGCACTTGCGATGATATTTTTGGCTTTCTTGTTTAAAGAGACAAGTGCAATCTCATCCTTATCAAGATCAATCAACTTCTTAGGAACTTTCTTGGTAGGATCAATAGTGGAGGTGGTCATGGAAACATGAGGACCTTCTTCAACAATCATGAAGATCCTTGGATCCACAGCTTCCATAAAATATTTAATCCTTTCTTTCAACATGGGAAAGTTGGTCATTATGCACAAAGGGAGCTTAGCAAAATTCTTGGCTTTGTCCATACTTGTATAACTCAATAAACAACTTAGGGCAGATCTGTTCAAGGTGTTAACCTTTTAATGAAAAACCTCCCTCTGATACCAATTGAAAATGTTTAAGTTATCTACCTAAATCACCTAGAGGGGGTGAATATGTGAGTTGAGCGTCTTTTTGCGAAATAAAAATTTAGCGAGCTATGCACAGAAAATTAACCAAGCAATCATAGATAACACCAAGAGTTATAGTGGTTCCCCAACTTTGGGTACATCCACTTTCCACTCACCGATCTAGCAATGCACTAGACTCGGCTACTCTACTAATCTCGGATCGGAAACAATCCTACTACTCAAAACAACGTTCCTACAACTCGATCCAAAAACAGGATCTACACTCGGAAGAGAAAAAATTCCTACAACAACTCGGAGAGCAAAGCTCCTACACTCGGAGAATAATTCTCCTACATGAATAAATTGAAATACAAAGGAAATACAAACAGTATTTTCTCTCAGATCTGAAAATCTCTGACTTTCTTCTTTCTTGAACTTTGTGGCTCTATCAAAAATAATTGAAGAAGACTCGTCTAGATCTCTGACATGAAATTTCTGGACTCACAAGATCAAGTAGAGGATCTATCGATTGTAGAAGATCTTGACTTGTGAATCAATTGCTCTGAATTGTTCTGGATCGAAATCCCTTGGCGATGAATAAGATGAGCTGCGGCTTCCGATTATAGAAAGAAAATTAGGGATTAAGAATTCTTAGAATTTCTTCTTACGACTTCTTAGGGTTGGTCGGAAATGACAAGACATTTTATAGGATATCCCTAACGGTCATAATTATAATTAATGATAGCCATGTGGACCAATCACGTCAAATCACATTTGAAAATCTCGATAGTCTGGACTTAAGAAATTTTTAGAAAATAGTACAACATTTCTCGAGAGGAAAGATTGTACTCGAGAAGAATGACTGTTGATCTCGAGAACTATAATGGAGATCTCGAGAAAGATGACTTAGAGGATTTTATGAAAACAGTATAGCATTTCTCGAGAAGTAAGATTATACTCGAGAAAAAGAAATTTTGTTCTCGAGAACAATGATGGTGAACTCGAGAAAAAGACTTGGTAAAAATGTGGAGGTGGAAAACAACAGTCTCGAGAATGAAGGAAAGTACTTGAGAAAAATAAATTGTTGTTCTCGAGAAGAAAGACTTAGATACTCGAGAACACAGAATTATCTCAAGAAGATTTCTAGATGGACTTAGGCTCACTCGAGAACTAGACGACTTCTACTCGAGTACAACAAATATTACTCGAGAATAAAGCATAGGCAGCTCGAGAACTAATCAAGGTCTTCTCGAGAAAAAGACTTAGAGAAATTCTGTCTGGAAAGGAAGTAACTCGAGAAGAAGTGTGATGAAGCACTCGGGTACATAAGCCCTTCTTAAGAACACCAATAATCTTTCTCGAGAACTACTTCTACCACTCGAATTCATGATAAGTCTATCTCGAGAACTAACTCTAGTCCTTCTCGAGTACAAAACATAGTACTCGAGAAAAATACTTAGAGAATTTCCCTGAAATCAGAAAACTTAATTTCTTAAAAAATAATCAGCATCCAACTTTCCTCCCATACCCTTAGTGCCTGAAAAGGAAGTGTATCCCAATAGAGAGGCTACACATGAGTCAACACCATGGATCAAACAATGAGGATTTACATTGTATGGTCTTGTGTTTGGAGACTCATTGTAGACAGACACAAATAGTTCAAGGGTGACTTCACACAAATCTGGGCTATTGTGGATGCAAGACCCAACATAAGTGATTTGTTGGAGGCATCCTCCTCCTTCCTAGCAGCCAGCTACATCTCATAGGAGAGTAACTTCCCAAACAATATTTGGGGAGGAGTGTCAGCATGCTTGGCCATCTCTATTATGACATAGATCTTAGTATCCCAGTCTCTAGTGAGAGATCTGAGAAACTTGTCATTTATTTCATAATTATTGAAGACCCTTCCATAGGTCTTCAATTCATTTATAATCCTGAAGAATCTTTCATAACAGGTAGTTATGTTCTCCTTCAGGATTTTCTTGAAAGCCTCATACTCTTGGTTGAGTAGAGACTTCCTATCATCTCTTACCTCATCTGTACCCTCTATGTAGACCACAAGGGTGTCCCACATCTCCTTGGAGGTTTGGCAGTGAACCAAGTTCAGGAAGGTTTAGTCATCTACAACACTGGCAATGATGTTCCGTGCTCTCTTGTCTAGGCAAGCTAATATGACCTCATCTTTGGTCATTTCAGAGAGAGTATTTAGTGTCTGGATGTTGGCATCCAGAGCAGAGACCTTCATAGGAATGACAGGTCCCTCCCTAACAGTTGCAAAAATTCTTGGATCATAGACTTCCATGAATAGCCTCACCCTCTCCTTCCATATTCCAAACTACTCCTTTCTACAGATGAGGAGTTTCATGGAACTCAGCTCTCTCTATCTCTCTCTTGAGCCTATGACCACTTAGTAGCAGCTACCTTAGAGGATCACTTGTTAAATCCTTTTTAAGGAACCTCCCTCTGATACCACTTGAAATATCTTATTTTCAAGATAGCTAATAAACTAGAAGGGGGGGGGGGGGGTGAATAGGTTTGCCTAGGTCTTTTGATATTCTTTTCAAATCACTTGTTTATTTCTTTTATCTTTCAACTTAGATTGATCTAGAGCATGTCCTTAGCACCTGTAATTAAGAAAATAAAAGAAAACACAGAAAATCACACAAGTGTTTTATAGTGGTTTCCCAAAATTATTGGTACATCCACTCTCCTCCCACCTTACTAACTTCCTATTTGTCAAGGCACTTCTCCAAATCAATGCTCTAAGGAGCTTACACCTCAGATCCCTCAGGATCTCTTAGTCTCCTCCAAGACTTACACCTCAGCCACAAAGGCCTACACTCAGTGATACAAGTATCACCTACCTCTGGCACTTAAGCCCTACCACTCAGGCTTTGGAGGATAGCTCTACCTCAGAGCAAGCTTGCTCCTATAACTCATAGAGATGCACTCTCCTATAGTTCAGGAAAAACTGCCCTACTAATCAGTGAGTAAAACTCACCTACCTTAGAGAGCAACACTCTCCTACAACTCAGGCAAATTTTCCCTTCCTCAGACTCAAAGGTCATACAGCTCAGATCCAGATAGATCCTATAAAAAGAAATAGTTTAATTTACTTTGACACAGAGAAATTTCTCTGTGTCTACAACTTGAGCATAAAAAATTTCTGCTCAAACTCTCCTCACAGTAGGGAAAAAATTTGCTGGAGGAACTCAGAAGATAACTTCTGAACTTGCTGCTGAAGGCTAAAGATCTTTTAATCTTGAGTCTTCAAACAGCTCACTGAACCTGCTAAAGGATGAAGGTTCTTCTTTCTTCAGAACAGATTCTGAATCTGCTATGGCAGATGGAGACTTGCACAACTAACTGAACTTTTCTTGCTGGAGAGCTTCAAGCTTTTCACATGCAGCAATGACAAAGAAGATTAAGATGGCTACTCTCCTTTTTTGAATAATGTATGCACTAAAAGTTCTCTTTGTCTTGGCCCTATCTCTTCCATTTGTAGTTCGCCGATCAACGGCTCTTAGAGATCGGTGGGCCCCACCTGCAGCTTCCAGCTTCGCCTTGCTTTAACGGAAGAAGACGTACAGTAGCTTCATGACAAGTTTTGTCGTGTAGTGTAGCTTCCTCATGTCTGAATAGACCTTAGTTGATTTTGTCGATTTTGCTGACGTCAGCACCTGTGGACTTAGCCAAAATTTAGCATCAGAGAATAGACATTGAGTGAGTAAGGATCACTCAACACCAAAACACTTAGATAGATTTACTGTCTCTTGGCGTTGAGTGAATAACCGTCACTCAATGCCAAACTACTTAGAATATGAAGTTTGATACTAGGTGTTGAGAGATTTAGCTTCACTCAACGCCAACTTGCTTTATCAGCTTTCAGCTACTTGGCGTTGAGTGAGTACCCTTAGAAAAAATTCTGTCTTCACTAGTCATTGACAGCGTTGAGTTAGTAACCTCCACTCAACTCTTTTTGCCTTAACCAAATTTCTTCTTCTTCAGAAACTTAAGCATTGAGAGCATTGAGTGTAAATGCCTCACTCTACGCTACCAGCTTTTAACTCATTTCTACATAAAGGCATTGAGAGCATTGAGTGAGTAAGCCTCACTCAACGCTTTTTTCCATAGCTAATTTTCTATGTTTAAAATGGTTGGGCTTAGACTGTCTTACTTTGAACTTAGTTCAACGAATGGTGAATCTGATCTCGACGAACTTTGAACTTAGTTCAACGAACTCTCAACGGAGCTCGACGAACTCAGAATCTCAAGCTCTGAACTTAGATCGACGAAAGGTGAGTTGTGCTCGACGAAATCTGAACTTAGTTCGACGAACTCTCAACTGAGCACGACAAACTCAGAATCTCAAGCTCTGAACTTAGCTCGATGATAGGTGAGCTGAGCTCGACGAACTCTGAACTCAGTTTGATGAAAATTGAACTTAGTTCAACTTACAACCTTTTTGCTATATGGCGTTGAAATTGTATTCATCACTCAATGCCAAAACACATCCAACTTTCTCTTTAGTAGCATGGCATTGAGTGAGTTGACTTCACTCAATGCCTGTGGACTTAGCCACATTTCAGCTCATTCCAACTTAGGCTATGACAGTATAGGCTACACTCAGCACTACAAGTCATCTGGCATTGAGTGATGTTCCTTCACTCAACCATTGTGTACTTAGACAGATTTATTTCATCCCACACCTTAGGTAAGTGTTTACCTGACTTAGTCACTTAGGCTACCTAACCTATCATAGTCATCTACTGATATGTGTATATCATTGATAAGATTAACTTCACTCAAATCTAGGACATTGTGGGCAATGGATGCAATAGGTGGTGGAATCCACAGGGACAAGGCAGAGGGTTCATCCAGGGAGGGGGGAACGCCCACGAAGGTCAGGGGAGGTTCAACCTATTAGAACCGATGTTTCATATTCCTTGTGTTTAAGAATATCAACCCCCAAGTTGTATTTGATCATGTCTTGTGTTGATAGAGTGTGCAGGTTGACAGGTGCAAGGAAAGAAAATATCTTCTGGAGATACCACCGGGCATTAGAAGTTACTATTGGGCGGTAGCTAGAATTAAATGGACATGGCGCTCGGGAAGCTATCGGAAAGCGCTAGTACTACCGCCCACGCTAGACCAATGGATTATTTCGACATGGCACTCAGGAAGCTATCAGATAACCCTAGCTGTTACCGTGCAGCGCTAGCTCAATCAACGCTGCGTTGAGAGCGTTGAGAAGAAAAGTGTTGAGTGCGTCGAGACAGTGGCGTTGACTGGATGCTACTGCCAAGTGCTACCACTTACCGGGCCGCACTATTCGCTCGACGAGAATCAAACTGGGTTCGTCGAGCTGCTAGCCTACCGCCAGGAGCTACCACTTACCACCCCGCGCAATCCGCTCGACGAGCATCGAACCAGGTTCATCGAGCTACTGACCTACCACCTAGCACTAGTACTACCGTAACCACTACCAAAATGAATTATTTGGACTTAGCGCTCTGGAAGAAATCGGCGCTAGCCCTACCGCTCCGCGATAGCCTCTCGACGACTCAACACGACTGTTCTCAAATCATTGCATCAAACATTTCCGTGCGACGGAAGCTGTAACCGCGTGACACTAGCAATGATAAAATGGCAAATATTCATTTTGAATATTATTCCAGATTTGGACGGCAGCTGGCACAATAAGCGCGCGAACCTACCGCCGGACTCTAATATTACCGCCGACGGTAGCCTATTTTCATTAAGACGTATAAAAAGCCGCCTTGGTTTCTGTGCCCTGACATAATAAGGAAATCTAGATGAAAGTTAGACAGAAGTTCCTGCACTCGAGGTTTCGGCTGCCTCCTTACGTCCATTCCAATCATCTTCATCTAAAAGAAAGAAAGCCGTATCCCTCCCGTTCGCGCACGAAGAACTCCGACGAGCCAAGAATTACAACGACTACGGAGAGTCGATTGGTTGCAAGCAAAAAGATCTCTAGCGAGCCAGGGACTATAATGACTACGAGGAGTTGTTCGGTCATAAGCACACGAAGAAAAGGACGGATTTTGTTCTCTGGAAGTTACCGCGACACTGTAACTAGTTATCGCCCCGCTGTAAATTCCTGCATAACTCTCTCTATTTAAAATAGACCGAACTTTAGTTTCTTGCGATAGTTTTCACAAAATTTGAAAGGGGAGTTCGCCCTAGCCGTCTAAAGGGAAGAAAGGTGTCATCCCAACTCATTTAGGAGGAGAGTTCTTCAGAGGAGGTCAAAAGGAGCTCATGCACAAGAATCAAAGGCTACCAACACGATGAGCAAGAAGCCTTCGTCCTAATACTCTCGTGAAGGATCCTCACTACAAGAAACTCTCATCAAGCGCTCATCTTCACGGATTTGAAGAACATCGAAGAGAAGGACTCTCAAGCCACAAAGATTGAACCTTCGCAAGCAAATTGTCATCCACATCAAGGGTTCGAGTTAGAGGGGAGTTTTCTCTTAATATGTGTATTTTACTTTTAACTCTTTTTATCTAGTTGTTTGTGTGAGGAAAATCGATCGGTAAGGGTCGTGGGAATCCAGGTAGAATTTTTCGGTAAATCATCCCGGGGATAGGGACGTCTAGATTGGAGGATCTAGCGGGGCTCTAAGACCCTTCCTTGTGTGGAGGTGAAGAGCCGGCTCGAAGACATTTCTTGGAGGGAAAGGGAGAGAGCCAACCGGTCCGGGTTTTGGATAGGTATAGAAAAGAGAGTAAGTCTAGATCGGGTGATCTAGCGAGGCTCTAAGACACCTCCTTGTGTGAGGGTGAAGAGCCGGCTTGAAGAATTTTCCTGGAGGGAAAAGGAGAGAGCCAACCGGTCCGTGGAATGGGTCGGTATAGAAAACCAAAAGGTTTTTATATTCACCATCTCCGATCTCTGGCGTCATGGAGATCAAACTTTTGTTATAGTTAAAACTATGTGTGAGTTTAATTTGAATAAATAACATTTACTTTTTGTTTTCTGTGTTTATAACGCTGTGATTGTTAGCCTGTGATTCTCTCAAGTGTGCATAGATCTCTAAGGAGGAATTTGCCCAGAAAAATAAGGTCTGTGACCTACCGCTGTACGCTAACAAGTTAGCGCCTCGCGGTAGCTTCCAGAACTAGCTTTTTTGGACAAAAATAAATTGAATTTTTAATGAACGCTCGAAACCTTATTCACCCCCCTCTAAGGTTGGCCATGAGATCGAACAAGTGGTATCAGAGGCGAGGTTATTAAAAAATGGTTTCACCACCGGGAATAATGGCCAACCCTGATCTTGAATCGACCAGTTGGGATGAAAAATTGTACACTGAAAATTCATTTGCACAACATCTATTTATAGGATTGAACTATAATGAATGGACAACACTAATGAGGAAATTCCTTATATTATTAGATATAGAAATTTGGAACATGACTTGTATCAAGCCCCCAAATATTTTAAATAAGCATTGATGGATATTTTCTCCATGCTAACGCATGTTTCCAATTGATGAGGCAAGTATACCTATCGTTCGGAGTATAGAATCAAGTGTCATATATCGACTCGGGGCTTGTCCAGTACTTGTACTCACAAGAAAGAGCTATTATCTTATCGGATGGGAAATTTTATTTTTGATTAAAATAGATAAGGAAAAGGAAGCGTTATAGTAAGAAAGAGAAATTCGATGATGGGGAAGCTATCACTTGATCTAGAATCCCCTTGGGATAAAATAAACCTTCTTGAAAAATAAAGCAATGTGAGTTCTTAAATTGCTCACTCGACCGTGGAGGTTCCTAAAGTACAAAAGCATCTCTTTCGAGCTCATGCTTTTGACTAACCTTAGATTGATCGATTAAGACTTCTCGGTCAGTCGAAACCCCTAAGCTTGCTTTAGGAGGTGAACCACTCTATTGGATTTGACTCCAATCCGGAGGATTTATGTCATCCTTTCTCGAGGAGTGCATGCAACTCCTTTTATCCTCGAGTGATCTCCTCGTATTCGCAACCTCTCGGTCATTTAGGCTACGGATCTTAGATCGAAGATCATATCCGCACAATATGAAATCGACAAAAAATAACTCAAGAATAAATCGTAAGTGAGTAAGATCAAGAACAAGACATTTTTGATAAAATCGAAATGTTTATTTTATTCCAAGGATCATCATGATCAAGTGCTAAATGAAATTTAGCTACTCATCATGATTAGGGAATTACAAAATAGGGTAGGGAGATACATGATTAAAATGAAAAGTAAACTTTAATTTAAACTTGCACAATGTAAAATTAGACTAGGAAATGAAAAATACAACAAAATAAAACAGCAAACTACAAGACTCCAAATCCCAAAATTCCCCCCCTCAGCATCTGAAGCTGTCTGAAATTTATAAAAAAATTTGCTGGTTGGTCACGCCCTAGGTCACGCCCGTGACCTAGGGCGCGTGTCAGGCTCGGAACCGTCGTCTTGAAGCCCCAAGAATGTTGGAGAAGGAAACTGCCAAAATCTATTAACTGGTGGGTCACGCCCGTGACCTAGAGTGTGTGAGATCTGTTTCTAGAAAATGGCGGGAATCTGAAAACGGCGGGAGTAAAATGCTCTTGATGGAGGCATCACACCCCCCTAATCACGCCCGTGACCAGGGGCGTGTCTAGGTGCAACGACACACTGGCGGCAACGGCACGAACGATTAGTTAATTGGCTAAAAATGCACCGGACACGCCCTGGGTCACGCCCGTACCCAGGGCGTGTCAATTTAATCTGACGTGGCAACGAATTAACGGTTCTTCCATGGCTGGCACGCCCCGTGTAAGGATGATACGAGCATGTAACAATACAACACGGGCGTGTATGTGGCCGATCGACGATATTTGGTCGCGGGTCGACGATTTGCATTGACAGTCTTTGCTCGTGTGTATCACGCCCCTGGTCACGCCCATGGAGGGCGTGTCACCGGGCGTGTCTAGGTAGAAAAGAAGAAAATCCCTGTTTTGCTCCAAATAATTGATAGACTGCAAGATTGAAAATAATTTTATTAGAACAAATAAATATAAAATATAGAAACTAGTTAATTATAAACTTAATATTATTAAATTGATATAAAATATCTAACTATTAATTAGAAAATAGTAAATGAGATATAATAATAATTAGAGTTATCAAATACCCCCATACTTATCCGTTTGCTAGTCCCAAGCAAACAACTTCCTATAGGGAGTAGAAAAATTTTAAATGCTAGAAAAAAATTGTTCCTAAGGAGTAAAATGCGAAGTCTTATGCCTATGCTTGTAGCTATTTTTGTAGAAATACTTACTCAGCATACAAATTAGGTTTTTATTTTTCTTAAAATGTGTTTCCACTATTATTTTTACTTTTAAAATGAAAATCTGGTAAATCTTAAAATTATATTTAGGGAGAGTGTAGCGTGTGTACTAAGATAACATTGCACGAAAGAAGATCAAAATACCCTCCAACGAAATCCATCAATGTCGATGGCCATAGGCTTGCCCTTTCACACTCTTGCCACGACACTAGTTTAACTTAAAAACATAAATCAATAGGACTTAATTATGTTGAAATGTAGGCTTAGGTTTTTTGTGAGGGTGGTCAAAGATAAAAGCGATGGCTAGTCACACCAAAACCTAGAGAGAGCTTGAACACAAAACTTTGCTATGGCTTTAAGAACGTAACCAAATTTTTAATCATTTTGTTTTTTTTCTTATAATTTATTGCAACTCTTTCATCATGTTGAAAATTTTCTTCTACCTCTTCTTTTTTTTTCTTTTCTTTTATTTTTCTTTATTTTGAAGAGGAAAGAAGAATAAATCAACTTTTTCTTTTTTTCTTTTTTTTTTATAAGAAAAGAGCCACCAAAAACAAAAAGGCTCCTACTCACTCACAAACCGAGTTTGTATATCTATGCTCAAGCTTGGTCTTAGGTGTGCAATTAGGTTGTTTTTTAGGCTTTAGTAAAATGTTTGGTGGAGCTAAAACAAAAGGATAGGGCAATGGCTCAAAATGGCTTAAAAAAGATAAAATTTTAGGTACGGGTACAAAAGCTCAAATGGCCAAAAGAAGTGCCTAAATCATATTTATGCTAATGAGTCTAACTTATGCAAAGTCTTGAGAATAATAAGAGGGCAAGTTCTAGACATCGAGAAAAAAATACCCCTTTCTTGATCCGCGAAACATCTCTCTAGTAGACTTCTACTTACTCACCTAAATTATTTTAGATTTTACCGGTTTTCAAAGTGAAAGTAAAATAAAACATTTTCACGCATTTAGAAAAATTAAAATCTAATTATATGTTGAATATTTAAATCTACATTAAATTCTACTTACATGTGCACTTGACTAGAAACACAACATGGCCAACAGATTTACTCCAAAATTCAAAATTCATTTAAAACATTAAAATTATTTAAACACTATAAAAAAGTTGAATTACTAGGAATTTTGCATGTGAATAAATATGAAAATAACGAATTCTCTAATTAAAAATTAAACCCTAATTTTTTTGTTATTTCTTAGACTTCCCGAGGTATACCCTGTGAAGGGCTCTCAACGGTACTAGGTGGTAAGATGGGGTGATATCCAAAATGTCCCTTTCTAAGAAATTTAATTTGCGATTTTCTAAATTTTTTTTCGTTTTTAATTTTTTGAAAAACAAAATTCATAACAAAATATAATTTTTGAAATTTTTGAAATAGAATTTTTTTTAGAGTTTTTTTTGAAACAACAAAATATATAACAAAATCAAATTTTTTTAAGTTTTTGATATATATATATTTTAAAGTTTTTGTTTTATTAAAATTTTTTGAATGTTTTGCTTGAGAAATATTCCTCTCCCATACTTAAGCAATACATTGTCCCCAATGTAAAAATGAAGAAAAGAAAGACAAGGAGACTTCCCTGAGAATGTCAAAGCAGCACCCAAAGCGACTTGTAAGACATTAGCAAAGCAAAACATAATTTTTTTATAGTTTTTTTAATAAAAACAAATACATGAAAATAAAAATAACGATACAGATACAGAGAGGCGACCCACTAAAGGTCCAAAGAAATGAAAAGACAACTACTCCTGATCTGGAGCGTCCCCGGGCTGCTGATAGAAAGTCTGCATGGCCGCGAACTCGCGGGAAATATGCTTATGGAAGAAGCGTGACTCTCCTCCAGCTTGGTAAAGCGCTCATCAAAAGTAGCGAAACGACCGTCAAAATGGGTTTGTAACTCATCTATGCGCGTATGAATTGACCCAAATTGTTGATCCCAATAATTTGAAGGCTTGGGCGCTGGGGCAGAGTGCCGCCTTGGTGGCAGAATCTAGGGAGAATGATGAGTACCGCTAGTACCGGCACCAAGATCAAGATCAAGATCCCCGCCACCGACTGATGGGGGAATAACCTAAAACTCGCCCTCACGATGGCGCGCTAGGCCAAGGGCCTGAAGGGTAGGGAACTGGAGAGCCTGCGGCATTTGCATGCAAGTGAGCCACAGAAGGGCATCCCAAATGCCGTACTGCTTGGCGAGGAAAGTGGTGAAATTCCCGCCGTGCATGGCTCCCAATCTCACATTTTCGGCCTGGTGCCGAAAGAAAATGGCGAGCATATAACAAAGGTTGAGTGGGAACCGGTGAAACATACTATATAAATATAGTAAATTTGCCCGAGTCACCACGCCGTGGCTATCATCGCGTCTGAAAAGAGTTAAAGTGAGAAGGTTGTGGAAAATGCGCAAAGCGGGGGAAATGAGGTGGCTACCCTTGGATTTCTTTGGGGTGTAGGGGGCGGCTTCATTACTGATTTCCAACCAAAAAGTGAGGAGGTTGAAATCAGGAGGGAAATCAGTTTTGAGGTCGAGGTAGGCGGGGGAAGTGGAGAAGGCCTCCGAGCAAAAGCCCATGACGACATTGAGTTTGCGGATGGTGAGCTGGTGCATCATTCCGCCCATGCGAAAGATGATGAAATCATCATGCGATGCCCAACAGAACTCAAACGATGCCAAGAACTCGATGGTGAGCTCGAGGAAAGTTGGCTCCAAAATGGAGAAAAGGGGGGCCCATCCCGGGGTGGATAGAAATCCCCGAACTATCTCCGCTGCTCCGAAGGTGGCGAGGATCGCCCAGTCCAAGATCCGGAACATGCCAAAGGGTTTGGCACGCAGTCGCTTGCTCCGGTCCTGCTGTGTGGCATTTTCAAACAAGTGCACGGCTTCTGCTGAGGCGGGATCCGCGGGATGCTCGGAGGAAGAAGCTGTGGAACGAGGGTGGTGGCGAGGCATGGCGAGAACAAAGGGAAAAATTCGGCTACAAGGAGAAGCGAATATGGGGTATGATCAGTGGAGGTGTGGAGAGAAGAGAAGGGGGAAAATTCCTATAAATAGGGGTTTTCGGGTTAGTCACGCCCCTATCACGCCCGTGATAGGGGGCGTGACAAGTGCGGGTCAAAGATAGAAGGAATCCGAGGCTCGTTGCCTCGGATTTACGGGTCACGCACAAGAGTCACGCCCGTGACTCCCATAGTCACGCCCGTGACTCCCATAGTCACGCACGTGACTCCCATAGTCACGCCCGTGACTCTGGGCGTATAACTGCTATCCTAAGGAGGCGCGCGGGAATCCGAGGCGCTGGCCTTGGATTTCACTATCACGCCCTAGGGTCACGCCCGTGACTCAGGGGCGTGTCAGCCAAAATTTAACACGGCGTAGGGAATCCGAGGCAGACCTGGTCAACGCCTTGGATACCTGAGACACAGGCATGACACGCCCGTGACCCACTTGGTCACGCCTGTGTCATGTCCGAAAGACGAACGGGCAAGACGACGAACGAAACCATCCACGGGTTTCACAATCGAGGTAAGACACGCCACTGACACGCCTATGACCCGTAGGCCACGCCCGTGACAGGGGCATGTAAGAGAAAAAACTTTTTTTTGTCTTTTGTTTTTGTTATTTTATATTTTTTCCTTTTTTTGGGTTTTGCTTTTTTTGTTTTTGTAAGATTCAAATAAACTACAATATAATAAAAGTTACCGACTTGAAGAATGACGTTGACTTGACGTTCGTCCCCGACCTATCGTCATGCATCGATGTCCTTCAAACCTGTAAAAACTAAAAAAGAAAATAAAAAAAATAAAATAATAAGAAAGGATAACCATGGGATGCCTCCCACGAGCGCTTTGTTTATGGTCGTTGAGCTCGACCATAGTGATGTGCGCTACGTTATGGGCATTTCAGATAGATAAGCTGACGTATGAATGGGAAGTTTGGAACCCTCCGCGAGAGATAAATATGGTAAATCATCTAACATGCGTTCAAGTTCTAAAATTGGAGGGTCCTCAAACAAAGTTCTTAAAGGGTCACTACCTAAGTCAAGAGTGGCTATAGTAGGTGCGCATGTGAACAAATGGTTATCACTAATTTCATGAGAAATTAAATTTAAACTTTCAAAATTTTCATCATGAAAAATATGTGAATAAAATTTTTCAGAAAATAAGATGGAGTCTTCTTCGGGAGAAGCCTCAAGGTAATAACATGAGTCGTCATTTGCGTGCGAATTTTTCATAGACGAGTTAATAGTAAAGGTAACTTCTTCATCTCCGACTCTAAGGAGAAGTTTACCATTACTAACATCTATAATGGCGCGCGCGGTTTCGAGAAAAGGGCGACCGAGAATGAGTGGTACCTCGGTGTCCTCTTCGAAGTCAAAGATGATGAAATCTACTAGAAAGATAAATTTGTCAACTTTGACAAGCACATCCTCTATGATCCCCATAGGGAACTTGACAGACCGATCCGCCAATTGAATGCTCATTCTTGTGGGCTTAGGCTCTCCTAAGCCCAACTTCTTCACTAAATAATAAGGCATTAAATTAATTGAGTCGCCTAGATCGGCTAACGCACGTGTTACTAATAAATCACCAAATAATCAAGGAATGGAGAAACTACCCGGATTGGGCAATTTCCTAGGCAATTTATTAAGTAACACTGCCGAACACTCCGCGTTTAATTGAACCGTGGAGATATCCTCAAGTTTCTTTTTATTAGACAAAAGATCCTTGAGGTACTTGACATACTTCGACATTTGTGCGATGACTTCGCAAAACGGTAAATTTATATGAATTTGTCTAAACATATCAAAAAGTTTACCGTGGTGCTCATCCACCCGATCTTTTTGCATTCTAGACGGATAGGGAAGAGGTGGTTGATAAGCTTTTGGTTTATTAGAAATAGAAGGCTTAAGCGGAAGAGAAGATGAAGAAATTGTTTCCTCCATATCAACCGGAATTGGAGAAGTATCAACCGGAATTGGATAATTGGTTACCTGCTTCCCGCTCCGTAGAGTGATGGAGTTTGTGTGCTCCTTTGGGTTGGGCTCCGTATTTCCCGGTAGCACTCCTTGCTGGCGATCAGAGAGCATTTTTAGCGATTTTCTCAATTTGTGTCTCCAAATTATGAAGAGATCCGGTGAGATTCCGAATGTTGGCATCATTTGTAGTTGTATATTTGGTGAACAAATCATCGAGATTGGGAGCTTTTGGAGCTTGCGGTGGAAAATAACTGGGAGGAATGGTGTTAGGTGGGCGAGCCGCGTTCCCTGGATTACACCAAGAGAAGTTGGGGTGATTCCTTATACCCAGGTAATAGGTATTACCAAAATTATTACCCGGATTATAAGGTGGCCTATTCGGATTACCCATGTAATCCACATGCTCGGCAATAGTAGAAGGCTCCCAATATTGGGGCTCACAGGTAGGTGTAGACGAGGAAGCAGTCATCTCATTCATCTATTTTTGTAGTTTCTCAACCTGGAGAGATAAATTAGAAACCGTATCTATTTCGTACATCCCGACCGGTTTAGGTGGACGAGACTGGGGTGTACTCCACTGATACATATTCATAGCCATACCTTCTATAAGTTCTTGGGTGGCCGTTGGTGTCTTGTTGTTTAACGTTCCACCGGCAGCGACATCAATATGTTGCCTTGTTTGTTGATTGAGGCCATTATAGAAGGTTTGCACTTTCAACCAATCGGGGATTGCATGATGCGGGCAACGATAAAGCAATTCCTTAAATCGCTCCCAAGTATCATATAACATTTCCGTATCAACTTGGGAGAAATAAGTGATATCATTGCGCAACTTGGTCGTCTTAGCGGGCGAAAAATATTTCGTGATAAATTTTTCACATCTTGATGCGTTGAACGACAATTGTACCGATCGCTGTCAAGTAATAATTTGGGAATAGCTTCCCCGAATATCGATCTCGAGGGAATGCAGGAAGGGTACGTGATAGCGTTGTGTGAAAATCGTAACAAAGAGCGAAAATAACAACATGGGGTTTTGGTTTGGTTTCCTAATGTTACAAAACAGAAATAAAACTACTGCGGGTCGCCAGCACCGCTTTGCTTGGTGGATGAGTGAGTGCAGGCCGCAATGCCATGCTTCGGTACGCGGATGGACAGAGAGCAAATACGAAAGTGAGGGTCATAAACACCTCTTCAAGGACCTACTCTATCCCTTGCTAGAGTGGAATCTAGTGCGCTAGTGATTGAGTGCAAGCGGAGGCGAGTGCATCACAACTACAACAGTCCAAGTAACTAACCAAACATACTTCATTCATAGACAAATGAAAAGTAAGTTAAAGTTGATTACAAGCTTAAAGTTACAATCCACAAGAGAAAAGGTAGAGTAAACCGCAAGAGGGAAGGTGTAGCCGTGGCTCTTTGCCAGAGTGGTGGGTTGTCAATCCACTTCACGACACGGACCGTGGTCGCTACCAGATGCAAGTGGGTTGTCAACCCACTTGTTATTCTCTGTCTTCTTTCTGTTCCTTTGATCTTTTCTTCCTTTCATCCAGGGAAATGTCACCAAGAGTTTCGGTTGCTTGTTGCTGATGGCCGGGAGCTCTCCGAAGGTTGAGGATGGCTTCAGATGGCCGGAGAATGCTTCCCTGGGGTGTAGATGGGTGGAGAACTATGAAGAAGTAGAACGGCACTTCCCGCGCACTTCCCGATCGCAGAAATGACGAGCATTGACCTAAACCGTGGAATAGGCCCTTAAATATGGAGGCAAAATAAGAAGAGCACACGATCAGTGGCGCACGACCAGTGGTCGTGCACACAGTTGTCCAATGATCGTGAACAATTCCCAAATAAACCTACAAAATGGACAGAAATATCCGCATATATGCGCATGATCAGTGCCGCACGACCGATTGTCGTGCGCACTGAATCTACTGATCGTGCGATTGGCAAAGACAGAATTGAAGAAACATGAGGTAAACACGCACGAGCAGTGGGGCATGACCGATGGTGGTGCGAGCAATGGCTAGTGCTCGTGCGATTATCCGGGCAGAAAAAGGAAAATGAGGAGGATAGAGCGCACGATCACTAGCGCACGACTAGTGGTCATGCGCAATAGGTCCAGTGATCGTGCGACTGTCAAGACAAAAATGAGGAAATGGAGAATGTAGTGCGCACGATCAGTGGCGCATGACCGGTGGTCATGCACAGTGAGTCCAGTGATCGTGCGCAGTATTCCTGTACCATTTTGGTTTCCCGTACGATTCCGGAACACGCACGCTACCCAAGCACCTGCAGTAGAAACAAATAGGCCACTAAAAGTGCACACCACATTCTCCAGACACAGCGAAAGAACAAGTAACATAAATGAAAATACAAAAACAATGAAACCAAACTGAAAACGGGCCTAAGGTGCACTTAATCATGAAATGGACAGATAAACGAATATAAGCGGTTATGGCACTCAAGTGCAGTGCAATAACGATAAAACTGGCCCAGATGAGTCCAAAAATAAGTGTATAATTTGGACTCATCACACCCCCAGACTTACTGATTTGCGCATCCCACACAAATCATCACTCCGTGGACTGTAAAAACAGCTAGCTGGCTTAGAAATTTCAAAATATAGTAAGACGAGAAATCAAATACATCATGCGTATAGAAAATAGAATAGAAAAACTTTTTAATTATACTACAGAGCTTAAACTATTCGACAGAGGTAAATAAATATTGTGTCCACTTAAAATTAGAATTCTGGAGAATCGTTCGGTAAGGTGTACAGAGAAAGTAGGCAGGCCACTAAGGTGAGCATTGCCAAACACTGGGGCTCGTGATCACCTCTAAAGAAATCCATCAATGTCGGGGACCATATGCTTGCCCGTTCACACTCTCTCCACGATGCTAGGTAGACTCAAATGTGAATCAGTCGGACTAGTAGGATTGAATGGGGCCTAGGCTAAGGTGTGGTAGTCAATGATAAACATGGAGGCTACACGCAACCAAAGCGAGCGAACAAAAGCTAAACCCATACAACCACTAAGAAATGCATGTGTGAAAAACCCCCAGACTTGGCATGAAAACCGGGTATGCACACGACCTATCCCGACCAAAAACTGACACACAAGATGTGGATTGCAATTCTCATTGTAATACTTTTAGATTTTCTTTTTTTTTCATCCTTTTCTTTTTCAATTTTTTTTCTTTTAGCAATCCCCAAATTTAACAATTAACATTTAATGAATTCATCTCCACATCACATGAATCCCTCATATCACAACATATCAAATTTTGAATTCGTCAAGCTCAAAGTTTTGGTTGAGATAGGAGGGTTGGATTTTAGGCTTTGGTGAACGTAGGTGGAGCTAAAACAAAAGGAGGGTAGGCACAAATTTAGCTTACAACGGTCAGCTGCTAGGACTAGGTACACAAGGCTCAAACTAGCCAAAATGATGGCCTACCTCACGCTCACACTTGACTAACCAGGCACCAATGCTTCGATAGTAGCTTGGGGCAAGTTTTCAGTCACCGAAAAAGATGATCCTTCCTCCCGACTCGAGCAATACGAGTCTAGTGATGGATACACTCATCACTACACTACCGTTCGATTACTCCAGATTCAATAATTTTGAGTAGCACAAACAATATTTACTTTTTTTAGAATAAGTTTAAATCTACGAGCATGAAGAAAAAGTAAACCTATACTATTTCTACGAAAATCATGAGTACTCGATTAGGAGCACTGCATGAGTTTTTAACTACTATACCCCAAAATCCTAAGCAAGCACCACTCTTTTAGAGTTGACACAAAAGTAATACATTTGACTTAAGCCACGCGCGTGGTTAAGTGCGAACTCATGTGGGTGATTCAGTGTGTGCAATAGTGATCATGAGATAAATAAATACAGACTAGTATGCTATAAACTGTGTTGTGTAGTGACCATAAGCAACTCCACCCCCAGACTAGAATGCGACAATACATAAAAGTAAACATGCAAATAAACATAAAGGGCTAGGGGAAAGAAGTACCTATGCTCAAAATTGAGCATACCAGCCGTGCGACGAGATGTCCAAATACGACCAAGTTGTTGCGCCTCAAAAATTTCCTGCACCTGCGATTTAAATATCTACGCAAAACAAAAGATGGACATATATATATATATATATATATATAAAAGGAGCACAGAGCACAACACAGGACCAAATGGTCCAATATGGGTTGTCTCTAAGAAGCCACTTTTGTTTACCGTCCTTAAGGTTGACTAAATACCTGTATTAGCATAATATATAGTTTATATAAAAAAACATTCGGCACACAGATGGGTACCAACAAAAATATAATTGTTCCATGCCTAAACCTGCTAAATAAAGTACAAACATTTCTATAATTTAATAAAACATGACAAAATTAGAAGCTGAGGTAGACTAGATTCGTGGTGAACTCCTCTCACTCCCCTCACTATCGCTATCGTGAATCACGATGGGAGACAGACGAGGAGCAGGCGCCGATGGAGCGACACGAGCAGGCGGTGGTCGAATGATCAACCCGCCTCTCACCTCTTTCTGATAAATAAAGTCCTGCATCCAAAATTATGAAGCTTCAAGATCAGCAAGGTGCTAAGACAAATATGGAATGCCCCGCTTCTGAGTTGGGCTGAACTGACAGCTAGATTGCCCCTCATGCTTTACTGGAGGCCTCAGTTGCTGCTGCTGACTCTGATGCAGTGGCTCTGCCGCACTCCGCCTACCCATGGCAGAAGATTCACCCAGCTCTCCCTCATCTTCCTCCTAATCTCTTCCCCCAGGTGCATCACTAAGCATGTTGATGACAAACCTCCAGCTAGCCTTTCTCCCAACCACTCGCAGCAAATGACAACTCACCAAATTGGCCATGGTGATCATGGAAGGGGCAGTGATCTGAACCATCAGAGGTAGCTGGCTCCAAACTCCCAAACTCTTCGTGATGCGGGTGATGTAGTAAGCACCCCGATCATGCCCGCGAGGCCATAAGTGGCTTCATTGTGGAAGAAATAGGCCAACATGTACCCAAGATAGATAGGGTACATGCTGCTGCATACTAAATAGGGAAATCAAGTCCTGCCACCCTACCACATTCTTGCTCAGGGCCCTTATGGTGAGTGAGTGGCTAAGTAAATACTGCATATACCTCAGAGCGGGGGAGACAATCTTCGTCGATATGGCTCTACGGGCGACGTACTCCTCGTTCACCCCGGTCAGAGAATGCCAAGAGGAACGCGGAGTCACGCCTTATGGAAAATCAATGCATAATAGAGGTAAGTTAATCCGGGATGCCTCCGCCTCGGTGTAGACGCCGACATGAATTGCAAGCTCTGGCAATATGACAGTGAAGATATTCCCCATCATCCGAAATGAACAAGTATGTAAATAGCGGTTGTCTGCCGTTGTCTCCCAATAAAATGTGGAAAGGAACTCCAAGGTAAGTTCTCGATACCCAAGCTCGTCACACACGAACAACTTGCTCCAAAAATAAAAGGAGTAAAGGATGTGCACGACCTCCGCCAACGCACCATCATCCCCGATCGAACGGAGTTCGTTCCAATCTACAAGCCGCTGAGATAGGAATGAATTTTACTTCAAAGAATTGTAGCACTGAGTATTCTCTGCCTTCGAAAAAGTTCCCATTCTACCCATGATCTGAGCAGGAGTTGCCGAAGAATGGCCGGAGCATTGGTAGGCCTTTACCACATGGCAGTGTCCAGACTCCATGACAGCACAAGAAGGATGAAAAAGGTCTGAGATTGCAAGAGCCTACCGGAGGAGAAGGGCTCGATCACTGGAGAGGAAACAGAATGAAAAAGGAGCGAAGAATGATGCACACGCAGCGGACCAAGCGAGAGATCTAGGGCGCACGCACAGTGGCCGACCGACTGAAATTTAAAGAAACTGGGCCGGCACAAGACCAGTGGTCGTGCGATGTTAAGTAGTGCACACGATCAGTGGTCGTGCGCGGTGAAATTTTTCACGCGCCAAATTTTACAGTCAAATTCACACTGCTGAACACATGGGTGCACCATAGAGCTCATCACGCAGCTGGGCTACCACAACCCCTTAGGTAGATAAATCTAACAACAAATCTAAACTAAAGATAAAAGGTACATATATTTTAAAAAAACAGAAATACTACCCTAGATAACTGTTGGGTTTATTGTCTCCCAACAGGTCTTATTCGGGAACCCATGCCCTCTCCTAGCTGATGGGTGTATGAAATCTAAAGTGCTCGGGCAGTTGTTCAAGTTCTCATTTCGGTAGCGGGTACCGAAATGGCGATAGAACAAATACCCACCTGTTGTATAGGTATACCTGTCTTGAACAGCAGGCATGGGGGGAGTAAATGTTGTGAAGCTCGACGAATCTAACTCTACTCGCACTCAATCTCCATCAATGCTAGGCTGCATTACAAGCCCTTGCACTAATTGGACCGGTTGTACAATGTGATCCTGCAGTGAAGTAGGCTCGAGAGCGGGGTTAGGAAATAAATTAGAAGAATAACTAAAAGTAACCTTAATCTTGGAGATGATCCCGGTGTCATCTCCCAATGACGAAATTGTGGGTGGTTCAACACAACTGTCTAGGGTGATGCAAGAGTGTGCCAGAGCTGCATCCGCCTCGTCCTCGCCTTGGACTTCCTTACATGGGACAAAGGCAACAACCTCATCCATGAAAATGTCCTGCTCGACTGGATCTAACATAATGCTACAAACACCAGCATCTCCCTGCGAATCAACCTCCACAGTAGTGTCAGAAACAGAAAAAATACTCTGCAAGGTAGAGGATAGAGGAGCAGTGCTCGCAAAAGGTCAAGCACAGGCTCCTCACTACTAACAGACTCAATACAAGATGATATATGTACATCAGGAGTAAATATATTTGTGTCAGGTTTGATATCGACAACTGTATTTTTGCGAATACTAGCATTGCTCCCTTCAAAATCGAATGGTGGCACTAGTACATACCCAGATACAGAAGAGGTGCTGCAAGTTGATGGAGTGGAGACAATCCGAATGTCAGGTTCATCATCCTCCTGCAACTACGCGAAATAAGAAGCACACTCCTTCAAAGAGTGATCCCAACTCTGACAGAATAAACACTTCTTAGCCGGCCTTGTCGGTACATTGGGTACTGATGCCGAAAAGAAGTAGTGCGGTAATGGAGGCGCGGATGAGTAGCTTTCTTGCTTATGTCTAGCATATAGAGTACCAAATGAGGTTGGTGCTCCATATCTAGATCCTTGAGTGTCATGGCTACCATACTCCTTAGGACATCTATCACTCGCATGAGAGATATCTCTACACCAGCGGCAACGGATATTAAAGCTGGCCCACATTGCAGAGATCACGAATTTCAAGGAATAAACTACCTTACATAGGTTTTCAATAAGAATATAACAATTTAAACCGATATAAAAATCAAAAATAAACTGGGGAAAGAAAAAAAAAATTCAAAAACAAGCAACTATGCCGTAACTCCCTTAATAAAACACAATCAACAATACGCCTGCACTCCCCGACAATGACGCCAAAAACTTGATGTGTTGAACGGCAAGTGTACCGGTCGCTGTCAAATAATAATTTGGGAATAGCTTCCCCCAATATCGATCTCGAGGGAATGCAGGAAGGGTACGTGATAGCGTTGTGTGAAGATCGTCACTAAGAGCGAAAATAAACAACATGGGGTTTTTGTTTTGTTTCCTAATGCTACAAAATAGAAATAAAACTACTGCGGGTCGCCAGCACCGCTTCGCTTGGTGGATGAGTGAGTGCAGGCCGCTATGCCGTGATTCGGTACGCGGATGGACGGAGAGCAAATGCGAAAGTTAGGGTCGTAAGCACCTCTTCAAAGACCCACTCTAGCCCTTGCTAGAGTGGAATCTAGTACGCTAGTTATTGAGTGCAAGCGGAGGCGAGTGCATCACAACTACAACAGACCAAGTAACTAACCAAACATACTTCATTCATAGACAAATGAAAAGTAAGTTAAAGTCAATTACAAGCTTAAAGTTACAATCCACAAGCGAAAAGGTAGAGTAAACCGCAAGAGGGAAGGCGTAGCTGTGGCTTTTGGCCGGAGTGGTGGGTTGTCAATCGACTTCACGACACGGACTGTGGTCTCTACCGGATACAAGTGGGTTGTCAATCCACTTATTCTTCTCTATCTTCTTTCTGTTCCTTTGATCTTTTCTTCCTTTCGTCCAGAGAAATGTCACCAAGAGTTTCAGTTGCTTGTTGCTGATGGCTGGGAGCTCTTCGAAGGTTTAGGATGGCTTTGGATGGCCGAAGATTGCTTCCCGGGGGGTGTAGATGGGTGGAGGAACTATGGAGAAGTAGAACGACACTTCCCGCGCACTTCCCGATCGCAGAAATGACGAGCGTTGACCTAAATTGCGGAACAGGCCCATAAATATGGAGGCAGAATAAGCAGAACACACGATCAGTGGTGCACGACCAGTGGTCGTGGACACTGTCATACGATGATCGTGCACAATTCCCAAATAAACCCACAGTTTGGACAGAAATATCAGCATATATGCGCACGATCAGTGGCGCACGACTGATGGTCGTGCGCACTGAATCTACTGATCGTGGGATTGGCAAAGACAGAATTGCAGAAACCTGAGGTAAACACGCACGAGCAGTGGCGCACGACTGGTGGTCGTGCGAGCAATGGCCAGTGCTCGTGCGATTACCCGGGAAGAAAAAGGAAAATGAGGAGGATAGAGCGCACGATCACTAGCGCACGACTAGTGGTCATGCACAATAGGTCCAGTGATCGTGCGATCGTCAAGACAGAAATGAGGAAATTGAGAATATAGTGCGCATGATCAGTGGCGCACGACCGGTGGTCGTGCGTAGTAAGTCCAGTGATAGTGCGCAGTATTCCTGTACCGTATGGGATTTCCCGAGCGATTTCAGAACACGCACGCGACCCAAGCACCTATAGTAGAAACAGATAGGCCACCAAAAGTGCACACCATATTCTCCAGACACAGCGAGAGAACAAGTAACACAAATGAAAATTCAAATACAATGAAACCACACTGAAAACAGGCCTAAGGTGCACTTAATCATGAAATGGATAGATAAATGAATATAAGCGGCTGTGGCTCTCAAGTGCAGTGCAATAACGATAAAACTGGCCTAGATGAGTCCAAAAATAAGTGTATAATTTGGACTCATCACACCCCCAGACTTATCGATTTGCGCGTCCCGTGCAAATCATCACGCCATGGACTGTAAAAACAGCTAGCTGGCTTAGAAATTTCAAAATATAGTAAGACGAGAAATCAAAGACATCACGCGCATAGAAAATTGAATAGAAAAGCTTTTTAATTATACTACAGAGCTTAAACTATTCGACAGAGGTAAATAAATATTGTGTCCACTTAAAATTAGAATTCTGGAGAATCGTTCGGTCATGTGTACGAAGAAAGTAGGCAGGCCACTAAGGTGAGAATTGCCAAACACCGGGGCTCGTGATCACCTCCAAAGAAATCCATCAATGTCGGGGACCATATGCTTGCCCGTTTACACTCTCTCCATGATGCTAGGTAGACTCAAAAGTGAATAAGTAGGACTAGTAGGATTGAATGGGGCATATGCTAAGGTGTGGTAGTAAATGATAAACATGGATGCTACACACAACCAAAGCGAGCGAACAAAAGCTAAACCCATACAACCACTAAGAAATGCATGTGTGACAAACCCCAAGACTTGGCGTGAAAACCGGGTATGCACACGACCTATCCCGACCAAAAACTGACACACAAGATGGGGATTGAAATTCTCATTGTAATACTTTTAGATTTTCATTTTTTTCATCCTTTTCTTTTTCATTTTTTTTCTTTTAGCAATCCCCAAATTTAACAATTAACATTTCATGAATTCATCTCCACATCACATGAATCCCATATATCACAACATATCAAATTTTGAATTCGATCAAGCTCAAAGTTTTGGTTATGACAGGAGAGTTGGCTTTTAGGCTTTGGTGAATGTAGGTGGAGCTGAAACAAAAGGAGGGTAGGCACAAATTTGGCTTGCAACGGTCAGCTGCTAGGACTAGGTACACAAGGCTCAAACTAGCCAAAATGATGGCCTACCTCACGCTCACACTTGACTAACCAGGCACCAATGCTTCGATAGTAGCTTGGGGCAAGTTTTCAGTCACCGAAAAAGATGATCCTTCTTCCCGACTCGAGCAATACGAGTCTAGTGACGGCTACACTCATCCCTACACTACCGTTTGATTACTCCAGATTCAATAATTTTGAGTAGCACAAACAATATTTACATTTACAGAATAAGTTTAAATCTACGAGCATGAAGAAAAAGTAAACCTATACTATTTCTACGCAAATCATGAGTACTCGATTAGGAGCACTGCATGAGTTTTGAACTACTATACCCCAAAATCCTAAGCCAACACCACTCTTTTAGAGTTTACACAAAAGTAATATATTTTACTTAAGCCGCGCGCGTGGTTAAGTGCAAACTCATGTGGGTGATTCAGTGTGTGCAATAGTGATCATGAGATAAATAAATATAAACTAGTATGCAATAAACTGTGCTGTGTAGTGACCATAAGCAACTCCACCCCCAAACTAGCTTGCGATAATACATAAAAGTAGACATGCAAATAAACATAAAGGGCTAGGGGAAAGAAGTACCTATGCTCAAAATATAGCTTACCAGTCATGCGACGAGATGTCCAAATACGGCCAAGTTGTCGCGCCTCAAAAATCTCCTGCACCAGCGATTTAAATATCTACGCAAAACAAAAGATGGATATATATATATATATATATATATATATATAGATATATATATAAAAGGAGCACAGAGCAGAACACAGGACCAAATGGTCAAACATTGGTAGTCTCCAAGAAACCACTTTTATTTATCATCCTTAAGGTGGACTAAATACCTATATTAGCATAATATATAGTTTATATAAAAAAAACATTCGGCACACAGATGGTACCCACAAAAATATAATTGTTCCATGTCTAAACCTGCTAAATAAAGTACAAACATTTCTATAATTTCATAAAACATGAAAAAATCAGAAGCTGTGGTAGACTAGCTTCGTGGTGAACTCCTCTCACTCCCCCTCACTATCGCTGTCGTGAATCATGATGGGAGACAGATGAGGAGCCGACGCCGATAGAGCGACATGAGCAGGCGGTGTTCGAATGATCAACCCGCCTCTCACCACTTGCTGATAAATAAAGTCCTGCATCCAAAATTATGAAGCTTCCAGATCAGTAAGGCGCTCAGACAAATATGGAACGCCCCGCTTCTAAGCTGGGCTGAACTGGCAGCTAGATTGCCCCTCATGCTTTACTGGAGGCCTCAGTTGCTGCTGCTGACTCTGATGCAGTGGCTCTGACGCACTCCACCTACCCATGGCGGAAGATTCACCCAGCTCTCCCTCATCTTCCTCATCATCTCAGCCCCTAGACGCATCATCAGGCATGTTGATGACAAACCTCCGGCTAGCCTTTCTCCCAACCACTCGCAGCAAATGACAACTCACTAAATTGGCCCTGGTGATCATGGAAGGGGCAGTGACCTGAACCATCAGAGGTAGCTGGCTCTAAACTCCCAAACTCTTCGCGATGTGGGTGATGTAGTAAGTACCCCCGATCACGCCCGCGAGGCCATAAGTGGCTTTGTGGTGGAAGAAATAGGCCAACATGTACCCAAGATGGATAGGGTACATGCTGCTGCATACTAAATAGGGAAATCAAGTCCTTCCACCCTACCACATTCTTACTCAGGGCCCTTGTGGTGAGTGAGTGGCTAAGTAAATGCTGCATATACCTCAGAGCGGGGAGACAATCTTTGTCGATTTGGCTCTACGGGCGACGTACTCCTCATTCACCCCGGTCAGATAACGCCAAGCGGCACGCAGAGTCACGCCTTATGGAAAATCAATGCATAATAGAGGGAAGTTAATCCGGGATGCCTCCACCTCGGTGTAGATGCCGACATGAATGGCAAGATCCGCAATGTGACAGTGAAGACATTCCCCATCATCCGAAATGAACAAGTATGTAAATAGAAGTTGTCCGTCGTTGTCTCCAATCAAATGTGGAAAGGAACTCCAAGGTCAGTTCCCGATACCCAAGCTCGTCACACACGAACAACTTTCTTCAAAAATCAAAGGAGTAAACGATGAGCACGACCTCCGCCAACGCACCATCATCCCCGATCGAATGGAGTTCGTTCTAATCTACAAGCTGCTGAGATAGGAATGGATTTTCCTTCAAAGAATTGTAGCACTTAGTATGCCCTGCCTTCGAAAAAGTTCCCATTATCCCCATGATCTGAGCAGGAGTCGCCAAAGAATGGCCGGGGCGTTGGTAGGCCTTTACCACATGGCAGTGTCCAGACTCCATGACAGCACAAGAAGGATGAAAAAGGTCTGAGATTTCAAGAGCCTACCGGAGGAGAAGGGCCCGATCACTGGAGAGGAAACGGAACGAAGAACGATGCACGCACAGCGGACCAAGCGAGAGATCTAGGGCGCACGCACAGTGGTCGGCCGACTGAAATTTGAAGAAACTTGGCCGGCGCACGACCAGTGGTCGTGCGATGTTAAGTAGTGCGCACGATCAGTGGTCGTGCACGGTGAAATTTTTCACGCGCCCAATTTTACAGTCAAATTCACACTGCTGAACACATGGGTTCACCATAGAGCTCATCACGTAGCTGGGCTACCACAACCCCTTAGACAAATAAATCTAACAACAAATCTAAACTAAAGATAAAAGGTACATATATTTTAAAACAAAAGAAATACTACCCTAGATAACTGTTGGGTTTATTGTCTCCCAACAGGTCTTATTCGGGAACCCATGCCCTCTCCTAGCTGATGGGCGTATGAAATCTAAAGTGCTCGGGCAGTTGTTCAAGTTCTCATTTCGGTAGCGGGTACTGAAATGGCGACAAAACAAATACCACCCTGCCTGTATAGGTATACCTGTCTTGAACAGCAGGCATGGGTGGAGTAAATGTTGTGAAGCTCGACGAATCTAACTCCACCTGCACTCGATCTCCATCAATGCTAGGCTGCATTACAAGTCCTTGCACTAATTGGACTGGTTGTACAATTAGTAACCTTAATATTGTGGATGATCCCAGTGTCATCTCCCATCGGCAAAATTGTGGGTGGTTCAACACAGCTGTCTAGGGTGATAAAAGAGTGTGCCAGAGCTGCATCCGCTTCGTCCTCGCCTTGGACTTCCTTACATGGGACAAAGGCTGCAACCTCGTCCATGAAAATGTCCTGTTCGACTGGATCTAGCATAATGCTACAAACACCAGCATCTCCCTGCGAATCAACCTCCACATCAGTGTCATAAACAGAAAAAATACTATGTAAGGTAGAGGATAGAGGAGTAGTGCTCTCAAAAAGGTCAAGCACAGGCTCCTCACTACTAACAAACTCAATACATGATGATATATGTACATCAGGAGTAAATAAATCCGTGTCAGTTTTGATATCGACAAATGTATCTGTGCGAATACTAGCATTGCTCCCTTCAAAATCGAATGGTGGCACTAGTAAATACATAGATACAAAAGAGATGCTGCAAGTTGACGGAGTGGAGACAATCCGAATGTCAGGTTCATCATCCTCCTCTAACTACGCCAAATAAGAAGCACACTCCTTCAAAGAGTGATCCCAACTCTGATAGAATAAACACTTCTTAGCAGGCCTTGTCAGTACAACGACCATCGTAACACCCCAAAATGTTGTAGGAGCGACGGGGATCGAATTTGGCCAAGACAGGGTTTGGGTGCAGGTGACACGGCCCCCGACACGGGCATGTCAAAGTCCGTGTCGGGCGTGTCGAGCTCGGGCCGTGTCGTCGACCAATTCAGGTCGACGATGGTCGTGTGGTGGAACACGGCCTAGGACACGGGCGTGTCCGAGGCCGTCACACCTGTGCTGTGCGGTTGGGTACACGGGTAATGACACGGGCACGAACACGGGCGTGTCTAGTTTACACGGGCATGTCCGATGCCGTGTCACCAAGCCGTGTACCTCTCTGACTGCGAAGTGTTGATTTATTGCACACGGGGGCGTGACACGGGTCCCGACACGGGCGTGTCGTAGGCGACACGGGCGTGTCGTAGGCCGTATCACATGCCGTGTTGCTGGTTTTCAATCTTGGTCGAGACGGCGAATGAGCTACACGGCCAGGCACACGGTCGTGTGCCAACCCGTGTTCGGCCCAGATTTTATGATTTTGGATTTAATCCGGACCGTTCGTTTCCTTGGCTTTGGATCCGATGGTGGGGGGCTGCTCCTGGGTGGTTATAGTCGGGAAATAGGGTTTAAAAACCCATTTTCCATTGACCAATCTCTCTCTAAAAGTTAGAGAGAAGGGAGAGCAAGGAGGAAGGAGGAGTCCAAGATCCAGCCGCCGGAAGAGCTTCGGAGCTCCGAATCGCGATCCGAGTCCAGATCCGCGGAGGCGACGCCGTTGCGGTGCTTTCCAACCGTATAGTTTTCGATGGTGCCACGGAAGCCCTCTTTTCCTTTGCATAGGAAGCCCTCTCTCGCGAGTGAGCGAAGAGTTGGAGCGTTCCTTGGGGTAGATATGTGAAGTCCCCCTTGTGTAGAGTCCGTATGCGAAAACGGACATAGGTATTGTGTGTGAAGCCTATCCGGACAAGTAGAGCCGGATCGGTGATGTTGCATTGCATTTGAACCGGGCAAGAATCCGGATGTTTGGGTGTTTTCGGGTTTTCTACGTGGTAGATTGCATCAGGGAGCCTTGGAGATTAACTCCAAGGTGCACCCGGAAAACTGGGCAAAAGCGTGTTTTGCCAACACGGTGGCCGAGGAGCCAACGTGAACATAACCGGGTTATGTGATTATTGTGGTGGGAACGGGACTCGGTGAGTCTTGACCTGCGCATATGGCTTAAATTGCCGTTGCGGTGTGAGCACGGGTCAGGTGGAACCGTACCCGGTCTATGTCGTTCAGTAGGACCGTTGGCATGGATGAGGGTCTTCGGCGGTCTATGGCTTAAATTGCCGTGACCAAGGCCAGGAAGGCAAAATGCTCATATGGATGACCGTCCAAGAGGCGGTGGAGGATTGGGAATGTCTATGGCTTGAATTGACGTGACGTTGGCCGGTTCGCCGAGAATGTGCCCTGAGTGCACGGGGTGTGTGGCCGTGCGAGCCTACGCCTGTGGTGAAGTGCAAATACTTTATATAAATGCCTATGCTAATAAAGTGCAGGGAAAGAGCATCGCCGCCCCGAGTGTGGGGGCAGGATCGTTATAATTTGGTCAGCATTGCTGACCGTTGCTATTTTTTGCCACCGGGCGGTGGTTTATTGCTTGTAGGTGCTGCGGAGCAGAGCGGGAAATAGCGGGCTAAAGCCCTTGTTGCTGTGCCGACCCTCGAAGGCCTAATTACTTATGTTTCTTTCCCGTTTTTCATGTATGGCCGGCCTGCGAGCCGAAGTATGAAAACACTTCTTTTGTTAAGTGAACAGTGTAAGGCCTTAAAGCCATTTCTCCTTTGTGTTATGTATACATTCCTGAGTTTGTAGTGGACATTCATGCTGTTGTGGCTGGGTTCTTATTTATGTTGCAACCTAATAAATTGCTTCCGCTAGGTGTGTGTAGGACGACATGATTGGTTGAATGGTTTCAACGCGTAACCAACCGGTCTATCCGTAGTATATGGCATCGGGCCCCGACCGGACCTACTACTATATGCTATGCGACGGATAGGGGTGTTACAAATTGGTATCAGACTTCTGGTTTCGGTCAAACTTAAATGAATTCGTGGACGAATTCACTTTAAGGGGTGGTGAGCACATATGTGCGTCATCGTTATAACATGAAAAGAACCCATGAATGTCCACTTAGGAATGAAAATATACATGTTTGAGGAACCTGCGTGTTCCTATAATTGCTGTTTGCAGTAATTTTTGGTCGCTTATCGGTGTTTTGCACGATTATAGGTGACCAGAAGTGGTGCTGGGCCGTCTGAACGGCCAGGTTCTGAGGCGAGCAGTGCGCCAAGTGAAGCACCTGCAACACCTCCGTCTGCCGAGACCGATAGGTTGGTGGCAGAAGCGGTCATGTCAATGATTAATGCGCAGCCTGCAAGGCAGGTGCAGCAGCCTACTCTTGCTGTGGAGCAAGTACCACTTCAGACGGAGAGCAAAGGAGGGTTGAGCAAGTAGTTTTGGAGCCAGAGTTGCCTCGGAGAGCAACTGAAGCACGTGATGGGCTTTCATCCACCGGAATTCACGGGGGCAGAAACCCCGACCCAAGCAGAGGATTGGCTCTCAAGGGTCAACAGGGTGATGACTGCGACTGAAACGGAAGAGTGGCAGAAGACCACTATAGCGACGTTCCTTTTGGATGGGGACGCAAGGTTATGGTGGGAAGGCCTAGAGCTACATCAGTTGCGGGGAAGGCCATTGGCCGAAGTTTCGATGGATGAGTTTGCGAGACTATTCATGGCTCGATACTTCCCCTCGGCGTAGAGAATTGCGCTAGAAAGCGAATTTCAGAAGTTGGTGCAAGGGGATTGCACCGTTGATGAGTACCTCCACGAGTTTACTCGGTTGGGGAGATATGCCGGTGCTACCTTCGCAGACGAGGAGCGCAAGACGAGCCGCTTCTATGAAGGGCTAAGAGATGATTTAAGGTTACTACTGTCGGGGCCCAAGGCGCAGGGTTTCATGACCCTGGTCAGTTCGGCCCGGTCCTTGGAGAAGGACATGAAGAATGTCCAAGCGAAGAAGGAATCCGCTAGTAAGAAAGCGGAGTTCAAGGCACCAACTACGTCGAAGTCGGGCTACCGCAGATTCGATAAGAAAGCTAAGACGTTGGGTCCAGCTTCTTCAGGTGCCTCGGGGGCAACTACCAATCGAACCCCGGGCGCTTGTTTCACGTGTGGAAAGACAGGGCACTTTGCCCGTGATTGCTGGAGTGGACACTCAAAGTCCGAAAGGAAACAAGGAGCTACCTACGAGGAGAAGGGCAAAGCGGTGGAGTCGACCGCGTCCCACTATGCTCCGACTCAGCCTAGAGTCTATAACTTGGGCCAGCAGGAGGCCATCAAGCAGGCAGATGTGGTGACAGGTATGAGTTAATTTATAGCAAGTTAGCTTTAATACCGTTATCTATTGCTTGTTAGCCTAATATTGTTTGTATAGGCTTTGTTGTGATTAATGATAGTCCGGCACGGGCACTGTTCGACACGGGAGCTTCACATTCCTTCTTGTCCGAAAGTTTCATATCGCGCATCGGAGTCCCTTCTTCGATGGCGAAGGACAAGTTGGATGTGTTGCTACCGAATGGGTGCTCGATGCGTGCGGACAGGGTGTGCGCCGTAAAGGTTCACATTGGGAGCCAAGAGTTCGACTTGCTAGCGTCATTGCTGCCGCTAGTAGAGTTCGACTTGATCTTTGGAATGGATTGGCTTTCGGAGCAGAAAGCTTGGATTGACTGTGACCGGAAGGAGGTCAAGCTGGGTGTAGGGCGGGAGACTACATTCGAGGGGCTAAAGGGGTCGAGCAAGACACTAATGTCTGCTCTTCAGGTGGTGAAGGCGGTTCGTGCTGGTGTAGAGCTGTTCTTCGCAATAGTGGGGGCTGTAGAGCCAAAGTCCACGTTGGATAGCATTCCCGTGGTTTGCGAATACCCCGATGTGTTCCCGGATAGTCTTCTCGGAGCCCCACCGCAGCGGGAGATTGATTTCACCATCGAGCTCGTGCCGGGGGCCAAACCGGTGTCACGTGCTCCGTATAGGTTGGCGCCTAAGGAGATGGCAGAGTTGAAAGTTCAGCTAGAGGAGCTGATGGAGCAAGGGTATGTGCGTCCAAGCTCGTCGCCTTGGAGCGCACCGGTCCTCTTCGTTAAGAAGAAGGATGGTAGTATGCGGTTGTGTATCGACTATAGAGAATTGAACAAGCTGACGGAAAAGAATAAGTACCCGATCCCGAGGATTGATGATCTCTTTGATCAGTTAGTCGGATCGTCGGTATACTCCAAGTTGGACTTGAAGTCGGGGTACTATCAGCTGAGGATCAGGGAGTGTGATATCCCGAAAATGGCGTTCAGTACGAGGTATGGGCATTTCGAGTTCACGGTCATGCCGTTTGGACTGACGAATGCGCCATCGGTATTTATGGATTTGATGAACAGGACGTTCCGAGATTTCCCGGATCGCTTTGTGATCGTCTTTATTGACAATATTTTGGTGTACTCGCAGTGCGAAGAAGATCACTTCAAGCACTTGTATCTAGTGTTGGAGACTCTGAGAAGGAATGAGTTATACGCAAAGTTCTCCAAGTGCGAGTTCTGGCTACCCTCGATAGCGTTCCTTGGTCACATTGTTAGTGGGGAAGGTATAGCGGTGGATCCGGCGAAGTTCGTTGCGATACGGGAGTGGCCTGCGTTGTCTTCTGTCGCGGAAGTCCGTAGTTTTCTCGGGCTTGCCGGATATTACAGGCGCTTCGTAGAGAACTTCTCGCGGATAGCATTACCTCTCACGAAGTTAACAAGGAAGGGTCAGAAATTCTTGTGGACGCAAGAGTGCGTGCAAGCTTTTGAGGAGCTGAAAAGACGGTTGACTACGGCGCTAGTGCTTAGTTCGCCGAGTGGGACCGAGGGCTTCGAGGTGTATAGCGATGCTTCGGGTAGTGGCTTGGGCTGCGTGTTGTTGCAGCATGGGAGCGTGATAGCATATGGATCGCGTCAGTTGAAGGTGCACGAAAGGAATTATCCGGTGCACGACTTGGAGTTGGCGGCCGTGATATTTGCACTCAAGTTGTGGAGGCACTACCTTTACGGCGTAAGGGTCGATATATACACCGATCACAAGAGCCTAAAATACTTGTTGGATCAAAAGGACCTCAATATGAGGCAGAGGAGGTGGATGGAGTTCCTAGGGGACTACACCTTCAAAATACATTATGTACCCGGGAAGGGGAACGCAGTTGCGGATGCGCTGAGCCGCAGGGCACCCGCCCAAGCCAAATGGTTGTCGGTGCATGATGAGCGGCTAGTACGGGAGTTGGAGGAGCTTGAGATCTGTTGCGTGACAAGCAGACGAGCACCAAAGCAATGTTAAACTGGACAGAGGTGCAGTATGACCTGGCTGACCGGGTTCGGCAGGCATTGGAGTTAGATGACTCCATGAAGGAGCTTATGGAGGCCGCTCTGGATGGGTCAAATTCCCAGTTCTCGGTGGAAGATGGTTTATTGAGGAAGGATCATCGGTTGTGCGTCCCGAGTGGGGGTAACCTCCGGGCGGAGTTGATGTACGAGGCTCATCATACCAAGTACTCAATCCACCCAGGGAGCACGAAGATGTATCGTGATCTCAAGAAGTTGTTTTGGTGGCCGGGGCTCAAGAAAGATGTGGCGTTGTACGTGGCTAAATGCCAAACGTGCGCCTTGGTGAAGGCGGAGTGCCAAAAGCCGGGAGGATTTCTGAAGTCCTTGCCTATACTGGAGTGGAAATTCGACGATATATCTATGGACTTTGTGCACGGGTTTCCAAGGTCGCAGAAGGGGAACGACGCCATCTGGGTGATCGTAGATCGGCTAACCAAGGTGTCGCATTTCATTCCGCATAGGAAGGATGATCCAGTGGAGAAGTTGGCGAAGCTATACGTGGATAATATTGTTAGGCTGCATGGTGTGCCCCGTAGCATTGTGAGTGATCGCGATGGGCGGTTCACGTCAAATGACTGGAGGTTGGTGCAGCAGATGCTGGGAACAAAGTTAAAGTTCAACACAACTTTCCATCCGCAGACGGATGGGCAGACCGAGAGGGTCAATAGAACGATGGAGGACATGCTACGCATGTGTGTTCTGGATTTCGGTAAGCTTTGGGAAGACCACCTGTATTTGGTGGAGTTCGCGTACAACAACAGCTACCAAGCGAGTATACAAATGGCGCCCTTCGAGGCCCTGTATGGTAGGAAGTGTCGCACGCCGTTATCGTGGCTCGAAACGGGTGAGGCAAGGTTGTACAAGAAGCAGGAGGTGGAGAGTGTTACCTCGTTAGTGCGGATCATTCGGGAGCGCTTGTTGATCGCTCAGGACCGGCAGGCGAAGTATTACAATGCCAAGCACCGGAACGTGGAGTTCGCGGTAGGCGATTGGGTATATTTGACAGTGAAGCCGTTCAAGGGGGTTTCGCGGGTGAGACGCTTGAAGAAGCTGAGCCCAAGATACCTTGGACCTTTTGAGGTTCTGGAGCGAGTCGGCAAAGCGGCTTACCGTTTGAGGCAATCGGTGGAGTTAAGTGGATTACATGATGTGTTCCACATTTCTGTGTTACGGAAGGCGGTGCAAGAGCCTTCGAAGGTGATCGCGGCTGATCAAGTGCCGGTGGACGAAGGGTTGACGACTAGGGTCAATCCCATTCGTATTGAAGATGTTGAGGTCAAGAGGCTTCGTACCAAAGAGATCCGGATGGTTAAGGTCCGGTGGGATAATTGCGGGCGTGAGGAGCTCTCTTGGGAACGAGAGCAGACTATGCTCGAGGAGTACCCGGAATTGTTCCGCTCAGGTATTGTTTTACGTTAAGTCCTGTTTTTCGTTTATTAATTTCGTGGGCGAAATTCTTTAAGGGGGGTAGAATTGTAACACCCCAAAATGTTGTAGGAGCGACGGGGATCGAATTTGGCCAAGACAGGGTTTTGGTGCAGGTGACACGGCCCCCGACACGGGCGTGTCGAAGGCCATGTTGGGCGTGTCGAGCTCGGGCCGTGTCGTCGACTAGTTCAGGTCGACGATGGTCGTGTGGTGGAACACGGCCTAGGACACGGGCGTGTCCTAGGCCGTCACACCTGTGCTGTGCGGTTGGGTACACGGGTAATGACACGGGCACGAACACGGGCGTGTCTAGTTTGACACGGGCATGTCTGATGCCGTGTCACCAAGCCGTGTACCTCTCTGACTGCGAAGTGTTGATTTATTGAACACGGGGGGCGTGACACGGGTCCCGACACGGGCGTGTCGCAGGCGACACGGGCATGTCGGAGGCCGTGTCACATGCCGTGTTACTAGTTTTCAATCTTGGTCGAGACGGCGAATGAGCTACACGGCCAGGCACATGGCCGTGTGCCAACTCGTGTTCGGCCAAGATTTTATGATTTTGGATTTAATCCGGACCATTCGTTTCCTTGGCTTTGGATCCGACGGTGGGGGGCTGCTCCTGGGTGGTTATAGTTGGGAAATAGGGTTTAGAAACCCATTTTCCATTGGCCAATCTCTCTCTAAAAGTTAGAGAGAAAGGAGAGCAAGGAGGAAGGAGGAGTCCAAGATCCGGCCGCCGGAAGAGCTTCGGAGCTCCGAATCGCGATCCGAGTCCAGATCCGCGGAGGCGACGCCGTTGCGGTGCTTTCCAACCATATAGTTGTTGATGGCGCCGCGGAAGAACGCAAGGGTAAGGATTTCTCATCCTTGGGCATGTGAAGCCCTTTTTTCCTTTGCATAGGAAGCCCTCTCTCGCGAGTGAGCGAAGAGTTGGAGCGTTCCTTGGGGTAGATATGTGAAGTCCCCCTTGTGTAGAGTCCGTATGCGAAAACGGACATAGGCATTGTGTGTGAAGCCTATCCGGACAAGTAGAGCCGGATCGGTGATGTTGCATTGCATTTGAACCGGGCAAGAATCCGGATGTTTGGGTGTTTTCGGGTTTTCTACGTGGTAGATTGCATCAGGGAGCCTTGGAGATTAACTCCAAGGTGCACCCGGAAAACTGTGCAAAAGCGTGTTTTGCCAACACGGTGGCCGGGGAGCCAACATGAACATAACCGGGTTATGTGATTATTGTGGTGGGAACGGGACTCGGTGAGTCTTGTCCTGCGCATATGGCTTAAATTGCCGTTGTGGTGTGAGCACGGGTCAGGCGGAACCGTACCCGGTCTATGTCGTTCGGTAGGACCGTTGGCATGGATGAGGGTCTTCGGTGGTCTATGGCTTAAATTGCCGTGATAAGGGCCAGGAAGGCAAAATGCTCATATGGATGACCGTCCAAGAGGCGGTGGAGGATTGTGAACGTCTATGGCTTGAATTGACGTGACGTTGGCCGGTTTGCCGAGAATGTGCCCTGAGTGCACGGGGTGTGTGGCCATGCGAGCCTACGCCTGTGGTGAAATGCAAATATTTTATATAAATGCCTATGCTAATAAATTGCAGGGAAAGAGCATCGCCGCCCCGAGTGTGGGGGCGGGATCGTTATAATTTGGTCAGCATTGCTGAACGTTGCTATTATTTGCCACCGGGCGGTGGTTTATTGCTTGCAGGTGCTGCGGAGCAGAGCAGGAAATAGCGGGCTAAAGCCCTTGTTGCTGTGCCGGCCCTCGAAGGCCTAATTGCTTATGTTTCTTTCCCGTTTTTCATGTATGGCCGGCCTGCGAGCCGAAGTATGAAAACACTTCTTTTGTTAAGTGAACAGTGTAAGGCCTTAAGGCCATTTCTCCTTTGTGTTATGTATACATTCCTAAGTTTGTAGTGGACATTCATGCTGTTGTGGCTGGGTTCTTATTTCTGTTGCAACCTAATAAATTGCTTCCGCTAGGTGTTGTGTAGGACGACATGATTGGTTGAATGGTTTCAACGCGTAACCAACCGGTCTGTCCGTAGTATATGGCGTCGGGCCCCGGCCGGACCTACTGCTATATGCTATGCGACGGATAGGGGTGTTACACCTTCAAACAGTGATCCCAACTCTGATAGAATAAACACTTCTTAGCCAGCCTTGTCAGTACAACGGGTACTGACGCCGAAAAGTAGTAGTGCGGTAATGGAGGCGCGGATGAGTAGCTTTATAGCTTATGTATAGCATATCGAGTACCAAATGAGGTTGGTGCTCTATATCTAGATCCTTGAGTGTCATGGCTACCATACTCCTTAGGACATCTATCACTCGCATGAGAGATATCTCCACACCAGTGGCAACGGATATTAAAGCTGGCCCACATTGCAGAGATCACGAATTTCAAGGAATAAACTACCTTGCATAGGTTTTCAATAAGAATATAATAATTTCAACGGATATAAAAATAAAAAATAAACTGGGGAAAGAAAAACAAATTCAAAAACAAGCAACTCTGTCGTAACTCCCTTAATAAAACACAATCAACAATATGCCTGCACTCCCCAACAAAGACGCCAAAAACTTGATGCGTTGAACGGCAAGTGTACCGGTCGCTGTCAAATAATAATTTGGGAATAGCTTCCCCGAATATTGATCTCGAGGGAATGCAGGAAGGGCACGTGATAGCATTGTGTGAAGATCGTCACTAAGAGCGAAAATAAACAACATGGGGTTTTGGTTTGGTTTCCTAATGCTACAAAACAGAAAAAAAACTACTGCGGGTCGCCAGCACCGCTTCGCTTGGTGGATGAGTGACTGCAGGCCGCTATGCCGTGCTTCGGTATGCGGATGGATGGAGAGCAAATGAGAAAGTGAGGGTCGTAAACACCTCTTCAAAGACCTACTCTAGCCCTTGTTAGAGTGGAATCTAGTGCGCTAGTGATTGAGTGCAAGCTTAGGCGAGTGCATCACAACTACAACAGACCAAGTAACTAACCAAACATACTTCATTCATAAACAAATGAAAAGTAAGTTAAAGTCGATTACAAGCTTAAAGTTACAATCCACAAGAGAAAAGGTAGAGTAAACCGCAAGAGGGAAGGCGTAGCCGTGGCTCTTGGTCGGAGTGGTGGGTTGTCAATCCACTTCACGACACGAACTGTGGTCACTATCAGATGCAAGTGGGTTGTCAATCCACTTGTTCTTCTCTGTCTTCTTTCTGTTCCTTTGATCTTTTCTTCCTTTCGTCCAGAGAAATGTCACCAAGAGTTTCGGTTGCTTGTTGCTGATGGCCGGGAGCTCTCCTAAGGTTCAGGATTGCTTCGGATGGCCGGAGAATGCTTCCCGGGGCTGTAGATGGGTGGAGGAACTGTATAGAAGTAGAACGACACTTCCCACGCACTTCCCGATCGCAGAAATGGCGAGCATTTCCCTAAATCATGGAACATGCCCTTAAATACGGAGGCAGAATAAGCAGAGCGCACGATCAGTTGTGCACGACCAGTGGTCGTGCGCACTGTCGTCCGATGATCGTGCACAATTCCAAAATAAACCTGCAACTTGGACAGAAATATCAGCATATATGCGCACGATCAGTGGCGCACGACTGATGGTCGTGCGCACTGAATCCACTGATCGTGCGATTGGCAAAGATAGAATTGTAGAAATATGAGGTAAACACGCATGAGCTGTGGAGCACGACCAGTGGTCGTCCGAGCAATGGCCAGTGCTCGTGTGATTACCCGGGAAGAACAAGGAAAATGAGGCGGACAGAGTGCACGATCACTAGCGCACGACCAGTGGTCGTCCACAATAGGTCTCGTGATCGTGCGTTCGTCAAGACAGAAATGAGTAAATGGAGAATGTAGTGCGCATGATCGGTGGCGCATGACCGGTGGTCGTGCACAGTGAGTCCAGTGATCGTGCGCAGTATTCCTGTACCATTTGGGATTTCCCAAGCGATTCCGGAACACGTACGCGACCCAAGCACCTGCAGTAGAAACAGATAGGCCAGCAAAAGTGCACACTACATTCTCCAGACACAGTAATGGAACAAGTAACACAAACGAAAATACAGAAACAACGAAACCACACTGAAAACGGGCCTAAGGTGCACTTGAACATGAAATGGACAGATAAACAAATATAAGAGGTTATGCTCTCAAGTGCAGTGCAATAACGATAAAACTTTCCCAGATGAGTCCAAAAATAAGTGTATAATTTTAAAAGTAGTAATGGAGCCTCTTGGTAGAGAACTCAATCACTGCTTAGCCTTGGTGCGCAAAGAAAAAGGAAAATGCCTTAGTCGAATGGCATCATCAGAAACCCCGTTTATTTTAAAAGTATCACAAATTTCTAAAAAGTTAGAAATATACGCATTTGGGTCCTCATCTTGAAGCCCATCAAATTGTACCGATTGTTGTACAATTTGAATTATGCTTGACTTCAATTCAAAGTTATTGTTCGCAATAGCGGGTCAAACAATACTTGATTGTGCCTCATCCAAATTTTGCCGAGCATAGTAGGACATAGTCCATTCTTCGGCCATATTTGGATTTTGATTACCCAAATTAAAAGAAAATTGTGAAGAAGGGGAGGCGGAGGAAGAAGAAGAAGACGAAGATTGTGAAGAAGAAAAAGTGTTACCTACGAATTCCTAAACAAAATCTAGAGAATTGAGGTCACGGATTCTTATGCGTCGCCGTAAGCTTTGCTCGATCTCCGGATCCAAGTCAAATAGATTTGACGGATTACCTCGGGTCATACACCAAAATAAAATGAAAGATAAAAGTTTTAAGATTAAAAATTTATAAAATAAAATTTCCCGGACTTCCCAAGGGCTACCCAGTGACGGGTTCGCAAGGTACTAGGCGGTATTGCTGGATGAAAACCCGGCACGGCCCTTTTGCAAGAAACTTTTAATTATAAAAAATTAAAGTTAAAAATTTTAAAGAAAACAAACGAAATAATAAAAAAAGATATAAAATTAATAGATTCTTTCTTTCAAAATATCGACAAAGAAAAGTCCCCGACAACGGCGCCAAAAACTTGATGGATATTTTCTCCACGCTAACGCGTGTTTCCAATTGATGAGGCAAGTATACCTATCGTTCGGAGTATAGAATCACGTGTCGTATAATGACTCGGGGCTTGTCGAGTACTTGTACTCACAAGAAAGAGCTATTATCTTATCGGATGGGAAATTTGGTTTTTGATTAAAACAGACAAGGAAAAGGAAGCGTTAAACTTAGAAAGAGAAATTTGATGATGGGGAAGCTAGCACTTGATCTAGAATCCCCATGGGATAAAATAAACCTTCTTGAAAAATAAAGCAATGCGAGTTCTTAAATTGCTCACTCGATCGTGGAGGTTCCTAAAGTACAAAAGCGTCTCTTTCGAGCTCATGCTTTTGACTAACCTTAGGTTGATCGATTAAGACCTCTCGGCCAGTCGAAACCCCTAAGCTTGCTTTAGGCGGTGAACCACTCTATTGGATTTGACTCCAATCCGGAGGTTTTATGTCATCCTCTCTCGAGGAGTGCATGCAACTCCTTTTATCCTTGAATGATCTCCTCATATCCGCAACCTCTCGGTCATTTAGGATACGGATCTTAGATCGAAGATCATATCCGCGCAATATGAAATCGACAAAAAATAATTCAAGAATAAATCGTAAGTGAGCAAGATCAAGAACAAGATATTTTTGGTAAAATAGAAATGTTTTTTTTTATTCCAAGGATCACCATGATCAAGTGCTAAATTAAATTTAGCTACTCATCATGATTAGGGAATTACAAAATAGGGTAGGGAGATAGATGATTAAAATGAAAAGTAAACTTGAATTTAAACTTACACAATGTAAAATTAGACTAGGAAATGAAAAATACAGCAAAATAAAACAGCAAACTACAAGATTACAACTCCCAAAATTCCCGACCTCAGCATCTGAAGCTATTTGGAATTTATAGAAAAATTTGCTGGTTGGTCACGCCCTAGGTCACGCCCATGACCTAGGGCATGTCAGGCTCGGAACCATCATCTTGAAGCCCCGAGAATGTTGGAGGAGGAAACTGCCAAAATCTGTTAACTGGAGGGTCACGCACCTAGGTCAAGCCCGAGACCTAGGGCGTGTGAGATCTGTTTCTGGAAAACAGCGAGAATCTGAAAACGACGGGAGTAAACTGCTCTTGATGGAGGCATCACTCCCACCTGATCATGCCCGTGACCAGGATCATTTCTAGCTACAATGACATACTGGCAACAACGACACGAATGATTGGTTAATTGGCTGAAAATGCACTGGACATGCCCTGGGTCACGCCCGTGCCCAGGGCATGTCAATTTAATCCGATGTGGCAGCGGCTTAACGGTTCTTCCACAGTTGGAACGCCTCGTGTAAGGATGACACAGGCGTGTGATAATGCAACACGGGCGTGTCTGTGGCTGATCGACAATCTTTGGTCATGGGTCGACGATTTGCGTTGACTATCTTTGCTCGTGTGTGTCACGCCCCTGGTCACGCCTATGGAGGGTGTGTCACCGAGCGTGTCTAGGCAAAAAAGAAGAAAAATCCCTGTTTTGCTCCAAATAATTGATAGATCAGCCCTGCAATATTGAAAATTTTTTTATTAGAACAAATAAATATAAAATATAGAAACTAGTTAATTGTAAACATAATATTATAAATTGATATAAAATATCTAACTATTAATTAGAAAATAGTAAATGAGATATAACAATAATTAGAGTTATCAAGCATGAATGCCATTCAGTGCCAAAGCTATGAATAGTTTATTTTACGGGCTTGGTCAAGATATTTTCAAACAAATATATACGCTTCCTACTGCATATGATATATGGAATTTTATTGAGCTAACTTATAGTTCTCTTTCTATAGGTAATGAATCAGAGCAATTTCTCATGGATCCACATGAAGAAACATATAGAGACTTGCTCTTGGAGGAATACAGGATGACCACATCGATAGAAAGGGAAGATGAAATCTTAACGTTGGATGAGGAAACACATGGAGATGTCAAAGAAACTCTACACCTCAATCTTGCCTCATCAAATTCTCTTTTAACTTATAAATCTATCTAGGTGGATAGATTTCGAATGACTTGGGGCTCCTTAAAATCCAAAATATATAAAAGTGATAGCTCAAAGCAAACAAAAAAAAGGGAAATTCTACAAGCTATCAAATGTCTTGTTAAGGACCCCCCAAGCACTACTCATTCCTCCTTATAAGTCTTTATGAGCATTGTGAGGATGAGCACTTTGGTTCAAAGAGTCATTTCGAACTTGTGCATAGACCCAAACTTAAGCTTAGTGCCCCTAGTTTACATCTTGGTATGACATAGATTGTCATGTGAGGTGATTAATTCACTCTATTTCTCTTGTGTTAGCATTCTCAAGAATCGAGATAAACATGTAAAATAAGATATTTCTACTGAGTTTTTTTATCTTTCGATGCTACATGTACACATGTCATTACTCTATCTAATGCTTCCACGCATAAGAATTGGACTGAAACTCAACTATCTATTTTTCGCACAATATGTACTAGAACATGATTTACACTCATGACATTTTTACAATGTTTTCAATTTGATTGAATGTATAACTCTCATATCATTATATTTCTACTCGTTGTATGTTTAGTTAGGTCTGTGTGGTCCAATTCACATAAAATCTGAAAAAATGATTTATCTATGCTCGTGTATTTCTGCTCTTATGTATGACCAATGTACTTCATAGTCTCTGATTTGCATTTTTTGGGTCAACCCTATGTCTCTTAATGTCTGCTTTACCTTGTGTGTGCACCATTTGAATTCTATCTAAACATTCATCATATCTACTATTTTTCATCTTGCATGTCTGGTCGGCCTCGCCCACCCTTTTAATATTATCAAAGGGGGAGAATAAAGTGGTCATGAGTACGCTCTATGCTCTTGATTATGGGATTAGGAGAGGTCACAAGTAGGGGGAGTGCACATTGATAGGGGGAGCATGTCGAACATGTAGATAGGGGGAGCGCGTGTAGGGAAACCATATAGAGAACCTGCTGCAACCTGATGGTAGTCTATTACTCGTATTCTTTATATGCACTATATCTCTATTATTTCTCATGAACGAAAGTTGATATTATCAAAAGGGGGAGTTTGTTGGAACCGATGTTTCACATTCCTTATGTTTGGGAATATAAACTCCCAGGTTGTATTTGATCACGTCTTGTGTTGATGTGCAGGTTGACAGGTGCAAGGAAAGAAAATCTCTTCTGGAGATACCGCCGGGCATTAGAAGTTACCGCTGGGCGGTAACTAGAATTAAATGGACATGACGCTCGGAAGCTATTGAAAAGCGATAGTACTACCGCCCGTGCTAGCCCAATGGATTCATTCGACATGGCGCTCGGGAAGCTATCGGACAGCGCTAGCTGTTACCGCGCCATGCTATCTCACTCAACGCTATGTTGAGAGCATTGGGAAGAAAAGCATCGAGTGCATCGAGACAGTGGCATTGATTGGATGCTACCTCCAGGCACTACCACTTACCGCGCCGTAATATCCGCTCAACGAGTGTCGAACCTGGTTCATCGTGCTGCTAGCCTATCGCAAAATGCTACCACTTACCACCCCGCGCTATCCGCTCAATGAGCATCGAACCAGGTTCATCGAGCTACTGAGCTACTGCCTATCTCTAGTACTACCGCATGCGCTATCGAAATGAATTATTTTGACTTAGCGCTCTGGAAGAAATCGGCGCTAGCCCTACCGCTCTGCGATAGCCTCTCGACGACTCGACATGACTGTTCTCGAATCATTGCGTCCAACATTACCGCGCGACGGAAGCTGTAACCGCGCGACGCTAGCAACGATAAAACAAAAAATATTCATTTTGAATATGAAAGTGATAGATCTGATATGCTTAAGAGTTTTTAGAAAATAAAATGCAAAATAAAATTCACAGCACATAATGAAGAAAACAGAGCAAGCAATCCATACGACACAAGGAACTATAGTGGTTCCCTCTCAATAGGTACGTCCACTCTTCTACCACCCTGGTAGGAATCCACTACAGGTTTTTGATCAGGTGCCCTGCCACCAATTGATCTGATTTAGGTAGATCTAAAGACCCTTTGAGCTTTTGATCAGGTGCCCAAAAACCAAACACTTGTTTTTGATCAGGTGCCTTGCCACCAAAGGGGTTTACTTTTGAAGAGAGTAATAACCCTGTACACTGTTTAGAAAACTAGGAGTTGATGATATTCTTCTCTGTTCTCAAATCAAAAGAGAGAAGACTAGTGGATTCAATAGTTGATGATGATGTCAAAGCTCCCCCTGAAAATATGTATTAGTTCAGGAATGATGGGAAGCTTTGCTACAGGGTGTAGGCCTTCAACTAGATGAAAATCTTCAGCAAGCTCTGTAGACAAATTTGAATATGTTGTCTCTTGAAATCCTGGATCAGAGAGAAGAAGATGAAGTTGATTTCCTCTGTTAGAAAACTTATTGCAGAGTTCTTCTTTTATAGAGAGAAAAAATCTTCCTGCTTTTTCTCTCTTTATCTCTTTTATCTTCTGTATATAATATATATATATATCCACTGGGCTGAGGAAGGTCATTTGAATTCTTGTCTGATACGGCATAGACATTTCCAAGAAAGGAAACTGTCTTGGAAAGGTAACTGACAATAAATCTCTGAATTGTTTCATATTTAATGCAGCCTCCCAACGGCTATATTCATAAGAATATTTAGCATTAAATATATTAGCTGTAAATTCCTTTACTTAAGCCTTGAATTACTCTAGCCAGCTGTCACCAATAACTGCACAGGAAATCACCAAAATTTAATCTGAAAGCTTCTCCAATCTGCGCTCGACTATAGTTGAACTCCGTTCGACTATAGTGGAACTCCGTTCGACTATAGTTGAACTCCGTTCTACTATAGTTGAACTCCGTTCTACTATAGTTGAACTCCGTTCTACTATAGTTGAACTCCGTTCTACTATAGTTGAACTCCGTTCTACTATAGTTGAACTCCGTTCTACTATTTTTGGACTGGAATTCTGAACTTCAAAACTGAACTTCTCTGGAATTTTCTGCACTTTCTTCTTGGATTCTTTTGATGTATAGCTGGAGAATCCTATGACCCTTAGACTATACAATTTGGGTCAAACTAATAATCCTAATAATGATCCTAACCCAAATCAGAACCTAAGGTTCCAACAGAATATTATTCAAGATTTGGACGGCAGCTAGCACAACAAGGGCGCAAACCTATCGCCGGGCGCTAATATTACTGCCGACGGTAGCCTATTTTCATGAAGATGTATAAAAGGCTGCCTTGGTTTTTGTGCCCTGACTAAATAAGGAAATCTAGATGAAAGTTAGAAAGAATTTCCTGCAATCTAGGTTTCAGCCGTCTCCTTGCATCCGTTCTGATCATCTTCGTCTAAAAAGAAGAAAGCCGTCTCCCTCCCATTCACACACGAAGAACTCCTGTGAGCCAAGAACGACAATGACTACAGAGAATCAATATGTTGCAAGAACAAAGATCTCTTGAGAGCCAAGGACTACAATGACTACGAAGAGTTATTTAGTTACAAGCACATGAAGATAAGGAGGGATTTTGTTCTCTGGAAGTTACCGCCGCGCTGTAACTAGTTACCGCCCCGCTATAACTTCCTGCACAACTCTCTCTATTTAAAATAGCCCGAACATGAGTTTCTTGAGATGATTTTAAACGAAATTTGAAAGGGGAGTTCGCCCTAGCCGTCTAAAGGGAAGGAAGGTGTCATCCCAACTCATTGAGGAGGCGAGTTATTTAGAGGATGTCAAAATGAACTCAAGCACAAGGATCGAAGGCTACCAATATAATGATAAAGAATCCTTCGTCCTAATACTCTCGTGAAGGATCCTCGCTATAAGAAACCCTCATCAAGCACTCATCTTCACGGATCTGAAGAACATCGAAGAGAAAGACTCTCAAGCCACAAAGATCGAACCTTCACAAGCAAATCATCATCCACATCAAGGGTTTGAGTTAGAGGGGAGTTTTCTCTTAATATGTGTATTTTACTTTGAACCCTTTTTATCCAGTTGTTTGTGTGAGGAAAATCGACTAGTAATGGTCGTGGGAATCCAGGTAGAATTCTGCGGGAAATCATCTTGGGGATAGGGATGTCTAGATCGGAGGATATAGCGGGGCTATAAGACCCTTCCTTGTGTGGAGGTGAAGAGCCAGCTCGAAGAACTTTCTTGGAGGGAAAGGTAGAGAGAAAACAGGTCCGAGTTTTGGATCTGTATAGAAAAGAGAGGAAGTCTAGATCGGGTGATCTAGCGGGGCTATAAGACACCTCCTTGCGTGAGGGTGAAGAGCCGGCTCGAAGACTTTTCCTGGAGGGAAAAGGAGAGAGCCAACCGGTCCGTGGAGCGGGTCGGTATAGAAAACCAAAAGGTTTTTAGATTCACTGCCTCCGATCTCCGGCGTCATGGAGATAAAACTTTTGTAGTAGTTAAAACCATGTATGAGTTTAATTTGAATAAATAACATTTACTATTTGTTTTTTGTGCTTATACTGCTGTGATTGTTAGCCTGTGATACTCTCAAGTGTGCGTAGATCTCTAAGGAGGAATTTGCCCATAAAAACAAGGTCTGTGACCTACCGTCGCGTGCTAACAAGTTAGCGCCTCGCAGTAGCTTCTAGAACTAGATTTTTTGGAAAAAAATAAATTGAATTTTTAATTAACGCTCGAAACCTTATTCACCCCCTCTAAGGTTGTCCACAAGATCCAACACAACCCTCCGGGATGGAGACAAGGCTAGAGGCCACTCCTACAACCTCCACTACAGGCTATGGCGATCAGTCGGGGTAGGGGAAGAGGAAGAGGAGCAAGAGGAGCAGGCGTTAGGAGAAGGAACCAGCCAGTAGAGGGATAGATAGAGGAGGTGGCGTTGCCGTATTTTGACTTCCATCAGGAGGAGGGTCACGCGACAGCCACATGCTTAGTGTTCTTGGAGATCAAGAGGGTTAGAGGCCTAAGGTTATAACAACCATTAGTGAGGATAGAGGAGGTAACCCGTAGGATGGAGGAGGAAGACCGATGTGTGGATAGAGAAGACGTAGGTACTCGAGGAGCGATTAGGGTGATCCATGGTGGGGTGGGGATCAAGGTCACTTTGAGGGAGAGCCTGCAAACCATGTTTTTGGTCCATTGCCCATAATTTCCTAGATTTGAAGAACTCAATCATATCATTGACATACACAAAGTTGTATTTGATGTATGGTTAAGTTTCATGTGCAGGGTGAAAACTTGAAGAAATGACTAAGTACAAAAGTGTCGACACACTTCACAACTATGTCTACATTTTATAAGAGAAGTGCTGAGTAATGACTTGAAGCAAGTACAAAAGTGTCGACGCACTTCACAACTATGTAGACACCTTTGTAGGAGAAGTGTCGAGATCAGAAAAATACAAGACAGCAGTGTCAAGACACAACACTTCATTCGACAGTTCAGAGAGTTGTGTCGAGACAATTCAGTTATCTCGACACCTTGAAGATCAAGTCAGCTGAAGGATGCTGGATGAAGAAATGTAGCTAAGTCCACAGGCATTGAGTGAAGTCTATTCACTCAACGCCAGTTAAGTAAAAGCGTTGAGTATAGCTTGGTCAGTCTAAGCCTAACTATTGGCTAGACAGAAAATTTGCTAAGTCCACAGGCGTTGAGTGTAGTTTACTCACTCAACACCATACAAAAAAAAGTCGTGAGACAGGCTGAGGCAGTCAAAGCATAAGGAGAAACTGGTTGAAATGTGGCTAAGTCAATAGGCGTTGAGTGTAGTTTACTCACTCAACGCCATACAACATAAATCATTGAGTATAGCTCAGACAGTCAATGCCACAGAAAATCTGTGTAGATATTTGACTAAGTACACATGCGTTGAGTAAAGCTTACTCACTCAATGCCATGTGATAAAAAGCATTGACTGAACTTTTGTATGTCAGAGACTGTGATTTCACAGAAATTTGGCTAAGTCCAAATGCGTTGAGTGTAACTTACTCACTCAATTCCAAATAAACAGAAGATTATTTGTTAAGTAGTTTGACATTAAGTAAAGCTTACTCACTCAACGCCAAGTGACAAAATCTGTCTAAGTAATATGGCGTTGAGTGATGAAGGCTCACTCAACGCCTAGTAACAGAAAGATTGGCTCAGGCAAAAAATGTTGAGTGATGAATACACACTCAATGCTCTCAATGCCTAATGGTAGAGAAATTTTTCTAAGTATTTTGGTGTTGAGTGAAGGTTGCTCACTCAACGTCTAGTGATAGAAAATTTGTCTAAGTGTTTTGGTGTTGAGTGACGCTTACTCACTCAATGCCTATACTAAAGATGTTTAATTTTGGCTAAGTCCACAGATGGTGACGTCAGCAAAGTCAGCAAGTCAACTGAGTTCAAATTAAGTGCGAGAAAGCTACAAAACAGGATAAACACTGCCAAAAGTCTACTATACGACTTCTTCCACTAAAGCAAGATGCAATCATCTGCTGCAGGTGGTCCCCACAGCTTCCTTGAGCCTTTAATCGGTGGAAGATAAAAGGGACATCTTCCGGATGTTGAATAAACTTTTAGGGATTTACTCAACAAGAAAAAGAGCAGCTGGACTTCATCTTCCTCGCCATTGCTGTCGAGAAAAAGCTTGAAGTCTTCCAGCAGAACAAAAAGTTCAGTTAGCTGTAGCATTTTCTTTTTCGACAACAAGATCAGAAATACTTCTGATAAAGAAAGCAAGGAGAGCCTTTAGTCTTCTAGAGGTTCAGTTAGCTATTTGAAGAGCTCAAGACCTGCAGATCTTCAGTCTTCTACAACAAGTTCAAAAACTACATTCTGAGTGACTTCCAGCAGAGGCAGCCTTCTATTTAAGAATATCTTCCTGCTGTTGTGAAGAAAGATAGAGCTGAGATAACTCAGCTCTAGGTGTTGACACATAGAAATTTCTCGGTGTCAAATTAATTAAAACAACTATATTTCAGTAGGATCCATTTGGATCTGAGTTGTAGGGCCTTTTGCCTGAGTAGGGCAAATTTTCCTGAGCTGTAGGAGAGTGATACTCTCTGAGTGTAGGATCCAGCTTGGATCTGACGTATGTGATCTTTTTATCACTGAGCTATAGGGCTTTTGAGCCTGAGGTAAGAGAGTCATTTTCTTTGAGTTGAAGGGCACTTGTGCTTGAGTTGTAGGATCCTTTGGATCTGTGGTAGGTCCTTTAGGCCTGATCTGTAGGAGAGTCATTCTCTCTAAGGTAGGAGAAAGTTTGCTCTGAGGTAGGGTTGTCCTCCCAGCCTTAGTGGTAGGGCCTTTAGCTTGAGGTAGGTGATCTGTTGATCACTGAGTTGTAGGGCTTAGTGCCTGAGCTGTATGTCTTGGAGGAGACTGAGAGATCCTAAGGGATCTTAGGTGTAAGCTCTTTGAGTTGAGTTTTGGAGAAGTGCCTTGTCTAACTTAAAGTTAGAAAGGTTGGAGTAGAGTGGATATACCCATAATTTTGGGAAGCACTATAATTTCTATGTGTGCTTTTCTATGTTATTTATTTATTGTAGGTTCTTGAAATCTAATAATTGCTAACACACCAATCCCTAATGGAAGAAACTCAACTAAAGTCACAAGATACCAACAAACATATTCACCCACTCTAGGTTGCAATCTACCTTGAAAACAAAGACTTTCAAGTGGTATCAGATGGATGTTGCTCAAAAAGGATTTAACAATTTGAGTGATCTCCAGGAGGGTAGCTACAACTCTGAAGTTATGGTTCTGGAGAGATCCATAAGTAGCTAGGTTCCATGAAACTCCCCATCTGCAGTAAGGAGAATTTTGGAATCTAGAAGGAGAGGGTAAAGCTATATATGGAAGCTTATGACCCTAGAATCCTTGTGACTATCAAGGAGGGAACCTTCATCCTTATGAAGATCTCGATTCTGGATGCCAATGTCCAGACACCTAAGACCTATCCAGAGATGACAAAGGATGAAGTCATCTTAGCTATATTGGATAAGAGGGCACACAATATTATTGTTAGTGCCATAGATGACTCAACCTTTCAGAACTTGGACCATTGCTAGACCTCATAAGAGATGTGGGACACTCTTGTGGTCTACATGGAAGGTACTGAAGAGGTAAGAGATGACAGAAAGTCCATGCTCAACTAGGAGTATGAGGCTTTTAGGCAATCCCTGAAAGAGAACATAGTTACTTGCTATGAAAGATTTTTCAGGATCATTAATGAATTGAAGACCTATGAGAGGGTCTCCAGTCATTATGAAATAAATGACAAGTTCCTAAGATCTCTTACTAGAGGAGGCCACCAGCAGATCCCAAGCCAAGGAGAAGTCCTTGGCACTCAAGGAAGACAATATCAAGAAGTGTAAGGAGAGGATTCCCACTCCTCCAAGAAGACCAACAGATTCAGACAACTCAGAGTCAGATGCATCAGAATACAACATGTCAGATGAGGACTTTACTGCCTTCTCCAGGAACTTTCAGAAGCTGATGAAGAAGAAACAGTGGAAGAGCAGACCTTCCACCTCTTCTCATCATAGGAGGAATCATTCAAAGGATGACAGGTATGATTCTAAATCTAGTAAATTTAATTCCTATAAAGTTGTCTATTACTGTTACAGCAAACTAGGGCATAAGATAGCTGATTTCCCAGTGAAGAGGAAGGAAACCGTTGAGAAGAAACAATGCCAACACAAGGGAAAGAAGGAGAAGTCCTTCATTGTTAAGAAAGAGAAGTGCTGGACCGACTCATCTTCATCTGAGTTTGAAGAAGAAGAAGCCTATATTGGGCTAGTTGCTGCAGCTGCTGATCAAGTAGCTGAAATAGTGGATAAAGACTATCCTGCTACCAGGATAGGTATCTAAGCCCCTCTATCAAAACCAGATAGTGATTCAGAGGTGGATGATGAAGATGAAGAAGATGCCTACAGCTGCTATGTGATGATGACAATGACTGATGAGGAGACCATCTAGGATCAGCCTAGTCAAAGTAAGGTAAAATCCCTATCAAGCTCTTCCTCAGAGTCTCATTATGAGACTAGTCCCTGTATAGAAGCCTCTTCATCCAGTGGTGAAGATGATTCTGAATCAGAAGTTGATGTCAATTAATTGATTAACAGGTATGGTGAACTTCTAGATGCATTTAAGAGGTGCAAGAAGTTGACTAAAAAGCAATCTGTGGAGATTCCCTCTCTTCAGCTAGCTGCTGCCTAGCTGACTGAAACAACAACTTTGCTGGATCAGAAAGCAAGGAAAGTTAGCCAACTGAGAAACATCACTATCTGTTGGGTACATTGGAAAATGTGTACCTGATTTGAAGAAGCCTAACTTAGCATAATGATATACATCAAGGTGTATTTGATGTTGTTTAAGTTGTAGTATGCAGAAGCTGAGTCGACTTAAAGGCAAACTTGTCGACTTCACCAGAGGCAGTGTCGACACCAAAGTTACTTGTGTCGACACATATAGACAGATGGTCTCGACACTTTCTGACAGACAGTCTCGACACTTTGCTATCCAAGACAAAGGCACAAGATCTGTTTGAAGACTTGACAGCTGTGGGTTACAACAGGTTAACTGAAGCTGTCAGACTTGTCAGAAGACAGTTAGAAACCTGATCAGCCGGTCACCAAAAAGAAGGTCTATAAATAGACAGATTCAGAAGTAGAATAAGGAGTTTTTTTCCTTTATTGAGAAGCAACACACATAAAAACTGATTAAGGAATCAAATCAAGAAAGTGCAAGGCACTGAAGAAGATCTTCATCAGAAGATCTAAGAAGACATTCTGAAGGGTTCAACCTCTCAGGATCAGTCTAAGGAGAATTCGTCCTAGAATTCTGAAGAATTTTCAAAGGGATTGGATAGAGAGGGATCCTGCTGTTTGAAGATCAAGAAGAAAGCTGTTACAGGTTTCTCAAGAAGCTGTTTGGAAATCAACTCAGCTAGTTCAGATTCAAGAAGCTTTGAAGAAAGCTAAGATTCAGTTGATTTCATCCATCAGCTGATCAGGTGCTGTCTTGTCCTTTCTCTCTCAACAAGGGCAAGATTCTATAAAACTCTTTTCTAAATTCTATAGGATCTATTAATATAGATCTGAGTTGTAAGCCTATGTTATAAAGGCTGAGTGTAGGAGAGATAATCTCTGAGTTGTAGGTCTTGAATAAAGACTGAGGTAGGGCTGAATTGCCTGAGCTGTAGGAGTGTGGTATCACTCTGAGTTGTAGGAATCCATTTTGGATTCTGAGCTGTAGGATCTGAGGATCTGAGTTAAGGAAGGGAGTTTGGCTGAATCTAGCATACTGCTAGATAGGCGAAGGGGGAAAGTGGATGTACCCAGATCTTGGGGAACCACTATAAATACTTGTTGCAATCTGTGATGTGTAGTTCTAGATTGTGTGATTGTGATTGCTAAAGTAGCTGCAGAACTCATAGAAAATAGTCTTTAATTACTTAATCATTCTGCCTTAGATTTGAAAAGAAAATAAGAACCTATTCACCCCCCTCTAGGTGTCTAGGTAATCTTGAAAGTAAAACTATCAAGTGGTATCAGAGGGAGGTTGCTCAAAGTAAGACTTAACAGTCTGAGTTAGATCTAAAGGCAGAATCAAGAATCAAGAAAGTGGGTTCAGGTGAGAATCACAAAGAGTTGGGATCTATGAAGCTTCCCATCTGCAGAAAAGAAATCTTTGGAATTTGGAAGGAAAGGGTTAGGCTGTTTATGGAGGCCTAAGACCCAAGAATTTATATCACAGTGAAAGAAGGTCCATACATTCCAATGAAGACTTCTGTGTTAGATGCAAATGAGGAAACTCCTAAGGATTTTTTAGAAATGACAAAGGAGGAAATCACCTTAGCCACTATGGACAAGAGAGCTCAAAACATCATAGTAAGTGCAATAGATGATTCCACCTTCCAAAATCTGATACATTGCAAGACTTCCAAAGAGATGTGGGACACCTTGATTGTCTATATGGAAGGATCTGAAGAAGTAAGACAAGACAGAAAATCAATGCTCAACCAAGAATATGAGAGCTTCAGACAAGGAAAGTCTGATAGCATAACTGAGTGTTATAATAAATTCTATAGGATTGTGAATGAACTGATGTCCTATTGAAGAGTCTTCAGTACATATGAGCTGAATGACAAGTTTCTCAGATCTTTAACAAAGGATTGGGATACCAAAATATGTGCCATTAGAGAAGTGGCCAAGTTAGCTAATATTTCTCCTCCAACCTTGTTTGGAAAATTGCTTTCATATGAAATGCAATTGATGGCTTGGAAGGAGGAAGAAAGAAGTACAAAAGGTGAGCATAGATCTGTGGCTTTCAAAGTTGAAGCCACTAGAAAGAAAGGGAGGATGTATTCATCTCCTCTCAAGGAAGCTACAGAAGAGATAACAGAAAATTCAGATAGTCAGAAATCAGGGAGCAGTGAATCAGATACTGACTTTGCTGCCTTTATAAGACAGTTTCAAAAGTTCTTGAAAAAGAAGTAGTGGAAGTCCAGGCCCTCCACATCACAGCCAGTAGATGAGTACTATCAGAAGAGAAAATCCTCAAGAAATGAGAGAAACAGAACTAAGCCCAGCAAAGCCATAACATCTAAGATTGTTTGTTATTGCTGCAATAAGACTGGACATATGGTAGCTGAATGTAAAGAAAAGAGAAAGGATTCAGTAGACAAAAAAAGGACTCAACACAAGGGCAAGAAGGAGAAATCTTTTGTTGCAAAGAAGGATAAGAGTCTTTCAGATCAGTCCTCATCAGAGTCAGAATCTAAAGCAGAAGCATACATAGGATTGTATGCAGCCAATGAAGAAGAGGAATTTCTGCAACTGATGGATTCCATTCATGATCAAGAAGACAAGGAATGCATGGGTCTGATGGCTGAGTTAGAAGATAACCAATGCCAGGATCAGCCTGGTCCTAGTAAGGTATAAAAGGTTTCTAGTTCTTCTGATTTTAGTACTGGTTCAGAGTCAGATTCGTCTGCATCAAGTGATGTGAATGGATCTGAATCTGAAGGTGATATTCATTAGTTGATGGATGAATATAGGGTCTTGTTACAGGCTCTTAAGAAAAGCAAGAATCTAGTCAATGTTCAGGCTCAGGAAATTGCTAATCTTAAGGTGGCTGCAACTGAGTTTGAAAAAGTAACGGATCAAAAGTTAAATGAGATTGCCAAACTGAGAAATATAACCTATATTCAGATGGGCACAATCAAATATAACAATGATCAAATTAAGAGTCTGGAGGCCAGACTAAGAATAGAGAAAGATTTAGTGGCTAGTTACTCTAAGCCAAAATCTGTCTTACCTTTAAGAGATGAGTTTGTGGCTCAAAAGGGTAAGGTAGGATTAGGCTTCAAAGGTAACCCCAGGGCTGCCCAATTCAAAAGAAAAGGCAAAGATCCTGTCCAGCCACTAAACCTTTCAGTCCCAGTTAAGTTTAGAAGGTGCAAGTGCCTTCTAACAAATATGATCTTGAGAATATTCATGGTCATATTAAGACTAATGTTCAGATAAACAAGGGTGTAAATTCCAATAGGTCTACCATGTTCATAAACCCCATGGTTATAAGAAATCTGTGGGTGAAGCTACAGCAGCACCAGCACTGGACATAAATTCTTCTGTCAAGGGTGTATCAAGACCTAGATACAAGAAGTTTGAATGTTAGTGTTGTGGCAAGAGAGGCCATTTTGCCTTAGACTACTGGCATAACACAAATGTAAGGAAGAACAATAGTCTACCAGTTAGAAGAGCTGCTGGTAGTCTTAATATGAATGGTGCTAACCTGAACCAAGGACCCAAGACTTACTTGGGTTCTAAGGGAAAGTAATTCTGTATTGCAGGAAAGTCCAAGTTGACATGCCCCTATATGGTACTTGGATAGTGGATGTTCCAGGCACATGACTGGAACAAAGGGGCTGCTGAAGGAGTACACATGTGTCAAAGATGGACCTAAAGTAATCTTTGGTGGATCTGAAAGAGGAATCATCAAAGGGTTTGGTAACATTTCTTCAAACCAAATTACCATCACCCAAGTGGCTTATGTAAAAGGTTTGAAACATAATCTGATTAGCATAAGTCAGCTGAGTGATCTTGGATATGACATTTCATTTGTTAAGGATGGATGTCATATCAAAAGGTCAAGTGATCAAAAGATCATATTGACTGGGTATAGAAAGAGAAATGTTTATTGTCTTAATTTTGTATGTGAGAATAAGGCTTCTCCCATTTGTCTTGTAGCTGATGATAATGCATCTCATTGTGTCAAGTGGCACAAGAGGTGGGCTCATCTTAACTACAAGACAATTGGCCAACTCTTCAGCAAAGAGTTAGTGAGGAATGGTCCTCAAGTTAAGTGTATAAAGGAAGGGATATGTTCAGCTTGTCAAAAGGGCAAGCAGACAAAATCCTCCTTTCATAGTCTTGAAAACAAGGATTCTGTGAGGTGCTTCTACCTCTTACATATGGATCTTTTTGGTCCTATGCCAGTTCATAGTCTAGGCAGGAAGGTCTACACTTTTGTGCTTGTAGATGACTATTCTAGATATACATGGGTGTTCTTTCTGAGACAAAAATCAGAAACCCCAAGTGTCTTACTTAGTTTTGTGAAACAAATTCAGAATGAACTAAATAGTACAGTGGTCAAAATTAGAAGTGACCATGGCACTGAATTTCAATCTGAAAGTATGACAAAATTATGTGAAGACTTTGGGATTTTCCAAGAGTTCTCCTCACCTAGAACACCTCAGCAAAAAGGTATTGCTGAAAGAAAGAATAGGACATTGATTGAAGCAGGTAGAACTCTATTGAGTGACACCTCTCTTCCAGAATATTTCTGGGCTGAGGCAGTAAACACTGCATGTCATGTGATCAATAGGGCTTCCATCACCAAGTGCCACAAAAAGACTCCCAATGATATTATGAAAGGTAGAAAACCAAATCTATCCTACTTTAGGATCTTTGGTTGCAAGTGCTATATACTTAACAATGACAAGTCATATCTAACTAAGTTTGCTGCTAAATCCCAAGAAGGGATATTTGTTGGGTACAACATAAATAGTAAGGCCTATAGAGTCTTCAACTTGACTACTCAAGTTGTAGAAGAATCAGTACATGTTGTGTTTGATGAATCAAGATTAATCAACTGTGAGTTGCCTTGTAGTTCATACAGTCCAACAGGTATAAGCAAAAGGATGGACAAGCTTTCCATTGCAGAAGGTACAACAGCAAATGAACAGATGGAAAATGTTGACTACAGTCCAGGGGGAGTACATGATTCTATAGAAGCTGATGACTCCCAGGAAGTGCAGCATAATGAAGGGACTGGAAATAATCAACCAGAAGGAAATCTACCTCCTGCTATCAGACATCTTAAAGACCATCCAGCAAATCAAATAATAGGTGATCCAAGTCAAGGAGTGCTGACTAGAAGCAGAAATCTGAGCACAGTCCTGCACTCAAGTTTCCTATCTCAATTGGAGCCTAAGAAATTTGAAGAAGCCATCCAAGACCAACATTGGATTAATGCTATGCAAGAGGAGCTTAATAAATTCAGAAGGTGCAAAGTCTGGGAACTTATTCCTAAACCAAAAGACCACAACATCATTGGAACAAAGTGGATATTTAGGAACAAGTTGGATGAGAGTGGAGTAATAGTAAAGAACAAAGCAAGACTGGTTGCTAAAGGATATAGGTAGGAAGAGGGAATAGATTTTGATCAGGCATTTGCCCCAGTAGCAAGACTGGAGGCAATCAGGATGTTTCTTGCCTATGCTGCATACCAAGGTTTCAAGGTATACCAAATGGATGTGAAATTAGCATTTCTGAATGGAGATCTAAAAGAAGAAGTCTATGTGGAACAACCATCAGGTTTTGTAGACTCTCTTAAACTTGATTATTTTTTTAGACTTAGGAAAGCTTTATATGGGTTAAAGAAAGCCCTAAGGGCTTGGTATGACACCCTGTCTACTTTCCTTATTGAGAACAAATTCTCAAGAGGTAAAATAGACAAGACTCTATTCCTTAGGGAGTCTAAAGGCAAGATAATCTTAGTCCAAATCTATGTGGATGACATAATTTTTGGGTCTACAGAGAACAACCTTTGCAAGAAGTTTGCCAAACTTATGCAAAGGAAGTTTGAAATGAGTAGTATGGGGGAACTTAAGTTCTTCTTGGGACTCCAAGTAAGACAGACTGATGATGGCTTGTCCATATCCCAGTCTAAGTTCACCAAAGAGTTGATAAAGAAATATGGTATAGAATCTTCCTCTACCATGAAAACTCCTATGGGAACAAATATTCCTATATGTAAAGATGTTACAGGTAAGCCTGTATGAAAGAGAAGGGATAGATACTACTCTAGAGGGGGGGGGGGGGTGAAAAGAGTAATCAAAAATTTCACTAGCAAAGTTGACTTTCTACTCAACTCCCTTGGAGTTAAATGCGGAATGAAAGTTATAGATATTTAAGATTAAACCTTAGAGCCTAACACAAGTGTTGTGCACAAACTAAAGCTAACTGTAATTACAGTTTAGCTTTGGATCCTATCCAGCAACTAGCAAACCTAGTTAAGATCTAATCACAGCCACAATGCAAGTAATTAAATAAAGCAATCCAGACGACACAAGGAATTTATAGTGGTTCCCCAAACAACTTGGGTACGTCCACTCTTCTACCAACAAGGTAGGAATCCACTCAGGTTTTTGATCAGGTGCCCTGCCACCAACAAGATCTGCTTCAGGTAGATCAAGAAACCCTTTAGACTTTTGATCAGGTGTCTAAAAACCAAACACAGGTTTTTGATCAGGTGCCCTGCCACCAAGGGATACTTTTGAAGGGAGTAATAACCCTGTACAGGAGGGGGAAAGGAGGTTAAGGTGTCTTCTCTATTTTACAATAGATTAGAGAAGCACAATAACTTGCACTGAGCTAGAAAGCTCAAAAAGAATCAAGGCTCCCCCTGGCTCAAAGAACGTCCAGGTGAAGTCTTGCTTCAATGCAGAAACACTTCAGTAAATACTGAAGGAAGAACTACAAGAAGATATAAAATAAGAAATGAAAATCTTCTAGCAGCTATCTTCTTCTTCTTCTTCAAAAGATCTCTGAGTCAGAACTTTCTGGAACAGGAGAACTCAGGTTGAAGAAGAGCAGAAGAGCTAACACTTCTCAGTTGAGTGAAGATTACTGAGAGCAGTTAAACTTGTTCTTGCTGTAAGCTTGCTGAATGAATATGATCTGAGAACTAGTTTATCTCTTTTTTATGTGGACTAGTTGATTTCTTCTTCAAAGAAGTCTTTCTATATCAGCAGCAGCAACGGCTCTAATTGAGTTTGAATCTTGTCTTTTTCTGAACTCTGCAAGCTGGGCTGCAAAAAGCATAAAGCAAAACCAAAAATATTACAGGCAGATATCCTATAAAAGGATAAAGCTTTTTAAGAAGCTGCAAATACTTCTGATGAAATAATATAAGAGAAAGTCACATCAGAAAGAACTCTTTACAGCCAAGGAAGACTTCTGAGTCTAACGGCTATAAAGGACAGCCTGGCAGATAAAGCAGATTGCATATCTCAGCTATAAGACAAACAACTTTGTCAGAAAAGATTACCTCATGCATATAGAATAGAACTGATATTGCATGGAAATAATGTCACAAATTATTCAGATAATCTTTTATAAACTATGCCAAAATAGATATGAAATTAGTCACATCATAGAAGACGACAAAACTAAATAAGAGCATACAGCAAAACGTCGAACGACCCTCGGAGATCGTCGACCGACGCACGGAGATCGTCGCTCGACGCACGAAGATCGTCGACCTATCAAACAGATAGTCGAACGATCCAGATAGTCGAACTATCAAAGAAGATAGTCGAACTACCTCGACAGATAGTCGACCTATCAGAACAGATAGTCGAGCTATCAGATAGTCGATCTATCAGGACAGATAGTCGAACTACCAAACAAAAATAGATAGTCGACCTATCAAGCAGATAGTCGACCTATCACAGAAAATAGATAGTCGACCTATCAACAGATAGTCGACCTATCAACAGATAGTCGAACTATCAAAGCGACACAGATAGTCGACCTATCAACAGATAGTCGAACTATCAAAGCGGACAGATAGTCGACCTATCAATAGATAGTCGAGCTATCAGATAGTTGAACTATCAGGACAGATAGTCGAACTATCAAAGACGACAGATAGTCGACCTATCAACAAATAGTCGAGCTATCAATGCAGACAGAACGTCGACCAACTGATAGACGATAGTCGATCAGCCGATAGACGATAGTCGAGCGACGTTCGACTATAGTCGAACGAAAAACTACTTAACCAAATATTCATCTGGAAAAGAAATTCTACACAACTAGAGAATCTAACCTATCAACTAACCTTTGACCATAGATAAATCTTGGGTTAAGAGACAGAAAGAGAGGACTGAGCTCAAATCAAAACCTAGGGTACCAATAATCTCCCCCTATTTGAGTTAAGTCTCTCAACAAATAAAACAAACAACACTAATTACAGAAAGTAAATAAAATGCATAAAGGGAAATAACTAAGCAGATATCATCAATCAATCAGATAAAAATAACTGTCAATCAATGAACAATTAAGGTGCTTTAGAGTTAGATTCAGGATTAGAAGAGCTAGAAACAAAAGTAATTTTCCTTGTAGGATCTAGAGCTTCTTTCTTCGATAGCTTCAAATCTTGTTCTCCAATAATTTTCAATTCAGTTGTTCTTGGGACCACTGCCTCAGGATGCTTTTCCATATATTTTGAAGGATCAAACATCTCAGGTCTAACCTGGAATTTTTCGAGCTCCTTCTTTCTGAATTTAGACATAGTGGTCAATCCGGCAGTGTCCTTTCCTTCAGCTTTAGCTTTCCTGATTTGCGCTGCTCCAACCAGTTCTAGAAAACGAGCCATCCTAAAGTTAGGATCAAGCTCTGGGCTTTCATAAACAATCTCAGAAGAAGAATCAACTTGTTCTTTATCTTGATTAACTAGATAACAAGAGAGAGCAGACTTAGCAAAGTTCTTGCTAGAATTTTCAGATAAAATAAATTACTTACCTTTTGGAACATCTTTCTCAGTATGAACTCGCTTTGGAGATGAAACTTTTTTCTTTGGAGAAGGAGGAGGGGAAAAGGTTGGTCTTTGATATACAACCTCCTTAACTTGTTCTTTAACTGTATCAGTTCTTTGATAGCCAGTTTGGCTTTTACCTTGGAAACCTTGAGAACTTCTCCTTTGAGCAGGTTGAGATGGATTTGATCTTTCAGATTGAGAGGCAGATTTAGAAGATAAATTTCCTGAGGCTCCTGCACCGGGAGGTGGAGGAGGAGGACCTCTAGGATTCCATCTAGGAGCAGGAGGGTCATACCTCTTAGCCTTTTTCCTTTGCTTTTGCTGATTTTTAGAAAACCACATCCAATGTTGGAAGTCTTTTGACTTTGGATCAATCCCTTTCAGTATATAATATGGTGTATCATTGTCTGGATTTGCAGGAGGAGGAGCAACAGCTTTTCTTTTCTTTTTAGCAATCCTTTTTCTTTTAGATTCAGCAGAATCAATTTCTTCTTCAGAATTTGAGGAGATAGGCATATCATTTGGGTCAATAGCCTCTTTCAAAGCTCTTTCTTTTTCCATTAAAGCAACTTTTTCCATTTCTTGTTCCATGGCATCCTGTGCCAGGAGAGTATCTAAGTCCAATCCTGGGGAATCATCCCATACAGTAGATTTTTCAATTTGACTTTCAGAATCCATTTCTTGAAGCTCAGGAACTGTCGTGGGGACCAGTTCAATTTGCACTGCTTGCTGAGCAGGTTCAGCAGCTTCAGGAACTTGAACAGCTTCTTCTGGTTCAGGTTGAACTTCAGAAGCAGGTTCACTTACTGGCTCTACAACCACTTGGTCTTCAGGAGCAGACACAGGTTCAGGCTCAGGTTCTACAACATCTAGAATCTCTAGAGCAGGTTCAGGTTCAGGTTCTTGGACAATTACTACTTCTTCCATTATATCTGTAGGATTAGGAATAAAATCTTGCTAAATGACATCTAATCATCCCTTCCAGATATTCCCATAATAGCATATCAATTGAGTAATCTACAAATTGAGAAAGAGACATACCTTCAGGATATTCTTCAGGGTTTCCTAACTCCCATAAATCATCTAGAAAGGAGGTGATAATTCCTTCTAGGTACTGGGCAACCAAGGGAGTTGAGGATTCTTCTAAGTAAACTTTTACTACAAACTCTGTCAACATGATTGCATCAGATATTTCCTTTTCAGATGGAGGAGGAGGAGGAGCTGAATCTTCTGCTACTTTCTCTGTTGCTGCAAGATGAACTGCTGGAGGGGAGGCCAAAGGCTGCTCTGAGATATCTTCATCAAGCATCTCCCCCTGCCTGATTTCAGTAGAAACTGAAACCAGGCCCCTAGAAGAAGAGGGCTCAGCAGACTTTGAGAGTGCCTGAATAGCAGCAGTCAAAGAAGATATAGAAGAAGCAAGGGGAGCAATTGCCTCATCAATCATAGTTTTGATTGAGTGGGTAATTAACTCCACAATACTAGTAATAAATGCTGGAGTTATATCAAAAGAAGATGATGAAGATGATGGAGGAATTTCAGAGGGTGGAAGAGCAGTAGTGATGGTATGTGCAAGATGAGCTGGAGAATGTGCTGGAGATGGAGCTGGAGAATGATGTGGAGATGCATGGGTGGATGCAGGGTGATCAAGATGATCTGAAGATAGAATTGGAGAGTGAGGAGGAGTTGGAATTGAAGAATGAACTGGAGAAGATATTTCAGACGCCAACAAATCAAAGCTGGGTTGAGAAATCCCAGCAAGATCAGTCGGGAGAGAAGATGCAGGAGGAGAAGCTGGAGGAGAAGCAGAATGTCATACTTCAGTTGAAGTTGAAGGAACTTCAACTGCAGTAGACGGCAAAGCTGATGAGGAAGATGGAAGAGATGGATTTACTGAGCCAGCTGCTAGAAGGGGGGGAGTGACTGCGACAGTCCTGGTGCTCTCAAATATAACTGGAGCAACCCCTGCGGGAGCGGGCTTCAGGAAAGTCCTTTTCCACTTTGAGAACAGCGAAGGATCCATCTTCTTACTTGCGTTGATGGAGGTGGTGGCAGATACTAGCAGATGGGGGTATTTCTCCTTCAGAAAAATACCAACTACCCTTCCTAGGGTAACCTCTTTCTTTCCATTCTTTTTCCTTATTAAATCAAACATAATGCCAGCCCAATTTATCTGCTTCTTATTAACAATTGCACACATTAGTGCAAATTGTTGCCTTGTAATATTATCGTGGGCTGAGTGCTTTCCCAGTAGCACTTTTCCAACTATTTCTGCAAGAAACTTGATCTTAAAGGGAAAATTTACCTTGAGCAGCTTGGAGGGGATGCCTTCGGCATGTCCCAGCTCAGTTAACATTCTTCCGAATTCAGGAGCATCTTGCTCATACTCTTCTTCACCATTAATCAAACCAAAAATTTCAGTCAGAATCGCGGGAGTTAATATTACCTCTTCTCCGCTAATTGTTCCGGTCATCGAATCATCAGTCGACGATGAAGTGAAGGCCCACTCTTTGATCTCTTGAGAGTTTATCTTTATCCTATAGGACATGAGCCTCTCTAGTCCTTGATCTCTGCACAGATTTAGGATTTCTACTATCCCTGGTTCACAACAGCTGAAGGCATCGAAATCAACACTGAAACCGGCATCAAACTTTACCACTGCAAGAAGCGCTGGAGCAATCGCCATCAAAAACGCTGTAGAAGTCGAGGGAGAGACGGCGAGGATGGAGCACAAGACAAAGAGCAAGCGGGAAGACGGAATGCGAAAAGACGCTCTCCGTCGACGATAAGAGCAACTATCTTTTAACCTAGGTCGACCATCGGCTTTATATTAAAACAGCGATAGTCGATCTATTTAAAAGATACTGGAGACGATGGTCGAACGGTCGTTCGACGATCGGTCCTGAAGCAGAGTAGTCGATCAATCGTTCGACTATTTCTGTCTTCACAAACAGCAAGCTGTCGTCAACCATAGATCGACGATAAGCTCGACCTGTTCGACTATCTTCGAACGCCGGTCGACGATCTTTAAGCAGATAAGCTATCTTCAACCATAGGTCGACGATAGGCTTGATCCGCTCGACTATCATCGAACGTCGTTCGACTATCTTCGAACAGATTTCAACAAGGCAGATAGTCACACTTAGTCTCTTCCATTGATCATGCCTAGTTGAACTAAAAAGAACAGATGCTTCTGTTCATCTAAGGGCTTGGTGAATATATCACATCTCTGAAGGTCTGTGGATATGAACTCAAGGCTAATCTTGTTCTTTTCCACACAATCTCTCAGGAAATGGTGTCTAATCTCAATGTGCTTCGTTCTAGAGTGATGCACTGGATTTTGTGCAATGGAGATAGCACTTGTACTGTCACACATGATTTTAGTGTTCTTGTGTGAGTACCCATAATCCAAAAGTTGATTTTGTATCCACAGGATCTGTGAACAACAACTGGCAGCTGCTATATATTCAGCTTCTGCAGTTGAAGTTGAGATAGAAGCCTGCTTCTTACAGAACCAAGAGACCAATCTCTCTCCCAGGAACTGACAAGTTCCTGAGGTACTTTTCCTGTCAACTCGACAACCAGCATAATCAGAATCAGAATATCCAATTAATTCAAATTCTGATTCAGCTGGGTACCAGAGTCCTAGATTTGGACATCCCTTCAGGTATCTCAAAATTCTCTTGAGAAGAATCAGATGAGATTCCTTGGGGTTGACCTGGAATCTAGCACAAAGGCATGTAGCAAACATTATGTCTGGCCTACTTGTAGTTAAATACAATAGGGAACCAACAATGGCCCTATAATTCTTTTGATCTACAGGCTTTCCCTGATCATCAGAATTAATAACTACATTAGTAGCCATAGGTGTATGCATTGCTGAATCATCTGCCATCCCAAACTTCTTTACCAATTCCTTGGCATATTTGGATTGGGAGATGAAGATGCCATCAGCATCTTGCTTTACTTGGAGACCAAGAAAGTAAGATAGCTCACCCATACTACTCATCTCAAACTTGGAATGCATTAAGTTAGAAAACTTTTTGCACAGTTTGGGATTAGTGGAACCAAAAATAATGTCATCCACATACACCTGAACTAACAGGATTGTGTCCTTGTGGTGCTTGACGAAGAGGGTTCTATCAACTACTCCCCTAGTAAAGTTGTGCTCTAACAGGAAACTAGCTAGAGTCTCATACCAGGCTCTGGGAGCTTGCTTTAGTCCATAAAGAGCTTTCTGCAACTTGAAAACATGTGAGGGCTGAGTTGAAGAAACAAAACCGGGTGGCTGTTCAATAAAAACCTCTTCCTTTAGCTCACCATTAAGAAAAGCACTTTTGACATCCATTTGAAAAACCTTAAACTTCATGTAGGCTGCATAGGCCAAGAAGATCCTTATTGCTTCTAGCCTTGCAACAGGAGCAAAGGTTTGGTCATAATCTATACCTTCCTCCTGTCTGTATCCCTGAGCTACAAGCCTAGCTTTATTCCTTACAATGATGCCATTTGCGTCCAACTTGTTTCTATACACCCACTTGGTGCCTATGATCAGTTGGCCTTTAGGTATTGGAACCAAAGTCCAAACTTTACATCTCTCAAACTGATTGAGTTCCTCTTGCATAGCAATGATCCAGTGGGGATCTAGCTCTGCATCTTTAATGGTGAGGGGCTTAATCTGTGAGAGGAAACAAGCATGCATCACATCCTGTCTTAACTGATGTCTTATTTGAACACCAGATGATATGTCTCCTAACACTTGAGATGTGGGGTGATCTCTAAGTGTGACAACATCAGCAGGTGGGATGTGATCTTCAGCAACAGTTGGGATTAATTCCTCAGGAGGAATGTGATCTACTGTTGGTGGAACAACAACAGCTTCAGCAATGTCTTCATCACTGTCTGATTCAGTGATATGAAGAGTTAAAAGATGGAGGATTTCTTGAGAGACATCTTTGGAAGATTCTTGTACCTGTAATGAACTTGAGGAAGGGGAAGTTTCCTTCTCCTTGTAAAACATTTGGGATTCATCAAAGGACACATGAACAGACTCTTCAATTTTAGAAGATGATTTATTAAATACCCTATAAGCTTTGCTTACTTGGGAATATCCAAGAAAAATTCCCATTGAAGCCTTTGCTTTAAATTTTCTAAGATATTCTTTATTGTTATTATGAATATAAACTACACAGCCAAAAACTCTAAAATAATTTATTTTAGGTTTCTTTCCTTTAAGTAACTCATAAGGAGTTTTATACTTAAGCTTGTGTATCAGACTTCTATTCAAGACATAGTTGGCTGTACTAACAGCTTCTGCCCAATAGGCAAGAGGCATATTAGCATCTGCCAACAATGTGCCAGCAGCTTCAATTAGTGTTCTGTTCTTCCTTTCAACCACCCCATTTTGTTGGGGAGTTCTAGGAGCTGAGAAGCTATGTTTGATACCTTCTCTCTCACAGAATTCTTGCATGAGAAGAGAGTCAAACTCAGTACCATGATCACTTCTGATCAAGGCCACATGAGTAGAGTACTCAGTCTGCACACATAATAGAAAATCTGTAAGGGCTTTGAAGTTATCAGCCTTAGTTCTCAAAAAGAACACCCAAGTGAATCTAGAGAAGTCATCTACAATGACTAGGGTGTAATACTTCCCTCCTAAACTCTGTACATTTATTGGGCCAAATAGGTCCAAATGTAATAAATACAGGATTATATGAGAATCACTTTTATTTACTGATTTAAAAGAATTCTTGGTTTGCTTGCCTAGCTGACAAGCCTTGCATATGCTCTCCTTCTTGTAGGGGCAAGAAGGTAAACCTCTAACAAGGTTGTGTTTAGATAACCTAGATATATTCTTGAGATTAACATGGCTAAGCCTTTTATGCCACAAGGTGTTATTATTAGTTACTTCATTAAACAGGCAGATTTCAGAATCAGTTGAATTAAAATCTACTAAATAAATGTTACCTTGTCTAATACCTACCAATACAACACTATTATTTAAAGTAATATTATAGAGAGAGTTAGAGAATGATACCTGGTATCCAGCATCACATAATTGACTTACTGAAATTAGATTGTGCTTCAGTCCAGTCACATAAGCAACTCTCTTGAATGTAACAGCTCCAATTGTCATCCTGCCATAGCCTTCAGTTTGACCACAGCTTGAATCTCTAAAGATTACCTTTGGGCCAAACTTTGCTTTGAACTTTGATAGATGTTCTTTGTTTCCTGTCATGTGCTTGGAGCAACCACTATCCAAATACCACCTATTTTGAGTGATAGGATGGGTCTTTACCTGCAAATAAAACAATTTAAACATTGTGGACCCAGGTAACCTTGGGTCCCTTGTTTTTCACATAAGAAAAACTGGAAATAAATGAATAAGCAGGCTGAGGGTGATAACCTAATGGGTAAGATCTCCTAGGTGGGATTCTCCATGCAGATGATGGGTCAATGAACCTAGGGTTTCTATTCATATTCGGGTTTCTAAGGTTCTGGGTGTAATTTTGAAATTCATATTGGAAACGTCGACCAGCGTTCGACGATGGCTGCTCAGATCGTCGATCTCCGTTCGACCACTGAGCTTGCGATCGTCGATCGACGTTCGACGATAGATGCTCAGATCGTCGAGCTTCGTTCGACCACTGAGCCTGAGATCGTCGAGCAGCGTTCGACGTTTTTTGTAATTCTTTAAATTTCTGTTTTCTTTTCTCTCTTTTAGCTTTATTTAAAGCTCTATTTACTTGATTGACTTGCTCAGTGTTCTTTATCCCATCAGCTGAGATAAAGTTCACTGGAGTTGAAAGTTGGTTTTTAAGAATGATTGGGGGTTCACTAGAAGATGCTACTAAGCCTAATTTATTATTGCCTGTCCTAGTGTTAGACATGCTGGTTATTTCAAGCAACTTAAGGCTTCTACCATTCAGAGACTCTTCTAACCTTTTGGATTTAGCTAATTCATTCTTAAGAAATTTAATTTCTTCACTAGAATTAGTGAGATCTTCCTTTAACTTAATGTTTTCAATAGATATGATTTCTGATTCAGCTAGCCTATGTCTAAGTTCTTTAATCTCTTTTTCAGAACTAATTAAATCTAAACATAAAGATTTAAATTCTAATCTAAATTCTACAGAAGTAAAGTCATAAGAAGATAGTACCTCATCTTCTGTTGGCATTTCTTCATCTGAATCTGAAATCTCTGCAGCTGAGTGATTGCTGCAGGTATCAATTGCCATTAGGCAAACTTCCTTTGCCTTCTTTTCTTCTTCATCCTCACTGGAGCTTGAGGAGGAGGATTCCTCATCAGAATCACTCCAGGTTTCAGCGACAAAGCCTCTCTCCTTCTTTTTATTCTTGTAGGAGGATGGCTTGGAGTGCTTCCTGTGCTGATCCTTATCTTTCCTCTTTTCTTTATTCTTTTCCTCTGGACAATCTGGAAGGATATGTCCAGGCTTCCTGCAACCATAGCAGATAATTTCTTTAAAAGGGGTGCGATCATACCTTGGCTTTTCTTCATATTTTGAAGACTTCTTTCTGAATTCCTTCCTTCCCATCTTGAGAAACCTTTTGGCAAATAATGCCATCAGTTCCTCATTTGACTGGCTTCCTTCAGAAGTGTCAGTAGCTTTAAGAGCAAGGGTTTTCTCTTTTCTTGTAGGAGTTGGGGTCTTTGCTTCAGCTTCAGCTTCCCTGGACTTCAGCACTTGCTCAAAAGACTTGAGCTTGCCGAGAAGGGCTTCTGTTGAGATTTTTGTTGTGCTTCTGGCCTCCTTGATAGGCCAGATCCTCAGATCCCATGTGCTAGGTAAGCACATAATAATCTTATCATTGACCTCTGTCAATGAAATATCCTTGTCAAGGGTCCTCAGCTCATTGATGATTGAGCTGAGCCTTGTGTACATGGCTTCAACTGATTCAGCATCAGTTTTCTTGAAATTCTCATATTGTGAGATAAGGTTGGACCTCCTGACCTTCCTTTCATCAGCTGAACCAGCTACAATCTGGTTCAGTGTATCCCACATAGCTTTTGTTGAGGAGCAGTCAGCAACCTTCTGGAATACTTCATCAGACATTGTCTGAGCTAGAATGTTCATTGCCTTGGCATCTGCTATCTTTGCCTTTTTGTACTCATCATTGTAGTCTGGAGGAGGCACTGCACTCATATCAGTTGATGATGAGGCAGTGGCAGCCGCAAGTGCTCTTGGTGGTCCTGACAAAATAGAAGCAAAAATACTTTCATCAATAGAATTCATATATAATTTGATCCTTGCCTTCCAGATGCCAAACTTAGCCAAGTTGCATGCTGGAGGTCTGGTGCTAGAATAATCCTTGGACTGGGCCATGATAGTGAAAGTGAATATCTATAAACTTTGGTATCTATCAGGATCTTGTGACTTAGGTGTTAGCCTATTCAGTCAGTCAACCTCCCTCTGATACCAATTGAAAGAGAAGGGATAGATACTACTCTAGAGGGGGGGGGGGGTGAATAGAGTAATCAAAAATTGCACTAGCAAAGTTAACTTTCTACTCAACTCCCTTGGAGTTAAATGCGGAATGAAAGTTATAAATATTTAAGATTAAATCTTAGAGCCTAACACAAGTGTTGTGCATAAACTAAAGCTAACTGTAATTACAGTTTAACTTTGGATCCTATCCAGCAACTAGCAAACCTAGTTAAGATCTAATCACAACCACAATGCAAGTAATTAAATAAAGCAATCCAGACGACACAAGGAATTTACAGTGGTTCCCCAAACAACTTGGGTACGTCCACTCTTCTACCAACAAGGTAGGAATCCACTCAGGTTTTTGATCAGGTGCCCTGCCACCAATAAGATCTCCTTCAGGTAGATCAAGAAACCCTTTTGACTTTTGATCAGGTGTCTAAAAACCAAAGACAGGTTTTTGATCAGGTGCCCTGCCACCAAGGGATACTTTTGAAGGGAGTAATAACCCTGTACAGGAGGGGGAAAGGAGGTTAAGGTGTCTTCTCTATTTTACAATAGATTAGAGAAGCACAATAACTTGCACTGAGCTAGAAAGCTCAAAAAGAATCAAGGCTCCCCCTGGCTCAAAGAACGTCCAGGTGAAGTCTTGCTTCAGTGCAGAAACACTTCAGTAAATACTGAAGGAAGAACTACAAGAAGATATAAAATAAGAAATGAAAATCTTCTAGCAGCTATCTTCTTCTTCTTCTTCTTCAAAAGATCTCTGAGTCAGAACTTCCTGGAACAGGAGAACTCAGGTTGAAGAAGAGCAGAAGAGCTAACACTTCTCAGTTGAGTGAAGATTGCTGAGAGCAGTTAAACTTGTTCTTGCTGTAAGCTTGCTGAATGAATATGATCTGAGAACTAGTTTATCTCTTTTCTATGTGGACTAGTTGATTTCTTTTTCAAAGAAGTCTTTATATATCAGCAGCAGCAACGACTCTAATTGAGTTTGAATCTTGTCTTTTTCTGAACTCTGCAAGCTGGGCTGCAAAAAGCATAAAGCAAAACAAAAAATACTGCAGGCAGATATCCTATAAAAGGATAAAGCTTTCTAAGAAGCTGCAAATACTTCTGATGAAATAATATAAGAGAAAGTCACATCAGAAAGAACTCTTTACGGCCAAGGAAGACTTTTTGAGTCTAACGGCTATAAAGGACAGCCTGGCAGATAAAGCAGATTGCATATCTCAGCTATAAGACAAACAAATTTGTCAGAAAAGATTAGCTCATGCATATAGAATAGAACTGATATTGCATGGAAATAATGTCACAAATTATTCAGATAATCTTTTATAAACTATGCCAAAATAGATATGAAATTAGTCACATCATAGAAGACGACAAAACTAAATAAGAGCATACAGCAAAACGTCGAACGACCCTCGGAGATCGTCGACCGATGCACGGAGATCGTCGACCTATCGGACAGATAGTCGAACGATCCAGATAGTCGAACTATCAAAGAAGATAGTCGAACTACCTCGGCAGATAGTCGACCTATCAGAACAGATAGTCGAGCTATCAGATAGTCGATCTATCAGGACAGATAGTCGAACTACCAAACAAAAAAAGATAGTCGACCTATCAAGCAGATAGTCGACCTATCACAGAAAACAGATAGTCGACCTATCAACAGATAGTCGACCTATCAACAGATAGTCGAACTATCAAAGCGACACAGATAATCGACCTATCAACAGATAGTCGAATTATCAAAGCGGACAGATAGTCGACCTATCAACAGATAGTCGAGCTATCAGATAGTTGAACTATCAGGACAGATAGTCGAACTATCAAAGACGACAGATAGTCGACCTATCAACAGATAGTCGAGCTATCAACGCAGACAGAACATCGACAAACTAATAGACGATAGTCGATCAGCCGATAGACGATAGTCGAGCGACGTTCGACTATAGTTGAACGAAAAACTACTTAACCAAATATTCATCTGGAAAAGCAATTCTACACAACTAGAGAATCTAACCTATCAACTAACCTTTGACCATAGATAAATCTTGGGTCAAGAGACAGAAAGAGAGGACTGAGCTCAAATCAAAACCTAGGGTACCAACACTGTAGATGAGTCTTTGTATAGAGGAATAGTTGGTTCTCTATTATACCTCACAGCTAGTAGACTAGATATTATGTATGCTACATGTGTCTGTGCTAGGTACCAGGCATGCCCTAAAGAATCTCATTACACTACTGTTAAAAGAATTTTGAGATATTTAAAGGGCACACCAAATCTAGGCCTTTGGTACCCTAGGAATAGAGATTTTCAACTAATAGGTTATTCAGATGTAGATTTTGCAGGCTGTAGAGAGGATAGAAAGAGTACTACAGATACTTGCCAATTTTTGGGAGGAAGACTGATATCATGGAGCAGTAAGAAGCAGACCAGTGTGGCAATATCCACATCTGAGTCTGAATATGTTGCTGCTGGAAGTTACTGTGCACAACTATTGTGGATTCAACATCAGTTAAAGGACTATGGTATTCAAGTAAGTAGAACGCCTTTATTGTGTGATTCTAAGAGTGCTATTTCTATTGCTAACAATCCCGTTTCTCATAGTTGAACTAAGCATATAGAAATAAAATACCATTTTCTTAGAGAGCATGTAGAAAGAGAAGATATCTCATTGGAATTTATTAAAACAGATTATCAAATTGCAGATGTATTTACTAAGCCACTGGATGAAACAAAATTCAATAAATTTAAAATTGAATTAGGAATGCTGACCATTGATTAGTATATCAACAAACAGAAATTGGCTAAGTAAAATGGTGTCGACACTTTCAGTGATAAAGTGTCGACTCAGTATAGTTATGTCGACTTGTCAGAGAATTAGTGTCGACACAGAGAATTTGTGTCGACACTTAAGGGTCAAATAGTCGACTAATCCAGAAATGTAGTGTCGACTTCACTAGAATAATGGTGTCGACACTTGTACTAAGAGTCGACACAGAATTTCTGATGCTCTACTATGTCTCTCTTGTGTCGACATATCCTCAATTGGTGTCGACGCACAGTAGTCAACATTGATGTCGAGACTATAAAAGTTTGTGTCGACACATTTCATCTGTGTCGACACATTTAGTCTGTTTTTGCCTGACTTTTGACCTTCTTTCATTAGAGGGTATAAATAGGTCAAGAACGTATTCTGTCGACACGTTCACAAGGTTTTTGAGACTAAAACCCTGTGTCGACATTCTCTCTCTTCTCTTCTCTCCAGTTTTCTCATCTTTCTAATGGCGCCAAAGGTTGAGGATAACGTCAATGAGGGATATAAGCTGGTTAGGGCCGCGTTTGACAATGCCACGCCTGAAATAAAACAGGTGATATCCTATCTTGCTGATAATGGATTGGAATATCTGGTTTCTGAACCCACCAAAATCTGGAAGAAGGAGGTACTTGAATTTTACACTTCAGCATCAGTGGATTCTTCTGGACTCAAGATCAAATCCACAGTTCATGGAACCAAGGTGAAACTTACTTTACGGAGTTTAAGAAAGATTCTTCAATTACCAAGCATTGAGAATATAGAAGAGGTCCCAGCCTCTAAGACAAGGGAGGCTCTACAATGGTGTGGATTGGATCCAACCGTCAAAATTGGAGCAGCCATCAACAGAAAAGGAATGAATCCACAAGGCAAATTTCTATCTGAAGTGGTTGGGAAGGTGATTTTGTGTAAACCTGGCGGCCATGATATGATTTCGGCCTTAATGTTTAACCTCATGACAAGGATAATCTTCAGGATTAACACAGACTGGTCAGCAGTTGTTTTTGATAAAATCAAGGAAGGACTTAAGAAGCCAAATCTGGCTAGGATTTTGAGTCTATATCTGGCTGGACTCATCCCAGAGGTCATGCAACAAATTCCTGGGACTAAGATCAATCACATGAGAAAAATGGACATGAGATTATTCTCAAGATAGGATAGAGTTCTGTCCAAAGAGTTTCCTGATGTGGACAGGCATGACACACCAGAGAAATACCCAGGTCATGATCAAAGTACTGAATAACTTCCAGGAGATCAAGTGAGAGAGCAGGCTGATGGCCAGCCTGAGTCTACTCAAGTCCAGGATGAATCTTTACCTGCACAGGTGCAGGGGGAGCAAGTTTATTCTCCTGCCCAGGACATTCTTAACACTAAACAGGTGCAGGGGGAGCAGATTTCTGAACAAGTGCAAGAGGAAGAACAAATAGATTTATCAAAAGATTTGCATACTGCTGGCCTAGATGACTCATATTCTGCTCAGGCACAAAAGGAATTCACTCTAGATGAGTTGTTTCCTGATGTTGAAATTGCTACTGATAGAGTTGAGGAGGAGCAAGAAATTGAGAAGGAGCTCAAAATTGAGGGGGAGCAAGTGATTGTTGACAAAGATCAACATGTCACTGAGACAGATATTCCTCCTTCACCTCCTGAAAGAGTTCAGATTGAAAGCTCTTCAGAATCTGAGTCTGCAGAAGCCAGAGTGGCAAAGAAAAGGAAGCTCATGGTCTTCAAAAGAAGAAGCCATAGCTACAAGCAGGCTCTATAGACTTCAACTCACCAATCTCCATCTGATTTTAATTACAACAAGTTCATGGTAGATTTGCAGGTGAAGCTAGATAATCAGAGATTAGCCTTGGAGAAATATGTTGATGAAAGTCATAAAAATCTTCAGTTTGATCTGGCTCAAGATATAAAGTCTATAAGATTTGAAGTCAATCAACATAAAAGAGAAATGACTGATTGTTTTACAAAAGGGGCACATGCTATTGTATATCTGGCCCAACAACAAGGGGAAATGAAGAAAGAAATAGATGCTCAATCTATTAATCAAGGATACATTCTTGAAAATCAGAAACGGCTAAATGACAATCTGACAACTGCCAACACAGATATTCTTGCTCAATTTCAAACAACCATGTCTAAATTGACTGAAGCTAGGGCAGCTGAAATGCTAGCATATGATACTAAGTTCAAAACTGCTTTAGACTCAGTTCAGTCAGCCATAACCACTTCCCAGAAGGACATTACTGCAAAACTTAACAAGTTGAAACCCTTCTTCAAAGATGGCATTAATTATCTAGATGGTCAGATCAGGTTTCAGAAGGAAGATCTCAAAGATCATGTAGCAAGAGAAGTCCTAAAGGGGGAGAGGGTACTTATTTCTGCTGGCTTAGAACATGCCAAGTGAGTGACTAACAGTGTCAGAGCCACATTGGGATATCCACCCCTTTATGATGATGATAATATGGCAGAGTCAGGAGTTCAGCCATAAGGTCTACTTGAAGGCAACCAACCAGAGGTTGCTCAAGTCATATACCCCCCTACAGATTTTGACTTGATTCATCAGATGGTGTAAACTATGTATAGTCCTCCAGAGGAGGTTTCAAATATTATACTTGGAAAAGTAGACATGCCTGAAGCTGCAATCAAGGCTCAGCAAGAGGCTCAACTGTCAAAGAAGAGATTTAGGGAGCAAGCTGAACTAAAACCTGATTTTGAACAGTGGAGCCCTACCTCTAGAAACATCATACTAACTGCCTGGAAAGCTGTAAAAGATCAAGTCCATGAAAGGGGCAAGTGGTACAATGAACAAGAATGGCAGAAGCATGAAGCCAGACAGGAGGCTATTGTTCAGTATAGAAGGAAAGCTAAGATGGGAAAGCTACCTCCTGATGCTGTGGAGCCTAGCAAATACTTTCCCAAGCCGTATCACTACTTTGAGAGACAAAGACTGAAGTCTGAGGCTCAGGAGAAGGTTGATCTTAAAGGCAAAAAGCCCATGGAAGAAACTAAACCTTCTGTGCAGGCTCAAGTACAACCAGGAAGAGGGATTGTTATTAAGGAGCCTGATCAGTCTTAGTCTAAGATGTCTTAGTTTTAGTTTTAGTTTAAAAAATTGTGTAATATGAAACATTCAGTGTTAAACATTTTGTAAACAATCATTTTGACATAATACACAAAATCCTGCTCTTTAAGTAATTTTTGTTTATATGCTTTTATCTCTGTGATGAATCTGTGTAAATGTTTTGATTGTTAATATTTCCTGTAATATTAAGCTTATATACATCATCATCATTTTGTTTATTATTATCATAAGTGGTGTATATCATTAGCTAATATGGGTTATGACTTCTCCAAATAGGGGAAGATTGTTGGGTACATTGGAAAATGTGTACCTGATTTGAAGAAGCCTAACTTAGCATAATGATATACATCAAGGTGTATTTGATGTTGTTTAAGTTGAATGTGTGCAGGTTAAAATTATGGAAAAATTTCTAAGTTCATGTGTCGACACCAGAAGAAGATGTGTCGACACTTCAGGAAGATTGTGTCGACACTTGAAGAAGGCTATGTCAACACAGAGATAATGAGTCGACATCAACTGTGTCGACACCAGGAGGCTGTGTCGACACATAGAGGCAGAGTCGACAATATTTGTGTCGACACCAGAAGACTGAGTCGACACATATAGGCAGAGTTGACAAAAGCTGTGTTGACACCTGAAGGTAGTGTCGACACATACTATGTTCTGAATCTACATCAACTGTGTCGACACACAGGGCTTGTGTCGACACATTGCCAAGTCTTGACCAAGTCATTTGCTGAAGAATGATGAAGTGTTTGAGTCAACACAAATACTCAGTATCGACTCATTCTCAAGTGGTATCAGAGGGGGTCGCGGGTTCGAAACCATCAAGTTCAAGGATAGTTTCATAAGGGACCTTGAAGAGAAGCTCCAGAGGGAGAAGAAAATTGTGGATAGTTTCTCTAAGCCCAATACTGTGTTGCCCTTAAAAGACTCCTTCTTCTCTCTGAAGGGTAATAAGGGGTTGGGGTTTAAGGGAAATACAAGAGTTGCCCTTTCCAAAGGGAAGGGCAAAGCTCCAGTTGAGCCTCTGGTATCCATGCCTCCCAATCCTTTTAGGAAAGTTGAGTTGCCTTCAAACAGGTATGACCAAGAGAGCATCTTTGGTCACTAGATGAATGATAGATCCACTAGTTTGAACAAAAATTTTCACAACCAAGGTGGTAGGTACAGTAGGGTGAGTGCCTTTAAGGCTGCCCATGCAGAAATTCAATTGGTCCATCCTGGACCATTTTCCTTTCGTGCTCTAGCCCCCACTCTCAAGAATGTGGCTGCAACAAAGGTTCAGAATCATTCAGTAAAGACTCAGACTAAGGGTCAGTCATCCTACAAGCCTAGTTTGGCTGTGTCTGATGCCATCAAGAACATGCTTTCTAAAAAGAAACGAGCTGCTGCTGGCACTCAAAGCAGACCAAACAAGCCAGCTAGAAGACTAACCTTCAGTCAAATCCTTGCTGAAAGGAATCTGAAGAAGGCTGCTGCTCCTCTTCCTACTATTCATCCAGTAGTTAACCAAACTACTAGGCCTGCACAGAAAAGAAGATACAACATTCATGAATGTTGATGCTGTGGCAAAGCGGGTCACTTTGCTGTAGACTGCTGGCACAATTCTAGTGTTCCAAGAGCAGCTATCAGTCCATAAGTCAGAAATGTGCTGGCAGACAAGTTCTTCTTAAGACTAACATGCCCCTATGACCTAATCTAAATTGGGGTCCTAAGGTAAAGTAAATTGTGTGATGCAGGTTAGTCCAAGTGTCCATACCCCTATATGGTACTTGGACAGTGGTTATTCCAGGACAATGACTGGGGCAAGGAGCAACTTAAAGGAGTATACTCTAGTAAAAGATGGACCGAAAGTCATCTTTGTTGGTTAAGATAGAGGGGTAACTAGAGGCTATGGTAAGATTACCAATGACATAGTCACCATCTCAAAAGTGGCTTATGTTGAAGGGTTGCAACACAACCTCATAAGCATAAGCAAACTTTCTGATCTTGGCTATGTTATTGTCTTCCATAAGGATGAGTGCCTGATTAAGAGGTCAAGTGACCAAGAGGTCATCTTGACAGGCACTAGGAGTGGAAACATTTATTGTTTAAACTTTCTTTGTCTAGATACAGACTCTCCTATTTGTCTAGTGGCAAATGAGAAAATCTTATATTGTGTCCAATGGCACAAGAGGATAGCTCATTTGAATTACAAGACTATTGGCAAGCTCTTTAGTCAAGAGCTAGTTAGAAATGGTACTAATGTGAAGTGCACCAAGGAGGACATTTGCTTAGCATGCCAAAAGGGAAAGCAGACCAAAGCCTCCTTCAAGGGCATTGGGACTAAAGACTCTGTGAGGTGTTTGTACCTCTTGCATATGGACTTATTTGGTACTATATCAGTTCATATTCTTAGTAGGAAAGTCTACACCCTTGTGGTGGTTGATGACTATTCCAGGTTTTCTTGGGTGTTCTTTCACAAGAAAAAGAATGAAACACTTGACATCTTAATCAAGTTTGTAAAGCAAATTCAGAATGAGCCTAACAGTTTAGAGGTAAAAATCAAAAGTGACCATGGAACTGAATTCCAGTCTAAAAGCATGATAATGTTTTGTGAAGAGCAATGGATTCATCATGAATTTTCTTCTCCAAGAACTCCCCAACAAAATGGGATAATTGAGAGGAAAAATTGGACTCTCATAGAGGATGAAAGAACTTTGTTGCGTGATACATCTCTCCTAGAATATTTCTGGGCTGAGGCAGTGAATACTGCATGTCATGTACTCAATATGGCCTTATCAACAAGAGCCACAAGAAGACTCCCTATGAGATCTGGAAGGGCAAAAAACAAAACCTGGGCTATCCTAGAATTTTTGGTAGTCAGTTCTATGTGCTTCACAATGGGAAATCCTATGTGACTAAGTTTACTGCCAAGTCCTTTACTGGTATTTTTGTTGGATATAACAATCATAGTAAAGCCTATAGGATCTATGACTTGAAAAGCCAAGTTATAGAAGAATCTATACATATAGTCTTTGATGAGTCTACTATGATTAACAGTGAGCTGCCAAGCTCCTCTTCTAGTACTGTAGGTACAGAACAAATGATGGACCAGCTAACCATCAAGGAAGAACCTCTAGTTATCCAAGATAAAGTGAACATTCCAGTAGAAGGACTGCAAGACACAAATGAGGTGGATGAAGATCAGTAAGAAGCTGTCCTTGTAGCTAAAGCTAGATTGCCTACAACAATCAGACATCTGAGGGATCATCTAAGAAACTAAATCATTGGTGATGCCATCCAAGAAGTAGTGACCAGGTGTAGAAGTATCAACACAACACTTTACTCAAGCTTCATGTCATAAGTTGAGCCAAAGAAATTTGAAGAGGCCAATAAAGTTAAGTTTTGGATTGTTGCTATGCAAGAAGAACTGAACCAGTTTAAAAGATGTAGGGTCTAGAAGCTAGTTCCCAAACCACAAGGACATGATGTCATTGGATTCAAGTGGATTTACAGAAATAAACTTGGTGAAAATGATATTATAATCAAGAACAAGGCAAGGCTAGTAGCTAAGGGGTACACACAAGAGGAAGGTATTGATTTTGATCAAACCTTTGCTCCTGTAGTAAGACTGGAGGCCATCAGAATATTCCTTGCATATGCTGCACATAAGGGATTCAAGGTCTACCAGATGGATGTGAAGTCAGCCCTCCTGAATGGTGACTTAAAAGAAGAAGTTTATATTGAGCAGCCTCTAGGTTTTGTTGTTCCTAACTCACCCGATTCTGTTTATAGACTTAGAAAAGCTCTATATGGGATGAAGCAAGCCCTTAGAGCATGGTATAAGACATTGTCTTGTTTCCTCATTGAGAACAAATTCTCAAGGGCATGATTGACAAGACCCTATTCCAAAGGAATCTAATGGTAAGATCATCCTAGTCAAAATATATGTAGATGATATTATCTTTGGATCTACTGATGACAACCTTTGCAAAAATTTTGCCAAACTTATGCAAGGAAAGTTTGAGATGAGCAGTATGGGTGAACTTAAGTTCTTCTTGGGTCTCCAAGTTAGCCAGACTGATGATGGCTTGTCCATATCCCAGTCTAAGTTCACCAGGGAGTTAATCAATAAGTTTGGTATGGAGAATTCCTTTACCATGAAAACTCCCATGTGGTCAAGTATGCCTGTAGGCAAAGATGAGGTTGGGAAACCTGTTGATGAAACTTTATATATAGGGATAATTTGCTCCCTTCTATATCTAACTATAAGTAGGCTAGACATCATGTATGCTACATGTGTTTGTGCTAGGTATCAGTCTTGCCCTAAAGAATCTCACTAATCAACAACAAAGAGGATTTTGAGGTATCTTAAGGGCACACCAGATCTTGGCCTATGGTACCATAGGAATGGGGAGTTTGAACTAACATGCTATTCAGATGCAGATTTTGCAGGCTGCAAAGAGGGCAGAAAGAGCACTTCTAGCACCTATCAGTTCTTGGGAGGAAGACTAGTGTCTTGGAGCAGTAAGAAGGAAACAAGTATTGCAATCTCAACTGCAGATTCAGAGTACATCTCAACAGGTAGCAGTTGTTCTCAGTTGCTGTGGATCCAACATCAGCTCCAGGACTATAACCTCATGATAAGTAGAAGTCTTTTATTTTGTGATTCTATTAGTGCAATCTCAATTGCTAGGAATCCTATCTCTCATAGTAGGACTAAGCACCTTTAGATTAGATATCATTTCATTAGGGAGCATGTGGAATATGAAGATATCAACCTTGAGTTTGTCCATATAGTCAAGCAAGTGGCTGACATCTTCACTAAGCCACTAGATAAAGCAAAGTTCAACACCTTCAAGTTTGAATTGGGTATGTTGAACCTGTTATTGATTTAGTTTCTCCTCATATTATTGTAGGATTTATTTTTCTTGCAGGTAGATAAGTCCTTGATGTGATATCAATACAATAAAGACCATTAAGTGGTATCAAGACTAAGATGGACTCAAGTGTCCAGTGTTAGAACCAATTTTTTTCTTCTTAAACCACCAGGTCTTATGCCCAAAATCACCGTTTTGTGGTGACACCGACACTCGGGAAGGTCGCCACTACAAAACGCCGATCCTGCCGGCCTTAATGATCACCAATGAGAGAGAAGAAAATAGATATTTCAGATATATCCAAGCCCACATATCACATATAAGATATATAAAGGAAATCACATCAAGTCCACATGATAATAGAAGTACTGAAATAGAAAAGTACATAGAAATATAAACGGGCTTAAGCCCAGTACATCAAATCCTCGCTACAAACTCTCGTGGAAGCTAAGTAAACTAATCACTCACGGAGCCAGTAGCCGGCGCTCCTGTGCTAGACTGGCCCACCTCCATGTGCGCCGTGCTTTACTGGTGCTGTATCTCCTACTACTGCTCCCTGTCCCCCATCTGGAGCCCCTGAAATGTTTGGTCAACCGACCGTTACTCAAAAATACTAAGCTTGATTTCTCCCACCCCTCCCCCAATGGCTCCTAGGCACCGAGCGGGAGGAATTATAGGAAAGCTATGATGGTGGAGAGTAGACAAGAGCAGGTGACGGTGGAGCTATTCTAGTAGTTGGATAATAATATTGATAGATCTAAAGAAGGAAAGTACAACTAGCAGTTCTATAGTAATAAGCATAGAAGGCTGAAAGTAAAGCACATCACAAGGCAAGTAATAAATATCCATAAGAAGAGTAACCATAACTTATAAGCATGCCCACACAAGCTTATAAACCATGGGGTCGTTTGGAATGGCCTAACGTATAAAAAGTACAATACCGATTTATACGTTAGGGGTAAGGGTTGAATGATGTTGTCATAGTATGCTATGTTATGTGGGTTTAATGATATGTTCATTCAAGTGCAACACACACACAACTCTATGCGCACAGACCTTTAGTTCCCCTCATTTGGGAAGCTAGCTTCACTCCCAGGAACCTCCGTAGTGGCAAATGAAGATAGTGGGTCGGGCCCCCCACTCCTAGGCGGGTATCCACACTACCATGCCTAGCCCTTACGTACACCTCTGGAAGGACACACCCAGAGTCACCACATACTAATACTGTCCATATCCACCAGTCTTCCTTTGGCTAAGTGTCGACCACACCCGCTGAGTCAGCGTATCGACATTGGTATGAACGACCATCCAATACTAAAGGCACACCACCTTTTGCTCATGTATCAGGAATTCTCGATCCATCAGCTCCTCGGACTAACCTGTCGTTATAACTACCTTCCGAGCCCACGGCTCGGCGGGCCAACCAACCCACTTCCACAACCACCGAGCCTATCGCTTGGATAACCCCAACAAAAAAGACCTCCCGAGTTACCGGTGTGTGTGAAAGTTAATCACTAGTTATAATAGTTGATCTTAAACATTAATTATTCTTATGGTTTAGGTTAGCTAGGACTGCCCAAGGTATTCCCGGTAAAGGGCTCTCACAGGGCATTAGAAACTATTATGATAGCTCAAGCCCATCATTCCCTTTCGCAAGGCACTTACTATTATTGGCTATTACCCAATTCCCAATCCCATTTAATGTTATACTAAGTCTAACCCTAATGTACTTTGACTCTTTCTCTCTCCACAGGAAAGACGATCTTTTGCCGATCCTGAACCCCACTTACACTAGTCAACCAATCATTTCTCCCCATGAGGACTCCTAATAAAGCTCACTTTTTCATCTTACCAAACAACATACCATTACTCCCAACTTCCTATGTCCTTCCCACATGCTAACACAATTATGTAGTTTTACTATATGCAGACCAACCTAATCTATATGATGAGTATGAAAGGTGACCTCTTCAAATATTCCTCCAAATGCCTTAGAATTATTACCGGGGGTCTATCATCACATACTTTGACTAAATCCATAAACTTATAATTTTCCTAATTTATTTAACATTTATTAAATTTTCCCAAAAATTAGGCCATGGATGGTTTTGAATATGCAGTACTAGATTTCCTTAAGTTATGGCATTCTAAAAATTATGATCACTGTATGATATCAAAATATCAGAGAGTACCAAGTTACACAAACTTTCATAAATATATTAGCCCCTACTTAATTAATTCAAGATATTTGCAGTAATTAAAGTTAAAGAAGGAAGTACTACCAATCATAATCCAAAAATTACACAAAAATTACGAGAGCTTAATCATTATCATAAAATATTACTGACTAAGTTTCATACAATTCCAAGTTAGTTTAGCCATGAATTTATCAAAATCATCAATATGGGAAACAAAAAAGTTATAACTACAAGTATGAGCTACTGTCTTCCAAACACCCTACAATAAATTTCAAAGACTTATAATGATATAAAAACTCTTTCACCAGAATTTTATAAAGATCCAAGATCATATGACCCTTCAATATTTCCACAAAAGGTATAGGCCTAAACAATCCCTAATTGATTTAAGTTGTGTGTCTAAGTCTAAATGTCACCAAATTCCTTCCTAGGGCTATTTACCATCCTAGGATTACATGGAATAAACTCCAAGTCCATACATGGACATATCACACCATGTCTTTCACCAACCCCCAAGGTTCAACCTTAGGGTTTGAACTAGGGTCCTAGGGCAAATACACCCCAATCCATCTCCAACTCCTTGAGGTTTAAACTTATCTTGGGGCTCTGGCCAAGGTCCCAACACCTTTGGGTGAGAATTGGCCCCTCCATGCCCCAAGCACACTCTTGCCCAAATTAACCCTTAAAGGGCCACAATTTGGTCTCACCAAAACCTATTCAAATCAAACCCAATTGGGCTGTGATTTTAATAAGGGTCATAATATGACACTAAGAGACAGCCACCAAAACTTTGGGGACTTTTGAGGTCTTGGACCCTATAATTAATTCATATATTATTTATTAAATTTCTATAAAACTTTAGGAAAATGTGTTCATAAAATTCCCATTTTTGGATATGTTATAGGAATAGATAAAAGTGACCCCCAACCAAAATCTCAGGTCATTTGGATGAATGATTTGATGGGGGTACTCATTTTTATTTTTGGATAGCCCTATGTATAGGCTGCACCATTTTGAGTACTATGGTCAAACCACATACCCAAATTGGTTGAAACCAATTTTAAATTTAACTAGACATCAAGGGCTAGAATTGTCATGTAGTACACTTTCACTGTAGGCGGCTCTAAGTATTTTTACTAAATCAAAACATTCGCTGCCTTTTAAGTAATAGAATTGAATTAAAAACAAATAATAAATTATTAGATTCTGCATGAATCTTGAAGAAGGATCGACGTGATCGTTTCGTATTCCCCAACACGCCAACGACCAAGATTAGCCCATCTTGGGCCATTTTGGCTGGCGATTTCCCGGCCACCCACGCCTCTTCCCGACCGGCCACCGCCACCACCACCTTCGTTGAGGTGGTGGCCGTCGATTCACAGTGGTTGGCCGACCGGTGGTTGCCGGAACTGTGGTTTGTGGGTGGAAGAAGAAGTTTGAAAAACCAAGCTTTCGGCCATGCCGATCTTGGGCCAATAGTCCTCAATTACGGCAGCCGTCGAGTATAGATCTACTCACTAGAAGAGAGGAGAGGGACATGACCTTAGTGGAGGGCTGGAGTTAGGCCGATCGCCGGGTTACCATGGATGGTGGTGGCGCCGTCAGGTGCTATTCAACAACACAGTAGAGGGCCTCAATTTCTTTAGGGGAAGAGTGGAAACAACTCCTCTCTGCCATGTGAAGCTTTTAAAATAACCAATTGGGGAAGGGGGAGGGTCAATCTTCAATGTCCATTAATGGCCATGGGGAAGCTTTTTCGGCCAATGTGGGTTCTCTGCACCCAGCAATTGAATGGGCCTGGAAAGTCCCTTGATCTCCTCAGTATTGATGGGGGAGATGAATCAGCCCATTGGAGATGAAGGGAGAGGGCCCTTGGCCTCCCTTGGCCTTGAATGGCTCTCTTCCTCCTCTCTCTCCTCTATTAAAGGAGGAGTAGAGTTTTTCTCTCTCCTAGTCACCATGGCCGAATTTGATGGCTAATTTAGCCTAAAGGCACCCCACTAACCCATTTTATTAATGGAAATAAGGTTAGCCCAAGTGGATTGGGCTTGAGCCTTAGTTAGCCTATTTGAGCTAGTTTGACCTAGTACTAGGGTGGAGTTGACCTTAGTCAAATTGACATTTTGGGTTGCCTCCAATGGGTCCTTGGTGACCCATTGGCCTCCCCTAAGGTCTAGGTTGGGTTGGGTTGGATTAGCACCTTGAAGGCTACTTGACCCTTAGTTAGGGCACTTTGACCACTTTGGGGCAAGGGTTGACTTCGGTCAAATTGACCTTTTGGGTTGACCCTAATTGGTCCTTGGTGAGCTATTGACCTCCCTTTAGGGTTAGGAAGGTATAGGTGGGGTCCATTTAGCTAAGGGAATGTCAGTTAGCCCTATATAGGTCAGTTTGACCTATTTAGGGTTAGGGTGGACTTAGGTCAACTTGACCACTTTGATTGCCCCCAATGGGTCCTTAGTGACCCTATAAACCACCCAAGGGGTTAGGGGTGTTGTGGTGGGGTCATGAAGTCAAGTTGAAGCCCTAAACTCAAACCCTAGGTCTGGTGGTGAGGTTGTGCTATAGGCAGATTGTGCGCGCAGGGATCAGATCCCGCACGACGCGATAGGAGGCAAGTGCACCTGTCGCAAGTAGTATAGGATATTCCGGTGGGGAATATTGAGGTCGAATATTTCCCGGGGCCCATTGACTATTTCTACTCCTTCCGGAGGGACTATTATTTTATCGAAAATAACATGTCGGGTTTTAGTTAACTAAAGCGGTTATAAAAGAGAGTTGTAAAAAAGGACTAAGAAAAATTCGATGAAGGGTTAATGCTCGACATCAAATCAGATCGAAACTAAAATGACTCTTAATAATTATAGAACATAGTTTTAAAAATAATTAAAGGCAACTTGGTCGTGGAGGTTCCACGAACATAAGCTCACATATCTCTAGGAATATTGCTCACCTAAACACAAAGACTATTTGACTGAAATCTTGTCCGACGAAGGATTCCTCTTAATGCCTGCTTTACGCTAAGAACCCCACTATTGGGTGGGGAACCCAATCCGGTAGAATTATGCTTCTCCTCTCTCAAGGGCATGCACACAACTCTTTTTACCCAAGAGTGATCAGTCCATACGCACGACCTCTTGACTAGCAAGCGTATGGATAACGAAAATAGAGCCCACACATCGATATGTAGTTCTACGCGTCGTAAACCTAGGGCAAACCTTAAGCCATTTAATTAAAGTGAGAAAAAGATCCTTTAATTATTTAAAGTGATTTTATATGTCCCAATGCTCTTCGATGATGAGGGATAAGAACGATTAGCCACTCTTCGGTATGGGGATGGCTTATGAGGTTGATGAGACGCGAGTTCAAAACTAAATGCTAAATGGTTATAAAAAGAGGACATAAAAATAACGTAACGTTAGGAACAAAAGGCTTAAAACTTTAATTGCTACACAAAGAACTCACACACACATCGAACCCATAATTAAGAAAAAGCTAAGTTACACAAAAAGAAAACATAATTGAAATTACAAGTCCTACTCAAACGAGTAGGCGGGAAATTGCAAGTCCTACTCAAATGAGTAGGCGGGAAATTACAAGTCCTACTCAAATGAGTAGGCGGGAAATGACAAGTCCTACTCAAACGAGTAGGCGGGAAATGAAAGCGAGTCCTACTCGAATGAGTAGGTGGGAAATAAATGCACACACACACACACACTCTACATAATTGAAAGAAAGCAATAAAAATTATTTCATACACACACACTCTACATGAAATTGAGAAAGCGATAAAGAAAGCAATAAAAATTAACTCATACACGCACACACTCTACATGAAGTTGAAAGATCAAAATGAAACTTAATCTCATACACTCTCACACACACAATTTAAAAAGAAAAACAAAGTAATCGAAAAATTAAAACAAATACATTCCTACTCCTAGAACTTGCTAAAAATCAATAAAAAGATGAAATAAAAATAAAAAGAGCAAAAGTTTTTAGAAATAAAAGCTAAATATCAATGTGTTTCAAAATATTAAAATGATAACTTTTTTATTCTTATAATTTTATACAAGTGAAAGTAAAGTAATAAAAAAGGATTTACCCAAACCTAAACAAAGGGAAAAGGAAAATTAAAGCTATCAGAACTATGAAAACATAAAAAATATAACAACATAAAGTTAAACTCATACACCCACACACACATTTTAAAGAGAAAGACAAAGACACTTAAGATTGCTGAAAGAGAGGCACTTAGAGGCATTCCAGTACAATATGAGGATGAAAAGACTAACATATTTTATTTAGAAGAAAGTTTGATTACAAAAGCTAAGAAAAACACAAAGATGAGGGGGGGGGGGGAAGTTATCCTTACATAGCACAAAAAGCAACTAAGCAGCAATCCAACAACAAAATGGCTCAAAAATATTAACCCTTGGACCTTACAGAGAAGTTATATTTATAAGCAAAAATTACGGGAGGTGGCATGCTTGAGTGCAGGGGAAGCCAAAATTTTGATGACATGCCAGGTTCTGGAAGCAGAGGGGGTGGGACACGTCATGGTCACCGTGACTGGAAGCGTCGAGCGTCGACAAAAAGCAAAGCATCAATTGGAGTCAAAGGGTCGAGTGTCGTTTGACGAATGTCGAGCGTGCAGTAAGTTGCGTTTGACGAACGTCGAGCTTGGAGTGTTGATCTGCGTTCGACGAAAGTCGATTAGCTGTGTCGGGCATGAAATCGTCGAGCGCTGATCCTATAAAATTCATCGAGCGTTGCTATTATTAAATTTGTCGAGCGCTGCTCGTTGAATGTTGATCAACGAATGCTGATCTGGCAAAAATTCGTCGAGCGGTTACGCTGGTATCAAATTCATCGAGCGCTGCTCGACAAACGCGGTCATTTTTGTGCAGGAAGTAGATTTTTGCTGTAATTAAAGTAACACGCCCCGGTCACGGGCATGTACCTTGAAAAATTGATGATTTCTGCAAAAAAATTTGGAAAACAAAATAATCTAAAGTTAGAACGGTATTTACAAAAGAGGAACAATATATTGGAGAAAAATGACAGAAAACTACCAAAATAACCTAAAACTACTTATGTAAAGTACTAAAAAAAATATGAATATTTACAAATCATCAAATACCCCCATACTTAAGCTTTTGCTATTCCAGAGCCAAAGTTGGAGATATACATAAGAGGAATTAATAGAAATACTAAATTTAGCTACCTCTTGAATCAATTAAAAGAGAGATCGAAATGAACATACAGGGTATAAGAGTTAAATCATAATCCATGAAAATTATATAAATAGAGGAAAAGTTTTGGTCGAAAAGACTTCTTGAAGTAACCAAATAGCAAACATAAATTGTAATTGTTAGGTAACAAAAATAGATTAGAATTATAGGAACTTTAGCTTATAAGATTTTTAAAGTAAATAATGCAATTTAAAATTATGCTCTAAAAAAGATTTTAAATTAATTCTAGAATCATTGAAATTGGCTAAGGGGGTTGTTTTGGTTTATGTAGAGGGTTTGGGTTTATAGAGGTGAGGTAATTTTTTCACAAACCTCTAATGAATTTTTTTATGTGGATGTTTTAGGAAAATGAAATCTTATTTTCCTAACATATATATTTTTTGAACAACTTCATATAACCCAATGTATATGTATAGGAGTAATAAATTTTATCCTCTTACTCTGTAACATATAATCTTTTTAAATATTGGATGACTATGTTTATGGAACGAAATCTTATTACCATTGATATAGGTTCTTTTAAGGATAAAAATTTTGTCATGTCAAGTAAAACATGATAAATATAGGTAGATAGGGTTTATATTTTGTTTCAAGAAGAAAAACTAGTTTTTAATAAAAAAAATTTTGAGAGCAACTTTGATAAATTGAACGTTCCTGTATTTCAAAAAGTTTGAAGTAAAAATAATTGAAGTCTATAGTTGTTTTTTTTCTAACATAATACACGTGCCTCAATTTTAGATAAATTAGAAGTAATGCCAAAAACAAGTCCCCTATCTTAAGAAGAAAAACATAAGATATTCTTTAAAACTTAACTCCGTTATTTAAATCTATCAATCTCCAATTATTAAACGAATAGTAAACAAAGAATTAATGAAATTCGCATATAAATAAACTCGCAATAATATTTTTGGAGAGCAAAAAGGGTTAAGAATGGAATATTCGATTTATTTGTTTTATAATTTTTTAGATTTTTAAAGTTATCATCTTTTTTTGTGTTTTGTGTTTATTTCTTTAATATATACAAATTAAAATTGCGAAAAAGATATATTTTTTTTAAAATATTTTATGTTTGTTTTCTAATTCTTTTTTTGTGTTTTTAAGATTTTTAAGCAAATATTTACAAGGGAGGAGAAAGAGAAAAGTTAATTACAAAGAGGAGGAAGAAAGGAAGTGATGGCGACGGCCACCAGGAGGCCAACATGGGACAGAAGTTGACGATGATGCGATGCCAGCCAAGGACCTGCGACGCCGTAGCGGTCATGGCTACAAGCTTCTTCCTCGCAATAAGACCAAGGCTTCATTTTGATTTTATGAGCTTGGGTGTGCCTTTATCCGTTTCATGCTTATTATTTGAAAACAATGTTTATTTGCATTTTCTTTTATGTGGTGTGCACTTAGCCACTTTTATTTGCTTATGATGTAAGCCTTATATAAGGCCATGAACTCTTCATAATTGGTAGACATTATTGAAATCAAAAAATTTGACAATTGCCAACCCTAATTTTTCCCTCTCTCCTTTCTCCTAGCCACCGCCCCCCTCTTCCTTCTTCCTCCAAGCCGCTGGCCCCAAGGCTCCCTCCTCTCTAGTGCTCGGCCACCACCTCTCCCCCTCTTGCTCTCGGCCGCCCCCTTTCTCTCTAGTGCTCGGCCACCAACCTCTCCCCTTTGCTCTTGGCCAACTGAGATCATCTCTCTCCAAGGATATTCGGCCCATGCATGAGAGGTTGCCTTGCAAAGAAAGAAGTTAGGGATTCCTCCACGGCGAGAAGTTAAGGAGTTTAGCACGTTCATCATCCGTAGCGCGCTTCCCGTGGACTTTCAACGGAGGAGCGATCAAACTTGGTGGATCCACGCATCGCGGATCTATAAATCCGAGAGGGGTAACGAAAATTTCTACCAAGAGATTTCTTTCTCTAGATAGTTCTTGTGGTGGACGAATTTTTGCGTTATTTTCCGATTTGTTTTTCTTCACGGTTAATCAAATAATAGATCGTTATTTTTCGTTTGGATTTCCGAAAGACTCGTAAGAGGATTGGCGATCTTCGCTTTCTTTTTGTTGGGATAGATTCTACCATCTTTCGAATCATTTATTCTTGGTGGATCTATTTTGGTACAACCCATAAGCTCGATCGGGATCAATATTATCCCATTTAGCCGGAAGGAATTTTGCCTATAGCCAACTTTCAATCTATTTGCGGAACGGCGATCCGTATGTTAGCGCGAACGATAAATAAAATAATTGTTGTGGCTGCGATTTCATTAGCGTGTGGATTAGAGAGCGTTGAGCATTGTCATAAGCGTCGTCGTGGCCTCCGTGACGTATCTCTAGGATATACCCTACATCAGGAAGCCAGAAAGAGAAAAGGATATTTACAAAAATATTTACAGAAAAATATTTATAAAAAAATATTTACAAAGAATATTTACAAAGTAAATCTAAATACATTTTTTGATTTTATGTTTTGTAATATTTTTGTAATTTTTGATGATAAAACAAAAAATGTTTTTGGAGTTTTCATTTTATAAATTTTTTGTGTTTTGTTTTTATTTTTGTTTTTGTATTTTTTAAATTTTTTTAAGTGCACAAAATTGAAGTGCAGAAAGGAATGCATGAAAATGACCCCCATACTTAATTCCAACATTGTCCCCAATGTTGCAATATAAGTATGTGGAACAAAAATGAAATGAAATGTAATATGTAAAAAAATAAAAAGGGAGGGTAGGAACTTCCCTGGAACGTGTTTGGGGAGGCCCATTAAGAAACCCTGCGGATCAATCCATTTTGGATCGACCACCTCCTTACCGATACGGAGGGTTATAGCGTTGGCGTTCTCCCGAGGGTTGGGCTCCGTGTTCCCCGGTAGTGCCCCGAGCGCGTGCTCAGACATCATTCTCACCAATTGTCCAACCTATAGTTCAAGGTTTTTTAGCGATCTGGTGATGTTTTGGACATTTGACTCGTTGGACGCTATGTATTTATAAAAATTTTCCTCAACCAGAGAAGGTTTCGGAGGAGGAGGCGGGAAAAATGTGGGCGCAAAAGAGTTAGGGGGCGCTACGCATTATTTGCATTGCTCCAAAAGAAATTGGGGTGATTCCTCCAACCCAGATTATAATTATTACTATAAGGGTTATTGTTAGGGTTGAAGGAAGGATGACCCGAATTTCCCACAAAGTCTACGAACTCTTCAGCCATGCAAACGTTAGGGGGAATAAAATAAGGCAGAGTGGAGGAGGCAGCAGACATCTCTGCCACCTGCTTTGTTAACCTTTCAACTTGAAGGGTTAAGAGAGCAGTGACATCCACTTCAAAAAGGCCGGCCGCCTGCTTAGCGTGTCCTTGCGGGATGTTCCACTGGTAGGCATTCATAGCCATCTCTTCGATAAGAGCTTGGGCAGCCTCGGGTGTTTTATTATTTAAAGTACCCCCGACAGCCACGTCAATCATTTGACGTGTCTGATAGTTAAGCCCGTTGTAAGAGATCTGGACCTGCAACAATGCTGGCAGTGCGTTGTGCGGACACTTGTGGAGGAATTCTTTAAACCTCTCCCAAGTATCAAATAGAGACTCGGGATCGTTCTGTACAAACGAAGAAATGTCCGCCCTCAACTTTGCAGTTTTTGCGGGCGGAAAATACTTCGTTAAGAACCGTCCCGTAAGCTCGGCCCAGGTAGTGATACATCCACGTGGGAGAAAATTCAACCACGCCTTAGCTTTGGATTTGATGGAAAATGGAAATAAGCGCTAGCGAATGGCGTCATCAGTGATGCCATTAATCTTAAAGGTGCCGTATATTTCAAAAAAAATAGATAAGTGAACATTCAGGTCCTCATACAGTAGTCCATCGAACTGCATGGAATTTTGGATCATTTGAATCACACTCGATTTTATTTCTAAATTATTATTTGCCACCGTAGGGCGAACAATACTAGACCTAGTATCATCCAGGTTAGGTCGGGCGTAATAAGACATAGTATGCTCGGCCGCTTTTGCAGGGTTAGGGTCGACCATAACTACGGCAGAGGGTTCTCTGATAGATTCTTCGGGGTCTAAAAAAGGGTTTTGGCGTTGAGATCAAATACGCGTAAGGGAGCATTCGATCTCAGATCGAAATCAAAATTTTCAGACTCTGAGGGTTGTCCACGGGTCATACACCCTAAAATATAAGCTAAATAATAAACTCTTTTTTTTGGGTTTTAAATAGAGTTTTTAAGTTTTTTTTAGTTTTTAGAAAATATGTAAAAGTAATAGACTCTGGAATTCAAAATAGCAACACAAAAGACTCCCCGGCAACGACGCCAATAACTTAGTGCATGCGGGGATCGGATCCCGCACTGCATGAATGGAGGCAAGTGCACTTATCGCAAGTAGTACAGGATATTTCGGTGGGGAATTTCGAGGTCGTATATTTCCCGGAGTCGGTTGACTATTTTTACTCCTTCCGGAGGGGGTATTATTTTACCAAAATTAACTTGTCGGGTTTTAGTTAACTAAAGCGGTTATAAAATAGAGTTGTAAAAAAGGACTAAGAAAAATTCGATGAAGGGTTTACGCTCGGCATCGAATCAGATCGAAACTAAAACGACTCTTAATAATTATAGAACAGATTTTTCAAAATAATTAAAGGCAACTTGGCTGTAGATGTTCCACAAACATGAGCTCACCTAACTCTTGGAATATTGCTCACCTGAACACTAAGACTATTCGACTGAACTCTCGTCCGACGATGGATTCCTCTTAATGCCTGCTTTACGCTAATAACCCCGCTATTGGGTGGGGAGCCCAATCCGATAGAATTACGCTTCTCCTCTCTCGAGGGTATGGACGCAATTCTTTTTACCCAAGGGTGATCAGTCCATATGCACGGACTCTCGACTAGCTAGCGTATGGATAATGGAAATAGAGCCCACACATCGATATGCGGTTCTACGCATCATAAACCCGAGGCAAACCTTAAGCCCTTTAATTAAAGTGATAAAAAGATCCTTTAATTATTTAGAGTGATTTTATATGTCCAAATGCTCTTCGATGCCAAGGGCTAAGAACGATATCCACTCATCGGTATGGGGAAGGCTTATGAGGTTGATGAGACGCGAGTTCAAAACTAAATGCTAAATGGTTATAAAAAGAGGACATAAAAAGAACGTAATGTTAGGAACAAAAGGTAAAAACTTTAATTGCTAAACAAAGAACTCACACGAACATTGAACCCATAATTAAGAAAAAGCTAAGTTACACAAAATGAAAACATAATTGAAATTACAAGTCCTACTCAAATGAGTAGGCGAAAAATTGCAAGTCCTACTAAAATGAGTAGGCGGGAAATTACAAGTCCTACTCAAACGAGTAGGCGGGAAATGACAAGTCCTACTTAAACGAGTAGGTGGGAAATGAAAGCGAATCCTACTCGAATGAGTAGGCGGGAAATAAATGCACACACACACACACTCTACATAATTGAAAGAAAGCAATAAAAATTATCTCATACACACACACTCTACATGAAATTGAGAAAGCGATAAAGAAAGCAATAAAAATTAACTCATACACGCACACACTCTACATGAAGTTGAAAGATCAAAATGAAACTTAATCTCATAGACTCACACACACACAATTTAAAAAGAAAAACAAAGTAATCGAAAAATTAAAACAAATACATTCCTACTCCTAGAACTTGTTAAAAATCAATAGAAAGATGAAATAAAAATAAAAAGAGCAAAAGTTTTTAGAAATAAAAGCTAAAAATCAAAGTGTTTCAAAATTTTAAAATGATAACTTTTCATTATTATAATTTTAGAAAAGTGAAAGTAAAGTAATAAAAAAGACTTAACCCAAACCTAAACAAAGGGAAAAGAAAAATAAAAGCTATCAGAACTATGAAAACAAAAAATATAACAACATAAAGTTAAACTCATACACCCACACACACATTTTAAAGAGAAAGACAAAGATACTTAAGGTTGCTGAAAGAGAGGCACTTAGTGGCATTCCAGTACAATATGAGGATGAAAAGACTAACATATTTTATTAAGTAGAAAGTTTGATTACAAAGGCTAAGACAAACAAAAAGAGGAGGGGGGGGGGAAGTTATCCTTACATAGCTCAAAATGCAAATAAGCAGCAGTCCAACAACAAAATGGCTCAAAAATTTGAACCCTTAGACCTTATAGAGAAGTTATATTTATATGCAAAAATTACGGGAGGTAGCACGCTGGAGTGCAGGGGAAGCCAAAATTTTGATGACATGCCAGGTTCTAGAAGCAGCGGGGACGGGACATGTCATGGCCACAATGACTAGAAGCATCGAGCATCGAAATAAATCAAAGCGTCGAGTGGATTTAAAGCATTGAGCGGCATTCGATGAACATCGAGCGTGGCATTAAGTTGCATTCGGCGAACGTCGAGCTTGGATTGTTGATCTGCGTTCGACGAAAGTTGTTTAGCTGAGTCTGGCATAAAATCATCGAGCGCTAATCCTGTGAAATTCTTCGAGCACTGCTTTTATGAAATTCGTCGAGCGCTGCTCGTTGAATGTTGATCGACGAACGCTGATCTGGCATAAATTCGTCGAGCACTAACGCTGGTATCAAATTCATCGAGCGCTGCTCGACGAATGCGGTCATTTCTGTACTGGAAGCATATTTTTGCTATAATCAAAGTAACACGCCCCGGTCACGGGCATGTACCTTGAAAAATTGATGTTTTTTGCAAAAAAATTTGGATAACAAATTTATCTTAAGTTATAAGGGTATTTACAAAAAAGGAACAATTTATTGGAGAAAAATGACAGAAAACTACAAAAATAACCTAAAATTACTTATGTAAAGTACTGAAAAAAATATGAATATTTACAATTTATCAACAGAACAAGGTGATTTTCACCTTGTGACTTTGCTAACTTGCTCTTTTTAGCTTCTTAGGGTTTTGTCATGATCTAGTCATGACAAAACCACTCCTATGGATCTAGTTGTTTGAGGGATATTACATCCAGTAGAGGGAATGAGAGTAGGTGCTCCTATTGAGGGGGAGAAAGATCAGTAGCTACTACCATGGATTAAAAGATTAGTAGCTATTGAGGGGGAGAAAGATTAGTAGTGATCAAAGATCATCACTACTGTTGCTGAAAGGATAGTGCTACTGCATGAGAAGAGGAGTGGCATCAGGCTAAGGGGATGAATGATAGGAGCCAGTTCAAGTGGATCATTGGACCACTCAAGTGTCAAGGGGCTGCACTTATGTGGTGTATCAGTGATATCACCACAAGAGTATGTTGAAGTTCACAAATTCTGTGGTTACAACATTAGCAAGAGAACTACAATCTCAATGTTTAGACTAGATTGTCTACCAGGAAGTATAAAACAGGATGCTTCAGTTGAGGGGGAGCTAGTCCAACACTTGCAAAGGCAGATTCAAGTGGTTTAACTGCTACTAGAGTGGCTTATCTGTACTCAAAAAGGGGGAGTAGATAATCTAAACCTCACTAAATATTTATAGTAGTCAAAAAGGGGGAGGAGAAAGATATAAGAAAGATGTATGTTGTAGCAGCAATTAAGGGGGTGCAGGAGCAGGTGTGCCCTACAGGCAAGAATGTATGGTAACTATAACTTCTCTTGTTATATGTTATGTTTTCTAAGTTGAGATATTATTGTTGCATAAGTTAGTGTATGTCATTGACTCACTTGATTGAGGGTTATGACTTCTTCAAATAGGGGGAGATTGTTGGGTCCATTGCCCACAATGTCCTAAATTTGAAGAAGTCAATCATATCAATGACATACACAAAGTTTAATTTGATGTATGGTTAAGTTTCATGTGTAGGGAAAAAACTTGAAGAAATGACTAAGTACAAAAATGTCGACACACTTCATAACTATATCTACACTTTATAAGAGAAGTGCTGAGTACAGACTTAAAGCAAGTACAAAAGTGACGACACACTTCACAACAATGTTGACACCTTTGTAGGAGAAGTGTCGTGATCAGAAAGATACAACATAGCAGTGTCAAGATACAACACTTCACTCAACAGTTCAGACAGCTGTGTCGAGACAATTCAGTTATCTCGATACCTTAAAGATCAAGTCAGCTGAAGTAAGCTTGATAAAGAAATGCAGCTAAGTCGACAGGCGTTGAGTAACGTCTATTCACTCAACGTTAGGTAAGTAAAAGTGTCGAGTATAACTTGGTCAGTCTAAGCCTAACTATTAGCTAGACAAAAAAGTGGCTATGTCCACAGGCATTAAGTGTAGTTTACTCACTCAATGCCATAAAACAAAAAGCTGTGAGACAGGCTGAGACAGTCAAAGCCTAAGGAGAAACTTGCTGAAATGTGGCTAAGTCCACAGGCGTTGAGTGTAGTTTACTCACTCAACGCCATACATCATGAATCGTTGAGTATATCTCAGACAGTCAATGCCACTAATAATCTATATAGATATTTGACTAAGTCCACATGCGTTGAGTGAAGCTTACTCACTCAATGCCATGTGATAAAAATGGTTGATTGAACCTTTGTCATTCAGAGACTGTGATTTCATAGAAAATTGGCTAAGTCCAAATGCGTTGAGTGTAGCTTACTCACTCAATGCCAGATAAACAGAAGATTATATGTTAAGTAGTTTGGCGTTGAGTAAAGCTTACTCACTCAACACCAAGTGACAAAATCATTCTAAGTAATATAGAATTGAGTGATTAAGGCTAACTCAATGTCTAGTAACAGAAAGATTGGCTAAGGCAAAAAGCGTTGAGTGATGAAGACACACTCAACGCTCTCAACGCCCAATGGTAGAGAAATTTTTCTAAGTTTTTTGGCGTTGAGTGAAGGTTTTTCACTCAACACCTAGTGACAGAAAATCTGTTTAAGTGTTTTGACATTGAGTGTAGCTTACTTACTCAATGCCTATACTAAAGATGTTTGATTTTGGCTAAGTCCACAGATGGTGACGTCAGCAAAGTCAACAAGTCAACTAAGTTCATATTAAGTTCTGGAAAGCTACAGAACACGACAAACACTACCGAAGGTCTACTGTACAACTTCTTCCACTAAAGCAAGATGCAGCCGTCTGCTGCAGGTGGTCCCCAGAGCTTCCTGGAGCCGTTAATTGGCGCAAGATAAAATGGACAACTTCCGGATGTTGAAGCAACTTTTAGGGTTTTACTCAATAAGAAAAAGAGCGGCTGGACTTCATCTTCCTTGCCATTGTTGTCAAGAAAAAGCTTGAAGTCTTCCAACAGAACAAAAAGTACAGTTAGCTATAGAATTTTCTTTTGCAACATCAGAAATACTTATAATAAAGAAAGCAAGGAGAGCCTTCAGTCTTCTGGACGTTCTGTTAGATTTTTAAAGAGCTCAAGACCTGCAGATCTTCAGTCTCCTACAATAAGTTCAGAAACTACATTCTGAGTCACTTCTAGCAGAGACATCCTTCTATTGAAGAATATCTTCTTACTGCTGTGAAGAAAGATAGAGTTGAGATAACTTAGCTCTAGGTGTTGACACAAAGAAATTTCTCTATGTCAAATTAATTAAAAAAACTATATTTCTATAGGATCCTTTTAGATTTGAGCTATAGGCCCTTTGGCCTGAGGTAGGGTAAATTTGCCTAAGCTGTAGGAGAGTGATACTCTCTGAGTGTAGTATCCAGCTTGGATCTGAGATAGGTGATCTTTTGATCACTGAGCTATAGGGCTTTTGAGCCTGAGGTAGGAGAGTCATTCTCTCTGAGTTATTAGGAACTTGTGCCCGAGTTATTGGATCCTTTGGATTTGAGGTAGGGCCGTTGGGCCTGAGCTATAGGAGAGTCATTCTCTCTCAGGTAGGAGCAAATTTGCTCCGAGGTAGGGCTATCCTCCCAGCCTTAGTGGTAGGGCCTTTGGCCTGATGTAAGTGATCTGTTGATCACTAAGTTGTAGGGCTTAGTGCACGAGCTATAAGTCTTGGAGGAGACTGAGATATGCTGATGGATGTGAGGTGTAATCTCTTTCAGCTGAGTTTTGGAGAAGCGCCTTGTCTAACTGAAAGTTAGAAAGGTGGGAGGAGAGTGGATGTACCCATAATATGGGAAACCACTATAATTTTGTATGTGCTTTTCTATGTTGTTTATTTATTGCAAGTTCTTGAAAGCTAATAACTACTAACAAACCAAGCCCTAAAGGAAGAAACTTAACGAAAGTCACAAGATACAAACAAACCTATTCACCCACCCTTTAGGTTCCAAGAAACCTTGAAAATAAAGACATTCACCATGTTTCACCGGAATGTGGCTTCGACATCCCAAGACCCGCCCCCTGAGGAAAAAATCACCTTCTCGCGGAAGGACATGCCAGATCACGAGAATCCATTCAGAGATGCCCTGGTGATTCAAACCGCCATTGAGAACTTCATTGTCTCAAGGATCCTCGTTGATAATGGGAGCTCAGTCAACGTCATCTTCAAGAAGGCATTCAATTAGATGAAGGTGGAGTCGAGGAGGGTGTTGGCCTCGGACGGTCAGATGTTCAGTTTCTCAGGGGAGAGGAAGGAAGTAGATGAAGGGGTCGAACTTCATGTGACCTTGGGGGGACAAACCTGCAACGGCCGGTTCGTCATTGTTGACACTTCAAGCAGTCATAATGCTATCTTTGGGCAGTGCCTCATCAACGCGTTCATATGTGTCCCGTCCTTATTCCACCAATGTTTGAAGTTCATTGTAGGGGGAGTCTAGGTCAAGGTCTGGGGAGACCCGAAGGTAGCAAGGCAATGCTACGTAACGGCTGTCAACACCATCTCCTAGAAGGAGGGAGCCGAGGAGATGGGAAGGGAGTTGGAAGAGCGAGAATGGCAGGAAGGAGGGGTGGAAGAGGCGAATGTTGAGTTGATGGGCAAATAAGTGAAGACAAAGAAGCTGGAAGAGGGTGAGAGGATGGCGGAGGCTGAGGATGAAAAACACTTTTCTCCTAAGAGGATGGGCTGGGGGAGCTGCTGGGAGACCGAGACAGGGAGATGATCGTTGGGGGAGTGGAGGAGGTAGAGGATTTTGCCCAAGGAGAGAGGGCAGAGGGAAAGTGGGATGAGCAATCTAGGCTAGAGGTAGTTGAGTAGGTGGTTGAAGTAGAGGTTCTTTCCCAAATAGGGAAAGTGGAGAGGGTGAAGATTAGTGGGGAGCTCAGCATGGAGGACCGAGAAAAGGTCCTGGACTGCGTCTAGTAAAATGTCGACATCTTCTAATGGAGCACGAAAGACATGACAAAAATTGATGCTGACGTGGCTTGCCACCGCCTCAACCTCGAACCCAGCGCAAGCCCCATCCGACATAAGAAGAGATCCTCCGCCAACAAGTTAGTTGGACCCATTCGGGAGGAGGTGAGTAAACTTCTCAGGGTCGGATTTATTTCAGAGATCCATTATCTAGGCTGGTCTCCAATATGGTGATGGTTAAGAAGGGTGATGGGCAATGGAGGATGTGTCGATTTATTTTTAGTAAATAAATCATACCCCAAGGATTGTTATCCTCTCCGTCAAATCGACACGCTAGTTGACTCAGCCATCAGTTTTTCTCTAATGAGTTTTCTAGATGCCTTTTCAGGGTACCAACAGATCCGTATGCACCCGCATGATATCAAGGATGTATCCTTCATCACGGGAGATGGGTGATACTACTATAAGATCATTCCCTTTGAACTAAAGAATGCAGGAGTGTTGGGTCAATTGATCCCAATGTCCAATATTTGTAAGAAGTCAAACAAGTCAATGGTACACACCTAATTGTATTTGATATATGCTCAAGCTCATGCATGCAGGTGGTTCCTTGTAACATGGATTAGACATATGGACTCAAAGAAGGAGCTGGAAAGACAGGAATCTATCTAAGTCCACAGTTATCGAGTAAAGCAAGCTCACTCAATACTTGATGTTTAAGGAAGAAAGCTGGAAAGAGATATTCGACTAAGTCCACAAGCGTTGAGTGAACTCAGTTCACTCAATTCCAAATGTCAAGAAGAGATGTTGAACAAAGGCAAAATTCTGGTTAAGTCCAGAGGCATTGAGTGAGGATATCTCATTCAACGCAAATTGACCATAAGCATCGAGTAAAGACCAATCAGTTAAAGCCTTTGCTTTGATAGTGAAGAAAAGTGGCTAAGTCCACAGGCATTGAGTGAAGACAGTTCACTCAACGGCATACAATAAAAAGAGCTGAGAAAAGACTGTGCAACAAAGCTTAAGAAAAAGGAAGAAAGAAAAGTGTCCATGTCCATAGGCGTTGAGTAATGTCAACTCACACAACGCTAAACAGCTAGAAGCGTTGAATAAGGCTACTTCAGTCAAAGCCACAGAGAATCGGTCAATGAAATATGGCTAAGTTCAGAAGACTTGAGTGAAGCCTATTCACTCAACGCCATGCAAATTATGTCAAAGCCAAAGAAGAAGGAGACAAAAAAATTAACTAAGTCCAGAAGCATTGAGTGAAGCCAGTTCACTCAAAGCCATGCTAATTATGTCAAAGCCAAAGAAGGAGACATAAAAATTAACTAAGTCTAGAAGCATTGAGAAAGGTCAGCTCACTCAACGCCCATAGAGGAAAGTGTCGACAGAGCTATGGTCAGTGAAAGCTTAATGAAGATAGACCGAAAAATTTGTCTAAGTCCTGAGGCATTGAGTGAAGCTAGTTCACTCAATGCACTTAACGCTCTCAACGCTTAACAGATAAAGAAAGTTGCAGCTAAGTTCAAGGGCGTTGAGTGATGAAGTTTCACTCAACACACTCAACGCCTGGCAGTGCAGAAAAAATTGGCCAAGCCCAGAGGCATTGAGTGAAGCCAGTTCACTCAATGCCCTCGATGCCTAAGCAAGGTAGAAGAATTAGCTAAGTCCAGAGGCATTGAGTGAAGGACATTCACTCAAAACACTCAACGCTTGAGTTGGAACTGAGAATTTGGCTAAGTCCACAGATGTTGACATCAACAAAAGTCAATAATAGTCAACGGAATTAAAATTCATTACGGGAAAGCTGCAGTCCACCACTAATGGAGCCGACGGCCTATTGTATGATTTATTCTATAAAAGGAAGGTTGTAAATCAGCAATTAAAGCTAGGCCCATGGGTCAAGAGAGCCTTTGGACGGATGATAATAAAAGGAATGAGATCGGCAGAGAAGCAAACAACTTTAGGGTTTGTCTTTTCGCAATGCGACCCAACTTCTTCTTCTTCCTCGCCATTGTTGTAGAGCTCGAAGCAGAAGTGTAAATCGATTGTTCAAAAAGTTCAATAAGATAGCTGTTGACATCAACACTGTCAACAACAAGGTCAGAGATATTTCTCTGAGAGAAAAGCAGTCATGGCCAACCCCTGTTGTAGTTACTTCACAGCCTAAGCAGAGCTTATCCTGAAGATTTTTTCTGGTGTAGTGAAGAAGAAATCTGGTGTGATCTTTCTCAGAATAGAAGGAGGGAGACATATAGATCATCTCTCTATTATCTAAATCAACATCAACAAACTTATCTCTATTTGTAGGATCTTTTTAGATCTGAGTTGTAAGCCTATTTATGAAGGCTGAGTGTATGATCTTGTATAGATCTGAGTGGTAGGATTCTGTTGAGAATATTAGTGTAGGGATTTGGCCTGAGTTGCAGGGCACTTGTGCTTGAGTTGTAAGATCCTTTGGATCTGAGGTAGGGCTATCCTCCTATCCTGAGTGGTAGGGCCTTTGGGCCTGAGGTAGGTGATCTTTTGATCATTGAGTTGTAGGGCTTTGTGCCCGAGATATAGGTCTTGGAGGAGATTGGGTGGTCCTGCGGGATCGTGTTGTAAGCTCTTAGGAGCCGAGTTTTTTGTGAAGTGCCTTACCTAACACACTATTAGAATGGCGGGAGGGATAGTGAATATACCCATACTTTGGGGAACCACTATACACCATCTATGTGCTGTGTGTGATCTTCTTGAAAGCAATACAAACTAATCACAATAGACATCAACTCAGATAAAGTCTAAAATAAAGTAAAGAGACCTAAAAACCTATTCACCCCCTCTAGGTGTTTAGCTACCCTTGAAATCAAAGACTTTCAAGTGGTATCAGAGGGAGGTTGCTCAAGAAAGACTTAACATTCTGAGTAGATCTCCAAGGGTAGTAGTCAGAGTATAATTATGGGTTTAGGAGAGAACCATAAGGAGCTTGGTTACATGAAGCTTCCTATATGCAAAAAGGAGTGCTTTGGAATCTAGAAGGAGAGAGTCAGGCTCTTCATGGAAGCATCTTACCCAAGTATTTTTATGACAGTCAAAGAAGGACCTTTCATCCCTATGAAAGTCTCAGCTCTGGATGCTAATGTACAGACACCTAAGATATATTCAGAGATGACCAAGGATGAGGTCAGTCTTGCCACCTTAGACAAGAGAGCCCAGAACATCATAGTCAGTACTATTGATGATTCTACCTTTCAGAACCTGGTTCACTATAAGACCTCCAGGGAGATGTGGGACACTTTGGTTGTCTACATGGAGGGCACAGAAGAGGTCAGAGATGACATGAAGTCCATGCTCAACCAAGAGTATGAGGCTTTCAAGTAGTCCAAGGAAGAGGGCATAGCTAGCTGCTATGAAAGATTCTTCAGAATAGTAAATGAGCTAAAGAACTTTGGCCAGGTCTTTAACAAATATAAACTTAATGAAAAGTTCCTAAGGTATCTAACTAGAGACTGGGACACCAAGATTTTTACCATTAGGGAGGTAGCAAAGCTGGCTGATACTTCACCACCAACTCTGTTTGGGAAGCTGCTGTCTTATGAAATGTAGCTGACTGCCAGGAAAGAGGAGGAGACAAGCAGCAGATCCCTGATCAGGGAGAAGGCTATGGCCTTCATGGCAGAGAGCTCAAAGAGAAGCAAGGAGAGGATTGCCTCTCCTCTAAGAAGGCCGGCTGAGTCAGACAACTCATAACCAAGCACATCAGACTGCAATATGTCTGATTAGGAATTTTCTGCCTTCTCTAGGAAATTTCTGAAGATGATGAAGAGGAAGGGGTGGAGGAGCAGACCTTCCTCCTCCTCTCATCACAAGAAGGACCACTACAGAATGAAGAATAAACCCTCTAAGGAGGACAAGTATGACTCTAAAACTAGTAAACATATTTCTTCTAAAGTTGTGTGTTACTACTGTAGCAAGCCAAGGCATGTTATAGCTGACTGCCCAGTCAAGCAAAAGGAAACTAGTGAGAAGAAGGTTCACCAACACAAGGGAAAGAAGGAGAGGTCCTTCATTGAAAAGAAGGAGAAGAGCTGTACTGATTCATCATCATCAGAGTCTGAAGATGAAGAAGAAGCCTACATAGGGCTGGTTGCTGTTAAGGCATAAGAAGCTGAAGACTATTGTGCTGCCTGGATAGGATCAGGGCCCCTCTATCACAGTCAGACAGTGACTCAAAGGAAGATGAAAGATATGAAGATAACATTAGCTTCTATGGCCTGATGGAATGGTATGATAAGGAATCTTGCAAGGACAGCCTAGTCCAGTTAAGGCACACTTTCTATCCAGTTCATCATTTGGGTAAGAATATGAGACTGGTCCCAATTTTAAAGCATCTTAATCCAGGGATGAAGATGACTTTGAATTAGAGGAAGATATTAATCAAGTGATTGATAAGTACGGTGAACTTCTGAATGCTTTGAAGAAAAGCAAGAAGCTGAAGTAGGCTGAGAAGATTATCTCCCTTCAGCATGTTGCTTCCCTACAGTCTGAGTCAACAACCTTGCTAGAATAGAAAATAAGTGAGGTTAGCAAACTGAAAAATATCACAATCATTCAAATTGGCACCATTAAATACAAGGATAGTCTCATTAGAGATCTGAAAGAGAAACTCTAGAGGGAGAAGAGGATTGTGGCTAGCTACTCTAAGCCCAATTCTATGTTGCCCATCATTAACTCCTCCTCTTAGAGAAACCAGAGGGGCTTAGGATTCAAGGGAAACACAAGGGCTTCCCCTTTCAAAGGAAAGGTAAAAGATCTAGTTCAGCCACCAATTACCTTTAAAAGGGTATTACTCCCTTCTAACAGGTATGAAAAGGACTCCATGTATGGTCACTAGAAGAATAAGAATTCTTCTTGGAAGAATATAAGTGTACTTTCTAATGGAAGGAGAAGAGGAATGTGGATTACTGCCTTCAAGGCAGCCCATGAAGAAATTCAAATGGCCCATCATGGACCATTTGTCTTTGGTACTCCAGCCCCCACTCTAAAGAATGTGGCTACGGTAAAATTTCCAGGCCATCTAGCAAAGACTCTTACCAAGGGTCAGTCTATCAGCAAGCCTGATTTGGCTATTTATGATGCTATCAAGAGCATGTCTTTTGCAAAGAAGACTGTTGTTGATGGCATTTAGAGCAGGCCAAATAAGTCTACTGGAAGACTTATCTTCAGCCAGATCCTAGCTGAATGGAACCTAAGAAAGGCTGTCGCTATTCCTTCAGGATAGAGAGCTGCTGTCAGCACACTAGCAGACCAGCTTAGAAAGGAAGGTACAACATTCATGAGTGCTTTTACTGTGGGAAAGTGGGACACTATGCTATAGATTTCTAGCATAATCCGAGTGTGGCTAGAGTAATAGTCAGTCCACCATTCAGAAAAATTGCTGGTATACAAGAATTTTTTCAGACTAATCAGAACCTAGGACCCAAACTTATTGGGGTCCTAAGGTAAACTAAATCATTTCATGCAGGTTAATCCAAGTGCCCATACCCCTATATTGTACTTGGATAGTGGATGTTCCAAGCACATGACTGGAATAAGGAGAAACTTAAGGGAGTACACTCTAGTGAAGGATGGACCCAAAGTGATCTTTGGTGGATCAGACAGAGGAGTCACTAAAGGTTATGGTAAGATTACAAATGGCATAGTCACTATCAAAAAAGTAGCTTATATGGAAGGGTTGCAACACAACCTGATAAGCATAAGCCAACTCTGTGATCTTGGCTATGACATAGTATTCCACAAGGATGAGTACCATATTAAGAGGTTGAGTGATCAAGAGGTCATCTTGACAGGCACTAGGAGTGGGAATGTCTATTGTTTAAATTTTATATGCTTAGATGTAGACTCTCCTATATGCCTAGTTGTAAATGAGAAAGTCTTATACTATATCCATTAACACAAGAGACTAGCTCATTTTAACTATAAGATAATTGGCAAGCTCTTTAGTGAAGAGCTAGTTAGGAATGGTCCTAAAATGAAATGCACTAACGAAGGCATTTGCTCTGCATGCCAAAAGGGAAAGCAGACCAAACTTCTTTCAAGAGCATTGGGATCAAAGACTCTGTGAGGTGTTTATACCTCTTGCATATGGACTTGTTTGGTCCTATGCTAGTTCATAGTCTAGGTAGGAAAGTCTACACCCTTGTGGTTGTTGATGACTTTTCAAGATTTGCTTGGGTTTTCTTTTTGAAGAAAAAGTTTTAAACCCATGATGTATTCAAGACATTTGTCAAGGAAATTCAGAATGAATTGGACAGTGCTGTGGTCAAAATCAGCAGTTACTATAGGACTGAATTTCAGTCTTATAACATGATAAGGTTCTGTGAAGAGCTAGGGATTCACCAAGAATTTTTTCTCCAAGAACACCCCAGCAAAATGGGATTGCTAAGAGAAAGAATAGGAATCTCATAGAGGTTGGAAGGACCTTATTGAGTGACAAATCTCTCCCAGAATATTTCAGGGCTATGGCAATGAATATTGCATGTCATGTCCTTAATAGAGCCTCTATCACCAAGAGCCACAAGACCCCTATAAGATCTTGAAGGGCAGAAAACCAAACCTGGGTTATCTCAGGATCTTTGGTAGTAAGTGTTATGTGCTTCATAATGGTAAGTCCTATGTGACTAAGTTTACTATCAAGTCCTATGAAGGGATTTTTGTTGGGTACAGTAATCATAGTAAGACCTATAGGATCTATAACTTGATAAGTCAAGTTGTAGAAGAGTCTATTAATGTAGTATTTGATGAGTCAACTATGATTAATAGTGAGCTACCAAGCTCCTCTTCTAGTCCTATAGGAACAGAGCTGATGATGGACAAGCTGACTATCAAGGAAACTGCTCTAATAAGTCAAGATGAAGCTGACAGAGTGTGCATTCTAGAGGAAGCACAAGGCATACAGGTTGTGGATGATGATCAGCAAAATGAAGATAATGAAGATCAGGAAGATGGAGCAAGATTTCTTCCTGCAGTTAGGCATCTAAGGGATCATCGAAGACAACAGATTATCGGTGATGCTAACCAAGGAGTGGTGACAAGAAGCTAGAGCCTTAGTACAACAATGTATGCAAGTTTTCTATCACAGGTTGAGCCAAGAGATTTGAAGAGGCCAACATAGATCAGTTCTCGATTATAGCTATGTAAGAGGAACTGAACCAGTTGAAGAGGTGTATGGTCTGGAAGCTGGTTCCCTGACTATAAAGAAATAATGTCATTGGAACCAAGTGGATCTACAACAAAAAACTTGATGAAAATGGCATTATAGTTAAGAACAAGGATAGACTAGTGGATAAATGATACATGCAAGAAGAAGGTATTGATTTTGATCAAACCTTTGCCCCAGTTGACAGATTGGAAGCCATCAGACTATTACTTGCATATGCTGCATTCCAAGGAGTCAAAGTCTACCAGATGGATGTTGTTGGCTCTATTTTCCACAATGTCCTGGATTTGAGTGAAGTCAATCTTATCGATGATATACACATGTCTGTAGATGACTATGATAGGTCAGGTAGCCTAAGTGGATAAGTTAGGTTGTAATGACCCCATCCGTTAAATGACGTATAGTAGAAGGTCCGGCCGGGGCCCCACACTATATGCCACAAACAGACGGTGAGGTCACAGGATAATACCAAACCAAACACGAATCCTAACTCAGAGCATTCTAGCGGAAGCTTTAAGTTATAATTTGAACTCTAACCAGGAATGTCCAATATATAAACCACCTTTATATATAACCACAGAATGTACACAAACACATAGAGTTTGGCCTTAAGGCCTTACAGTTCCTCTTTTCACACCGTATGGTTTACAAACCTCGGCGCGCAGGCCGGCCATACATGAGTAAAAGAAAACAAGCAAAAACATTCGCTTAGCCTTCAAGGGCTAGCCGCAGCAGCAGCAGCAACAGCAGTAGGGATTCAGCCCTTCACTTACCACTTGGCTCTCCAGCACCTGCATGGGAACAAACCACCCAACCGGTGGCAAACAATGCAACGGTCAGCATTCAGCTGACCTAATTATAACAATCCTACCCCTTTCTCGGGGCATTAGCATTCTTTCCCTACAAAGCATGGCATCATCATATAGCAACTATGTGTGCGCAGGCACATTCAAGCCATCACAACTATCGGCCACACGGCCCGACAGTCCGTGCACTCAGGGCACATTCTTGGTGTACCGGAATACCAGGGTCAACACCACCATCTATACGGTATTTGAGCATTCTAGTCTTTCCGGCGCGCGGGCCTAAGACTCTCATTAGGCGCTCCAACAAAACCTATAACTAGGCTTCCAAGTTGGACGGACCTAACGCAGGTACGGATCAGCCACCCCCCGTTGCTCAAGTCGCCGTGCCACCTCGAATACGGAAGTATCCATGGCTATTTATAGGCGCGGGTCGGTTTCACCTTTCCTGTTCGGCAATCTGCCTTTTCATCGAGTTGCAGCCCAACGGCTCAACCGCTCATAAAGTGGCAACGCACGGCCACAAGAGTTGCATCCAACCCTCTTCATTTCCTGGACATCATCCAGTACTTCCTGCTACACCAAGCAACAGGTAGGCACAAGGAAACACAAGCCATAATCACGGAGCCTTCTCCGATATGCAAACAAGCATCACCAATCCAGACCATGTCCAGATGGGCTTCACACAGCATGCCTAGAGCCGTACTCCAATTTCGGCCTCTAACAAGGGGGACTTCACATATCTACCCCAAGGGACACCACAACCCACCGCACACTCGCGGGGAAGGGTTTTCCCTATGCAATGCAGAAAAGAAGGACTTCACATGTCCAAGAAGGGAGATCGTTACCCTTGTCGATCTCTTGGGAGCCATCAAAAACTAGCCGGTGAGAAAGAACCGCAGCAGCCTTGCCTTCACAACGCCGGCTTCGGATCACGAATCGGACCACGGGAACTCCGCCGGTGGCTTGATCTCCTCCTCCTTCTTCTTCCTCCTCTCTCTTTCTCTCTTCCTTAAGAAAATGAAGAATGACTTTCTTCATCAGCCTCTACGGATATAATCCAGCCAGGGATCACCTGAGCCCTTGGATCCAAAGAGAGAAATCTGAACGGCCACGATTTGCCCAAAAACTCAATTTTTTGGCTGACACGGCCTGTGACACGCCCGTGTCACAGGCCGTGTACCCTTAAGCGGCACACGCGGCATTCGAACCGACTTAGATTTACCAGAACACGGGAATAGACACGCCCGTGTCGAACCTGACATGCCCGTGTCATTCCTGAGACATGCCCGTGTCACCCCTGCCTCATCGAGCTGCAAGCAGTACACGGGTAGGCACACGGCATTGGACACGCCCGTGTCCAACTTGACACGCCCGTATTCAAGGCTTGGTTCAAGGCCGTGTAATCTTCTGACTCGGACCTCATTTTAATTGAGTGACACGCCCTGGGACACGCCCGTGTCCCAGGCCTTGTACCCCCGACACGCCCTGGGACACACCCGTGTCCCAGGCCTTGTAAACTGACCTGCACCTCAAAACCAATTTGAGTCTTTTTGGGGTCTTTTTGGGGTGTTACAATCCTCCCCCCTTAACAAAATTTCGTCCCGAAATTTGCACGGTAAGGAAATAAGAACCAACAATACTATAACTTGAGAATTCTGATATAACAAAAGTACACGGTCTACAGTTTATACAAGCAGCTCGGGAAATTCAGCTCGCATGGTCTGCTCTCACTCCCATGTTAGCTCTTCACGGCCACAATTGTCCCATCGGACCTTGACCATCCCGATCACTTTGTTCCGCAACTATTTCTCGGCTCGATCCTCGATCTGAATGGGTCTAACCCTCGTCGTTAGCCCATACTCGACCGGTACCCGATCATTCTCCACTACTTGAGCTGGATCCTTCACCGCCTTACGAAGGACTGAGATGTGAAATACATCATGTAATCCACCCAAGTCTGCTGAAAGTGCTAGTCGATAAGCAACTTCCCCAACTCGCTCCACCACCTCAAACAGACCAAGATACCTCGGACTTAGCTTTTTCAAACGCCGAATCCTGGACACGCCTTTGAAGGGTTTGATCTTCAAATATACCCAATCACCCACCGCGAACTCCACGTTCCGATGTTTGGCATTGTAGTACTTTCCTTGACGATCTTGGGCTATCACTAGCCTCTCCCGAATAGAGCGTATGAGCGAGGTAGCTTCTTCGACTTCCTTTTTCCCACTCAGCTTAGATTCGCCTGCTTCTGCCCAAGCTAACGGTGTACGGCATTTACGACCATATAATGCCTCAAATGGTGCCATACCAATACTTGCTTGGTAGCTATTATTATAGGCAAATTTGACAAGAAATATATAATCTTCCCATCTCTTACCAAAGTCTAGGGCGCACATGCGGAGCATATCCTCCATCGTCCTGTTGGTTCGTTCAGTCTGGCCATCCGTTTGGGGATGAAAGGCCGTACTAAACGCTAACTTTGTACCCAACATTTGATGAACTAGCCACCAATCATTCGATGTGAACTGCCCATCACGGTCACTAACGATGCTCCGAGGAACACCGTGCAGTCGAACAACCTGCTCCACATAAAGCTTGGCCAAGGTTTCCACTGAATCGTCTCTTCTGTTTGGAAGGAAGTGCGCCACTTTCGTCAACCGGTCCACAATCACCCAGATTGAATCATGACCGCGTTGAGATCTCGGCAACCCGTGCACGAAATCCATCAAAATATCATCGAACTTCCACTCCGGAATAGGTAACGACTTCAGGAAACCGCCAGGCTTCTGGCATTCTGCTTTCACCAACGCACAGGTATTGCATTCAGCCACATAACGTGCGACATCTTTCTTTAGTCCGGGCCACCTGAACAGCTTTTTCAGATCTCTGTACATCTTTGTGCTCCCTGGGTGAACTGAGTACTTTGCAAAGTGAGCTTCGTACATCAACTCTTCCCTCAATTTACCCACACTCGGGACGCACACTCGACCATTTCTTCGTAACAAACCGTTATCCCAAGAGAATTGGTCATCCGACCCATCTTTTGCATAGCGCTGGAGGCTTTCATCAAGCTCCGTTGCTCGCCGAACTCTGTCCGTAAGGTCATATTGCACCTCCGTCCAGTTCAAGCATGCATCGGTTGACGAACCCTTGTCAACACAAGATATCTCCAATGCTTCCAATTCCTGGATTAAACGCTGATCATGCCTCTACAACCAGCTTGCCCGTACCGGAGTCTTCCGACTCAAAGCATCAGCGACGACATTTCCCTTCCCGGGAGTATAGTGAATCTCGAAGGTGTAGTCCCCAAGGAACTCCATCCATCTTCGTTGTCGCATATTCAGATCCTTCTGATCCAACAAATACTTTAGGCTTTTATGATCTGTATAGATATCCACTTTAACGCCATATAGATAGTGCCGCCACAACTTGAGCGCAAAGATTACCGCCGCCAACTCCAAATCATGGACGGGGTAATTCCGCTCATGCACTTTCAACTGGCGCGAGCCATAAGCAATCACTTTACCAAACTACAGAAGAACGCAACCTAAGCCGCTCCCAGAAGCATCACTATAGATCTCATACCCATCGGTACCACATGGCGATGTTAACACAGGCGCCGTGGTCAAACGACTCTTCAAGTCTTCAAAAGCTCGCGCGCACTCCGGCGTCAAAATGAACTTTTGATCTTTTCTCGTCAGCGTGGTCAGAGGTAAAGCAATCCGTGAGAAGTTTTCCACAAACCGTCTATAGTAGCCCGCCAGTCCAAAGAAGCTCCTGACCTCGGCCACTGAAGACATCACTGGCCAATCTCGAATGGCACTTATCTTCAATGGATCCACCGCGATACCTTCTCCGCTTACCACATGGCCTAAAAAGGCGACTGAAGAGAGCCAGAACTCACACTTTGAGAACTTGGCATAAAGCTTATTCCTCCGCAGGGTATGCAAGACCAACCGCAAATGGTTTGCATGATCCTCTTCCGACTGAGAGTATACTAAGATATCATCGATAAACACAATAACGAACAAATCCAAGTACTCTCGGAACATTCGATGCATTAGGTCCATAAATACCGAAGGCGCATTACATAGGCAAACGGCATTACCGTGAACTCATAATGACCGTAGCGTGTTCCAAACGCCGTCTTGGGAATGTCACCTTCCCTAATCCTCAGCTGATAATATCCCGATTTCAAATCTAATTTGGAATAGACCGTTGATCCTGCCAGCAGATCAAAGAGGTCATCAATCCGCGGGATCAGATATTTGTTTTTCTCCGTCAGCTTATTCAATTCGCGGTAGTCAATACATAACCGTAAGCTACCGTCTTTCTTTTTCACAAATAGAATAGGCGCGCTCCAAGGTGACATACTTGGGCGTATATATCCCTGCTCCAACAACTCTTGCAATTGGACTTTCAACTCAGCCATCTCTTTTGGCGCAACGCGATAAGGAGAGCGGGCCACAGGTTTCGCACCTGGCACCAACTCAATAGAGAAGTCAATCTCCCGCTGGGGTGGTAACCCAGGAAGATCTTTAGGAAACACGTCGGCAAACTCTGACACAACTAGTACTTCACTGACACTGGCCTTTGGCTCAACAGCCTGAATTAGCGTGAAGAATAACTCCGCGCCCTTCCGAACAGCATTGACGACTTAGAGTGCAGACAGCAGAGTCCCGCCAACTCCTCGCATACCAGCGAACTTCGTCACAAGTCCGGTATTCTGGCCTAGTGTAATCTCCTTGGAGTTGCAATCAATAAAGGCACGCTGCTCCGAGAGCCAGTCCATACCAAAGATCACATCAAACTCCGATAACGGTAGCACAGCTGCACTCAAACCGAAATCCCGACTTCCTATTTGCACGTCCACATCGCAAGCCCTATCCGCAAGCATCACACAGCCATTCGGCAATAGCACCCTTGTACTATCCACCGTCACATGACTCGGTACCCCAATTCGAGATACGAAATCCTCAGACAGAAAAGAATGCGAAGCACTCGTATCAAACAGGGCTCTCGCCAAATTATTCCGAATCAGGACAAAGCCTGCAGCACACACATCATGCACAAGCGATACATAACCAAAAGCAATATCACTTAAGCAAGTAAGCTAACTCAACTCGTACATGTGACGACGTCACTTTGCTTAATCGCTTCCTGTTGGCCAAGCTGATAGATTCGGGGTTGTTCCTGGGACGCAGATGAATCAACCACCGCTTTGCCCTTCTCAGCATAAGATGCACCCGTCTTCTTTTCTCCTTTGGGCTGAACAACCCGACAATCACGAGCGATATGCCCCGCCCGGCCACAGTTATAGCATGTACGAGAATCCGGCCTTGATGTCGCTCCAGACACCATGGTCGTAGTCACTTGCCCAGACGGCTTGGACCTCTTGCCCCCTTTCTTCTGGTAGAACGATTTGCTCGGGCGAGGTGCTTGAAACTCTGGCTTCGACGCAACCAAGCCCTTATTCCCTTGCACCCGCCTCATGTCCTTCTCCAACGCGCACGCAGTATCAACCAACGCCTGAAACCCTTGGTTCACTGAACTCGAAAGCAGGAATCGCAACTCATCCCGCAATCCTTCATAGAACCGATTCGTTTTCCTTTGGTCATCCGCGAAGATTGTTCCCGCATACCGTCCCAACCTGGTAAACTCATGCAAGTAGATATCCACGCTATCTTCCCCTTGCTTTAACCGTTGGAACTCATTTTCCATAGCAATGCGTTGCGCCGCTGGGACATGCTTCGCCAGAAATATTCGAGAGAACTCCTCAATCGACACTTGCGTTAATTGCCTGCCCGCCAAATGGTGTACCTCAACCTCGTCCCACCACAAACGCGCCTCTCCTTCAAGCATGAAGGTGGCCAAGGTGACCTTTAGAGTTTCCTCCGCCCTGATCGCTGTCATTATCCGCTTGACACGCGATAACCAATCTTCTGTCTGCGTTGGGGATCCCATTCCCGTAAATGTAGGAGGACTGAAGCTCATGAATTGCTTCAACTGTCAGTCAGCTGTTCGTGGATCTACAGCCTCAACCGGCTCGGGTCTTACATTAACACGAACTGACACTACTGCCGGCTGCGCTTGCCCGGTCGGCTGAATCATGGCAAATAGCGCCTCAGCAACCAAGCGAACAGTTTCCGCAGATGGAGGAGGTGTTGGCACCTCAGCTGGTGCCGCACTCTCATCATAGCGCTGGGGCTCAGACTGCCCAGCACCACTACGTGTCACCTATAGGTGGATAAGACAAACATTAGCGAACGTATGCAAGCAAAACAATACAAAAAGGAACGCGCAGATTCCTCACACAAGATTTTGTACATTCCTTAGTGGACATTCCAGAGTTCATTAGCATTACAGCAAGGCGCATAAACACGCGCTCGCCACCCCATAAAAGAATTCGGCCACGAATTCGATAGAGGAAGACCGAACGAAGCTGATACCAAAATGTAACGACCCCATCCGTTAAATGACGTATAGTAGAAGGTCCGGCCGGGGCCCCACACTATATGCCATAAACAGACGGTGAGGTCACAGGATAATCCAAACCAAACACGAATCCTAACTCAGAGCATTCTAGCGGAAGCTTTAAGTTATAATTTGAACTCTAACCAGGAATGTCCAATATATAAACCACCTTTATATATAACCACGGAATGTACACAAACACATAGAGTTTGGCCTTAAGGCCTTACAGTTCCTCTTTTCACACCGTATGGTTTACAAACCTCGGCGCGCAGGCTGGCCATACATGAGTAAAAGAAAACAAGCAAAAACATTCGCTTAGCCTTCAAGGGCTAGCCGCAGCAGCAGCAGCAACAGCAGTAGGGCTTCAGCCCTTCACTTACCACTTGGCTCTCCAGCACCTGCATGGGAACAAACCACCCAACCGGTGGCAAACAATGCAACGGTCAGCATTCAGCTGACCCAATTATAACAATCCTACCCCTTTCTCGGGGCATTAGCATTCTTTCCCTGCAAAGCATGGCATCATCATATAGCAACTATGTGCGCGCAGGCACATTCAAGCCATCACAACTATCGGCCACACGGCCCGACAGTTCGTGCACTCAGGGCACATTCTTGGTGTACCGGAATACCAGGGTCAACACCACCGTCTACACGGTATTTGAGCATTCTAGTCTTTCCGGCGCGCGGGCTTAAGACTCTCAATAGGCGCTCCAACAAAACCTATAACCAGGCTTCCAAGTCGGACGGACCTAACGGAGGTACGGATCAGCCACCCCCCGTTGCTCAAGTCACCGTGCCACCTCGAATACAGAAGTATCCATGGCTATTTATAGGCGCGGGTCGGTTTCACCTTTCCTATTCGGCAATCTGCCTTTTCATCGAGTTGTAGCCCAACGGCTCAACCGCTCATAAAGTGGCAACGCACGGCCACAAGAGTTGCATCCAACCCTCTTCATTTCCTGGACATCATCCAGTACTTCCTGCTGCACCAAGCAACAGGTAGGCACAAGGCAACACAAGCCATAATCACGGAGCCTTCTCCGATATGCAAACAAGCATCACCAATCCAGACCATGTCCAGATGGGCTTCACACAGCATGCCTAGAGCCGTACTCCAATTCCGGCCTCTAATAAGGGGGACTTCACATATCTACCCCAAGGGACACCACAACCCACCGCACACTCGCGGGGAAGGGTTTTCCCTATGCAATGCAGAAAAGAAGGACTTCACATGTCCAAGAAGGGAGATCGTTACCCTTGTCGATCTCTTGGGAGCCATCGAAAACTAGCCGGTGAGAAAGAACCGCAGCAGCCTTGCCTTCACAACGCCGGCTTCGGATCACAAATCAGACCACGGGAACTCCGCCGGTGGCTTGATCTCCTCCTCCTTCTTCTTCCTCCTCTCTCTTTCTCTCTTCCTTAAGAAAATGAAGAATGACTTTCTTCATCAGCCTCTACGGATTTAATCCAGCCAGGAATCACCTGAGTCCTTGGATCCAAAGAGAGAAATCTGAACGGCCACGATTTGCCCAAAAACTCAATTTTTTGGCTGACACGGCCTGTGACACGCCCGTGTCACAGGCCGTGTACCCTTAAGCGACACACGCGGCATTCGAACCGACTTAGATTTACCAGAACATGGGAATAGACACACCCGTGTCGAACCTGACACGCCCGTGTCATTCCTGAGACACGCCCGTGTCACCCCTGCCTCATCGAGCTGCAAGCAGTACACGGGTAGGCACACGGCATTGGACACGCATGTGTCCAACTGGACACGCCCGTGTTCAAGGCTTGGTTCAAGGCCGTGTAATCTTCTGACTCAGACCTCATTTTAATTGAGTGACACGCCCTGGGACATGCCCGTGTCCCAGGCCATGTACCCCCGATACGCCATGGGACACGCCCGTGTCCCAGGCCGTGTAAACTGACCTGCACCTCAAAACCAATTTGAGTCTTTTTGGGGTCTTTTTGGGGTGTTACATAGGTAAACACTTACCTAAGGTGTAGGATGATAGGAATCTGTCCAAGTCCACAGGCATTGAGTGAAGGAACATCACACAATGCCAGATGAATTATAGCGCTGAGTGTAGCCTATACTGTCATAGACAAAGTTGGAATGAGCTAAAATATGGCTAAGTCCATAGGAGTTGAGTGAATTCTACTCACTCAATGCCATGCTACTAAAGAGAAATTTGGCTAAGTGTTTTGGCATTGAGTGATGAAGACACAATCAATGCCATTCAACAAAAAGGCTATAAGTTGAACTGGTTGAACTAAGTTCAGAGTTCGTCAAACTGAGTTTAGAGTTTGTTAAGCTCAACTCACCTTTCATCGAGCTAAGTTCAGAGCTTTAGATTCTGAGTTCGTCGAGCTCAGTTGAGAGTTCATCAAACTGAGTTCAAAGTTTATCGAGCTCATAATTCACCATTCATCGAACTCAGAAAGACAGTCTATGCCTAGTGCTTATTCAATACAGAAAATTTGCTAAGGAAAAAGCATTGAGTGAGGTGTGTTCACTCAACTCTCTCATTGCTTATAATATTGAAGAAGCAGAAACTTGGTTAAGGAAAAAAGCATTGAGTGGAGGTTACTGACTCAACGCTATCAATGCCTAGTGAAAACAGAATTTTGACTAAGGGGTTTGGCGTTGAGTGATGCTTACTCACTCAATTCCAATCAACTGAAAGCTGATAGAGCAAGTTGGAGTTGAGTGGAGCTGAATCACTCAACGCCTAGAATCAAACTTTATATTCTAAGTAGTTTGGCGTTGAGTGAAGGTTACTCACTCAACGCCAAGAGATAGTGAATCTATCTATGTGTTTTGGCGTTGAGTGATGCTTACTCACTCAACGCCTATTCTCTGATGCTCGATTTTGGCTACGTCCACAGTTATTGATGTCAGCAAAATCGACAAAGAAAAATAAGGTCAAATCAGACATGGGGAAGCTACACTATACGACAAAACTTACCATGAAGCTGCTGTACTTCTTCTCCGTTAAAGAAAGGCGCAGCTGGAAGCTGCAGGTGTGGCCCACCGATCTCTAAGAGCCGTTGATCGGCGAACAACAAAAGGAAGAGATAAGGCCAAGATAAAGATAACTTTTAAGGGCATACATTATTCAAAAAGGAGAGCAGCCATCTTCATCTTCTTCGCCATTGCTGCATGTGAAAATCTTGAAGCTCTCCAGCAAGAAAAGTTCAGTTAGCTGTGCAAGTCTCCATCTGCCACAACAGATTCAGAATCTATTCTGAAGAAAAAAGAACCTTCATCCTTTGGCAGGTTCAGTGAGCTATTTGAAGACTCAAGATTAAAAGATCTTTAGCCTTCAACAACAAGTTCAGAAGTTATCTGCCAAGTTCCTCCAGCAAATCCTTTCCATGCTGTGAGGAGAGTTGGAGTAGAAAGTTTTCTGCTCAAGTGGTTGACATATAGAAATTTCTCTGTGTCAAGTGCTCAAGTGGTTGACGCAGAAATTTCTCTGTGCTCAAGTGATCTGAGCTGTAGGACCTTTGGGTCTGAGGTAGGGCAAATTTGCCTGAGCTATAGGAGAGTGCTGCTCTCTGAGGTAGGTGAATTTTACTCACTAAGAAGTATGGAAGTTTTGCCTGAACTGTAGGAGAGTGTATCTCTCTAAGTTGTAGGAGCAAGCTTGCTCTGAGGTAGGGCTATCCTCCATAGCCTGAATAGTAGGGATTAAGTGCCTGAGGTAGGTGATACTTGTATCACTGAGTGTAGGCCTTTGTGGCTGAGGTGTAAGTCTTGGAGGAGACTGAGAGATCCTGAGGGATCTGAGGTGTAAGCTCCTTGGAGCAATGGTTTGGAGAAGTGCCTTGACTAACAGGAAGTTAGCTAGGCGGGAGGAGAGTGGATGTACCCATAATTTTGGGGAACCACTATAAAATACTTGTTTGCTTTTCTGTGCATGCTTTTATTTTCTTAATTGCAGGTGCTAAGGACAAGCTCTAGATCACTATAAGCTAAAAGATAAAAGAAACAATCAAGTTATTTAAAAATACGATCAAAAGACGTAAGAAGACATATTCACCCCCCCCCTCTAGGTTGCTTGATACCTTAAAAATAAGATCTTTCAAGTGGTATCAGAGGGTGATTCCTCAAAAAGGATTTAACAATCTGAGTGATCCTCGATGGTAGCTGCTACTTAGTGGTCATGTGCTCAGGAGAGAGCCAGAGAGAGCTGAGTTCCATGAAACTCCCCATCTGTAGAAATGAGCAGTTTGAAATATGGAAGGAGAGGGTGATGCTATTCATGGAAGCCTATGATCCAAGAATTTTTTGCAACTGTTAGAGAGGGACCTGTCATTCCTATAAAGGTCTCTGTTCTTAATATCAACATCTAGACACCAAAGACACTCTCTGAAATGACCAAAGACGAGGTCATACTAGCTGTCCTGGACAAGAGAGCACATAACATCATTGCATGTATTATAGATGACTCAACCTTCCTGAACTTGGTTCACTGCCAGACCTCCAAGGAGATATGGGACACCCTTGTGGTCTACATGGAGGGTACTGATGAGGTAAAAGATGATAGGAAGTCTCTGCTCAACTAAGAGTATGAGGCTTTCAGGCAAATCCTGAAGGAGAACATAACTACTTGTTATGAAAGATTCTTCAGGATCATAAATGAGTTGAAGACCTATGGAAGGGTCTTCAATAATTATGAAATTAATGACAAGTTTCTCAGATATCTCACCAGAGACTGGGATACTAAGATTTGTTCCATAAAAGAGATGGCCAAGCTTGCTGACACTCCTCCCTAAATAGTGTTTGGGAAGCTGCTCTCCTATGAGATGCAACTGGCTGCCAGGAAGGAGGAGGATTCCTCTGATAAGTTGTAAATATACGTATTTTTATGTACGTTATTTAAGTTATTTTAGTTTATTTTTTGTTGTTTTTTGTTATTTTTTGTTGTTTTTAGTTATTTTTCTGCAATAAAATGTTTCTTTTTTGTAAATACTCTTCTAACTTGGTTTATTTTGTCTTCTGAATATTTTGCAGAAAACATAAATTTTTCAAAGTACACGCCCGTGTCAAAACTGGTCACGCCCATGACTAGGGCATGTTACTTTGATTCCTGCAGAAATAAGCCGTCTGCAATGCCAACGTGAAGACATGCACGTGTTTAGACCCGACAGGCCCCGTGTCGCGCCACTCGATGCTCGACGAATTAATCTCAGCACTCGATGAATTAATCTCAGCGCTCGACAAACTCCACTCAATACCATCTCCACTCACTGCCATCTCCACTCAACGCAATCTCCACTCAATGCCATCTCCTGCCGACTCAACACTCAATGCCATCTCCTGCTGACTCAACACTCAATGCCATCTCCTGCTGACTCAACACTCAATGGCATCTCCACTCAACGCAAACTCCACTCAACGCCATCTCCACTCAATGCCATCTCCTGCTGACTCAACACTCAATGCCATCTCCTACTGACTCAACATTCAACGCCAGTCAACCCAGTCTAAGACTAGTTGCTGCTGACATCAAACTGCAAGCTATCCTGTCACGCCCCCGCGATATACCCCTAGTCAAGCCCGTGGCCGATACGTGTCCCATTCCAGAAGCTTCCAAAAATCGACCAGTCACAAAAATTTTGACTTCTTCAGCACGCTAGACCCGACACGCCCCATGACACGCCCGTGACCAGGGCGTGTCACCTCCTTTTTTTGTCTATAAATGTAAATTTTTTGTAATTTCTAAGGGTCAAACTTTTGGGCCAATTTTGTTGTTTGTGGGATGCTTGGGTGCACTTCTTACTATGTAAGGAAAATTTTCTCCCCCTCTCTTTTATGTTTGTTTTAGCTTTGTAATCAGCTTTTTCTTTAATAAAATATATTAGATTTTCTCTCTTTATGTTGCCTTGGAATGGATGTGAGTGCCCAACTTTTGTTCTCTTTTTATCCTTTGTTTTTTCTTTGTCTTTCTCTTAAAAATGTGTGTGTGTGTGTATGAGTTTAATTTCTTGTTTTTATGGTTTCATAGTTTTGTTTTGCTTAGCTTTTGTTCAAAGTTTTCTTTCATAGTTATTAGTTGTTACGATAACTTTCATTTTCTTGTCCCTTAGGAGTGTTTAAGTTTAGTTTTTTTTAGTACTTTAATTTCATTTTTATGGTTTTATACAAGTGTTTTCACAGTGGCTTTCTACCTTCTTTTTTTACTTAGTCTTTTTTTATTTTTGTACAACTTTTGTTCTTTTCAACTTTTTTCCAGTTTTTAAACTCTTTTATAAAATTATAACAATGAAAAAGTTGTTATTTTAATTTTTAAGATAAGTTTGTTTTCTTTCTCTTTTTAATGTGTGTGTGAGTGTATGAGATAATTTTTCTTGCTTTCTTTTATCGCTTTCTCAATTATGTAGAGTGTGTGTGTATGAGATAATTTTCATTGCTTTCTTTCAATTATGTAGAGTGTGTATGTGTGTGCATTTACTTCCCACCTACTCATTCGAGTAGGACTCACTTTCATTTCCCGCCTACTCATTTGAGTAGGACTTGTCATTTCCCGTCTACTCGTTTGAGTAGGACTTGTCATTTCCCGCCTACTCGTTTGAGTAGGACTTGTCATTTCATGCCTACTTGTTTGAGTAGGACTTGTAATGCATTTATTTCCCGCCTACTCATTCGAATAGGACTTGTAATTTCTCTTTTTTGTGTAACTCGGCTTTTTATTTTATTATTTTGAAAGGTGTGAGTTCTCATTTTAGTTAGTTTTTTAATTTTCTAACGTCGTGTTCTTTTCTGTCCCTTTTTTGTAACCCTTTAGCGCTTAGTCTCGAACTCTCGCCTCATTAAAATCATAAGTCATCCCCATCCCGGTGAGTGGCTAATAGTTCTTAGCCCTCAGCATCAAAGAGCATTGAGACATATGAAATCTCTCTAAATAATTAATGGATCTTTTTATCATTTTAATTAAAGGGCTTAAGGTTTGCCCCGGGTATAAGATGCATAGAACCATATATCGATGTGTGGGCTCTATTTCCGTTATCCATACGCTAGCTAGTCGAGAGGCCGTGCATATGGACTGATCACCCTTGGGTAATAAGAGTTGCGTGCATACCCTCGAGAGAGGAGAAGCGTAACTCTACCGGATTGGGTTCCCCACCCAATAGCAGGGTTCTTAGCGTAAAGTGGGCATTAAGAGTAATCCTTCGTCAGACGAGAGTTCGGTCGAATAGTCTTAATGTTCAGGTTAGCGATATCCTTATAGTTAGGTGAGCTCATATTTGTGGAACCTCCACGGCCAAGTTGCCTTTAATTAATTTTAAAATTTGGTTCTCTAATTATTAAGAGTCGTTTTAGTCTTAATCCGATTCGATGCTGAATGTTAACCCTTCATCGAATTTCCTAACTTGTTTTCGTACTTTTATTTTATCCGCCTTTGTTAATTAAAATCCCCACCGTATTTTCGGTAAAATAAAAGTTACTCCGGAAAGAGTAAAAATAATCAACCCGACCCCGAGAACAATACGACCTCGATATTCCCACAAAATATCGAGTACTACATGTGATAGGTGCATTTGCCTCCTTTCATTAAAAACTCGCTTTTTAGCAGTCCGTGATGTTCGACAATTTGAAAAAACCACCTAATAAGAGTCGGCTTTGCGACCAATCAAGTTTTTGGCGCCATTTCCGGGGAGCTCTTCGAGTTGTTATTTTGAATTCCGGAGTCTATTACTTTTACCTATCTTCTAAAACTAAAAAAAAACTTAAAAATTCTATTTTAAAAAAAGAGAGAGTTTATTTTTTAGTTTATATTTTAGGGTATATGACCTGTGGACAATCCTCGGAGTCTGAAAATTTCGGTTTTGATCCTGAGATCAAACGCTCTCTTGCGCGTATTCGATCTCAACGCCAAATTCCTTTTTTAAACCCCGAAGAATCTATCAGAGAACCCTCTGCCATAGTTATGGCCGACCTAACAATGCCCAAGTGGTCGAGCGTACTATGTCTTATTATGCCCGACCTAACCTGCATGATACTGAGTCTAGCATTGTTCGCCCTACGGTGGTGAATAATATTTTTGAAATAAAATCGAGTGTTATTCAAATGATCCAAAATGTTGTGCAGTTCGATGGACTGTCGGATGAGGAACCAAATGTTCACTTGTCTAACTTTTTAGAAATTTGCGACACCTTTAAGATTAATGGCGTCACTGATGACGTCATTCGCTTGCGTTTATTTCCTTTTTCCCTTAAATCCAAAGCGAAGGCATTGTTGAATTCCCTCCTACGAGGATGCATCACAACCTGGGCCAAACTTGTGGAACGGTTCTTAACGAAGTATTTTTCGCCCGCAAAAACTGCAAAGTTGCGCGCGAACATTTCTTTGTTTGTGCAGAACGATTCCGAGTATCTATTTGAGGCTTGGAAGAGATTTAAAGAATTCCTTTGCAAGTGTACGAACCATGCGCTGCCTGCATGGTTTTAGATCCAAATCTTTTACAATGGGTTTACTATCAGATGCGTCAAATGATTGACACGGCTGCCAGGGGAACTTTAAAGAATAAAACCCCCGAGGCTGCTTAAGCGCTTCTCGAAGAGATGGCTATGTATGCCTACCAATGGAACGTCCCTCGGTGGTTTGCCAAGAAGGCGACCGGCCTTTTTGAAGTGGATGCCACTGCTCTGTTAACCCTTCAAGTTGAAAGGTTAACAAAGCAGGTGTCGGAGATGACTAATGCCTCCTCCACTCTTCCTTATTTTATTCCCCCCAACGTCTACATGGCCGAAGAGTTCGTAGACTTCATTGGAAATTCGTGTCATCCTTCCTTTAACCCCAACAACAACCCTTATAGTAATAACTATAATCTGGGTTGGAGGAATCACCCCAATTTCTCTTGAAGCAATGCGAACAACGCGCAACGGCCCCCTAATTCTTTTGCGCCCACATTTTCCCGCCTCCTCCTCCAAAACCTTATCTGGTTGAGGAAAATTTTTATAAATACAAAGCATCCAACGAGTCAAATATCCGGAACATCACCGGATCGCTAAAAAATCTTGAACAATAGGTTGGACAGCTGGCGAGAATGATGTCTGAGCGCTCGCTCGGGGCACTGCTGGGGAACACGGAGCCCAATCCTCGGGAGAACACCAATGCTATAACCCTCCTTAGCGGTAAGGAGGTGGTCAATCCAAAATGGATCGATCCACATGTACATATTTCTACTCCGACCCCTCTTCCCCTTTCTTCGATTATGCTGCCTTTAACAATTATAAACGAAAAAAATTATTTTAAACAAGGCCCTGCCGTATCCGTATTAGTTAGATAGTGAGCGTAAGGACGCACAATACAAAAAATTTATTTTACTATTAAAACAAATTCATATTAATGTTCCATTCTGCGAGGCGATCTCGCAGATGCCTAAATATGTGAAATATTTGAAAGAACTTCTTTCTAATAAACAAAAACTTTAAATATTTTGCATATCTCTCTCAACACAGACTGCTCAGCGGCTCTTATTAATAAATTGCCCCCAAAACAAAATAACCCGGGACGGATTTCTATCCCGTGCCTTTTTAGCAATATATTAGTGAAAAACGCTCTAGCAGATTTAGGCATGCACATTAATTTGATGCCGTTCTCGCTCTTTCAAAAATTAGGTTTTGGCACTCCGGCCCCTACTAATATCCGTATCCAATTAACGGATCGCTCGGTTAAGTTCCCCGTCGTTGTAGTGGAGGACGTCCTTGTCTGAGTTGACAAGTTTATCTTCCCGGTATACTTCGTCATCTTGGAAATCGAGGAGGACAACGATGTACCAATTATACTCGGTCGCTAGTTTCTCGCCACCTCCCGCATATTAATTGATGTGAGTAACAGTCGTCTCCTCCTTTGGGTGGGAGATGATGAGGTTACTTTCTCTATTAATCCCTCGATGGAGGATTGATGCGTGGATTACGGCAAGCGCACCGGTCGCACAAGTAATAAAGTTTGGGAATAAATCCCCGAGTGTCGGTCTCTTGAGGAACACAGTAAGGGATGAGTTAATGTCGAGGAGGACTTGAGATTGAAGTCCTCGGGGCGAAGGTAACGATGGGGGTTTTGATGGTTGCGGAAAATAAAGTAAAAATCTAACAACTACTCCTATGCAACGCCACTATGCGATGCTTCGCCAGGCCGGATGGAAGACTAGTCGGGCCGCAATGCACCGAATCGCTTGGCGGATGGGCGAGTAGGCTAGCGGATGAGGTGGTGAGAATGGCGGAATGAGGGTCGTGGGCACCTCTTCGCAACGCACGCCACTAGCAATTGCTAGTGCGGCAAGGGTGGATGGATGGTGGAATAATAAGGCGCACCTCAAGCAATAATAACAAAATCACACAAATCACATAGACATGACAAAGTGCAAGATCATTAACTACAATAAAGTATACTTCATCAATACAAAGAGTTAAACTAAGCTATCAAATACAAGAGGAGGAGGTGTGCGAATCGACCGAATCCGAAGCCTTATTGAGGGTTCACGGTTGGAATCCCGGGTTGTCAATCCGAGTCCAAGCTCGGTCCTCAACTGCGTCCGGGGTAGAGGAGGCTGTCACTCACTCCCAATGGACCCGTCTTCTTCGTTGAACTGACCCGTAGATTGCGGCTCCAGCTCCTCCTAACTTGATGGAGAAAGCTAGGTCAAAACTCCGCTTGAAGCTCTAGGATGAAGGAGGAGGCCGAGAGGATGCTCCGGCGTTGATTTGGCGTTGAAAGCTTGCCCGGAGACCCTCCCTATGGTAGAGGATGAAGGGGGACGGAGGAAACCCTCGTCCGAGACGAAAAACGGCAGAAGTGTCGAGCGATCCCAGAATAGGGCGAAACCTGCGCTATTTATAGAAAACAGAATTTAAACAGCGCGCACGATCACCGGCGCACGACCAATGGTCGTGCGCGATATAGTCAGTGATCGTGCGATATGGAGGCAGAAAAGTGGAAAAAGATATAATGACTGCGCACGACCGGCAGCGCACGAGCAGTGATCGTGCGAGGTATGGCTGGTGATCGTGCGATATGCCGGGACAGAACTTTCACAGGAGAGGTCATGACTGCGCACGACCGATGATCGTGCGCCAAAGAGGTCGATGGTCGTGCGTGGGTAAAAACGCACGACCACTGACTCCTTTGCCAAAAATGGTGAAAGTCCTACCCCGGACGCCCACACGATCCCAGAACCTGCAGGAAAACTGGACGTGATGTCGAATATGGCAGTCACAGACATTAATAAAATGCAAGCAAAAAGGGAAAATACACACACGCACAGAAATAGGCTAAAAAGGTGCACAAAACGTGGAAAACTGTAGCGAACCAAAAGAAGTGCTAATGGCGCTAAACGGTGTGCAAAGACAAGAAAATAAGCCTAGATGAGTCCGAAAATAGGTATATAAAGAGGACTCATCACACCCCCAGACTTAACCGTTGCGCGTCCCGAGCAAACAAAACCTAAGCAGACGGGGAAAAATGAACTAGCTAAAAAAGAAATTGCAAAACGGAGTACCATGCGAAGTCGCATGCTCGCGTGCATAAAAATAAAGTAGAGGAAATTTTTAAGTATACAAAATATTTTATATTTTTCACAATGCGTATCAAAAATTTATTATTACTCAAAAGTAGAATCACGGTGAATCATCCGGTCCTACGCAGGAAGAAAGTAGACAGGCCACTAAGGTGAGCATTGCCGAAGACCGGGGCTCAAGATTACCCCCAAAGGAATCCACCAATGTCGGAAACCATAAGCTTGCCCGATCGCACTCTCTCCACGGCACTAGTCAACTCAAGCGCAAGTCCGTAGGACTTCGGGTAATAATGGGGCTTGGGTTACGGTGAGGAACACAAGGATAAACATGAAGGGTATGCACCTAACCCAAATGAGCTAACGTACAAAACTTGCACCCGCTGCCCACAAAATAAACATGGGTGCACCACACCCCCAGACTTAACTTTTACTAAATGGGTGTGTGCACCGCCTACCCCAAATCAAAATCATCTCCAAAAGATTTTCAATTAAACTTTTTCTTTCATCATTTTTTTTTCTTTTTACAAACATTTCATTTTTTTTTCTTTTTATTTTCAAAATCTCAGCAAATAAAAACTTGGGCGTGCTTCCACATATTCACAAATAATAACACCACATCACATCCCAACATGAAAATATAAAGTCTAAGCTCGACTTGGGTGTGCGACTAGGATAGGCTATAAGGCTTTGGCGAATATAGTGGAGCTGAATCAAAAGGAAGGGTAGGCACAAAGGGGCTAGCAAGGGCGATGTTAGGAATGGGTACAAAGCTCAACCGGGCCAAAAGGTGGCCTACATCACTCTCACGCTAGACTAACCGTGTACCAATGCTTCAAGAATAGCTTGGGGCAAGTTCTTAGCAACCGAGAAAGATAATCCTTCCTCCTGACTCAAGCAATACGAGTCTAGTGGCGGCTACACACATTCCTACGCTACCGTTTGATTCACACCGGATTCACCAACTTTTGAGTAGAATAAAAAGAATTTACGCAGATAGAAGAATATAAAACTATAAGCATACAGAAAAATTAAATCTACTCAAATTTCTATACAAAACGAGAGCAGTTGACTAGAAACACATCAAGGCCAACATTTTACTCCGTCGCACAATCCTAAACTAGCACATAAATTTTCCAAATCTAACAAAGATACAGGTTCAACTCGTGACACGCAAACCGCTAAGCTCGCGCTCATGTGGGTGCAGTGGTGTGCGAAGCAATGAACATAAACAAAATAAAATACAAAAAGCTTCTAGTATGCAAAAGAAATGTGCACATGCAAAAGGTAAACTGACTCTCCCCCAGACTTAAACTAAACTACACAGCAAATGATATAGAAATTAAAATCAGAATGAGCTAAGGGAAGAGGTTACCCAATGCTCAGCTAGTGAGCATACCAGAAGACGCGTGAAAACTAGAAGCAGGCCCGCCATACGAAGAATCACAACCCTGCCAATGCGTAGTTTCCATGAATACCTGCAGGGGTGAGCTCCGCAAAAACAAAAGAAAAATATACAAAAAGAAATACTAAAACTAAAACGAGACATGAAAAATAAAATGCAGAAAAAAAATAAGATAACTACTGGGGTTACTGTCATCCCAGCACGACTTATTAAATTCTAAACAGTTCTAGCTAATGGGCCTATGAAATAGAAAATGTACAGGTAACTGTTCCATTATCCGTTGCGGTAGCGGGTACCGATACGGAGATAAAACAGTTACTCCTCTGCCAAAATAATCATACCTGCTCCCCACAGGCAGAGGAAATAGGAAGTAAGATGAGGAGGAGCACTGGTCCTCACTCATCTCACCACAAAACAAATCCTTGCCTAGCAAGGGGTCATCCCACACAGGTGCGTAGGAGTCAACGGCTTGAGCACAAGGCTCATCGTCATCCCAGCACACCAGCGGAGAATCAACCCGCACAGGCTCAGATATGGAAGGGGGATCAAGGAATAAAAGAGAAGAAGGACAAAAATAATCAGAAATCGTGGGAGTGATCCCGGAATCACTCTCAGCGCGATCCAAGCAATGATCATCGTCGGAATCATACGAGTCGTATCGGGGGGAATCCGACAACTCGAGGTCCGCGGTGGAAAGGGGGACCGCCTCGTCAGATAGGGAGGTGAAAACCTCCGCATCCGAAAGGTAATACTCCTCGTCCCACCGGGGTGCGTCATAGTGGTCCGAAGATCCACATTCTCCATCGGAGATAGCAGAATCGTCATCCCACTTCGGCGCAACCTCGGGCACCGAATCATCCACAATAACGGCCTCATCAGCCGACTCACAAGAAAAAGGAGTAGAAAACTCCGGCAAAAATTGCGGAGGGGCAAGGCTGCTCTCAAAATCAGGCATAGAATGCGCAGGCCCCATCGCAACATCATCCGCAGATGCCACCCCGTCGACGACCGGAACACTCTCATCGTCCCATACAGGATCGTCCATGAGTTCCCGATCCACTCCTTGCGGGCTAACATCCGAGTGAGAATGATCACTCAAAGGAAGCTCGTAAAAAGGGGTTGAGGAACCCATGAAGGAACTATATGCGGCGAGAGATTCTTCCGTAATCTCAACGGGCAAAGAACGAGCAAGGTGCGCCATGTCAGTGTATGGGCCAGGCAACACCCTAGTAGGCCTATCCATAGTAGTCTCCCGCGAACAGGGGACTGCTACGGATGCGTCCACAGAGGTAGAAGGCTTGCACAAGCGAGGGCAATCCTTCAACATATGGCCCACACCTTGACATAGAATACACCGAAAACAGTGCTCGGCATTAGAAACAGCTATGACATCGATGCATCTCCGCAAAGCGTCAATAATACGACACTCGGCAGCAGAATCCATCGCGAACAAAAATATTTACCGGAAATTACTACACACAAGAATAAAATAACTCGGATCTGCAATATTAAAAAAAAAAAAACAAGGAAGGGAAAAGAAAAATAAAGTAAACAATTTCAAAAACTAAAATAAAGACAAAACCGGGTATGAACAAATGGACAAGGGCGACTATCTCGCATCTATCTCTTCAAAAACTCAAACGACTGTGTTCCCCGGCAACGGCGCCAAAAACTTGATGCGTGGATTACGGCAAGCGCACCGGTCGCACAAGTAATAAAGTTTGGGAATAAATCCCCGAGTGTCGGTCTCTTGAGGAACACAGTAAGGGATGAGTTAATGTCGAGGAGTACTTGAGATTGAAGTCCTCGGGGCGAAGGTAACGATGGGGGTTTTGATGGTTGCGGAAAATAAAGTAAAAATCTAACAACTACTCCTATGCAACGCCGCTATGCGATGCTTCGCCAGGCGGGATGGAAGACTAGTCGGGCCGCAATGCACCGAATCGCTTGGCGGATGGGCGAGTAGGCTAGCGGATGAGGTGGTGAGAATGGCGGAATGAGGGTCGTGGGCACCTCTTCGCAACGCACGCCACTAGCAATTGCTAGTGCGGCAAGGGTGGATGGATGGTGGAATAATAAGGCGCACCTCAAGCAATAATAACAAAATCACACAAATCACATAGACATGACAAAGTGCAAGATCATTAACTACAATAAAGTATACTTCATCAATACAAAGAGTTAAACTAAACTATCAAATACAAGAGGAGGAGGTGTGCGAATCGACCGAATCCGAAGCCTTATTGAGGGTTCACGGTTGGAATCCCGGGTTGTCAATCCGAGTCCAAGCTCGGTCCTCAACTGCGTCCGGGGTAGAGGAGGCTGTCACTCACTCCCAATGGACCCGTCTTCTTCGTTGAACTGACCCGTAGATTGCGGCTCCAGCTCCTCCTAACTTGATGGAGAAAGCTAGGTCAAAACTCCGCTTGAAGCTCTAGGATGAAGGAGGAGGCCGAGAGGATGCTCCGGCGTTGATTTGGCGTTGAAAGCTTGCCCGGAGACCCTCCCTATGGTAGAGGATGAAGGGGGACGGAGGAAACCCTCGTCCGAGACGAAAAATGGCGGAAGTGTCGAGCGATCCCAGAATAGGGCGAAACCTGCGCTATTTATAGAAAACAGAATTTAAACAGCGCGCACGATCACCGGCGCACGACCAATGGTCGTGCGCGATATAGTCAGTGATCGTGCGATATGGAGGCAGAAAAGTGGAAAAAGATATAATGACTGCGCACGACCGGCAGCGCACGAGCAGTGATCGTGCGAGGTATGGCTGGTGATCGTGCGATATGCCGGGACAGAACTTTCACAGGAGAGGTCATGACTGCGCACGACCGATGATCGTGCGCCAAAGAGGTCGATGGTCGTGCGTGGGTAAAAACGCACGACCACTGACTCCTTTGCCAAAAATGGTGAAAGTCCTACCCCGGACGCCCACACGATCCCAGAACCTGCAGGAAAACTGGACGTGATGTCGAATATGGCAGTCACAGACATTAATAAAATGCAAGCAAAAAGGGAAAATACACACACGCACAGAAATAGGCTAAAAAGGTGCACAAAACGTGGAAAATTGTAGCGAACCAAAAGAAGTGCTAATGGCGCTAAACGGTGTGCAAAGACAAGAAAATAAGCCTAGATGAGTCCGAAAATAGGTATATAAAGAGGACTCATCAAGGATTCATCATCAAGCGATGATTTCTGTTATAATTTACAAACTTTTTTCAGAGATCATTCTTCTCCCGTTTTCGAGTCAATTTTTCATAACGACGATATTTTTGCGCTCGAAACTTTTAATTGCGAAGAGGTAAAAACTATAGGTTTGCCTTTCGAACCAATTGGTTCGAAATACATTAGAATAAAAACCTCGCTAGAAGAACCACCCATCCAAGACCTCAAACCCCTACCCGAATCTCTCAAATACGCTTTTTTGGGAAAAAATGATACCCTTCCCGTTATCATTTCTTCACATTTGAGTGATTCAGAGACTTCCGATTTATTGGAAGTTTTAATTAAACATCGCCACGCAATTGGGGGGAAAATATCCGACCTTTAGGGGATTAACCCCTCTTTTTGCACTCATAAGATCTTCCTTAGTGATAATTGCTGCAAAACCATTCAGCCGCAACGACATCTTAACCCAAACATGAAAGATGTCGTAAAAGCAAAAATAATTAAATTATTAGAAGCAGGGATTATTTATCCCATTTCAGATAGTGCTTGGGTTAGTTCCGTTCATGTCGTGACCAAGAAAGGTAGTCTAACCGTAGTGGAAAATGAGCACAACAAATTCATCCAACTCGTACTATTACGGCTTGGCGGGTGTGCATCGATTATAGGAAACTTAATGATGCCACCCGTAAGGACCATTTTCCACTACCATTTAGACCAAATTCTGGAGCATTTATCCGGTCATCCGTATTTTTGTTTTCTTGATGGTTTATCAAAGTTTTTCCAAATCCCCATTTCCCCCGATGACCAAGAGAAAACAACTTTTACCTGCCCATTTGGCACCTTCGCCTACCGAAGAATGCCATTTGGCCTCTGTAATGCGCCAGCTACATTCCAAAGATGTATGCTTTCAATCTTTGGCGAGCTGGTAGGAGATATCATGGAAGTCTTTATGGATGACTTCTCTGTATTCAGATGCTCTTTCCCTGCTTGTCTTAGTAATTTAGATCGTGTCCTCCAGCGATGCGAGGACACGCATCTCATTTTGAATTAGGAAAATTATAACTTCATTGTTCGAGAAGGTTTGGTTCTCGGCCATAGGATTTTGATTAAGGGGATTGAGGTAGATAAGGCCAAGATAGAAATTATAGAAAAACTTTTGCCGCCAACAAACGTTAAATCCATTAGGAGATGCGAGGACACGCATCTCATTTTGAATTGGGAAAATTGTAACTTCATGGTTCGAGAAAGTTTGGTCCTCGGCCATAGGATTTTGATTAAGGGGATGGAGGTAGATAAGGCCTAGGTAGAAATAATAGAAAAACTTCTATCGCCAATGAACGTTAAATCCATTAGGAGTTTCTTAGGCCATGCGGGATTTTATAGACGATTTTTTCAAGATTTTTCAAAAATTACAAAGTCGCTTACTCGCCTCCTGCAAAAGGAATCTAGTTTTGTCTTTAGTAGCGAATGCGAGTCCGTATTTAATTTTATAAAACAAAAACTTATCAACTCACCCATTTTAGTGGCGCCCAATTGGTCCCTTCCGTTCGAGATTATGTGCGATGCTAGTGATATTGCCTTAGGAGCCGTCCTTGGCCAACGCATAGATAAACACTTTCATCCAATTTATTATGCTAGCAAGACGCTCACTTACGCACAAGTAAACTACACGACGATGGAAAATGAACTCTTAGCTATCGTTTTCGCATCTGATAAGTTTTGCTCGTATATAACGTTATCTAAAGTTATAGTATTCACCGACCACTCCTCCCTTAAATATTTACTAGCCAAAACGGATGCCAAGCCCCACCTTCTTCGATGGGTTCTCCTCCTTCGAGAATTTGATTTGGAGATCCAGAATAAGAATGGCGCGAAACTTTAGTCGCCGATCACCTCTCCCATTTAGAAAATTCGGGTGCGGAAGCGCTCGTCGAATATGACATAAATGACAGATTCCTCGAGGAATGCTTCCTAGCCATTAACACTATCTCGCCTTCCTCGCCTTGGTTCACAGATTTTGCTAACAAATTAATTGCGTGGGTGCTTCCAAAGGACTTTTCGAACCAACAAAAGAAGAAATTCTTTTTTGACTTGAAAAATTTCTTTTGGGAGGACCCTTTTCTTTTTCGTATCTATGCGGACCAAGCGGTCCGAAGATGCGTCGCGGGTGTGGAGTGCTTGCAAATACTTAGGCACTTCCACGAGGGTCCGGTCGGTCGGAATTATCAAGCTAACTGGACCGCGCGGAAGGCAAAAGAGGCGGTCTTCTTTTGGCCCACTCTCTTTAAAGATGCTCACAATCATGCGCGCTCATGCGATAACTGTCAGCGGTCTGGTAACATCTCTCGTCGCGACGAGATGCCCCAAAATTTATTTTTAGAGTGTGAAATCTTCGATTTATGGGGCATCGATTTTGTCGACCCCCTACCTCCCTCTTTTAAAAATATTTATATTTTAGTTGCGGTCGACTACGTATCAAGATTAGCGGAAGCGCAAGCTCTCCCCACCAATGATGTGCGAGTCATCGTTACCTTTCTTAAAAAATTATTTTCTCACTTCGGCACACCTGTGGATTTGTGAGCGATAGGGGAATGCATTTCTGTAATGCCCAAATGATTAAGACATTAGCTAAATACGGAGTCACACAAAAACTTGCCACCCCCTACCACCCACAAACAAGTGGCAAGTCGAGGTAGTAGATCAAGAGATTAAGAGTATATTAGAAAAAAACTTTTCACTTAATAGGAAAGACTGGTTTGTCAAACTCGACGATGTGTTGTGGGCGTATCGAACGACATACAAGATTACAATTGGTTGTATGCTGTTTCGATTAGTCTATGGAAAAGCGTGCCATCTCCCTGTAGAATGAGAGCATCACGCTCTTTGGGCTCTAAAACTCGTAAACCTCGACGCTAACTTAGCCGCTCAAAATAGAAAACTGCACCTAAATGAACTCGATGAATTGCGTGCAAATGCTTACGAGAGCAATAAGTTCTATAAGGATCATTCTAAGTTCTATCACAATCGAAAAATCAAGTTCCCAATTTTTTTTCTCCGGGCGATCTTGTCTTTCTTTATAATTCACGTCTTAGACTTTTTTCGGATAAGCTAAAATCACGATGGTCCGACCCCTTCAAAGTTGAAGAGGTTTGGCCATATGGGACCGTACTCATCTCCCACCTAGAAAAAGGTTCGTTTAAAGTAAACGGTCATCGGTTAAAGTCATCCATAGTGGGCGATCAAGTGATCGGTTTTAACTAAACCATAACTTTCCTCAACATTATAACCCTGCCATAATAGTCAAGCTACACGGCTATAAACAAAGCGCTCCTGGGAGGCACCCCACCTCTACCATTTTCGCTCTTTCCTTATTTTGTTTCCTACTTGTTCTAATAATACAGGGATTTTGAATGGGCCTCCCCCAACACGTTCCAGGGAAGTTCCTACCCTCCCGTTTTTTTTGTACATATTACATTTCATTTCATTTTTGTTCCACATACTTATATTGCGATATTGGGAACAATGTTAGGATTAAGTATGGGGGGTTTTCGTGCTTTCCTTCTTGCACTCCCATTTTCCGCACTTAAAATATTATTTTTTTTAAAAAATACAAAAATGAAAACAAAAAAAAATAAACAAGAAAAATTATAAAATGAAAACTCAAAAATTTTTTATCAAAAAAATAATTACAAAACAAAAATTCAACCAAAATACATATTTAGATTTACTTTGTAAATATTTTATATATATATTTTTTGTAAACATTTTTTAAATATTCTCTTCTCTCTCCCCTCTTCCTTTCTTCCTCCTCTTTGTAACAAAAACTTTTCTTTTTTTTCCTCTCTTGTAAATATTTTTAAAAATTTCAAAAATACAAAAAAATTAGAAAACAAACGTAATATATATATGTATATATATATATATATATATATATATATCTTTCTTGCATTTTTTTATGTATATATTACAGATATAAATTAAAAACTAAAAAAAAAAAGATGATAACTTTAAAAATCCAAAAATTATAAAACAAATAAATCGAATACTTCATTCTTAACCCTTTTTGCTCTCCAAAAATAAAGTTGCAAGTTTATTTATATGTGAGTGTCATTAATTCTTTGTTTACTGTTCATTTATTAATTATAGATTGTTAAATTTAAATATCCGGGGTTAAGTTTTAAAGAATTTATTATACTTTGTTCTTAAGATAAGGGACTCATTTTCGGCACTACTTCTAATTTATCATAAATAGAGCACGTGTATTATGTTATAAATAAACAACTATATGATTTAATTATGTTTACTTCTAGCTTTCTAAAACACAGGAACATTCAATTTATAAAGGTTGTTCTCAAACTTTTTTATTAAAATCTAGTTCTCTCTTTGAAAACCATTTCTCCCCATATTTATCATGCCTTACTTGGCATGATAACAAAATTTTACTCTTAAAAGAACCTATGACAATGGGAACAAGATTTCGTTCTGTAAACATTGGCATCCAATATTTAAAAAGATTATATGTTTCAGAGTAAGATGATAAAATTCATTACTCATATACATATACATTGGGTTAATTTGAAGTTGTTCCAAAACTTTATATGTAAAGGAAAATAAGATTTCATTTTCCCAAAACATCCAAAAAAAATTATTAGAGGTTTGAGAAAAAATTACCTCACCTCTAAATTTAAGCCCTCTTCCTAAACCAAAATAACCCTCCCAGCCAAATTCAATGATTATAGACTTAATTTAAAATCGTTTTGAGAGCATAATTTTTAAATTGCATTATTTCCCGTAAAACTCCCACAAGCTAAAGTTTCGATAATTCCAAACAATTATTGTTAAGCTAACGATTAAAATTTTTTGCTTCTATTTGATTACATCAAGAAGTCTTTTGGCCAAACTTTTCCTCTAATTAAATCATGTTCATAATTTTAGGACTTAACTCTTATGCCCCATATGTTTTTTTAGATCTCTCTTTTAATTAATTTAAGCGGTAGCTAAATTTAGGATTTCTTTTAATTCCCTATAAGAACTCATCTCCAACTTTTGCTCTGGAATAACAAAAGCTTAAGTATGGGGGTATTTTATAAGTTATAAATATACGTATTTTTACGTACTTTATTTAAGTTGTTTTAGTTTATTTTTTGTTGTTTTTAGTTATTTTTCTTCAATAAAATGTTTCTTTTTTGTAAATACTCTTCAGACTTTGTTTATTTTGTCTTCTGAATTCTTTGCAGAAAACATAAATTTTTCAAAGTACATGCCCGTGTCAAAACTGGTCACGCCCGTGACCAGGACGTGTTACTTTGATTCCTGTAGAAATCAGCCTCCTGCAATGCCAACGTGAAGACACGCCCATGTTCAAACCCAACACGCCCCGTGTCGTGCCACTCGACGCTCGAAAAAATAATCTCAGCGCTCGACGAATTAATCTCAGCGCTCGATGAACTCCACTCAATGCCATCTCCACTCAACGCTATCTCCACTCAATGCCATCTCCACTTAATGCCATCTCCTGCTGACTTAACACTCAACACCATCTCCTGCTGACTCAACACTCAACGCCATCTCTGGCTGACTCAACACTCAACGCCATCTCCACTCAACGCCATCTCCAATAAACGCCATCTCCACTCAATGCCATCTACACTCAACTCCATATCCTGCTGACTCAACACTCAACCCCATCTCCTGCTGACTCTACACTCAATGCCAGTCAATCCAGTCCAAGACTAGTTACTGCCGACATCAAACAACAAGCTGTCCTATCACGCCCCCGCGATATGCCCCTAGTCACGCCCGTGACCGACACGTGTCCCATTCCAGAAGCTTCCAGAAATCGACCCGTCACAAAAATTTTGACTTCTTCAGCATGCCAGACCCGACACGCCCCCTGAAACGCACGTGAACAGGGCGTGTCACTTCCTTTTTTGTCTATAAATATAAATTTTCTTTAATTTCCAAGGGTTCAAACTTTTGGGCCAATTTTGTTGTTTGTGGGCTGCTTGGGTGCACTTCTTGCTATGTAAGGAGAATTTTCTCCCCCTCTCTTTTATGTTTGTTTTAGCTTTGTAATCAGCTTTTTCCTTAATAAAATATGTTTGATTTTCTCTCCTTATGTTGTCTTGGAATGGATGTGAGTGCCCTACTTTTGTTCTCTTTTTATCCTTTGTTTGTTTCCTTTGTCTTTCTCTTAAATATGTGTGTGTGTGTGTGTATGAGTTTAATTTCATGTTTTTATGTTTTCATAGTTTCGTTTTGCTTAGCTTTTGTTCTAAGTTTTCTTTCATAGTTATTAGTTGTTACGATAACATTCATATTCTTGTCCCTTAAGATTGTTTAAGTTTAGTTTTTTTAGTACTTTAATTACATTTTATGGTTTTATACATGTGTTTTCAAAGTGGCTTTCTACCTTCTTTTTTTACTTAGTCTTTTTTATTTTCATAAAACTTGTGTTCTTTTCAACTTTTTTCCACTTTTTAAACTCTTTTATAAAATTATAACAATGAAAAATTTGTTATTTGAATTTTTAGGATAAGTTTGTTTTATTTTTCTTTGTATTATGTGTGTGAGTGTATGCGATACTTTTTCTTGCTTTCTTTTATCGCTTTCTCAATTATGTAGAGTGTGTGTGTATGAGATAATTTTCATTGCTTTCTTTCAATTATGTAGAGTGTGTGTGTGTGCATTTACTTCCAACCTACTCATTCGAGTAGGACTCACTTTTATTTCCCACCTACTCGTTTGAGTAGGACTTGTCATTTCCCACCTACTCGTTTGAGTAGGACTTGCCATTTACCGCCTACACGTTTGAGTAAGACTTGTCATTTCCCGCCTACTTGTTTGATTAGGACTTGTAATGCATTTATTTCCCGCCTACTCATTCGAGTAGGATTTGTTATTTCTCTTTTTTGTGTAGCTTAGCTTTTTTATTTTAAGATTTTGAAAGGTGTGAGTTCTCTTTTTAGTTAGTTTTATAATTTTATAACTTTGTGTTCTTTTCTATCCCTTGTTTGTAACCCTTTAGCCCTTAGTATCGAACTCTCGCCTCATTAAAATCATAAGTCATCCCCATACCGATGAGTGGCTAATTGTTCTTATCCCTCGACATCGAAGAGCATTGGGACATATGAAATCTCTCTAAATAATTAAAGGATTTTTTCTCACTTAAATTAAACGTCTTAAGGTTTGCCCCGGGTATACGATGCGTAGAACCACATATCGATGTGTGGGCTCTATTTCCGTTATCCATACGCTTGCTAGCCAAGAGGCCGTGCATATTGACTGATCACCCTTGGGTAATAAGAGTTGCGTGCATACCCTCGAGAGAGGAGAAGCATAACTCTACCGAATTGGGTTCCCCACACAATAGCGGGGTTCTTAGCGTAAAACGAGCATTAAGAGGAATCCTTCGTCGGACGAGAGTTTGGTCGAATAGTTTTAATGTTAAGGTGAGCGATATCCCTATAGCTAGGTGAGCTCATATTTGTGGAACCTCCACGGCCAAGTTGCCTTTAATTAATTTGAAATTTTGGTTCTCTAATTATTAAGAGTCAATTTAGTCTTAATCTGATTCGATGTCGAGCGTTAACCCTTCATCGAATTTCCTAACTTTTTTTTGTGCTTTTATTTAATCCGCCTTAGTTAATTAAAACCGCCACCTTATTTTCGGTAAAATAATAGTTACTCCAGAAAGAGTAAAAATAATCAACCCGACCACGAGAACAATACGACCTCGATATTCCCATCGAATATCGAGTACTACATGCGATAGGTGCCCTTACCTCCTTTTGTTAAAAACTCGCTTTTTAGCAGTCCGCGATGTTCGACCAATCGAACCAACCACCTAAATAAGAGTCGGCTTCGCGGACCATCAGCCTCCAACAAATCACTGGTTAAAGAAAAGTCCTTAGCCTTCAAAGATGAAAGCACAAGAAAAGGCAAGGAAAGGTTTCCTTCTCCATTAAGGAGACCAGCTGAGTCAGACAGTTCTGACTCAGAGGCTTCAAATAGCAGCATGTCTGATGAAGATTTTGCAGCCTTTTCCAGACAACTCCAGAGGGTAATGAAGAAGAAGCATTGGAAGAAAAGGCCTTACAGTTCCACTCATCATAGAAAGAACCAGTCCATGACTGACAGGCATGGTTCTAAATATAATAAATATAACTCCTCTAAAGTAATTTGCTATTGTTGCAGCAAGCCTGTGCATGTAATAGCTGACGGCCCGGAGAAAAGGAAGGAGACTGAGGAGAAGTAGCAGCACCAACACAAAGGAAAAAAGGAAAATCCTTCATTACCAAGAAGGAAAAGAGTTGGAAAGACTCATCATCATCTGAGTCTGAAGAAGAGGAAGCCTATATTAGGCTAGTTGCTGCTACTATTAAAGATGAAGCTATTTCAGCAGGAGAAGTCAATCCTACAGGGAGGATAGGAATCAGAGCCCCTCTAACACTGCCAAACAGTGAGTCAGAGGTGGATGAAGATGTCCACAGATATATAGGGCTGTTGGCAATGACAGATGAGGAAGGCAACCAGGATCAGCTTGGTTAGAGAAAGGTACATCTATCACCTAACTTTGCTTATCTGTCTGAGTTTGAGACTAGTCCTTGCTCAGAATCCTCTTCACCCTATAGTGAAGAAGATTCTGGATCTAAAGGAGATGTCAATCAACTGATTGATAAGTGTGGAAAACTTCTGAATGCCTTCAAGAAGGTAAAGAAGTTGTCTAAGAAGCAAGCTAAAGAGATCTCATCTCTTAAGCTTGCAATTGCCCAGCAGACTGTAATAATAAAGTTGCAGGACCAGAAAGCTAGGGAAATTAGCCAACTGAAGTCCCTCTTGGACATTCAGGTAGCCTCCATCAAGCACAAGAACTTTCTCATCAGGGAGCTTGAAGATAAGCTTGAGAAGGAGAAAAGAATAGTGGCTAGCTATTCTAAGCCTAGTACTGTCCTCCCCTTGATAGACTCCTTCTCCTCTCAAAAGGGCAAAAGGGGTTGGGATTCAAGGGAAGCACAAGAGTTGCTCCTTCCAAAAGGAAGGGCACAGCTCCAGCTCCACTTCAGCCTATTGCTTCTAAGCCTCCCATTCTTTTCAGAAAAATTTTGATACCTTCTAATAGGTATGACCAAGAAAGTTCTTATGGTCACTGGGAGAAGGGTTGTTCATCTGAAATGAACAAAGATGTTCTCTGTCATGATGAAAGTTTTGGCAAGGTGTGTGCAGTCAAGGCTGCTAATGAGAAATTTCAAATGGCCCAATCTGGACCATTTGTCTTTGGTGCTTTTGCACCATCTCTCAAGAATATTATTGCAGCCAAGGCTCAGAATCTGACAATAATGGTTCTGACTAAGGGCAAGTCTAAGAATCAGGCTGATCTAGGCATATTTGAAGCCATTAGAAGCATGCTTTCTAAAAAGAAGCTAGATGCTGCTGGCACTCAGGGCATACCAAATCAGCCAGCTATTAGACTGACCTTCAGTCAAATTCTGGCTGAAATAAATCAGAAAAAGGCTACAGCACATCTTCCTCCTGTCAAGGTTGCTGCTCATCAAGCTGCAGGGCCTTCATAGAAAAGAAGATATAACATACATAATTGTTGGTGCTGTGGTAAGATAGGGCATTTTTCCATTGACTAATGGAACCATCCAAATATGGCCAGAGATAGGGTCAGTCCACAAGTAAAAAATTCTGCTGTTGGACATGTTCAGTTTCATGCTAACATGCACCTAGGACCCAATAGATATTGGGGGTCCTAAGGTTAAGTAATTTGTATATTGCAGGATAGTTCAAGGTGCCATACCCTTATATGATACTTGTACAGTGGATGTTCTAGGCACATGACTAGAAAAAGGAGCAACTTGAAGGAGTTTACTCCAGTAAAATATGGACCCAAAGTCATCTTTGGAGGTTCAGATAAAGATGTAACCAGAGGGTATGGTAAGATCACCAATGGCATAGTCACCATCACCAAGGTGGTTTATGTTGAAGGGTTGCAATACAACCTTATAAGCATAAGATAACTTTCTGATCTTGGCTATATAATTGTCTTCCAAAAGGATGAGTGCCTAATTAGGATGTAAAGTGACCAAGAGGTCAACTTGACAGGCACTATGAGTGGAAATATTTATTGCTTGAACTTTCTATGTCTAGACACAGATTCTCATATCTATTTGGTGGAAAATGAGAAAGTCTTCTACTGTGTCCAGTGGCATAAGAGACTAGCCCATTTGAATTACAAGACTATTGGCAAGCTCTTTAATCAAGAGCTAGTTAGGAATGGCCCCAATGTGAAGTGCTCTAAGGAGGGCATTTGCTCAGCTTGCCAAAAGGATAAGCAGACAAAAGTATCCTTCAAGGGTATTGAGACTAAAGACTCTGTGAAGTGCTTATACCTCTTACACTTGGACCTATTTTGTCCAATGCTAGTTCACAGTCTTGGTAGGAAAGTCTATACCCTTGTGGTAGTTGCTTACTATTCCAAGTTTACTTGGGTGTTCTTTCTTAAGAAGAAGGATGAAACCCTTGATGTCTTAATGAGGTTTGTCAAGCAAATTCAGAATGATCTTGGCTATTCTGTGGTCAAAATAAGAAGTGACCATGGGACAGAATTCCAGCCTAAAAGCATAACAAAGTTCTGTGAAGACAATGAGATTTATCAAGAATTCTCTTCTCCTATAACACCCCAGCAAAATGGGATAGTTGAGAGGAAAAATTGGTCTCTTATAGAGGCTGGTAGAACACTGTTGAGTGACATATCTCTCCCAGAATAATTCTGGGCTGAGGCAGTAAATACTGCATGTCATGTCCTCAATAGAGCCTCTATCACAAAAGGCCACAAGAAGACTCCTTATTTGAAGGGCAGAAAACCAAATCTGGGCTATCTCAGAATCTTTGGTAATAAATGCTTTGTGCTTCTTAATGTTAGGTCCTATGTGACTAAGTTTGCTGCCAAATCCTATGATGGAATATTTGTTGGGTACAACAATCATAACAAAGCCTATAGGATCTACAACTTGAAAAGCTAAGTTATAAAATAATCAGTTCATGTAGTCTTTGATTAGTCTACCATGATTAACAATGGACTGCCTAGTTCCTCTTATAGTACTATAAGTACAGAATATTTGATGGACAAGCTGACTATCAAGGAAGCATCACCAGTCATCATAGATGATATGGATACTCCAGAAGATCTACTTGGCACACTAGGAGTGGATGAAGATCAACAAGAAGATTCCCCTATAGTTGAAAGAAGACTGCCACCTACAGTCAGACATATATGAGATCATCCAGCACACCAGATCATTGGTGAGTCAAGTCATGGAGTAATGACAAGGAGCAAAAGTCAGAACACTGCCATGTATTCAAGCTTTTTATCCCAAGTGGAGCCCAAGAAGTTTGAAGAGGCCAACATAGACCAGCTTTGGATTAGAGCTATGTAGGAGGAACTGAACCAGTTCAAGAGGTGCAGGGTCTAGAAGCTAGTTCCCAGACCTCGTGGTCATAATGTCATTGGAGTCAAGTGGATCTACAGAAACAAGCTTGATGAAAATGACATTATAATTAAGAATAAGGCCAGACTAGTAGCTAAGGGGTACAAGCAAGATGAAGGGATTGATTTTGATCAAACCTTTTCCCTTGTAGCAAGATTGGAGGCCATAAGATTATTCCTTTCATATGCAGCACACAAGGTATTCAAGGCCTACCAAATGGATGTGAAGTACGTCTTCCTAAATGGTGATTTATAAGAAGAAGTCTATGTTGAGCAACCTCCAGGTTTTGTAGTTCCTAACTCACCTGATTTTGTTTATAGACTTAAGAAAACTCTATATGGGCTGAAGCAAGCCCTAGAGCATGGTATGAGACATTATCTAGTTTCCACATTGAGAACAAATTATCAAGGGGGAAAATAGACCAGACCCTATTCCTAAGAGAATCTAAGGGAAAGATCATCCTAGTCTAGATCTATGTAGATGAAATCATCTTTGGATCTACTGATGACAACCTCTACAAAAAATTTGCTAAACTCATGCAGGGGAAGTTTAAGATGAGCAGTATGGGTGAACTTAAGTTCTTCTTCGGCCTCCAAGTAAGACAGACTGATGATGACTCGTCCATATCCCAGTCTAAGTTCACTAGGGAGTTAAAAATTTGGCATGGAGAATTCCTCCACCATGAGAACTCCCATGGGGTCAAGTATACCTGTAGGCAAAGATGAAGCAGGGAAACCTTTTGATGTAACTTTGTACAGAGGGGTAATTGGCTCCCTTCTATATTTGACTGCAAGTAGGCCAGACAACATGTATGCTACATGTGTTTGTGCTAGGTATCAGGCTTGCCCTAAAGAATCTCACTACTCTGCAGCTAAGAGAATCTTGAGGTATCTTAAAGGCACTCTAGATCTTGGCCTTTTGTACCCTAGGAATGGGGAGTTTGAAGTAACTGGCTATTCAAATGCAGATTTTGCAGGCTGCAAAGAGGATAGGAAGAGCATATCTGGCACCTGTTAGTTCTTGGGAGGGAGAATGGTATCTTAGAGCAGTAAGAAATAAACCAGTGTGGCAATATCAATTGCAGAGTCAGAGTTCATCTCAGCATGAAGCTGTTGTACTCAGTTGCTGTGGATCCAGCACCATCTTCAAGACTATAACCTCCAGATAAGTAGAACTCCTTTATTATGTGATTCTACTAGTGCAATCTCTAATGCTAGGAATCCTGTCTCCCATAGTAGGACTAAGCACACAGAGATTAGATATCATTTCATTAGGGAGCATGTGTAATGTGAAGACATCACCCTTGAGTTTGTCCCAACAGACAAGCAAGATGCTGACATCTTCACTAAGACACTAGATGAAGCCAAGTTTAACACCTTCAAATACGAGTTGGATATGTTAAACTTAGTATAGCTTCAGTTGCTCCTCATCTGGTTGCAAACTATTTGGCTTTATGTAGATAGGATGGTCCTTTAAAGAAATGAATATTCTCCAATTGAGGGGGAGCAAGTCATGTACCATTCAAACATTTCACTGTTGCCTAGTTGAGGGGGAGCAGGTGATAAGATGATCAGTTGATCAGGTGAATCCTACCAGCTATTTGCTACAGTCGAAAAGGAGGAGAGGATAAGATGATCAGATAAGCAAGGCAGCAGCAAGGCAACATCAATTCAAGGGAAGTAGATGACAGATGCAGTAATGTTCCATTATGCAAGCAGGGAAGTGTGGTAACTATAGACCACATCTCAATTATTTTGTTTTCTTTTATTATGCCTTGTGCTGCATGGTTCTATGTATATCATTGACTTTGCTTAAGAGTTTTGACTTCCTGAAATAGGGGAGATTATTGGGTCCATTGCCCACAATGTCCTGTATTTGAGTGAAGTCAATCTTATCAATAATATACACATGTCTGTAGATGACTATGATAGGTCAGGTAGCCTGAGTGGATAAGTCAGATAAACATTTACCTAAGGTGTGGGATGACAGGAATCTATCCAAGTCCACATGTGTTGGATCCCTAGTTGGATTTGGGCTAGGTTCACTAAATTAGGTTAAGTATGACCCTCCTTGTATAGTCTAGGGTCATAGGTCTTCATTAGATCATAGGGTAGGTCAACAAGTCATATTGATCAGACCAATCCCTTAGAAGAATTAAAAGACTGAAGAAACCAGAACAAGGCAGAGATTTATCTATTTTAAGAAGGCGTTCGATTAACTCTGAAGTGAGCTCGACGATCTTCATTCTTAGTTCGATGATCTCAGAATCTCTTCTCTGAACTGAGATCGACGAAAGATGAACTGAGCTCGACGATCTCTTGTCTTCTATCAGGAATGAGTTCGACGTTCTTCTATCTCAATTCGACGATCTTAGAGCCCAGTATGGAAAGATGTATTTCATTTTAGAGTTCTCTAGGCTTAGCTCGACGAATGAGAGGTTTGAGTTTGACGATCCAGGATATCAGATCGACGAAAATTGCCATTTAAACATTTCTATTCTCTGCAGTTATTTTAGATTGAATAAGGCTTATTTTATTGCTTATTTTACTCTGAGTAATTAATTCTTATTTTCTCTGAATATAACCGTTCATATGGAAGCATTAATTACTTGTTTTCACAGAGTTAATATACAGCTAATCCTTGGGACAATTAAGGAATTACTTTATTGCTCTTCTAGCCGTTGTCTAAGTTCCAAGATTTAAGCAGTCAATCAAGGCAATCGAATTAAAAGACCAATTTGCTACAGAATATATAGTGAAGTTTTTGAAAACACAGAACAATAAGAAATCATTCAATATAAAAAGTTCTGCACGGTATTCATCTAGTATTCTTCTTCCAGCAAGCTTTCAAGAGACAATCAACCTCATCTGTCTATAGTTTTTCTAGAGAACTTTTTCAAGAAGACCTACTCACCCTACAAAGCTCTCAATCTTCCTGGACAGAACTTCATCTCAGGGGGAGCTTTGACACCATCAAGGATCCACAAGTCTTCTCAGTTGTTTTGAGAAAAGAGAAGACAACATATAGTTTTTATTTTCTTCACCCCACTGTACAAAGGGTTTCTAACTCCCTTCAAAAGTTTAACACTTGGCTGCAAGTCTCCTGATCAAAAGACTTGATTTTGTTTTTGGGCACCTGATCAAAAGCCTGATGGGTTTCCTAATCTACCTGAATAATATCTTGTGGTGACAGGGCACCTGAGCAAAAACCTGATTGGTGACAGGGCACCTGATCAAAAACCTAAGTGGATTCCTACTAGGGTGGTAGAAGAGTAGATATACCCAAGTTTAGGGGAATTGCTATAAAATTCTTATGTCGTCTGTAATGCTCTCTTATTTTTATTGTGTGGTGCTTGCTGAATAGTTTAGTTTAATTTCTGCACTAACTGATTACACATATAAGTATTACTATTTTAATTCCGCAATATAAATATAATAAGCTTTTAAAATACTCTATTCACCCAGCCCTCTAGAGTTAAATAGATCTAACCCATCAGGTGGTATCTTTCATAACATCCTTCAATTGGTATCAGAGTGTGTGTTTCTTATGTTTCACAGATTCACTTCTGAACCAAGATCCTTGTTAGACCTATCTCTTTCTAGGGTGTTGTTACAGCAATAGAACAAAATAAAGATTATGCTAGCACTAGACCTCCAGTCTGCAACTTGAAAAAAATTTGCACTCTGGAAGGAAAGAATCATGCCTTACATGAATTCTATTGATGAATATATTTTCAATTCAATTTTGACAAGACCCCCTCAACCTATAACAGTGACTACAACAACATCTGACACTCATGCAGTTCCACCACCTGAGTGGACTGATGCTCAGAAGAAAGCTAAAATAGCTGATGCAAAAGCTATGAATATACTGGCTTAAACTATGTCAGATGACATATTTCAAAAGGTGGCTGAATGCACTTCAGCAAAACAAATCTTGGACTCTCTAAACCAGATGGTGGCAGGCTCAGCAGATGAGAGAAAGGACAGAAGATCCCTCCTAATATCTCAATATGAGAACTTCAAGAAGGAGGAATCTGAAATAGTGGCTGAGATGTATAACAAGATTAATGTTATCATCAATGAACTAAAGACCCTAGATAAAGATATCTCCTTAATTGAGATTAACGACAAGATTCTAATGTGCTTCCAAGCACTTGGGATTCCAGGATCTGGCCAATCAAGCAAGCCAGAAGTTTGAATGAGATATCCACTAAATTTCTCCTTAGAAAGCTAAAATCCTATGAGTAGTTAATCAAGACCAGAGAGGCTGTTGAACTGAAGGCCTCAACCTCTTTAAGGTAAGAGCATAATATTGCTTTCAAAGCAACAGAGGAATCAGAAACCCTTCCTGCCAATGAAGAGCTGATGAACTTTATGGCCAAGAGATTTTTAAGTTGGCCAAGAAGGACTTCAGAAGGAAATCATCAAGAAGTGATTATAAACCTAAGTATGACAGAACTCCTACCAAGGAGATTGTCTTCTTTGGATGCAAAAAACCTGGGCATATTCTCCCTGAATGCCTAGAGGCACAGAAAAGAGACAGAAGAAAGGAAAAAGAGAACAAGAAGCATTCCAGCAAACACTCCAATAGACATTCCTCCAACAAGCATAAAAGAAAGGAGAACAGTTTCATTGCTGAAACCTGGTGTGAAACAAAAGAGGACACTTCATCTTCTAGCTCCAGTGAAGATTAAGAAGAAGCCAAGGAAAGATAAGTCTGCCTCATTGAAATCAATGCCTCATACAGCAGGTATGATGCTGAAGACCAAGTAGAAACTCATTCTGAGGAATCAGAGATAGAAGAGGATCAGGTAATCTCTTCTTTTGATTTCAATTCTATTGATTTTAAAAATGAATTCAAAGCCTTATGTAATGATCTAATAAAATCTGAAAAAGAAATCAAAATGCTAAGAGATAGCCAAGCTAAATTTGATAATCTATTTGCTGAAAACATTAAGCTCAAAGATGATTTAGTTTTAGCAAATGAACAAATCATTTCTCTGAAAATAGAATTATGTGAGGCTAAGCATCTTTAGGAATCTATCAATGGGAGAAGCCTTAAGCTGTTAGACATCAGAAGCACAGTAAATTCCAGACTACATGGCAAGCTGGGCTTAGGTGCTTCATCAAGCTTACCTCCCATACTTAAGAAAAATATTCTTTCAACTCCCATAAAATTTGTATCAGATAAAGGAAAAGAAGTAATATATAATAATCAAACCACAGAAGTCTCTCACAAATCTAAAAATCAAAAGAATATAAACAAGAAAAATCTAAATAAAAACAATGTTCAACAGATTTCGTCGAACTCAGATCGACAAAATGTGGCTAGTTTGTCGAACTACGATCGGCGATCTATGAATGCCAACATTAGCCATTATAATTCGTCTTACTACAATCGATGAATCTTGTATGGTTCTTCGAACAGAGATCGACGAACTTGGGGCACAGAAAATGAATGTATTCATTCTCTGAGCAGAGATCAACGATCTCATCCCATCTCGTCGAACTCCGATTGACGAACTTACAACACTTCGTTGAACCCAGTCAGACTTAACAAAAATCATAACTTTAACATGAATTTTAATCAAACTAGAGAACCTATTAATCCATTTGCTAATTGGGAAATTCCACCTAGGAGATACCATCCCTTAGGATATAAATCTCAACCTGAATTTTCTGTTATATCAAGCTTTTCCTATCAGGAAAATAAAGGGCCAAAGGTAATCTAGGTCAAGAACAACTAATTTTTACATTTGCAGGTAAAGAGTTGTCCAGCTTTTAATCAACAATGGTATCTGGACAGTGGATGCTCCAATCATATGACTGGCAGCAAGGACAACCTAAATAATTACAAGTCCAAGATGGGACCAAAGGTGATCTTTGGTGACTCAAATTGTGGCCAGACTGAAGGCTTTGGAGAAGTTAAGATTGGAGCAGTTAATTTCAAAAAGGTTGCATATGTAAGTGGATTGAAACTTAATCTCATCTCCATAAGTCAACAATGTGATGAAGGTTATCATGTATCTTTTAACTCAAGCTTTTGTATTATTTCTACTAAAGAAAACCAAACTGTTTTAATTGGAAATAGACAAGGCAACATATATGTAGTTAATTTTCAATCTGTAACATCAGATATTTGTTTATTTAATCTAGTTAGCAATTAGAATGAATTATCATATAAAAGATTAGGTCATGTTAACCTGAAAAACATTGCTAGGTTATCTAAAGACAACCTTGTTAGAGGATTGCCTTCTGATCCCTACAAGAAGGAAGGCCTCTGTATGGCTTATCAATTAGGCAAGCAAACTAAATCTAGCTTTAAATCAGTTAATAAGAGTGATTCACCTAGATCTTGTACTTGCAACACATGGACCTTTTTGGCCCTATTGTTGTACAAAGCCTAGGAGGAAAATCTTATACTCTAGTAGTTGTGTATGACTTCTCAAGGTTCACTTGGGTGTTCTTTCTGAGATCTATGTCAGATACATTCAAGGTTCTTACAGATTTTCTCAAGACCATACAGATTGAGTACTCTGTGCAAGTTGTATTGATAAGAAGTAATCATGATACTGAGTTTGAGTCTCTTTCTTATGCAAGAGTTCTATGAGAAGGAAGGTTTCAGGCATTTCTTCTCAGCTCCTAGAACTCCTCAACAAAATGGGGTAGCTGAAAGGAAAAATAGAACCCTAATTAAAGCTGCAAGGACATTACTTGCAGATGCTTATATGTCCATATCCTTTTGGGCAGAGGCTGTGAGCACAACAAATTATGTACTGAATAGGAGTTTAATACATAAACTTAAGAATAAGACTCCCTATGAATTGCTTAAAGGGAAGAAACCTAAAATCACCTATTTTAAAATATTTGGTTGTATATGCTATATTCATAAAAATAACAAGAAATATATTAGAAAGTTTGAAGCAAAAGCTGCAGAGGGAATTTTTTTAGGATATTCCCAAGTCAGCTAAGCTTATCGGGTGCTTAATGAATCTAATTTAAAAATTGAGGAATCTGTTCATGTTACATTTGATGAAGCTAACATGTATTACAAGGAGAAAGAAATTTCTACCAATAGCACATTTCAGGTACATCACTTGTGTGAGAGATTGGATGATCTAAGACTCACCCAATAGGTTCCAACACATCCATCTCCACAAGCTGTTGAAGATGACAGTGAAGAAGAAAGTTTAGAGGTGGCTGAACCCTATCCAACAACTAATGAAATTCCACAAGAGGAATTTATCCCACAAGCTGCTACTCAAACTCCTACCACTGATCTTATCACACTTAGAGACCATCCTATATCTCAAGTGATTGGTGATATATCTGCTGATGTGCATACAAGGCATTCCTCTCTCAACTTGAGCCCCAATCCAATAAATATGCTGAGCATGAGCCCCATTGGATCATTGCAATGCAAGAGGAGCTCAATCAATTTGAGAGATGTAGAGTTTGGGATTTTGTTCCTTGACCCAAAGGCTACCCAATCATTAGAACCAAATAGGTTTTCAGGAACAAATTGGATGCTGAAGGCAACATCATAAGGAACAAGGCAAGACTTGTAGCACCAGGCTATTCACAAGAATAAGGCATAGACTATGATCAAACCTTTGCTCCAATGGCAAGGGTTGAGGCTATAAGGATTTTCTTAGCTTATGCTGTCTACAAAAAGTTCAAGGTCTACCAAATGGATATCAAAAGTGCATTTCTCAATGGAGAACTCAAAGAAGAAGTATATGTGGAGCAACCACCAGGTTTTATCTCTCCAACCTATCCCTCTTATGTCTTTAGATTGCATAATCCTCTCTATGGTTTAAAGCAAGCTCTAAGAGCTTGGTTTGAGACCTTAGCTAGCTTCTTGTTAGAGCATAAATTTTCTAGAGGCATTGTAGATAGGACTCTTTTTTATTAAGCATCATAAAGATAAATTCTTGTTAGTACAAATTTATGTAGATGATATTATATTTGGCTCAACTGATCCCAAACTATGCAAAAGGTTTTTTGACCTTATTCATTTAAAGTTTGAGATGAGTTGCATGGGTGAACTTTCATATTTCCTTGGTCTCCAAGTGAAGCAATCATCTGATGGTATCTTCATCTCCCAATCTAAATATGCAAAGGATCATATTAAAAGATTTGGGATGTGTGATGCCTCAGCAAAGAAGACACCCATGACTGCAAATGTTGTGATAGATTCTGATGAGCATGGAAAATCTGTTGATCAGAAGTTGTATAGGGCCATTGTTGGGTCCCTATTATATCTAACAGCAAGTAGGCCAGTCATCATGTTTGCTACATGCATTTGTGATAGGTTCCAAGTGAACCCTAAAGAATCTCACTATATTTTGCTAAAAAAGGATTTTGAGATATATAAAGGGTTGTCAAAATCTAGGACTTCTATATCCATCAAAGTCAGAATTTTACTTAACTGGATTTTCAGATGCTGACTATGCTGGATGTTGAGTGGACAGAAAAAGCACATCAGGAACATGCTAGTTCCTTGGTGATAGGCTAGTGCACTGGTTCTATAAAAAGCAAACCCTTGTGTCCACATCAACTGCAGAAGCATAATACATAGCTGCTTGCAGTTGTTGCTCACAGGTTTTGTGGATACAAAACCAACTACTGGATTATGGATACAATTTAAATAATTCAACTATATATTGTGACAGTACTAGTGCTATTTCAATAGCACAAAATCCAGTGCATCATAGTAGGACCAAGCATATAGAAATAAGACATCATTTCATTAGAGATTGTGTAGACAAAAAGAAAATTAATTGTGTCTTTATTTCCACTGATTTACAAAGTGCAGACATCTTCACCAAGCCATTGGATGAGAAGAAACATCTATTTTTCTTAAATCAGTTAGGAATGATTAATAGAGATGAGATAATTTAAATTTTGTCTGTGGTTGATGATTTGTTGACAGTTCGTCGAACGGAGATCGACGATCTGTGAACTCCTTGTGAAGAGTTCGTCGTACGGAGTTCGACTACCACTTCTTAGTGAAACAGTTTTCATCGTACGGAGATCGACGATCCCTGCTTCAGTGAATTTATCTTCGAATGGAGATCGACGATTTATTTGTCTTCTTCAGAATGAGATCGACGAACTCATTTTCTATTAAAATACTTCGTCGGACTCAGATCGAAGATCTTTTCTTTTTCGTTGGACTGAGATCGTCTTTTTGTCTTCTAAAGACCTTATAATCTATGTTTTAGATGAAATCCATCCCGCGCTTTCAATTTCCTTTGCACTTGATCTTTATTTCTCTATGCAGGCGATTTCAATGGCGATTTTAGCGACAACTCTCACTGGGATGAAGTTCGATGCTGGCTTTGATATAGACATGGATTCCTTCAAGCATTCCGATCAAATCTTTCAGAACATAATGCTCTTGTTCAATGAGCCGTACCTTCAAAAGTTTATGACTACACGGCTGAAGCTTCCTGTTGCAGAGATAAAGAAATGGGTTTTTACTTCGTCATCTCCAGACGCACAAACCCTAGTCGGCACAATATCTATATAGGAGGTTATTCTGACTCCTGATATTTTATCTGAAATCTTTGGATTTATTAATGGTAGCGATGATTTTGAGATGGACTCAACTGAGTTTTCTTAAATGCTTACAAGGATGGGTCACTCCGAGGGAAACCCAAGCAAAATGATGAAAAAGAACTTTATAATGGCGTACAAGTTTCTTGCTGATGTGGTCGGATAGGTGCTGCTCGTGAAGCACACCGCTTACAACCATATAACCAGGCACCAGTTCTTGTTGATGAGGGTGCTGGTAAATAAGAAATCAGTAAATTGGAGCACTATCCTATTTGATTTAATCAAGAAGAAAAATAACAAAAGAGAAGTGTGTTTTGGGAGGACTTTGGGCATCTTCCTCCAGGAGAAATGTCCCCAACTGTTGGTCTCTCCAACAATCTTCATTAATGCTTCCAAGAGTCTGACCCCAGTCCTCTTTGGGAAGTGGGAGAGGACAATCAGTAAACCCTCCAAGGCTTCCTCTAGACCTTTTGAGGACACTAGGAATCCAAGAGTTAATCCCCCACCTGCTTATGAAGAGGCACCATAAATTCCTCCTTCTCCACCTTCCTCCAGACTACCTCCATCACCAACCCATCAATAACCTTCTAACCCTGTTATCTCCACAATCATTTCCACTCCATATCCACCTCAATCTCCTCTACTTCACTACCTATAGGATATTCCATTTACCACTTCTGTATCTACACAAATGTCTCCCACCTTCAATCTCCTAACATCACCAACAGACTCCCCATCAACAGTACAATCACCAATACATAATCCTTCACAATCTCCACTTATTGATGACACTCCTATGGATATCACATCTGACATCCCTCCACTCACTCCTCTAGTTATCCCCTCCACATCTATAATCATCCCTCCAATTCTACCTTCACCTCCATCAACTTCATTAAATATCTGTACTTCTTGTCGTATCACCACTTCTTCTTTCCCATCATCAACATCTGATCCATCTTCCATCATCTCTCTTCTCACTCCGACCATCAAATCTCTCATAGAGGATGCCATTGCACCTCTAATTCTCTCTATCCAAACTCTCTCCACTCAACTTGCTTCTATTTCTGGCCCTTCTTCATCTAGGGGTCTGACATCAGACATCCCTGATACTAGGCAAGGGGAGATCTTCAATGAAGAAGTCTCCCTTCCAGCACTTCCAGCAGTTCCAGCAGAAACAGCAGCAACAGCAGCATGAGAGATTATTGATACTGATATACCAGATGCAGAGCTTACAGATTTCTTAGATACATATTCTGCAGATGCAGTTGATTCCTTGCTCATTCTTTCTTGATACTGATCCATTTCTCCAGCAGTTGAACTGAATTCAGTTCTAGATTCTTTTGACCTCCTATATAGAAATATTCTTTTATTTCTTTCTCCTAAGTATTGCACAGATATTATTTGCTATACAACTCCAGTAAGTACAAAAACTCTTCAGGCTATTTAGGACAGTTTTGCTACTGACATGGTTTTGGAACCTAAAAGCCCAACCTATGTTATGGATGACACTCCTATTCCTAGCCTAAATGATTTGATTGCACAAGATGTTGCACAAGAGATTTCACAGATGCAAAATGATTCTTGGCTGAATGCTCTTCTATTGACTAATAAAGACATAGAAGATTCACAGATGGTCACAGAGATTGTTGCCTTTCCTGCAGTTGTTAAACCTTGAGCTCCTCCTCAGGCTGATAAATAGATTTCAAAGGAAACAATAAAAGAAATAGATGCTTTATATGATAACCTCAAAGTTTTTCTGAAGATGGCACAGATGATGATTCTGCTGATTCTGCTGATCCTAAATCTAAGAAGAAAGTATCCAAGAAGAGAAAGATTGTTCCAAAGGCTGCTCCTAAGCCTAATCCTACCAAAGACACCCATTACTATATATTACAAAAGATAACTCCATACCCAGGGATGCCTCAATGGACGTGGCTATCCAAGAATGAACAGAAAGAAAGGAAGAAGAGGAGAAGGTACAGGTATCCTCATAGGCAATTTAGGAAAGACCCTCCTCCTCCTCCTCCTCCTTCTTCAAGTGCTTCTTGAAATATTACTTAAAGAGCTGCTCTAGTGACCAAGACATATCAAAGACATTCCAGGCATGGCAGTCAGCAATCTTCTCAAAGCCATCCTCCTCCAGCTTCAACAAAGAGAACTCCTACAGATAATATTGATGAATCAAAGCAGGACTTGAGTCCAAAAAGGCCATAGTCTCCTCCAATTCCTTTTGTAGATCCAGAACAGGAGACCTCTGCCAAAATGGCTAGATTTCATGAACTGATTGGACTCTCACAGATTAATAAAGCCAAAGATGAAGGAAAGGATCCTTCTCCATTTTCAACAATGTCATCTTTCAGAAAAGAAGAACTTAAAAGGTAGGCAAAAGCTAATAAATTCTTTAATGTTGATGATTATATGAAACTACATGCAGAAGCTGTAGTGCCCAGAGCAACTTCTCTCAACATGGTGGATCTGACATGTTCATGTCAAAGAGAGAAGCTGCTAATCCAAACAGAGAAATCATATTCAAGCAGCCTGCTGAGAGGTCAGAAAAAGCAATTCCTAAACAGAAACATTGATTTTGTTATTGTGTTGTTCTTATTTTTTTGAACTCTATTCTATTTAATCATGAAGCACATCTTGTAAATATCTGCTGAATGTTTTATTTCTGTCAGATATATGTTTTCTTGCTTTATGATTGTTTCTTTTATTTTGTGTTAGTGATCTCACCCAAATAGGGGGAGATTGTTGGATACCTAGTTAGATTTGGGCTAGGTTAACTAAATTAGGTTAAGTATGACCCTCCTTGTATAGTCTAGGGTCATAGGTCTTCATTAGATCATAGGGTAGGTCAACAAGTCATATTGATCAGACCATTCCCTCAGAAGAATTAGAAGACTGAAGAAACCAGAACAAGGCAGAGATTTATCTATTTTAAGAAGGCATTCGACGAACTCTGAAGTGAGCTCGACGATCTTCGTTCTAAGTTCGACGATCTCAGAATCTCTTATCTGAACTGAGATCGACGAAAGATGAAATGAGCTCGACGATCTCTTATCTTCTATCAGGAATGAGTTCGACGTTCTTCTATCTCAGTTTGACGATCTTGGAGCCCAGTATGGAAAGCTGTATTTCAGTTCAGAGTTCTCAAGGCTCAACTCGACGAATGAGAGGTTTGAGTTCGACGATCCAGGATTTCAGATCGATGAAAATTTCCAGTTCAACATTTCAATTCTCTGCAGTTATTTCAGATTGACTAAGGCTTATTTTATTGCATATTTTACTCTGAGTAATTAATGCTTATATTCTCTGAATATAGTCGTTCATATGGAAGCATTAATTACTGGTTTTCACAGAGTTAATATACATCTAATCCTTGGGATAGTTAAGGAATTACTTTATTGCTCTTCTTGCCATTGTCCAAGTTCCAAGATTTCAGCAGTCAATCAAGGCAATCGAATTAAAAGACCAATTTGCTGTAGATGATATAGTGATGTTTTTGAAAACTCAGAATAATAAGAAATCATTGAAGAGAAAAAGTTCTGCACAGTCTTCATCTAGTGTTCTTCTTCCATCAAGCTTTCAAGAGACAATCAACCTCATCTGTCTATAGTTTTTCTAGAGAACTTTTTCAAGAAGACCTACTCACCCTGCAAAGCTCTCAATCTTCTTGGACAGAACTTCATCTCAGGGGGTGCTTTGATACCATCAAGGATCCACAAGTCTTCTCAGTTTTTTTGAGAAAAGAGAAGATAACATATAGTTTTTATTTTCTTCACCCCACTATACAAAGGGTTTCTAACTCCCTTCAAAAGTTAAACACTTGGTTGCAAGTCTCCTGATCAAAAGACTTGAATTGGTTTTTGGGCACCTGATCAAAAGCCTTAAGGGTTTCCTGATCTACCTAAATAAGATCTTGTGGTGACAGGGCACCTGAGCAAAAACCTGATTGGTGGCAGGGCACCTGATCAAAAACCTGAGTGGATTCCTACCAGTATGGTCTAGAAGAGTGGATGTACCCAAGTTTAGGGGAACCACTATAAAATTTTTGTGTCATTTGTGATGCTCTCTTATTTTTATTATGTGGTGCTTGCTGAATAGTTTAGTTTTATTTCAGCACTAACTGATAACACATATAAGTATTACTATTTTAATTCCGCAATAAAAATCTAATAAGCTTTTAAAATACTCTATTAACCCCCCTCTAGAGTTTAATAGATCTAACCCCTCAGGTGGTATCTTTCATACTATCCTTCAACATGCCTTGAGTGAAGGAACATCACTCAATGCCAGATGACTTATAGTGCTGAGTGTAGCCTATACTGTATAACCTAAGTTAGAATGAGCTAAAATATGGCTAAGTCCACAGGCGTTGAGTGAAGTCAACTCACTCAACGCCATGCTACTAAAGAGAAAGTTGGCTAAGTGTTTTGGCGTTTAGTGATGAAGACACACTAAATTCCATTCAGTAAAAAGACTGTAAGTTGAACTGGTTGAATTAAGTTCAGAGTTCGTCGAACTGAGTTCAGAGTTCATCGAGCTCAGCTAACCTTTCATCGAGCAAAGTTCAGAGCTTGTGTTTCTTAGTTCGTCAAGCTCAGTTGAGAGTTCATTGACCTGAGTTCAAAGTTCATTGTGCTCATAATTCACCATTTGTCTTACTCAGAAAGACAGTCTATGCCCTGTGCTTATTAAATACAGAAAATTGGCTAAGGTAGAAAGCGTTGAGTGAGGCGTGTTCACTCAACGCTCTCATCGCTTATGTTGCTGAAGAAGCAGAAACTTGGTTAAGGCAAAAAGCATTGAGTGGAGGTTACTGACTCAACGCTGTCAATGCCTAGTGAAGACAAAATTTTGACTAAGGGGTTTGGCATTGAGTCATGCTTAATCACTCAACGCCAAGCAACTAAAAGCTGATAGAGCAAGTTGGCGTTGAGTGGAGCTAAATCACTCAATTCCTAGAATCAAACTTTGTATTATTAGTAGTTTTGCGTTGAGTGAAGTTTACTCACTCAATGCCAAGAGACTATGAATCTGTCTAAGTGTTTTAGCATTGATTGATGCTTACTCACTCAACGCCTATTCTCTGATGCTCGATTTTGGCTAAGTCCACAGGTGCTGACGTCGGCAAAATCGACAAAGTCAACTAAGGTCAAATCAGACACGGGGAAGCTACACTACACGACAAAACTTGTCGTGAAGCTACTATACGTCTTCTTCCGTTAAAGCAAGGCGTAGCTGGAAGTTGCAGGTGGGCCCCACTGATATCTAAGAGCAGTTGATTGGCAAACAACAAAAGGAATAGATAGGGCCAAGACAAAGATAACTTTTAAGGGCATACATTATTCAAAAAGGAGAGCATCCATCTTAATCTTCTTCGTCATTGCTGCATGTGAAAAGCTTGAAGCTCTCCAGCAAGAAAAGTCTAGTTAGCTGTGCAAGTCTCCATCTGCCACACCAGATTCAGAATCTATTCTTATGAAAGAGGAACCTTCATCCTTTTGGCCGGTTCAATGAGCTGTTTGAAGACTCAAGATCAAAAGATCTTTAGCTTTCAGCAGCAAGTTCAGGAGTTATCTTCTGAGTTCCTCCAGCAAATCCTTTCCCTGCTGTGAGGAGAGTTGGAGCAGAAAGTTTTCTGCTCAAGTGATTGATACAGAGTAATTTCTCTGTGTCAAAGTTAATTAAATTATTTCTTTTTATAGGATCCTTCTGAATCTGAGCTGTAGGATCTTTGGGTCTGAGGTAGGGCAAATTTGCCTGAGCTGTAGGAGAGTGCTGCTCTGTGAGGTAGGTGAGTTTTTCTCTTTGAGAAGTAGGGCAGTTTTGCCTGAACTATAAAAGAGTGTATCTCTCTGAGTTGTAGGAGCAAGCTTGCTCTAAGGTAGGGCTATCCTCCATAGCCTGAGTGGTGGGGCTTAAGGGCCTGAGGTAGGTGATACATGTATCACTGAGTCTAAATCTTTGTGGCTAAGGTGTAAGTCTTGGAGGAGACTGAGATATCCTGAGGGATCTGAGGTGTAAGCTCCTTATAACATTGGTTTGGAGAAGTGCCTTGACTAACAGGAAGTTAGCAAGGTAGGAGGAGAGTGGATGTACACATAATTTTGGGGAACCACTATAAAATACTTGTGTGCTTTTCGGTGTATGCTTTTATTTTCTTAATTATAGGTGCTAAGGACAAGCTCTAGATCACTATAAGCTGAAAGCTAAAAGAAACAATCAAGTGATTTAAAAAGACTATCAAAAGACCTAAGCAAACCTATTCACCCCCCTCTAGTTTGCTAGCTACCATGAAAATAAGATCCTTCAGATGTGAAGTCAGGCTTTCTGAATGGTGACTTAAAGAAAGAGGTTTATGTTGAACAACCTCCAGGTTTTGTTGACTTTAACTCACCTGAATTAGTTTATAGACTTAGGAAATCTCTATATAGGTTGAAGCATGCCCCTAGAGCATGGTATGAGACATTGTCTAGATTCCTCATTGAGAACAAATTCTCAAGGGGGAAGATAGACAAGACCATAAACCTAAGGGAATCTAAGGGCAAGATCATCCTTGTTCAGATTTATGTTGAAGACATAATATTTGGATCTACTGATGACAAACTTTGCAGGAAGTTTGCCAAACTTATGCAAGGGAAGATTAAAATGAGCTGTAGGGTGAGCTTCAGTTCTTATTGGGCCTCAAAGTAAGACAGACTAATGATGGTTTGTTCATATCCAAGTCTAAGTTCACCAGGGAGTAGATAAAAAATTTTGGTATGGAGATTTCCTCCACCATGAAAAATCCCATGGGGTCAAGTATGCCTATAGACAAAGATGAGGAAGGGAAACCTATTGATGAAACTTTATATAGAGGGATAATTGGCTCCCTTCTATACCTTACAATCAGTAGGCCATGTAAGACCCCCCTCCCCTTACCAAGAAGGTAACCTGGTCTTATGACCAGAACCACCACCTTACCATGACACTAACACACTGGCTAGTCGACACCGCAATCCCTTGATCCTGCTGTCTAGTAAGATCATTCAACCTATCGGCCAATCGAGAATAGAAGTATGCAAGTAGAAAGTAAAACTAGCAAGTCACCCAATATCATAGTACAAGATCATAATATATATGCAACTGAAAAGTACAATAGTCCACAATGAGTACAGAAATGAGAGAAGGGCTTATGACCTGTACATATCAAATCAAATCTCTCTCTCACAAAACAAAAAAAATGAGGAAGCAAACTCTATCAAGAGTACACTCATTCTCACCTGACGGCGAGCTGCAGTAGTAGTAGTAGGTGGTATCAACTCCTCATGTCCTACCACCTCATCCTGCTGGTCGTGCTGGTACTCCAGCTCCTCAAGCTCCTACAGTCACAACCGACCGTTAGTCATAAAGACTAAGACATTTTGTCCTCGCCTCACCCCCGCGACTCCTAGGTACCGAGCGGGAGGACGAAGCGGAGAACAGCAAGGGGTATAAAAAGGAAAGCAGGTGACAGTGGATCTACTCTATCATAGTATAGATTAGCAAATGTATCTCCACACTATCAGTTCTATAAGGTACAAGTAGAGTATGTACAGATAGTACTGAAAAGGAGTGCACTGGCAGAAAGTAAACTAACTACTACTATGATATTATCACAGAAGTACCTTAGCTTATATGAATGTCCATACAAACTTACAAGTTAAGGTTTCACAAATGTAACTTATCATATAAAAGAGCCCATACTAATTTATATGATAAAGATCTATGGTGCGTATGTCCTAAGTATGTATGTATGTTATGGTATGCGGATTATGATTCATACAAATGCAACTCACCCACACTACTCTGTGATAACAGACAATTAGTTCCCACTTCTTGGAGTTAGCTTAACTCTCGGGTACTGAAAGTATCTAGTGTCAACTAAATCCACCTATGGGGGGGGGGGGAATAGGTGTCGTGCGGTCTTTTGCGTAATTAAATTAACCTGCACAAATTAACAAACATAGCATAGAAAACACACAAAAAGTTATAGTGGTTCCCCGATTTGGGTACGTCCACTTTCCCCCTTCGACCTATCTCCCACCAAGGGACGACTCAGTCACTTCTCCAAACGGATTGAAATCCAATCCTCACACTACGGAAGGAACCCTTCCAACAAAGGATTCACCACTCCACCACCACGGGTTTCACCCAATCCTTACAACTAGGAATAAAAATTCCTTTACAACAAAACCAAAATAGAATGTACAAGAAAATACAATCAACGCTTATGGAGAATTCAATGTCCTTCTTGGTTCGTTGAGGCTTTCTTGAAAGTAACGAAGAGTCCACAACCGAATTTCTCTCTTGAAGAGGATCTTGACTAGATCGGAGGCGGCAAGTGAATGCGGCGACGATACTTTGTAGATCCAAACTTCTTGACGAAGCAAGCAAGGTCTACGAACGATCTCAGTCGGATCAGTCGTCTTCACCGATTCGTAATGGAGAACTAGTCTCGTTCAAAGAATCGAGAGACAAGAGATCTCAAGAGAGATGCGTGAGATGAACTGCTAGCCTCGGTGCTGTCGATGAAAGATCAAAGATGACCGGAGATTATCGGCGATGACGAACTGCGAGCGGCGACAAGCGATCGGCAGTTTCCGCGATCAGCTAGGGCACGGCGTCGGCTGCTTTTGATTTCTCGTGAATAGTTACTGTATAAGTTCAAAATATGCGAGTATTTATACTTGAGGCCAACCCTAAAGTCTGTTGTGGGACCCACAAGGAGAAACCCTAGCCCCGTTCAAAATAGTGCATGGCCTCTTTGTTCGGTCCAGCGAACGGAGGAAAAATGCCTAAGGCAAAATCGATAGGAATCGTTGGTGATTCCCGTCAAATTCGGCGGAAATCATTCACGATTCCCGTTGATTCTACCTTAGCAGAATCCCTGTCTGGAAAAAAGTCAGCCGAAAGAAATCGGCGGGAGAGGCTAGCTGATACTCGATGAATCGGCGGGAATACAGATAGATTCTCGTCGAAGTCGGTGGGAATCACTTGCGATTCCCATCGATTCTGCCTTGGTAGAATTCCTGTTGGATAACTGTCAGCTGGAAGGAAGTCGGCGGGAATGCAGACTGATTCTCATCGAATCGGCGGGAATCACTAACAATTCCCGTCGAAGTCGGCGAGAATCACTTAGTGATTCCCGTCGATTTTGACTTAGAAGAATTTCTCTTCCTTCCTTTGAAGACTTGGTCTTTGACCCATCTTTGCTCCTCTTCTGCTCTTGATCTTCCTTGACCCTGTACTTGAAAATAAGTACACTCCAATAGAGAGAGAAAATGTGAGTCAACACACTGATCTACTCAACGAGGGATTACGTTGCGCATACCCGTGTATATTGACCCACTGCACCCTGACATTGGGGTGTACTTAGCATGGAATAGCTGCAAGCACAACTTGATAGAAGATCATCAAATACATTGTCAATTCAACTTAGCTTGTTCAGGGGATTATTCAAATCAGGTACATTGTGGATACAATACCCAACAATCTCCCACTATTTGAAGAAGCCTAAACCCTACAATCTAAGGTGAATAGAACAGATGGGAATGAACATCATAAAATGAAAATTCAGTTGAGAATGAAATTCATTACCATTTTCCTTAGAGCATATTTAACATTGGCAGCCACCTTAGCCTTAGTCGAGAGGGTAATCTCCCCCTTTTCGGCTTCTGCAAATCTGGGACTTCACTTGGAGCACAAAGCTCCCCCTCAGTTCTTGCAACCGTGCTCAATCTTGAATTCATAGCAGATGCTCCCCCTTGAACCAAGAGCATTAAGCCCTTTAGTCTTCAATCGTCCTAGTTCAGCATGCTGAGTTCAGTTTTGAAGAGACTGAACTTGGCCTCGTCTAGGGGCTTTGTGAAGATATATGCAACCTGATTATCCGTGGGGACATAGCAGAGAGATATATCTTTGTTTTCCACATGCTCCCGAATGAAGTGGTTGCACACTTCAATATTCTTTGTTCTGCTGTGCGACACTGGATTGTTCGTAATTGCTATTGCTCTCGAGGAGTCACAATACATAGGAACATCTCTAAACTACAAGTCATAATCTTCGAGTTGATTTCTGATCCATACAAGTTGTGCGCAACAGCTACCTGCTGAGATGTACTCAAATTTAGCTGTAGAGGTTGCGACACAGTTCTGCTTTTTAATGTTCCATGATATAAGCCTTCTTCCGAGGAATTGGCACATCCCGGAAGTGCTTTTCCTATCATCCCTGCTTCCTGGGATTAGTAGGTTGATCATTCAGATCCACTATTCGAAGTACAACGGGTATCATGTACAAGTTGGACACTATAGTTAGCATTATCTCTTATCCCATATTCTTATTCCAAAGCAAGCTTGGAACATTTCTTGTCTAGGTCCCATCATGTTCATGGATACCTAGACTATCCTGCAAAAAAGAATTACCTTATCTTAGGAACCCAATAGGTATTGGGTCCTAGGTTCTTGTCAGCATAAAATACAGCATGCCTTCCTACAGGATTTTTGTCAGGAAGGCTGTCTCTTGCCAAAGGATGTGGACATACCCTTGCCCTTTGCACAGAAGGATTGTGCCAACAATCTATGGCAAAGTGACCCACTTTGCCACAACACCAACACTCATGAATATTGTACCTCCTTTTCTGACCAGGTCTATTAACGGAGTTAGTCATGACCCTAGGTCTGAAAGAGGCAAAGCTGGAACTGCTCTCAGATTTACCCTTTCAACCGAGACTCGACGGGGGTCTGATGGTGGACATGTGGTGAGTATCATGAGTCCTGGGGGATGGTGCTTTCTTTTCAGCCAGCAAACATCCGGGGGACCCAGTTATGCTTGCTACATGTTTACCAACTCCCTTTTCCTTTGTCATAGGGTGGGAAGAAGTTCTGTGAGAGCTGGTTCAAGCAATGTCATGAAGTAAGGGGGCTGAGGCCGTAAATACAAACGGTTCATAATGAGCCATGTGTATTTTCTCATGGGTAGCCATCACAACACTTGCACTATGGGTGTTTCCACTTGAGGGTCGATCATTCTTGTAGTGACCATAGTTGTTCTTATGGTCATACCTGAAGGAATGATGAATGCCCCTCCTACTCAGTGTGGGGGGTCTGTAAACAGTTTCCCCATTTCTCCACGATTTTATAATTCGCGAGATCCACCCATTTTCTCCCTTTCTCTTAATAGCATCTATCTTGGAAAAGTTAGATACTATCCTCTTCTCGGTCTCTATGTGAAACTCTAGATCCGTGATCTTTGAGTCCTTCACCTTGATGGATTCCAATTGGAGGTCCATCATGGTCCTCAGCTGTGCAATTTACTTAGCTTGTTCTTCAACAAGCAAGTTGCTCTTCAGAAGGGCTCGACGAAGGGAATCAAGAGTTTCAATCTTTTGATTGAAGCTGTCAATTTCCCTTGCATCAAAAGATGGACAAACCTCTGAACTTCTCCTGTCTTCAGGAGATACAAGAGGAAGGGAGCAAGAATAGGAAGATACCTGATCCTGATTGTGTTGATCAGGGTTAGAGTTATGGTCTGTAGAGACTGAGGTTTCAGCTTCATCACAACTACATTCCTCAAACTCTTCTCAGTCTCAGATAGAGATACTGGAGCCCTGATATTGAGAAGTTGTTCTTGACTTTCATCATTAGAGACGAAGACCCCAACATATGCTTCATCCTCTTGCTGGCATTCAGTCCCGACAGTCTTCATTCCCTCTATGAGGTCAGAGATAGTTTGCCACATGGACTTTGCAGTCTTACACTTATCCAATCTCGTAAGAGATGATCCAGACCAAATATCAGAAATGATCTGTCGAACCAGCTTGTCAAAGTTGAATAGTGAGGCTCAGTTTCAGACATCTCTGCAGGAATCTTGGGAATTTGGAGATCTTTTCCAGAGCCAGAAGCCTTCATGGTAATGAAAGGACCCTCTTCCACAATGAATAAAGCACGAGGTTCAATGGCTTCCAGATGAAACTGAACTCTCATTTTCCAGATGGGATAATATTCTTTGGTGCAGGAAGGGAGTCTCAGAGGAGAGACATCAGTGTATAGCTCCATGCTTGAGTCTTGTTTTCTTCTTGGCACTAGATACAGGATCTTACTCAAGGTTGAAAGAGAGGATAGATACAACTCTAGAGGGGGGGGGGGTGAATAGAGTATTTAAAAATTATGACACCCTACTCAACTCCCTTAGAGTTAATTTACGGAATGAGTTTATAGATATTTGAAACCCTAGAGCCTAACACAAAGTGAAGTGCACAAGAGAAAGCTAACTGTAATTACAGTTGAGCTTTGGTCCTATCACAGCAACTAGCAATCCTAGTTATTTCTACTCATAGCCCAGTGCAATAATTAAAGTAAGCAACACAGACGACACAAGAAGATTTATAGTGGTTCCCTCTAAATAGGTATGTCCACTCTTCTACCACCCTGGTAGGAATCCACTACAGGTTTTTGATTAGGTGCTCTGCCACCAACTGATCTGATTCAGGTAGATCAAGTAGACCCTTTGAGCTTTTATCAGGAGCTCAAAATAAAACACAGGTTTTTGATAAGGTGCCCTGCCACCAAGGTTCACTTTTGAAGGGAGTAATAACCCTTTATACAGGAGGTTGAGAGAGTTAGAATGTCTTCTCTATTGTTAAAACAAGATTATAGAAGCTAGCAGATTGCACAGAGCTAGAAAGCTCTAAAGAATCAAGGCTCCCCCTGGCTTAGGGAATATCCAGGAAGAAGCCTTGCTTCAGGGTACAGGAACTCTTCTGAACTTTTGACAGAGAGCTGTCTTGAAGTTCTTGAAGGAGCAGCTTGAAGAAGACTATTTATTTGAAATGGATGTTCTTCTTCAACAGCTTTTCTTTCTTCTTCTTCTTCTTCTTGAGACTCTGAGTGAATGTTCCTGGCAGCAGGATGAACTCAGGATTGAAGAAGAGAGAGTTGAAGAAGGTTGATCTTCTCAGTTGAATGTAACAATATCTGAGAGCTGTATCTCTTCTTGTTTTTAATCTGTATATGAATATCTGTATCAAATTGTAACTTCTTCTTGCTTAGTATATATGTATATCTCTGTCTTTTGATAGCACTTTATATATTGGCCTTTGTAACGACTCTAATCTTTGTTTGAACTTTGTCTTCTTCTGAGATCTGCAATCTGGGCTGCAAATAGCACAATACAAAATACATATCCTGCAGATAGACATCCTATAAAGGGATAAAGCTTTCTAAGAAGCTGCATATCCAATCTGATAAAAGGAGTACTAGAGAAAGTCACATCAGAACAAACTCTTTACGGCCAGAGAAGACTTTTGAGTCTAACGTCTATAAAGGACAGCATGACAGATAAAGCAGAAAGATATTTCAACTAATAAGACAAAAGACTTTGACAGATAAAACTTGTCTTATGCACAAAGGATGGGGCTAAGATTGCCTTGAGATGTATGCATAAAATCAATGAAATAATCTTTAATAAAATATGCCAAATAAATAGGAAATAAATCATAGAACAGAAGGAGTACAAAATTACTAAAGGCAGACAAAAGATCGTCGAACGATCCGCAGAGATCGTCGATCGAACTACAGAGATCGTCGAACTGTCAGAACAGATAGTCGAATGACACAGATAGTCGAACTATCAAAGCAGATAGTCGAACTATCAGATAGTTGAACTATCAAGGCAGATAGTCAAACTATCAAACAAAACAGATAGTTGAACTATCAAACAGATAGTCGAGCTATCAGATAGTTGAACTATCAAGGCAGATAGTCGAACTATCAAACAAAACAGATAGTCAAACTATCAAACAGATAGTCGATCTATCAGATAGGTTAACTATCAAGGCAGATAGTCGAACTATCAAAAAATCTGTCTGGGCAAAAGAAGTCGAGCGGGGTTCGACGATCGACGAGGCAGATACCACAGATCGTTGAGCTAACAAGAGTTGAACTAACTCAGAGATAGACGATCTGCTGACTGACTATAGTCGACCAACTGATAGACGATTGTCAAACAGTTGATAGACGATAGTTGAGCGACGTTCGACTATAGTCGAACCAAAAAGGACTTAACCAAATTTTCATCTGGATAAGCAACTCTCTATACAACTAAAGCAATCTAACCAAACAACTAACCTTTGACCATAGGTAAATCTTGGGTCAAGAAACTAATTTGAGAAGATTAAACTCAAATCCAAATTAGGGTACCAACAATCTCCCCCTATTTGGGTTAAGTCTCTCAAAATAAAACTACTGGAAATTAATATAACTCAGGAAAAGAAATATCTAAGCATCAAATTGCATCAATCAAAAACTCAAATAAACATACTGTCAATAAATAAAACTTAAGCAGCATCAGAATCTGGTTTAGAGACAAAAGAACTAGGAAGGAAATAAATTTTCCTGAAGGGATCTAGAGCTTCCTTCTTTGATGTCTTCAGGTCTTGTTCTCCAATGATTTTAGATTCTCCTGCTCTTGGCACTACAGCTTCTGGGTGCTTTTCCATTTACTTAGAAGGATCAAAAACCTCAGGTCTGACTTGGAATTTGTCTAGCTCCTTCTTTCTGAACTTTGACATAGTAGTTAAGCCTGTTGTATCTTTGCCTTCAGCTCTGGCTTGTCTGATCTTGGCTGATCCAACTAATTCAATAAATCTTGCCATCCTGTAATCAGGATTAAGCTCTTGGCTTTCATATTCATTATCACCAGTTGGATCTAGAGGTTTTACAGTTTTGAATTTTGTAGAGAGTTCTAGCATATTTGCAGCCGGCTCTTTATTTTCTTGAATAACTAGAGAAGATGGAGGAGCAAACTCTGCATATTTTTTACTTGATTTTTCAGAGTAAATAATCCTTTTTCCTTTTGAATCTGTTTTCTTTGTTTGAGCTGGCTTTTTGGATGGTATGCTTTTGCTTTCTTTAGGAGGTGATGCTTTTCTCTTGGGTGAAGGAGGAGGAGAAAAGGTTGGCTTCTGATATACTATCTCCTTCACTTGCTCTTTTGTATCAGCCTCTTGTCTTTGATGTCCAGATTGAGATCTGCCTTAATATCCTAGATTACTTCTTCTTTAATGTGCTTGAGACGAAGTGAATCTTGCAGAAGGGGCTGAGGGATTGGCAGACACATTTTCAGAGGCTCCTGCACTAGGAGGAGGAGGAGGAGGTCCTCTAAGAGTCCACTTGGGAGCTGGACTGTCATATCTTTTGCTTTTCTTTCTCTGCTTTTGTTGGTTTCTGGATAGTCCCATCCAATGTTGATATTCTTTAGATTTGGGATCTATCCCTTTCAATATGTAATAGGGAACATCATGATCAGGATTTGGAGGAGGAGGAGCAGCAGCTTTCCTTTTTCTTTTTGTTGCTTTCTTCTTCTTAGAACCTTCTGAATCATCAGAATAATCCTCATCATCAGAGTGAGATGATTGAGGTTGATCATAAGGGTCAAAAGCCTCTTGCTCAACTTATTCTTTGGCTTTCAATGCAGCTTTCTCTCTTTCTTCTTCTAAGGCATCCTGTGCTATAAGAGTATCTAGGTCTAGTCCTGGGGTGTCATCCCAAACTGTAGATTTTTCTTCTTGTTCATCTGAAACTTTCTCTTGCTTAACTGTAACTGTCTTGAGGACCAGTTCATCTTGCACAGCTATCTGAGCTAGAGGAGTAGATACATGTTCTTGAACAGCAGGTTCTTGAGCTGGTTCTGGAGCTTCTAGATCTTCTTGATCTTCTTGCACTTGATCTGTAGTATCAGGAACACACAGATTTTCTAAATGGTATTGAAACATCCCTTTAAGGTATTCACAGGCTAGCATGTCAGTTAATATGTCAAGGAATTGAGTAAATGAATTACCTTCAAGATTTTCTAACTCCCATAAGTCATCTAGATAGGAGGTAATGACTCCTTCTAGGAATAAAGCTACTATGGGAGTGGAGACTTTTTCAAGGCACACTTTGAAGGCAAATTCTGCTTCCATTATGATATCAGATGGCCTCTGAACTGGTGCTTGAACTACTTGAACAGCAGCTGTGTCTGGAACATCAGCTATAACTTCAGCTGGTTCTATAACTGTAACTGCAGGAGAAGTTGAAGGTTCTGGTTCTGGTTCTACAGATGATGTTGTAGTGTCAACTGGATCTGCTGCTTTAGGAAGTTCATCTGTTGGAGTCTTTTCTGGGGCTTCTACCTCTTCTAGAACTGCTGTTTCTTTTTGAATTACAGCTGGGAGATCTACTGGAAGAATAACACGGGGCATTCCTGTGGTATCTTCCTCGAACATCTCCCCCTGCCTGATTTCAGTAGATACTGAAGTCAGGCCCCTAAGTGAGGAGGGCTCAGTAGACTTGGAGAGGGCTATGATGGAGGATGTCAGGGAAGAGATGGTAGAAACAAGAGGGGCAATTGCTTCTTCAATCATGGTTTTGATTGAAGGAGTAATTAGCTCCAGGATGTTGGCAAGGAATGTTGGTGTTATCTCAAAAGATGTGGATGGGGGAATCTCAGTTGATGGAAGATCATCAGGGATGGTGGTCTCCTGATGAGATATGTTGTGAATTGGGGATTGATGAGTAGATGAAGGAAGATCAATATGATCTGGATGAGAAATTGGTGACTGAGGTGGAGTGGGTAGATTCTCAGAAACCAACAGATCAAAACTAGGATGAGAAATACCAGCAAGATGTGAAGGAAGTGGAGATGCTTGTGGTGATGCATGGAGAATAGTGGAGGAATCAAGTAGAAGAGAGATAGTGGATGTAGATGGTAATGCAGAAGTAGATGGCACTTCAGTAGAAGTGGATGGTAATGTAGAGGAAATGGATGGAATGGAGGGAATGGATTAGCCTTCTTCAGAAAGGTGGGGAGTGACTTGTACAGTCCTTGTGCTCTCAGATAAAACAGGAGCTACCCCAGCTGGTGAAGGCTTCTGAATGCTCCTTTTCCACTTAATAAATAAGGTGGGATCCATTTTCTTACTGGCATTGATGGAAGTTGCAACTATACCCAACAGTTGAGGATATTTTTCTTTTAGGAAAATTCCTATTACCCTTCCAAGGGTTACTTCCTTCTTGCTGTTCTTCTTTTTGATCAAATCAAACATTATCCCAGCCAAATTTATCTCTTTCTTATTGATAATTGCACTCATCAAGGCAAACTGCTGCCTGGTTATATTGTCATGAGTTGAGTGCTTGCCCAAAAGAACTTTTCCAACAAGTTCAGCTAAGAACTTAATCCTCAAAGGGAAGTTAACTTTCAGCAACTTTGTAGGAATGCCCTCAGCATGTCCTAGCTCGACGAGCATTCTTCCATACTCTTGAATATCTTGGTCATATTCTTTTTGTCCATTCAATAATCCGAAAATTTCAGACAGTACGGCAGGAGTCAGGATTACCTCTTCGCCGCCTATTGTCCCGGTCATGGATTCGTCGCTGGAAGACGAAGAGTAAACCCATTCTTTGATCTCTGGAATGTTGATCTTGATCCTTGTTGACATAAGCTGTTCCAGTCTTTGATTCTTGTAGAGCTGTAGCATCTCTATAATCTCCGCATCGCAGGCGCTGAACGAGTCAAAATCCATGCTGAAACCGGCGTCAAACTTCATTGCTGTCAGGAGACCTGAAGCAATCGCCATTGATTTGGTTGGAGAGAACGACGAAGACGAAACGGCAGAAGGCGTGGGGCAGAGATCAAGTCAAAACTCACAAGCAGGATTGAGGAATATGAAACGACGAGCTCTGTCGACTACAAATAGAACAATCTATTAACCTAGGTCGACCATCGGTTTTTATTAAAATGATAATCGTCGACCTATTTTAACAGATAGAAGAAGCGATAGTCGAACGGTCGTTCGACGATCGTTTCCTGAAGAAAAGTAGTCGATCAATCGTTCGACTATTTCAGTCTTCACAAACAAATGAGTCATCGTCAACCATAGGTCGACGATAGGCTCGACCTGTTCGACTATCGTCGAGCGTCGTTCGACGATCTTCAAACATATTTCAACAAGACAGAAGTCACACTTAGTCTTTTCCATTAATCATGCCTAGTTGAAGCAAAAAGAACAGATGCTTCTATTCATCTAAGGGCTTGGTGAAAATATCACCTCTCTGAAGGTCAGTGGATATGAACTCAAGACTGATTTTGTTCTTTTCCACACAATCTCTCAGGAAATGGTGTCTGATCTCAATGTGCTTGGTCTTAGAGTGGTGCACAGGATTTTGTGTAATGGAGATAGCACTGGTACTGTCACACATGATTTTTGTGTTCTTGTGTGTGCACCAATAATCCAAAAGCTGGGTTTGAATCCACAGAATCTGTGAACAAAAACTAGCAGCTGCTATATATTCAGCCTGTGCAGTTGAAGTTGAGACAGAAGCCTGTTTCTTACAGAACCAAGAGACTAATCTCTCTCCCAGGAACTGACATGTTCCTGAGGTACTTTTCCTGTCAACTCTACAACCAGCATAGTTAGAATCAGAGTATCCAATTAACTCAAATTCTGATTCAGCTGGGTACCACAGTCCTAAATTTGGACATCCCTTCAGGTATCTCAAGATTCTTTTGAGAAGAATCAAATGAGATTCCTTGGGGTTGACCTGGAATCTAGCACATAGGCATGTGGCAAATATTATATCTGGTCTACTTGCAGTTAAATACAACAGGGAACCAACAATGGCCCTATAGATTTTCTGATCAACTGGATTACCCTGATAATCAGAATCTATAACTGCATTAGTAGCCATGGGTGTATGCATTGCTGAAGCATCATCCTAAACTTCTTTACCAATTCCTTGGCATATTTAGATTGGGAGATGAAGATGCCATCAACATCTTGCTTTACTTAGAGACCAAGAAAGTAAGACAGCTCACCCATACTACTCATCTCAAACTTAGAGTGCATCAGGTCAGAGAACCTTTTGCAAAGTTTGGGATCAGTGGAGCCAAAAATAATATAATCCACATAAACTTGAACCAACAGGATTGTGTCCTTGTGGTGCTTAACGAAAAGGGTTCTATCAACTACTCCCCTAACAAAGTTGTGCTCTAAAATGAAACTAGCCAGAGTCTCATACCAGGCTCTGGGTGCTTGTTTAAGTCAATAAAGAGCTTTTTGCAACTTGTAAACAAATGAGGGTTGAGTTGAAGAAACAAACCCAGGAGGTTGTTCAACAAACACCTCTTCCTTTAGCTCACCATTTAGGAATGCACTCTTGATATCCATTTGAAAAACCTTAAACTTCATATAGGCTGCATAGGCTAGAAAGATCCTTATTGCCTCTAGCCTTGCAATAGGGGCAAAGGTTTGGTCATAGTCTATACCTTCCTCCTGTCTGTAGACTTGAGCTATAAGCCTAACTTTGTTCCTTATAATAATTCCATTTGCATCCAACTTGTTTCTAAACACCGACTTGGTGCCTATGATCAGTCGGCCTTTTGGTCTTGGAACCAAAGTCCATACTTTACATCTTTCAAATTGATTGAGCTCCTCTTGTATAGCAATGATCCAGTGGGGATCTAGCTCAGCATCTTTTATGGTGAGGGGCTCAATTTGTGAAAGGAAACAAGCATGCATCACATCCTATCTTAATTGATGTCTTGTTGCACACCAGCTGATATGTCACCAATCACTTGAGATGTAGGATGATCTCTAAGTGTGATAAGATCAGCAGGTGGGATGTGATCTTCAGCAACAGTTGGGATTAATTCCTCTGGTGGAATAAGATTAACTGTTGGTGGTACAACAACTGCTTCCACAGTGTCTCCATCACTGTCTGAATCAATGATATGAAGAGTTGATAGAGGGAGAATCTCTTGAGTGATATCTTTGCATAAATCTGGTACCTGCAATGAGCTTGAGGAAGGAGAAGTTTCCTTCTCCTTGTAAAATATCTTTGACTCATCAAAGGACACATGAACAGACTCTTCAAATTTAGAAGATGATTTATTAAATACCCTATAAGCTTTGCTTACTTGGGAATATCCAAGAAAAACTCCCATTGAAGCCTTTGCTTCAAATTTTTTAAGGTATTCTTTATTGTTATTATGAATATACACTACACAGCCAAAAACTCTAAAATAATTTATTTTAGGTTTCTTTCCTTTAAGCAACTCATAAGGAGTTTTACTCTTAAGCTTGTGTATGAGACATCTATTCAAGACATAATTAGCTGTGCTAATAGCTTCTGCCCAATAAGAAAGAGGCATGTTAGCATCTGCCAATAATGTTCCAGCAGCTTCAATCAGGTTTCTATTCTTCCTTTCCACTACCCCATTTTGTTAGGGAGTTCTAGGAGCAGAGAAGCTATGTTTGATACCTTCTTTCTCACAGAACTCTTGCATGAGAAGAGAATCAAACTCAGTACCATGATCACTTCTGATCAAGGCAACATGAGTAGAATACTCAGTCTACACACATAGCAGAAAGTCTGTAAGAACTTTGAAGTTATCAGCCTTAGTTCTCAAAAAGAATACCCAAGTGAACCTAGAGAAGTCATCTACAATCACTAAAGTGTAAAACTTCCCTCCTAGACTCTGTACATTTATTGGGCCAAAAAGGTCCAAATATAATAAATACAGGATTCTAGGTGAATCACTTTTATTTACAGATTTAAAGGAATTTTTGGTTTGCTTGCCTAATTGACAAGCCTTGCATAGGCTTTCCTTCTTGTAGGGGCAAGAAGGTAAACCTCTAACAAGGTTGTATTTAGATAACTTAGATAGTTTCTAGAGGTTAACATGGCTAAGCCTCATATGCCATAAGGTGTTGTTATTAATTACTTCATTAAACAGGCAGATTTCATATTGAGTTGAATTAAAATCTACTAAATAAATATTACCCTGTCTAATACCTACTAACACAACATTACTATTTAAAGTAATATTACAGAGAGAGTCAGTGAAAGATACCTGATATCCTGCATCACATAACTGGCTTACTGAGATAAGGTTGTGCTTCAGTCCAGTTACATATGCAACCCTTTTGAATGTTACTGCTCCAATGGTAGTCCTACCATATCCTTCTGTTTGACCACAGCTAGAATCCCCAAAGACTACCTTTGGTCCAAGCTTGGCCTTGAATCTTGACAGATTGTCTTTGTTTTCTGTCATATGTTTGGAACAACCACTATCCAAATACCATTTGTCTTTAGTAATTGGATAGGTCTTCACCTGCAAATTAAACAGTTAGACATTGTGGACCCAGACAACCTTGGGTCCATTATTCTTTACAAAATGAAAGCTTGAAATAAAAGAATAAGCAGGCTGAGGTTTATATCCTAAAGGGTAAGATCTCCTAGGTGGGATACTCCAAGCAGTTGATGGGTCAACAAACCTAGTGTTTTATTTATCTTAGGATTTCTAAGGTTCAGGTGATTATTTTGAAAATCATATTTAGATCGTCGATCAGCGTTCGACGATCGATGCTCAGATCGTCGAGCATCGTTCGACCATTGAGCCTTCGATCGTGGAGCAGTGTTCGACGCTTTTTGTAGCTCTTTAAATTTTTATTTTCTCTTTTCTCTCTTAGCTTTATTTAAGGCTTTGTTAACTTGTTTTACTTGCTCAGTATTCTTTATTCCATTAGCTGAAATAAAGTTTACTGGAGTTGAAAGATGATTTTTAAGAACCAATGGGGGTTCACTTGATGAGGCTCCTACGCCTAGCTTATTATTGCCTGACCTAGTGTTTGTCATGCTAGTGATCTCTAGCAGCTTAAGGCTTTTACCATTTAGAGATTCTTCTAATTTTTTTAATTTAGCTAGTTCATTATTAAGAAATTTTATTTCTTCACTGGACTTAGTGAGTTCTGCTTATAACCTAGCATTTTCAATGGAGAGGATTTCTGATTTTGCTATCCTATTTCTAAGCTCCTTAATTTCTTTTTCTGAACTAATTAAATCTAAACAAAGGGATTTAAATTCAGATTTAAATTCAGCAGAAGAAAAATCATAAGAAGATAATACCTGATCTTCTATAGGCATTTCTTCATCATCATCAGAACTCTCTGCAGTTGAGTGGTTGTTGCAGGCATCAATTGCCATTAGGTAAATTTCCTTTGCCTTCTTATCTTCCTCATCTTCACTGGAGCTTGAGGAGGAAGATTCCTCATCTGTGTCACTCCAGGTCTCTGCAACAAATCCTTTCTCCTTCTTCTTGTTTTTGTAGGAGGAGGACTTGGAGTGTTTCTTGTGATGTTCTTTTTCTTTTCTCTTTTCTTTGTTCTTTTCCTCTGGACACTTAGGTAGAATGTGTCCAGGTTTCCTGCAGCCATAACAGATAATTTCTTTAGTAGGTGATCTGTCATACCTTTGCTTGTCTTCATATCTTGAAGACTTCTTTCTGAATTCCTTTCTACCCATCTTGAGAAGCCTTTTGGCAAAGAGTGCCATCAGCTCCTCATTTGATTGGCTTCCTTCAGAAGCATAAGCAGCTTTTAGAGTAAGGGTTTGCTCTTTCCTTGTTGGAGTAGTGGCTTTGGCTTCAGCTTTAGCTTCCCTGGACTTCAGCACTTGCTCAAAGGATTTGAGCTTGCCAAGGAGAGCTTCAGTTAAGATCTCAGTTGTACTTCTAGCCTCTTGATGGGCCAGATCCTGAGATCCCATTTGCTAGGGAAGCACATCAGTATCTTATCATTGACCTCTGTCAATGTTATCTCCTTATCAAGGGTTCTCAGCTCATTGATGATGGAGCTGAGCCTAGTGTACATTCCTTCAACTGATTCAGCTTCAGTCTTCTTGAAGTTTTCATATTGAGATATAAGGTTGGACCTTCTGTCCTTCCTTTCATCAGCTGAACCAGCTACAATCTGGTTCAGTGAGTCCTACATGGCTTTTGCAGAAGTACAATCAGCCACTTTCTGGAAGGTTTCATCAGACATGGTCTGAGCAGGAATGTTCATAGCTTTTGCATCAGCTATCTTTGCTTTCTTGTAAGTGTCATTATAATCTGGTGGTGGCACTGCACTGAGATTTGTTGATGTTGTTGCAGTGACTACAGCAGGTTGTGTGGGTGGCCCTATCAAAATAGAAGAAAAAATTCTTCATCAATAGAATTCATATATAACTTAATTGTTGCCTCCCAGATGCTGAACATAGCTAAGTTGCAAACTGGAGGTCTCGTGCTAGAGTAATCCTTGTACTGGGCCATGAAGTGAGTATCTATAAACTTGGTATCTATCTAGATCTTGTGACTCAGGTGTTAGCCTGTACAGTCAGTCAACCTCCCTCTGATACCAATTGAAAGAGAGGATAGATACAACTCTAGAGGGGGGGTGAATAGAGTCTTCAAAAATTATGACACCCTACTCAACTCCCTTTGTTGGTACCCTAGGTTTTGATTTGAGTTCAGTCCTCTCTTTCTGTCTCTTGACCCATGATTTATCTATGGTCAAAGGTTAGTTGATAGGTTAGATTCTCTAGTTGTGTAGAATTGCTTTTCCAGATGAATATTTGGTTAAGTAGTTTTTCGTTCGACTATAGTCGAACGTCGCTCGACTATCGTCTATCGCCTGATCGACTATCGTTTATCAGTTGGTCGACGTTCTGTCTGCGTTGATAGCTCGACTATCTGTTGATAGATCGACTATCTGTTTGTCATGGTAGTTCGACTATCAGTTGATAGGTCGACTATCTGTCATCTTTGATAGTTCGACTATCTATCCTGATAGTTCAACTATCTGATAACTCGACTATCTGTTGATAGGTCGACTATCTGTCCGCTTTGATAGTTCGACTATCTGTTGATAGGTCGACTATCTGTGTCGCTTTGATAGTTCGACTATCTGTTGATAGGTCGACTATCTGTGTTGCTTTGATAGTTCGACTATCTGCTTGGATAGTTCAACTATCTGATAGTTTGACTATCTGTTGATAGATCGACTATCTGTTTTGTTTGATAGGTCGACTATCTGTTGATAGGTCGACTATCTGTTTTATGTGATAGGTCGACTATCTGCTTGATAGGTCGACTATCTGTTTTTGTTTAGTAGTTTGACTATCTGTCCGGATAGATCGACTATCTGATAGCTCGACTATCTGTTCTGATAGGTCGACTATCTGCTGAGGTAGTTGATAATACGTTTTGTAGCCTAAACTATTATCGTTTTTTATATTTTATATTGTACAAATTACGTCTATTATTAGTTTATTTTAATCCTTTTTATGTAAATTTTATTGCCACTAACTTTTTCCTGTCTTTTTGCAGGTTTTCAGGAAAATTGCCAAAATGGCCTGTCACGCCCCCCTGTCACGCCCTCCCTGGGCGTGACCTAGGGCGTGTCACCCGATCCCGAGGACACCTGCTGGAAGGGACAGAAAACGGTCAAAACCGCTGTCACGCCCCCCTGTCACGCCCTCCCTGGGCGTGTCACCGGGCGTGACCAGGGGCGTGTCGCCCTCTGCCGCAAAGCTGCCGCCGCATTAAATGCCCTTCCGCCTCATCACGCAAATAGTACTGTCACGCCCCATGTCACGCCCGTGACATGGGCGTGACACCCTCCTTTTTCGGTGACTGACGGATTTCCGACCAATGATTTGGACATGACATGCCTGTCACGCCCCCCTGTCACGGGCGTGACCTAGGGCGTGACCACCGACGTACCGAAGCAATCATCCCTCCCGCCAGAATCCAGAGCCCGAGGTCAACATAGTACTGTCACGCCCCCCTGACACGCCCCCCCTAGGGCGTGTCGGAGGGCGTGACCAACCCGAGATTTTTTTCTATAAATTGAGCCCCCCCCCTCTCCATTTCAGCAAGCTTTGGTTGAGTGGGGGAGGTGCTGCCCCTTTGTTTCTTGATCCTTTTTCATGCTTTCTCTCTCTCTCTCTCCCCCTCTCTTTGTAGTTTTTGGTTAACCCTAGTTTAATCTTAGTTTGTGCTAGCTTTTAATGTAATTTTCTTCTTGCTTAGTGCTTAATGTAGGGCTAGAATAGGGTTTAATTTTCATGCACTTGTAACTTTAATTTTCAATAGTGTAACTTGCCCTTTTTATTAATAAAATTGTTCTTCCCTTAGCTTGTGTTCTTCTTATGTTTTTCTACTCATCTTCCCCCCCCCCTCCACTCCATTATGATTAACTAATCCTCCTTGTACTCGATCTTGATGATCCGAGGTTAGAGCGATTATGTTATGATGTTTTAATTAATCTTTTCTTTTTAGGTTAGGGCCTTGAATTACTCTTGATTTATCACGGGTCGGAGGTATATTTTCGATATATACTCTCCGCCTTTGCTTTCATTCTGGGCTAGCCGAGAGGCCGAAAGAATGAAGTGAGCATTCAAGAGTAAAGGGAGTTGTACGCACCCCTCGAGAGAGGCAGACGTCCAAATCTCCCGGATTGGAGTAAAATCCAATAGTGGGGTTCACCGCGTAAAGCGAGTTTTAGGCCTCCGATTTAGACGAGAGTCGGTCGGACCTTCCTAAACTCAGTTGGGCACGACTTCGAGAGAAGCGTGTTCAAGCTTTAGGAACCTCCACGGTCAAGGACCTTTATCCTATTAAGTTTAGATTTTTATCGCATTTTCTTAATCGTCTTTAGCCGAGGTGAATCTCGATCGGGTGCATTTCCATTTCATATTGTTCTACCTTTTTGTAGTAATCTCATATATTGTGCTCTTTTATTAACTGCGGTAATTTCCTTTCTAGCTTAGTTGTTTGCTTAATAGCGTAACTTAATTGCGGTAGTTCTCTTTTTAGTTTGCTTTAATTTCTCCATTGCGCTTAGATTTTCTAAAACCCTAGTTTTTCCGTCGATAAGATAATAGCGTTCGTGTGAGTAAGCTTAGCCAACAGTTCCCGGATCTTAATACGACACTTGTGTCCCCTTGCTACAATTCGATAGGTATACTTGCCTCATCGGGTTGCTAGTTCGGTTGCGTTTATTTTCTTCGAACCCTAGCGCGCAAAAAGTTTTTGGCGCCGTTGCCGGGGACCCAACTTCCGTTGATATTTTGAAAACACGAACCTATTAATTTTATCTCTTCTCTTTCTCATCCCCTTTCTTTAAAGTTTTAAAAAAAATTCAAAAAAAAATTTAATCACCGCTCTTAATAGAAACCAACCTCACAATTTTTCTACGCCACCTAATTCTCTCGAAAAGGGCAAAGGGCTTTAAGCGCCACTGTCTTGTCTAGTACCTTGCGAACCCTTCACGGGGTAGTCCTTGGGAAGTTCGGGAGTTAATCTATAAAAAAAAAATCTATTTCAAAAAGAAAAAAAAAGTTTTAATTTAATTTTCTAAATCAAGTTTTTCTTTCTAGTTTATCCTTTTTCTCTTTCTCTTCTTCTTTTCTGTTCTTTTAGTGCATGACCCGCGGGAGTCCGTCGGTTATTTTGGACTTGGACCACGAAATTGAGCGTAATCTTCGGAGAAGATCGCGATTTCAAGGTCCTACTATCCAAGTGCCGGTTGAGGACTCCGAGTCATTTAATACTTTAAGAATGGAAGAACCCAACGTAGATGAGGCCGTGCAAAGGACTATGTCCTATTATGCACGACCAAACCTTGAGGGAACAGAATCGAGTATAGTCCGCCCTACTATAGCAAATAATAACTTTGAACTAAAGCCTAGCATAATTCAAATGGTGCAGCAATATGTGCAATTTGACGGACTTCAAGATGAAGATCCGAACGCACATATAGCTAGCTTTCTTGAAATTTGCGACACCTTCAAGATAAATGGTGTCACAAATGATGCGATCAGGCTAAGACTCTTCCCCTTCTCTCTAAGAACTAAAGCTAAGCAGTGGCTTAACACACTTCCGAAAAATAGCATAACCACTTGGAATGAATTAACTGAAAAATTTTTGGCGAAGTATTTTCCGCCCGCTAAAACTGCAAAACTTAGGAACGACATCTCTGCCTTCGGACAAATAGACTCTGAAACCCTTTACGAAACCTGGGAGAGATTTAAAGAATTATTAAGACGATGCCCACATCACGCGCTGCCTGTATGGTTACAAGTGCAGACGTTTTATAACGGGCTAAATCAAAGCACGAAGCAAATGATAGACGCAGCTTCTGGCGGTACTTTAAATCATAAGACCCCGGAAGCCGCTCTTGAGCTTTTTGAGGACATGGCCATGAACACTTATCAGTGGAATGTGCCTAGGTCCCGCCCAAACAAGCCTGCAGGTATCTATGAAGTGGACAACGTCTCCCAGCTCGCTCTGCAAGTAGAAATCCTAAGCAAAAAAATCACGGAGATGACTGCTGCCTCCGCCCCTCAGGTATGGGAATCTGCAACCCCTACTCCAGAACATTTAGATTATGTTAATAATTTGCCTAGAACTGCTTTTAATAATTTTTCTGCTGCGAATTTTCATCCGCCTGGTTTTAATTTTCCGAATAGTTATAACCCCGCTTTAAGAAATCACCCGAACTTTTCATGGAGTAATCCATCGAATGCGATGCGCCCACCTCCGCAAAATGATTTTTCTGCACAACCACCACCACCACCACCACTTCTTCAAAATTACCCAAAACCTCCAAGCTTGGAGGAATTACTTTCTAAATATATCACCACAAATGACGCCACTATAAGAACGTTAACCGGAAGCGTAAAAAGTCTAGAAAACCAGGTAGGACAGCTCGCGAAAATAATTTCTGAGCGACCCGCAGGGTCTCTTCCTTCCAATACCGAACCCAACCCGAGAGAGCAAGCGAAAGCTATAACTCTTCGGAGTGGGAAGCAAGTCTCCGGTATGGTAAGTGAAGAGCCCGAGGCAAGCTCCGCTCCTGCTTTTAAAAATCAAAGCTCCGCTCCTGCTTTTAAAAATCAAAGCTCCGCTCCTGCTTTTAAAAATCAAAGCTCTGCTCCGCTTACACCCTCTGCTGAAGAAGTAATCACCCCCACTTTAGAAAATAATCTCACTCCACCACCCATCTTCAAAAATAATTCAACTCCTCTATACCCCTCTGAACTTAATAGACAACGTCAAGATGATCAGTACTCCCGCTTCTTAGAAATCTTCAAACAAATCCACATTAATCTTCCCTTCCACGAGGCTATTTCGTAAATGCCAAAATACGCCAAATATCTTAAAGACCTCCTCACAAACAAGAAGAAGTTAGAGAATCTTTCGCACGTCACGCTTAACGCCGAGTGCTCCGCCGTTTTAACAAACGGTTTGCCGAAGAAAATCAGTGACCCGGGTAGTTTATCTATCCCGTGTGTCTTCGGTGATCTCTTTGTTAAACACGCGTTAGCCGACTTAGGCGCAAGTATAAACCTGATGCCCTTTTCGTTGTTCAAAAAGTTAGGGATTGGTAGCCTTAACCCCACACGTATGAGTATCCAGCTAGCCGATAGATCCGTCAAGTACCCGTTAGGAATAATGGAGGACGTTCTAGTGAAAGTCGACAAGTTCATCTTCCCGGTGGACTTTGTCATTTTGGACATCGAAGAAGACGTCGAGGTTCCCCTGATCCTTGGCCGACCCTTCCTTGCCACCTCCCGAGCCATCATTGACGTAAGCAATGGTAAGCTCTTTCTTCGAGTAGGCGACGACGAAGTCACATTTCCGATCACCCCTTCGATGAAGAACACCTTAGCGAACGATGACTCATGTTTTTTCATAGACGCCGTGAGTGATGATTCTTCCTACTGCCTCTCCGACTTTGAAAAAGAATTTTCTACTTTTTGCTCCTCTTCTCTTACAACAGAATCACTGCAAGGAAGTGATGAATCTTCTTATTGTCTTTCTGAGTTTGAAAAAGAGTTTTCTGATTTTTGTTCTTCCTCTTTCCTTACCACTGAATCTGTACAAGAAGCCGTCTTGGCTGCTAGCCCCACCCCTTATTACGTTCCTTATAAAAAAGTTTATGAAGATATTATTTTTGAAAAAGAAAGAATCTCAAAATCCTCTTATGAAGAACCCCCTACCCTAGAACTTAAAGAACTTCCCGAACACCTTAAGTATGCTTTCTTAGAAAAAGACTCCAAGTTACCAGTTATCGTTTCGGCCTACCTCACGGATACGCAGAACGATAAACTTCTTCTAGTTCTACGTAAGCATCGCCGGGCTATTGCTTGGCAAATTTCTGATATCAAGGGCATAAGCCCATCTTTCTGTACACATAAAATCCTAATGGAAGATAATTCGCGTAACTCTATCCAACCTCAGCGCCGTATAAACCCGAATATGAAAGAAGTAGTTAAGGGCGAGGTTATGAAACTATTAGACGCAGGAATTATCTACCCTATATCGGACAGTAAGTGGGTTAGCCCCGTTCAGGTAGTTCCAAAAAAGGGAGGGATAACCGTAGTTAGTAATGAGAATAATGAATTAATCCCGACACGGACGGTGACGGGTTGGCGTATGTGCATAGATTACCGTAAGTTAAATGACGCCACCCGTAAGGACCACTTTCCTCTACCGTTTATCGACCAGATTTTAGAACGTCTCTCCGGCCATAGCTTTTATTGTTTTCTCGATGGCCTCTCGGGGTACTTTCAAATACCCATCTCTCCCAAGGACCAAGAGAAAACTACGTTTACTTGTCCCTTCGGCACCTTCGCGTACCGAAGAATGCCGTTTGGATTATGCAATGCGCCGGCTACATTCCAACGATGTATGCTCGCAATATTTGACAAGTACGTAGAAAGCATTATGGAGGTATTCATGGACGATTTCTCCGTGTTCGGCGATACCTTCGATAGATGTTTAGAAAACCTCGAAAAAGTCTTAGAACGATGCGAAGAAACTAACCTTGCCCTAAATTGGGAAAAATGCCATTTTATGGTGAGGGAAGGGTTAGTTTTGGGTCATAAAATTTCTGCTAAAGGTATTGAGGTAGACATTGCCAAGATAGAAGTTATTGAGAAGTTGCCGCCACCTACAAACATAAAAGCTATAAGAAGTTTCCTAGGCCACGCTGGTTTTTATCGTCGTTTTATAAAGGACTTCTCCAAGATCACTAAGCCCCTCACCCTTCTCATAGAAAAAGACGCTCCATTCATTTTTGATGACTCTTGTATTTCTGCCTTTGAATTAATTAAAGAAAAGTTAATTAACGCGCCGATTATGATAGCTCCGGTGTGGGACCTTCCTTTCGAGATTATGTGCGATGCGAGTAGTTTTGCGGTGGGAGCCGTATTAGGTCAACGCATATCTAAGAACTTCCACCCCATCTATTACGCTAGTAAAACCCTCACATCTGCACAAGAAAATTACACCACAACCGAGAAGGAGCTCTTAGCCGTAGTATTTGCGTTTGATAAATTTCGCCCTTACATTACACTTTCAAAAATCATTGTTTTTACGGACCACTCGGCCCTCAAGTACCTTCTTGCCAAAACGGATGCCAAGCCTCGCTTGATTCGCTGGGTCTTGCTCCTCCAGGAGTTTGACTTAGAGATCCGTGATAAGCGAGGAGCCGAGAACTTGGCCGCCGACCATTTATCAAGATTAGATAACCCCTTTATAGAAAAATTAAATGAAAAATCTTTTAATGACTATTTTCCTGATGAGAAGCTGCTTTTAGTTAATACATCTACTTCTCCTTGGTTCGCGCACATCGCCAACTATCTAGTGGCCCGGGTGCTCCCAAAAGAGTTCTCCTCTCAGCAGAAGAAGAAATTCTTTTCTGAGCTGAAGAACTACTTTTGGGAAGACCCGCATCTTTTCAAAATTTGTGCGGATCAAGTGATAAGGAGATGTGTTTCTTTTGATGAAGGAATTAATATTCTAAAACATTTGCATGAAGGTCCGACAGGTGGGCACTATCAAGCTGCTCGCACCGCTCATAAAGTGCTTTGCGCGGGTTTTTACTGGCCTAGCCTGTTTAAAGACGCGCAAGCCTTTGTGAGCAGGTGTGATAGTTGCCAACGGTCGGGCAATATTTCTAATAAAAATGAAATGCCGCAAAATTATTTCTTAGAGTGCGAAATTTTCGACCTCTGGGGAATTGATTTTGTTGGCCCCCTTCCTTCTAGCTTCGGAAACAAATATATTTTAGTTGCTTTTGATTATGTTTCACGATGGGCTGAGGCCCAAGCTCTTCCTACGAACGACTCCCGAGTTGTAGTCACGTTTTTAAAAAAATTATTTTCTAGATTCGGTACGCCACGCACAATCGTTAGCGATAGGGGTTCCCATTTCTGTAACGCGCAATTTTCAAAAATCCTTACTAAATACGGCGTTACGCATAAACTGTCCACTGCCTACCACCCCCAAACTAACGGTCAAGTCGAAGTAGTAAATAGAGAAATAAAAAGAATATTAGAAAAGACTGTTTCAACTTCTAGAAAAGACTGGTCAGCCAAACTTGACGATGCTCTATGGGCCTACCGAACAACGTACAAAACCGCCCTCGGATGTACGCCGTATCGGCTGGTCTATGGAAAATCGTGCCATCTGCCCGTAGAGTTAGAACACCGCGCCTTTTGGGCCTTAAAATTTTTAAACTTCGATCCCCACTCAGTCGGTGACCTTCGAAAATTTCAACTAAATGAACTCGATGAGTGGCGCTCTTATGCTTATGAAAATAATAAACTTTATAAAGAGCGGACGAAGCGTTTACACGATAAACACTTAAGGCACCCTAAAAACTTTAAGCCGGGCGACCAAGTCCTATTATATAACAGTCGTTTACGTTTATTTCCGGGCAAATTAAAATCTCGCTGAACTGGCCCGTTTTCTGTTTTAGAAGTATTTCCTTATGGAACTGTTTTAATTTCTCACCCTGATAAGGGTAATTTCAAAGTGAATGGTCAGCGTCTTAAACTGTATTTCTCTGGTGATGATGATGTCAGTCCAAACACTATTAAGTTTCTGCTTCACGAACTTTAATCTTGAACATTTTATTTTTTTTGCTAAAAACAATTTTATTTCGGGACAACAATATTTTTTGGACAATATTATTTTTGATGCGTCGAGCTTAACGACGCTTTAACCAAAGGGCGCTCTTGGGAGGCAACCCAAGTTATCTTTTTCTGTTTTCTTTATTTTACAATTTTTGCCTCGGACGGCTCCGACAAGCTGAAGCTTCTGCGATCGCCCGCTCCAACATTGCTGAATCCATCACGAAGTCCAAAGAAGACATTCGGGGAGCGGCATCACTCAGTTTTCGCAGCAAATAAATCCGGGGAAGTACCTGTATTTCAATTCTGTCTTTTCAATTCTGCACTTTATTTTTCTCTCCTTCTCCAATCCCCTTCTTTAGCCATTGAGGACAATGTCTGTTTTAAGCTTGGGGGAGGATTTCCTCCTTCATTTTTGCTTAGTGTAAATAATTTCCTTTTTTGTAAATAGTTCCATAAAAAAAAAAATGAATATCTTAAAATTCCAAAAAAGAGAAAAATTTTCCAAAATCCAAAAAAAGAGAATATTTCTCAAAATAAAAAAAATATATGTGTGTTTTTGAATAGTTTAGACATTTTGGTATTTCAATAGTACCCCTAGTTTTTAGTTTTGTTTTACTCAAAATCTCCTATAAACAACTTAGTTAATTATAATATTTCTAATCGTCCTTTTTAATTATGTTTCACAAGTAAAATGTTGGCCATGCTGTGTTTCTAATTCGCGGTAGCATGTTAAGGTGAAATATTTTTCTAAAACTCGCATTTCTATTATGGTTTTTTGTTTTTTTATTTCCTTTACTTTCTCAAAAATTCATCATCCACTATTTTCTTTTTCATTTTTGAATAATTTTTGTAAAGTCAACTTTTGAATAACGTAGTAGATGTGAATGATCCAAGTCACCTATTATTTCTATTTTCGAGTTAATTTCATCAATCTTCTTTTATTATGTAGGACTCGCTTTTTGAAATTTTTCAAACCTTTGTTTTAAATAAATTCAAAAGCGTGAAAATGATTTAGGTCGTTTTTGTTTTCGTTTGAGCTTTCCTGCCAACCTAAAAACTTTTACCACTAGTTAGCCGTTTTTGAGCCTTTTTCCGATTTCATTTGATAGCTCCACCTTTCATTTCAGTTTCACCAAAGCCAAAATTTCCAACCTATCGAATCACACTAGCCTTTTTGAGTTTCATAAATTATTTTGACGATTTTGATAGGGTATTTTGTGATTTTTGTGGAGAAAGGTTTTCGAAAAAAAAAGAAGTATGTTCAAAAGTGATGTTTATTTTTGTTTGGCCAACTCAAAAAGGAAAATAAAAATATTTATGGCCTTTGTTTTGAAAAAAAGAAAAGAAAAAAAAAATGGAAAAAAAAAATGAAAAAGAAGGAAAAAAATGTGTATATATTTTTATGAAAATTTTTGAAACTCTTGCTTTGGTTTAGTGTGATTTTAAACCTTCACGTTTATCTTTGAATTCCACTCCTAATCATTTTCCTAAACCAAACGTTTCTGTCCTATTTAAGTCCTTTTGATTCACGCTTTTTGTTTTTTATTTAACAACTAAGAAAAGAAAAATAGTAAATCAGTTTTAGTTTTAGATTTAAACCTAGATTTTTGATAATTAAATTGATATAATTATAATACGTTGCTTGGATCTAGTAACAACTCAATGCGTGTTTTTCATTTTCGTTGCTTTACTTAAGTCCATTTAAAAAAATCTCGTTAAAATTTTGGATGATTTGTTTTTATTAAGTAAAGTTTATAAAAGTTTTACCATACCTAAATAATTGTTTTAGACTTACATTTCACCTTTTCCCTACTAAGAATTTCGCATAGTACTTGTGTAGGCATAATTAGAACTTTTTGATTAGTCATTTTTATAAATATCTAGTTTTTATATTTTTGCTTGGGGACAAGCAAGGCTTAAGCTTGGGGGGATTTGATAATACGTTTTGTAGCCTAAACTATTATCGTTTTTTATATTTTATATTGTACAAATTACGTCTATTATTAGTTTATTTTTATCCTTTTTATGTAAATTTTATTGCCACTAATTTTTTCCTGTCTTTTTGCAGGTTTTCAGGAAAATTGCCAAAATGGCCTGTCACGCCCCCCTGTCACGCCCTCCCTGGGCGTGACCTAGGGCGTGTCACCCGATCCCGAGGACACCTGCTGGAAGGGACAGAAAACGGTCAAAACTGCTGTCACGCCCCCCTGTCACGCCCTCCCTGGGCGTGTCACCGGGCGTGACCAGGGGCGTGTCGCCCTCTGCCGCAAAGCTGCCGCCGCATTAAATGCCCTTCCGCCTCATCACGCAAATAGTACTGTCACGCCCCATGTCACGCCCGTGACATGGGCGTGACACCCTCCTTTTTCGGTGACTGACGGATTTCCGAACAATGATTTGGACATGACATGCCTGTCACGCCCCCCTGTCACGGGCGTGACCTAGGGCGTGACCACCGACGTACCGAAGCAATCATCCCTCCCGCCAGAATCCAGAGCCCGAGGTCAACATAGTACTGTCACGCCCCCCTGACACGCCCCCCCTAGGGCGTGTCGGAGGGCGTGACCAACCCGAGATTTTTTTCTATAAATTGAGCCCCCCCTCTCCATTTCAGCAAGCTTTGGTTGAGTGGGGGAGGTGCTGCCCCTTTGTTTCTTGATCCTTTTTCATGCTTTCTCTCTCTCTCTCTCCCCCTCTCTTTGTAGTTTTTGGTTAACCCTAGTTTAATCTTAGTTTGTGCTAGCTTTTAATGTAATTTTCTTCTTGCTTAGTGCTTAATGTAGGGCTAGAATAGGGTTTAATTTTCATGCACTTGTAACTTTAATTTTCAATAGTGTAACTTGCCCTTTTTATTAATAAAATTGTTCTTCCCTTAGCTTGTGTTCTTCTTATGTTTTTCTACTCATCTTCCCCCCCCTCCACTCCATTATGATTAACTAATCCTCCTTGTACTCGATCTTGATGATCCGAGGTTAGAGCGATTATGTTATGATGTTTTAATTAATCTTTTCTTTTTAGGTTAGGGCCTTGAATTACTCTTGATTTATCACGGGTCGGAGGTATATTTTCGATATATACTCTCCGCCTTTGCTTTCATTCTGGGCTAGCCGAGAGGCCGAAAGAATGAAGTGAGCATTCAAGAGTAAAGGGAGTTGTACGCACCCCTCGAGAGAGGCAGACGTCCAAATCTCCCGGATTGGAGTAAAATCCAATAGTGGGGTTCACCGCGTAAAGCGAGTTTTAGGCCTCCGATTTAGACGAGAGTCGGTCGGACCTTCCTAAACTCAGTTGGGCACGACTTCGAGAGAAGCGTGTTCAAGCTTTAGGAACCTCCACGGTCAAGGACCTTTATCCTATTAAGTTTAGATTTTTATCGCATTTTCTTAATCGTCTTTAGCCGAGGTGAATCTCGATCGGGTGCATTTCCATTTCATATTGTTCTACCTTTTTGTAGTAATCTCATATATTGTGCTCTTTTATTAACTGCGGTAATTTCCTTTCTAGCTTAGTTGTTTGCTTAATAGCGTAACTTAATTGCGGTAGTTCTCTTTTTAGTTTGCTTTAATTTCTCCATTGCGCTTAGATTTTCTAAAACCCTAGTTTTTCCGTCGATAAGATAATAGCGTTCGTGTGAGTAAGCTTAGCCAACAGTTCCCGGATCTTAATACGACACTTGTGTCCCCTTGCTATAATTCGATAGGTATACTTGCCTCATCGGGTTGCTAGTTCGGTTGCGTTTATTTTCTTCGAACCCTAGCGCGCAACAGTAGTTCGACTATCTTCTTTGATAGTTCGACTATCTGGATCGTTCGACTATCTGTCTGATAGGTCGACGATCTCCGTGCGCCGTTCGACGATCTCCGAGGGTCGTTTGACGTTTTGCTGTATGCTCTTATTTAGTTTTGTCGTCTTCTATGATGTGACTAATTTCATATTTATTTTGGCATATTTTATAATAGATTATCTAAATAATTTGTGACATTATTTCCATGCAATATCAGTTCTATTCTATATGCATGAGCTAATCTTTTCTGATAAAGTTGTTTGTCTTATAGCTGAGATATGATTTCTGCCAGGCTGTCCTTTATAGCCATTAGACTCAAAAAGTCTTCCTTGGCTGTAAAGAGTCGTTTCTGATGTGACTTTCTCTTATATTATTTCATCAGAAGTATTTGTAGCTTCTTAGAAAGCTTTATCCTTTTATAGGATATCTGCCTGCTGTAGTTTGTTCTTGCTTTATGCTTTTTGCAGCCCTGCTTGCAGAGTTCAGAAAAAGACAAGATTCAAACTCAATTAGAGCCGTTGCTGCTGCTGATATATAAAGACTTCTTTGAAGAAGAAATCAACTAGTCCACATAGAAAAGAGATCAACTAGTTCTCAGATTATATTCATTCAGCAAGCTTACAGCAAGAACAAGTTTAACTGCTCTCAGCAATCTTCACTCAACTGAGAGGTGTTAGCTCTTCTGCTCTTCTTCAACCTGAGTTCTCCTGTTCCAGGAAGTTCTGACTCAGAGATCTTTTGAAGAAGAAGAAGAAGAAGATTGCTGCTAGAAGATTTTCATTTCTTATTTTATATCTTCTTGTATTTCTTCCTTCAGTATTTACTGAAGTGTTTCTGCACTGAAGCAAGACTTCACCTGGACGTTCTTTGAGCCAGGGGGAGCCTTGATTCTTTTAGAGCTTTCTAGCTCAGTGCAAGTTATTGTGCTTCTCTAATCTATTGTAAAATAGAGAAGACACCTTAACCTCCTTTCCCCCTCCTGTACAGGGTTATTAATCCCTTCAAAAGTATCCCTTGGTGGCAGGGCACGTGATCAAAAACCTGTGTTTGGTTTTTAGACACCTGATCAAAAGTCTAAAGGGTTTCTTGATCTACCTGAAGCAGATCTTGTTGGTGGCAGGGCACCTGATCAAAAACCTGAGTGGATTCCTACCTTGTTGGTAGAAGAGTGGACGTACCCAAGTTGTTTGGGGAACCACTATAAATTCCTTGTGTCGTCTGGATTGCTTTATTTAATTACTTGCATTATGGCTGTGATTAGATCTTAACTGGTTTGCTAGTTGCTGTTTAGGTTTCCTAGCCTTAACTGTAATTACAGTTGGCTGCCTCTTTGTGCACAACACTTGTGTTAGGCTCTAAGGTTTAATCTCAAATATCTATAACTTTCATTTCGCATTTAACTCCAAGGGAGTTGAGTAGAAAGTCAACTTTGCTAGTGCAATTTTTTGATTACTCTATTCACCCCCCTCTAGAGTAGTATCTATCCCTTCTCTTTCAATTGGTATCAGAGGGAGGTTGACTGACTGAATAGGCTAACACCTAAGTCACAAGATCCTGTTAGATACCAAAGTTTATAGATATTCACTTTCACTATCATGGCCCAGTCCAAGGATTATTCTAGCACCAGACCTCCAGCATGCAACTTGGCTAAGTTTGGCATCTGGAAGGCAATGATCAAATTATATATGAATTCTATTGATGAAAGTATTTTTGCTTCTATTTTGTCAGGACCACCAAGAGCACCTGCTGCTACCACTGCCTCATCATCAACTGATATGAGTGCAGTGCCTCCTCCAGACTACAATGATGAGTACAAAAAGGCAAAGATAGCAGATGCCAAGGCAATGAACATTCTGGCTCAGACAATGTATGATGAAGTATTCCAGAAGGTTGCTGACTGCTTCTCAGCAAAAGCTATGTGGGATACACTGAACCAGATTGTAGCTGGTTCAGCTGATGAAAGGAAGGACAGGAGGTCCAACCTTATCTCACAATATGAGAATTTCAAGAAAACTGATGCTGAATCAGTTGAAGCCATGTACACAAGGCTCAGCTCAATCATCAATGAGCTGAGGACCCTTGACAAGGATATTTCATTGACAGAGTTCAATGATAAGATTCTTATGTGCTTCCCTAGCACATGGGATCTGAGGATCTGGCCTATCAAGGAGGCCAGAAGCACAACAGAAATCTCAACAGAATCCCTTTTCGGCAAGCTCAAGTCTTTTGAGCAAGTGCTGAAGTCCAGGGAAGCTGAAGCTGAAGCAAAGACCCCAACTCCTACAAGAAAAGAGCAAACCCTTGCTCTTAAAGCTGCTGACACTTCTGAAGGAAGCCATTCAAATGAGGAATTGATGGCATTATTTGCCAAAAGTTTTCTCAAGATGGGAAGGAAGGAATTCAGAAAGAAGTCTTCAAAATATGAAGAAAAGCCAAGGTATGATCGCACCCCTTCTAAAGAAATTATCTGCTATGGTTGCAGGAAGCCTGGACATATCCTTCCAGATTGTCCAGAGGAAAAGAATAAAGAAAATAGGAAAGATAAGGATCAGCACAGGAAGCACTCCAAGCCATCATCCTACAAGAATAAAAAGAAGGAGAGAGGCTTTGTCGCTGAAACCTGGAGTGATTCTGATGAGGAATCCTCCTCCTCAAGCTCCAGTGAGGATGAAGAAGAAAAGAAGGCAAAGGAAGTTTGCCTAATGGCAATTGATGCATGCAGTAATCACTCAGCTGCAGAGATTTCAGATTCAGATGAAGAAATGCCAACAGAAGATGAGGTACTATCTTCTTATGATTTTACTTCTGCAGAATTTAGATTAGAATTTAAATCTTTATGTTTAGATTTAATTAGTTCTGAAAAAGAGATTAAAGAACTTAGACATAGGCTAGCTGAATCAGAAATCATATCTATTGAAAACATCAAGTTAAAGGAAGATCTCACTAATTCTAGTGAAGAAATTAAATTTCTTAAGAATGAATTAGCTAAATCCAAAAGGTTAGAAGAGTATCTAAATGGTAGAAGCCTTAAGTTGCTTGAAATAACCAGCATGTCTAACACTAGGACAGGCAATAACAAATTAGGCTTAGGAGCATCTTCTAGTGAACCCCCAATCATTCTTAAAAACCAACTTTCAACTCCAGTGAACTTTATCTCAGCTGATGGGATAAAGAACACTGAGCAAGTCAATCAAGTAAATAGAGCTTTAAATAAAGCTAAAAGAGAGAAAAGAAAACAGAAATTTAAAGAATTACAAAAAATGTCGAACGTTGCTCGACGATCTCAGGCTCAGTGGTCGAACGAAGCTCGACGATCTGAGCATCTATCGTCGAATGTCGATCGACGATCGCAAGCTCAGTGGTCGAACGGAGATCGACGATCTGAGCAGCCATCGTCGAACGCTGGTCGACGTTTTCAATATGAATTTCAAAATTACACCCAGAACTTTAGAAACCCGAATATGAATAGAAACCCTAGGTTCATTAACCCATCATCTGCATGAAGAATCCCACCTAGGAGATCTTACCCATTAGGTTATCACCCTCAGCCTGCTTATTCTTTTATTTCCAGTTTTTCTTATGTGAAAAACAAGGGACTCAAGGTTACCTGGGTCCACAATGTTTAAATTATTTTATTTGCAGGTGAAGACCTATCCTATCACTCAAAATAAGTGGTATTTGGATAGTGGTTGCTCCAAGCATATGACAGGAAATAAAGAACATCTGTCAAAGTTCAAGGCAAAGCTTGGCCCAAAGGTAATCTTTGGAGATTCAAGCTGTGGTCAAACTGAAGGCTATGGCAGGATGACAATTGGAGCTGTTACATTCAAGAGAGTTGCGTATGTGACTGGACTGAAGCACAATGTAATTTCAGTAAGTCAGTTATGTGATGCTGGATACCAGGTATCATTCTCTAACTCCCTTTGTAATATTACTTTAAATAATAGTGTTGTATTGGTAGGTATTAGACAAGGTAACATTTATTTAGTAGATTTTAATTCAACTGATTCTGAAATCTGCCTGTTTAATGAAGTAACTAATAATAATACTCTATGGCATAAAAGGCCTAGCCATGTTAATCTCAAGAATATATATAGGTTATCTAAACATAACCTTGTTAGAGGTTTACCTTCTTGCCCCTACAAGAAGGAGAGCCTATGCAAGGCTTGTCAGCTAGGCAAGCAAACCAAGAATTCTTTTAAATCAGTAAATAAAAATGATTCTCCTAGAATCCTGTATTTATTACATTTGGACCTATTTGGCCCAATAAATGTACAGAATCTTGATCACCCTACATTTATTGAATCTAGAGAAGTCATCTACAATGACTAGGGTGTAATACTTCCCTCCTAAACTCTGTACATTTATTGAGCCAAATAGGTCCAAATGTAATAAATACAGGATTCTAGGAGAATCATTTTTATTTACTGATTTAAAAGAATTCTTGGTTTGCTTGCCTAGCTAACAAGCCTTGCATAGGCTCTCCTTCTTGTAGGGGCAAGAAGGTAAACCTCTAACAAGGTTGTGTTTAGATAACCTAGATATATTCTTGAGATTAACATGGCTAAGCCTTTTATGCCATAGAGTATTATTATTAGTTACTTCATTAAACAGGCAGATTTCAGAATCAGTTGAATTAAAATCTACTAAATAAATGTTACCTTGTCTAATACCTACCAATACAACACTATTATTTAAAGTAATATTACAAAGGGAGTTAGAGAATGATACCTGGTATCCAGCATCACATAACTGACTTACTGAAATTACATTGTGCTTCAGTCCAGTCACATACGCAACTCTCTTGAATGTAATAGCTCCAATTGTCATCCTGCCATAGCCTTCAATTTGACCACAGCTTGAATCTCCAAAGATTACCTTTGGGCCAAGCTTTGCCTTGAACTTTGACAGATGTTCTTTATTTCCTGTCATATGCTTGGAGCAACCACTATCCAAATACCACTTATTTTGAGTGATAGGATAGGTCTTCACCTGCAAATAAAATAATTTAAACATTGTGGACCCAGGTAACCTTGAGTCCCTTATTTTTCACATAAGAAAAACTGGAAATAAAAGAATAAGCAGGCTGAGGGTGATAACCTAATGGGTAAGATCTACTAGGTGGGATCCTCCATGCAGATGATGGGTTAATGAACCTAGGGTTTCTATTCATATTCGGGTTTCTAAAGTTCTGGGTGTAATTTTGAAATTCATATTGAAAACGTCGACCAGCGTTCGACGATGGCTGCTCAGATCGTCGATCTCCGTTCGACCACTGAGCTTGCGATCGTCGATCGACGTTCGACGATAGATGCTCAGATCGTCGAGCTTCGTTCGACCACTGAGCCTGAGATCGTCGAGCAGCGTTCGACATTTTTTGTAATTCTTTAAATTTCTGTTTTCTTTTCTCTCTTTTAGCTTTATTTAAAGCTCTATTTACTTGATTGACTTGCTCAGTGTTCTTTATCCCATCAGCTGAGATAAAGTTCACTGGAGTTGAAAGTTGGTTTTTAAGAATGATTGGGGGTTCACTAAAAGATGCTCCTAAGCCTAATTTGTTATTGCCTGTCCTAGTGTTAGACATGCTGGTTATTTCAAGCAAATTAAGGCTTCTACCATTTAGATACTCTTCTAACCTTTTGGATTTAGCTAATTCATTCTTAAGAAATTTAATTTCTTCACTAGAATTAGTGAGATCTTCCTTTAACTTGATGTTTTCAATAGATATGATTTCTGATTCAGCTAGCCTATGTCTAAGTTCTTTAATCTCTTTTTCAGAACTAATTAAATCTAAACATAAAGATTTAAATTCTAATCTAAATTCTGCAGAAGTAAAATCATAAGAAGATAGTACCTCATCTTCTGTTGGCATTTCTTCATCTGAATCTGAAATCTCTGCAGCTGAGTGATTGCTGCATGCATCAATTGCCATTAGGCAAACTTCCTTTGCCTTCTTTTCTTCTTCATCCTCACTGGAGCTTGAGGAGGAGGATTCCTCATCAGAATCACTCCAGGTTTCAGCGACAAAGCCTCTCTCCTTCTTTTTATTCTTGTAGGATGATGGCTTAGAGTGCTTCCTGTGCTGATCCTTATCTTTCCTCTTTTCTTTATTCTTTTCCTCTGGACAATCTGGAAGGATATGTCCAGGCTTCCTGCAACCATAGCAGATAATTTCTTTAGAAGGGGTGCGATCATACCTTGGCTTTTCTTCATATTTTGAAGACTTCTTTCTGAATTCCTTCCTTCCCATCTTGAGAAAACTTTTGGCAAATAATGCCATCAATTCCTCATTTGACTGGCTTCCTTCAGAAGTGTCAGCAGTTTTAAGAGCAAGGGTTTGCTCTTTTCTTGTAGGAGTTGGGGTCTTTGCTTCAGCTTCAGCTTCCCTGGACTTCAGCACTTGCTCAAAAGACTTGAGCTTGCCGAGAAGGGCTTCTGTTGAGATTTCTGTTGTGCTTCTGGCCTCCTTGATAGGCCAGATCCTCAGATCCCATGTGCTAGGGAAGCACATAAGAATCTTATCATTGAACTCTGTCAATGAAATATCATTGTCAAGGGTCCTCAGCTCATTGATGATTGAGCTGAGCCTTGTGTACATGGCTTCAACTGATTCAGCATCAGTTTTCTTGAAATTCTCATATTGTGAGATAAGGTTGGACCTCCTGTCCTTCCTTTCATCAGCTGAACCAGCTACAATCTGGTTTAGTGTATCCCACATAGCTTTTGCTGAGGAGCAGTCAGCAACCTTCTGGAATACTTCATCAGACATTGTCTGAGCCAGAATGTTCATTGCCTTGGCATCTGCTATCTTTGCCTTTTTGTACTCATCATTGTAGTCTGGAGGAGGCACTGCACTCATATCAGTTGATGATGAGGCAGTGGTAGCAGCAGGTGCTCTTGGTGGTCCTGATAAAATAGAAGCAAAAATACTTTCATCAATAGAATTCATATATAATTTGATCATTGCCTTCCAGATGCCAAACTTAGCCAAGTTGCATGCTGGAGGTCTGGTGCTAGAATAATCCTTGGACTGGGCCATGATAGTGAAAGTGAATATCTATAAACTTTGGTATCTAACAGGATCTTGTGACTTAGGTGTTAGCCTATTCAGTCAGTCAACCTCCCTCTGATACCAATTGAAAGAGAAGGGATAGATACTACTCTAGAGGGGGGTGAATAGAGTAATCAAAAAATTGCACTAGCAAAGTTGACTTTCTACTCAACTCCCTTGGAGTTAAATGCGAAATGAAAGTTATAGATATTTGAGATTAAACCTTAGAGCCTAACACAAGTGTTGTGCACAAAGAGGCAGCCAACTGTAATTACAGTTAAGGCTAGGAAACCTAAACAGCAACTAGCAAACCAGTTAAGATCTAATCACAGCCACAATGCAAGTAATTAAATAAAGCAATCCAGACGACACAAGGAATTTATAGTGGTTCCCCAAAAAACTTGGGTACGTCCACTCTTCTACCAACAAGGTAGGAATCCACTCAGGTTTTTGATCAGGTGCCCTGCCACCAACAAGATCTGCTTCAGGTAGATCAAGAAACCCTTTAGACTTTTGATCAGGTGTCTAAAAACCAAACACAGGTTTTTGATCAGGTGCCCTGCCACCAAGGGATACTTTTGAAGGGATTAATAACCCTGTACAGGAGGGGGAAAGGAGGTTAAGGTGTCTTCTCTATTTTACAATAGATTAGAGAAGCACAATAACTTGCACTGAGCTAGAAAGCTCTAAAAGAATCAAGGCTCCCCCTGGCTCAAAGAACGTCCAGGTGAAGTCTTGCTTCAGTGCAGAAACACTTCAGTAAATACTGAAGGAAGAAATACAAGAAGATATAAAATAAGAAATGAAAATCTTCTAGCAGCAATCTTCTTCTTCTTCTTCTTCAAAAGATCTCTGAGTCAGAACTTCCTGGAACAGGAGAACTCAGGTTGAAGAAGAGCAGAAGAGCTAACACCTCTCAGTTGAGTGAAGATTGCTGAGAGTAGTTAAACTTGTTCTTGCTGTAAGCTTGCTGAATGAATATAATCTGAGAACTAGTTGATCTCTTTTCTATGTGGACTAGTTGATTTCTTCTTCAAAGAAGTCTTTATATATCAGCAGCAGCAACGGCTCTAATTGAGTTTGAATCTTGTCTTTTTCTGAACTCTGCAAGCTGGGCTGCAAAAAGCATAAAGCAAGAACAAACTACAGCAGGCAGATATCCTATAAAAGGATAAAGCTTTCTAAGAAGCTACAAATACTTCTGATGAAATAATATAAGAGAAAGTCACATCAGAAACGACTCTTTACAGCCAAGGAAGACTTTTTGAGTCTAACGGCTATAAAGGACAGCCTGGCAGAAATCATATCTCAGCTATAAGACAAATAACTTTATCAGAAAAGATTAGCTCATGCATATAGAATAGAACTGATATTGCATGGAAATAATGTCACAAATTATTCAGATAATCTATTATAAAATATGCCAAAATAAATATGAAATTAGTCACATCATAGAAGACGACAAAACTAAATAAGAGCATACAGCAAAACGTCAAACGACCCTCGGAGATCGTCGAACGGCGCACGGAGATCGTCGACCTATCAGACAGATAGTCGAACGATCCAGATAGTCGAACTATCAAAGAAGATAGTCGAACTACCTCAGCAGATAGTCGACCTATCAGAACAGATAGTCGAGCTATCAGATAGTCGATCTATCCGGACAGATAGTCGAACTACTAAACAAAAACAGATAGTCGACCTATCAAGCAGATAGTCGACCTATCACATAAAACAGATAGTCGACCTATCAACAGATAGTCGACCTATCAAACAAAACAGATAGTCGATCTATCAACAGATAGTCAAACTATCAGATAGTTGAACTATCCAAGCAGATAGTCGAACTATCAAAGCAACACAGATAGTCGACCTATCAACAGATAGTCGAACTATCAAAGCGACACAGATAGTCGACCTATCAACAGATAGTCGAACTATCAAAGCGGACAGATATTCGACCTATCAACAGATAGTCGAGTTATCAAATAGTTGAACTATCAGGATAGATAGTCGAACTATCAAAGATGACAGATAGTCGACCTATCAACTGATAGTCGAACTACCAAGACAAACAGATAGTCGATCTATCAACAGATAGTCGAGCTATCAACGCAGACAGAATGTCGACCAACTGATAGACGATAGTCGATCAGGCGATAGACGATAGTCGAGCGACGTTCGACTATAGTCGAACGAAAAACTACTTAACCAAATATTCATCTGGAAAAGCAATTCTACACAACTAGAGAATCTAACCTATCAACTAACCTTTGACCATAGATAAATCATGGGTCAAGAGACAGAAAGAGAGGACTGAACTCAAATCAAAACCTAGGGTACCAACAAAGGGAGTTGAGTAGGGTGTCATAATTTTTGAAGACTCTATTCACCCCCCCTCTAGAGTTGTATCTATCCTCTCTTTCAATTGGTATCAGAGGGAGGTTGACTGACTGTACAGGCTAACACCTGAGTCACAAGATCTAGATAGATACCAAGTTTATAGATACTCACTTCATGGCCCAGTACAAGGATTACTCTAGCACGAGACCTCCAGTTTGCAACTTAGCTAAGTTCAGCATCTGGAAGGCAACAATTAAGTTATATATGAATTCTATTGATGAAGAATTTTTTCTTCTATTTTGATAGGGCCACCCACACAACCTGCTGTAGTCACTGCAACAACATCAACAAATCTCAGTGCAGTGCCACCACCAGATTATAATGACACTTACAAGAAAGCAAAGATAGCTGATGCAAAAGCTATGAACATTCCTGCTCAGACCATGTCTGATGAAACCTTCCAGAAAGTGGCTGATTGTACTTCTGCAAAAGCCATGTAGGACTCACTGAACCAGATTGTAGCTGGTTCAGCTGATGAAAGGAAGGACAGAAGGTCCAACCTTATATCTCAATATGAAAACTTCAAGAAGACTGAAGCTGAATCAGTTGAAGGAATGTACACTAGGCTCAGCTCCATCATCAATGAGCTGAGAACCCTTGATAAGGAGATAACATTGACAGAGGTCAATGATAAGATACTGATGTGCTTCCCTAGCAAATGGGATCTCAGGATCTGGCCCATCAAGAGGCTAGAAGTACAACTGAGATCTTAACTGAAGCTCTCCTTGGCAAGCTCAAATCCTTTGAGCAAGTGCTGAAGTCCAGGGAAGCTAAAGCTGAAGCCAAAGCCACTACTCCAACAAGGAAAGAGCAAACCCTTACTCTAAAAGCTGCTTATGCTTCTGAAGGAAGCCAATCAAATGAGGAGCTGATGGCACTCTTTGCCAAAAGGCTTCTCAAGATGGGTAGAAAGGAATTCAGAAAGAAGTCTTCAAGATATGAAGACAAGCAAAGATATGACAGATCACCTACTAAAGAAATTATCTGTTATGGCTGCAGGAAACCTGGACACATTCTACCTAAGTGTCCAGAGGAAAAGAACAAAGAAAAGAGAAAAGAAAAAGAACATCACAAGAAACACTCCAAGTCCTCCTCCTACAAAAACAAGAAGAAGGAGAAAGGATTTGTTGCAGAGACCTGGAGTGACACAGATAAGGAATCTTCCTCCTCAAGCTCCAGTGAAGATGAGGAAGATAAGAAGGCAAAGGAAATTTACCTAATGGCAATTGATGCCTGCAACAACCACTCAGCTGCAGAGAGTTCTGATGATGATGAAGAAATGCCTATAGAAGATACGGTATTATCTTCTTATGATTTTTCTTCTGCTGAATTTAAATCTGAATTTAAATCCCTTTGTTTAGATTTAATTAGTTCAGAAAAAGAAATTAAGGAGCTTAGAAATAGGATAGCAAAATCAGAAATCCTCTCCATTGAAAATGCTAGGTTATAAGCAGAACTCACTAAGTCCAGTGAAGAAATAAAATTTCTTAATAATGAACTAGCTAAATTAAAAAAATTAGAAGAATCTCTAAATGGTAAAAGCCTTAAGCTGCTAGAGATCACTAGCATGACAAACACTAGGTCAGGCAATAATAAGCTAGGCGTAGGAGCCTCATCAAGTGAACCCCCATTGGTTCTTAAAAATCATCTTTCAACTCCAGTAAACTTTATTTCAGCTGATGGAATAAAGAATACTGAGCAAGTAAAACAAGTTAACAAAGCCTTAAATAAAGCTAAGAGAGAAAAGAGAAAACAAAAATTTAAAGAGCTACAAAAAGCGTCGAACACTGCTCCACGATCGAAGGCTCAATGGTCGAACGATGCTCGACGATCTGAGCATCGATCGTCGAACGCTGATCGACGATCTAAATATGATTTTCAAAATAATCACCTGAACCTTAGAAATCCTAAGATAAATAAAACACTAGGTTTGTTGACCCATCAACTGCTTGGAGTATCCCACCTAGGAGATCTTACCCTTTAGGATATAAACCTCAGCCTGCTTATTCTTTTATTTCAAGCTTTCATTTTGTAAAGAATAATGGACCCAAGGTTGTCTGGGTCCACAATGTCTAACTGTTTAATTTGCAGGTGAAGACCTATCCAATTACTAAAGACAAATGGTATTTGGATAGTGGTTGTTCCAAACATATGACAGAAAACAAAGACAATCTGTCAAGATTCAAGGCCAAGCTTGGACCAAAGGTAGTCTTTGGGGATTCTAGCTGTGGTCAAACAGAAGGATATGGTAGGACTACCATTGGAGCAGTAACATTCAAAAGGGTTGCATATGTAACTGGACTGAAGCACAACCTTATCTCAGTAAGCCAGTTATGTGATGCAGGATATCAGGTATCTTTCACTAACTCTCTCTGTAATATTACTTTAAATAGTAATGTTGTGTTAGTAGGTATTAGACAGGGTAATATTTATTTAGTAGATTTTAATTCAACTCAATATGAAATCTGCCTGTTTAATGAAGTAATTAATAACAACACCTTATGGCATATGAGGCTTAGCCATGTTAACCTCTAGAAACTATCTAAGTTATCTAAATACAACCTTGTTAGAGGTTTACCTTCTTGCCCCTACAAGAAGGAAAGCCTATGCAAGGCTTGTCAATTAGGCAAGCAAACCAAAAATTCCTTTAAATCTGTAAATAAAAGTGATTCACCTAGAATCCTGTATTTATTACATTTGGACCTTTTTGGCCCAATAAATGTACAGAGTCTAGGAGGGAAGTTTTACACTTTAGTGATTGTAGATGACTTCTCTAGGTTCACTTGGGTATTCTTTTTGAGAACTAAGGCTGATAACTTCAAAGTTCTTACAGACTTTCTGCTATGTGTGTAGACTGAGTATTCTACTCATGTTGCCTTGATCAGAAGTGATCATGGTATTGAGTTTGATTCTCTTCTCATGCAAGAGTTCTGTGAGAAAGAAGGTATCAAACATAGCTTCTCTGCTCCTAGAACTCCCTAACAAAATGGGGTAGTGGAAAGGAAGAATAGAAACCTGATTGAAGCTGCTGGAACATTATTGGCAGATGCTAACATGCCTCTTTCTTATTGGGCAGAAGCTATTAGCACAGCTAATTATGTCTTGAATAGATGTCTCATACACAAGCTTAAGAGTAAAACTCCTTATGAGTTGCTTAAAGGAAAGAAACCTAAAATAAATTATTTTAGAGTTTTTGGCTGTGTAGTGTATATTCATAATAACAATAAAGAATACCTTAGAAAATTTGAAGCAAAGGCTTCAATGGGAGTTTTTCTTGGATATTCCCAAGTAAGCAAAGCTTATAGGGTATTTAATAAATCATCTTCTAAATTTGAAGAGTCTGTTCATGTGTCCTTTGATGAATCCCAAATGTTTTAGAAGGAGAAGGAAACTTCCCCTTCCTCAAGTTCATTACAGGTACAAGATTCTTCCAAAGATATCACTCAAGATATCCTCCATCTTTCAACTCTTCATATCACTGAATCAGACAGTGATGAAGACATTGCTGAAGCTGTTGTTGTTCCACCAACAGTAGATCAAATTCCTCCTGAGAAATTAATCCCAACTATTCCTGAAGATCACATCCCACCTGCTGATGTTGTCACACATAGAGATCACCCCACATCTCAAGTGATAGGAGACATATCAGCTGGTGTTCAAAGAAGACATCAGTTAAGACAGGATGTGATGCATGCTTATTTCCTTTCACAGATTGAGCCCCTCACAATTAAAGATGCAGAGCTAGATCCCCATTGGATCATTACTATGCAAGAGGAACTCAATCAGTTTGAGAGATGTAAAGTTTGGACTTTGGTTCCAAGACCTAAAGGCCAACTGATCATAGGCATCAAGTGAGTGTATAGAAACAAGTTGGATGCAAATGGCATCATTGTAAGAAATAAAGCTAGGCTTGTAGCTCAGGGCTACAGACAGGAGGAAGGTATAGATTATGACCAAACCTTTGCTCCTGTTGCAAGGCTAGAGGCAATAAGGATCTTCTTAGCCTATGCAGCCTACATGAAGTTTAAAGTTTTTCAAATGGATGTCAAAAGTGCTTTTCTTAATGGTGAGCTAAAGGAAGAGGTTTTTGTTGAACAGCCACCCGGTTTTGTTTCTTCAACTCAGCCCTCACATGTTTTCAAGTTACAGAAAGCTCTTTATGGACTAAAGCAAGCTCCCAGAGCCTGGTATGAGACTTTAGCTAGTTTCCTGTTAGAGCACAACTTTACTAGGGGAGTAGTTGATAGAACCCTCTTCGTCAAGCACCACAATGACATAATCCTGTTAGTTCAGGTGTATGTGGATGACATTATTTTTGGTTCCACTGATCCCAAACTTTGCAAAAAGTTTTCTAACTTGATGCATTCCAAGTTTGAGATGAGTAGTATGGGTGAGCTGTCTTACTTTCTTGGTCTCCAAGTAAAGCAAGATGCTGATGGCATCTTCATCTCCCAATCGAAATATGCCAAGGAATTGGTAAAGAAGTTTGGGATGGCAGATGCTTCAGCAATGCATTCACCTATGGCTACTAATGTAGTTATTGATTCTGATGATCAGGGAAAGCCTGTAGATCAAAAGAATTATAGGGCCATTGTTGGTTCCCTATTGTATTTAACTGCAAGTAGGCCAGACATAATGTTTGCTACATGCCTTTGTGCTAGATTCCAGGTCAACCCCAAGGAATCTCATCTGATTCTTCTCAAGAGAATTTTGAGATACCTGAAGGGATGTCCAAATCTAGGACTCTGGTACCCAGTTGAGTCAGAATTTGAATTAATTGGATATTCTGATTCTGATTATGCTGCTTGTCGAGTTGACAGGAAAAGTACCTCAGGAACTTGTCAGTTCCTGGGAGAGAGATTGGTCTCTTGGTTCTGTAAGAAGCAGGCCTCTATATCAACTTCAACTGCAGAAGCTGAATATATAGCAGCTGCTAGTTGTTGTTCACAGATCCTGTGGATACAAAATCAACTTTTGGATTATGGGTACTCACACAAGAACACTAAAATCATGTGTGACAGTACAAGTGCTATCTCCATTGCACAAAATCCAGTGCACCACTCTAGAACGAAGCACATTGAGATTAGACACCATTTCCTGAGAGATTGTGTGGAAAAGAACAAGATTAGCCTTGAGTTCATATCCACAGACCTTCAGAGAGGTGATATATTCACCAAGCCCTTAGATGAACAGAAGCATCTGTTCTTTTTAGTTCAACTAGGCATGATCAATGGAAGAGACTAAGTATGACTATCTGCCATGTTGAAACCTGCTTGAAGATCGTCGAACGATGCTCGAAGATCGTCGAATGGGTCAAGCCTATCGTCGACCTATGGTTGATGATGGCTTATCTGTTTGAAGATCATCGACCAGCGTTCGAAGATCGTCGAACAGGTTGAGCTTATCGTCGATCCATGGTTGACGACAGCTTGTTGTGTGTGAAGACAGAAATAGTCGAACGATTGATCGACTACTCTGCTTCAGGACCGATCGTCGAACGACCGTTCGACCATCGTCTCCAGTATCTTTTAAATAGATCGACGATCATTGTTTTAATATAAAGCCGATGGTCGACCTAGTTTAAAAGATAGTTGCTCTTATCGTCGACGGAGAGCGTCTTTTCGCATTCCGTCTTCCCGCTTGCTCTTTGTCTTGCTCTCTGTCTTGCGCTCCGTCCTCGCCGTCTCTCCCTCGACTTCTACAGCGTTTTCGATGGCGATTGCTCCAGCGCTTCTTGCAGTGGTAAAGTTTGATGCCGGTTTCAGCGTTGATTTCGACGCCTTCAGCTGTTGTGAACCAGGGATAGTAGAAATCCTAAATCTGTGCAGAGATCAAGGACTAGAGAGACTCATATCCTACAAGATAAAGATAAACACTCAAGAGATCAAAGAATGGGCCTTCACTTCATCTTCTACTGATGATTCGATGACTGGAACAATTAGCGGAGTAGAGGTAATATTGACTCCCGCTATTCTGACTGAAATTTTTGGATTAATTAATGGTGAAGAAGAGTATGAGCAAGACGCTCCTGAATTCGGAAGAATGTTAATAGAGCTGGGACATGCCGAAGGCATTCCCTCCAAGCTGCTCAAAGTAAATTTTCCCTTTAAGATCAAGTTTCTTGCAGAAATAGTTGGAAAAGTGCTACTGGGAAAGCACTCAGCCCACGATAATATTACAAGGCAACAATTTGCACTAATGTGTGCAATTGTTAATAAGAAGCAGATAAATTGGGTTGGCATTATGTTTGATTTAATAAGGAAAAAGAATGGAAAGAAAGAGGTTACTTTAGGAAGGGTAGTTGGTATTTTTCTGAAGGAGAAATACCCCCATCTGCTAGTATCTGCCGCCACCTCCATCAACGCGAGTAAGAAGATGGATCCTTCGCTGTTCTCAAAGTGGAAAAGGACTTTCCTGAAGCCCGCTCCCGCAGGGGTTGCTCCAATTATATCTGAGAGCACCAGGACTGTCGCAGTCACTCCCCCCCTTCTAGCAGCTGGCTCAGCAAATCCATCTCCTCCATCTTCTTCATCAGCTTTGCCGTCTATTGCAGTTGAAGTTCCTTCAACTTCAACTGAAGTACGACATTCTGCTTCTCCTCCTACATCTTCTCTCCCGACTGATCTTGCTGGGATTTCTCAACCCATCTTTGATTTGTTGGCGTCTGAAATTTCTTCTCCAGTTCATTCTCCAATTCCAACTCCTCCTCACTCTCGAATTCTATCTTCAGATCATCTTGATCACCCTGCATCCACCTATGCATCTCCATATCATTCTCCAGCTCCATCTCCAGCTCATTCTCCAGCTCATATTGTATTTACCACCACTGCTGTTCTTCCACCCTCTGAAATTCCTCCATCATCTTCATCATCTTCTTTTGTTATAACTCCAGCATTTATTGCTAGCATTGTGGAGTTAATTACCCCCTCAATCAAAACTATGATTGATGAGGTAATTGCTCCCCTTGCTTCTTCTATATCTTCTTTGACTGCTGCTATTCAGGCACTCTCAAAGTCTGCTGAGCCCTCTTCTTCTAGGGGCCTGGTTTCAGTTTCTACTGAAATCAGGCAGGGGGAGATGCTTGATGAAGATATCTCAGAGCAGCCTTTGGCCTCCCCTCCAGCAGTTCATCTTGCAGTAACAGAGAAAGTAGCAGAAGATTCAGCTCCTCCTCCTCCTCTATCTGAACAGGAAATTTCTAATGCAGTTTTAAAGTCTGAATTTATTGTTAAAGCCTGTTTAGAAGAGAGTTCAACTCCTTTGGTTGCCCTATACCTAGAAGGAATCATCACCTCCTTTCTAGATGAATTGTGGGAATTAGGTCATGCTGTGGTCGATTCGGAAGGTATTCCCTTTACTTATTTTTTAGACTTGTTAACTGATATGATAGTATGGGAATATCTAAAAGGGATGATTAGATGTCATCTAGCAAGATTTTATTCCTAATCCTACAGATATAATGGAAGAAGTAGTAATTGTCCAAGAACCTGAACCTGAACCTGCTCTAGAGATTCTAGATGCTGTAGAACCTGAGCCTGAACCTGTATCTGCTCCTGATGTCCAAGTGGTTGTAGAGCCAGTAAGTGAACCTGCTTCTGAAGTTCAACCTGAACCAGAAGCAGCTGTTCAAGTTTCTAAAGCTGCTGAACCTGCTCAGCAAGCAGTGCAAATTGAACTAGTCCCCACGACAGTTCCTGAGCTTCAAGAAATGGATTCTGAAAGTCAAATTGAAAAATCTTCTGTATGGGATGATTCCCCAGGATTGGACTTAGATACTCTCCTGGCACAGGATGCCATGGAAGAAGAAATGGAAAAAGCTGCCTTAAAGGAAAAAGAAAGAGCTCTGAAAGATGCTGTTGACCCATATGATCTACCTATCTCTTCAAATTCTGAAGAAGAAATTGATTCTGATGAATCTGCTGAATCTAAAAGAAAAAGGATTGCTAAAAAGAAAACAAAAGCTGTTGCTCCTCCTCCTGCAAATACAGATAATGATACACCATATTATATACTGAAAGGGATTGATCCAAAGTCAAAAGACTTCCAGCATTGGACGTGGTTTTCTAAAAATCAGCAAAAGCAAAGGAAAAAGGCTAAGAGGTATGACCCTCCTGCTCCTAGATGGAATCCTAGAGGTCCTCCTCCTCCACCTCCCGGTGCAGGAGCCTCAGGAAATTTATCTTCTAAATCTGCTTATCAATCTGAAAGATCAAATCCATCTCAATCTGCTCAAAGGAGAAGTTCTCAAGGTTTCGAAGGTAAAAGCCAAACTGGCTATCAAAGGCCTGATTCTGTTAAAGAACAAGTTAAGGAGGTAGTTCATCAAAGACCAACCTTTTCCCCTCCTCCTTCTCCAAAGAAAAAAGTTCCATCTCCAAAGCCAGTTCATACTGAGAAAGATGTTCCAAAAGTTAATCAAGATAAAGAACTAGTTGATTCTTCTTCTGAGATTGTTTATGAAAGCCCAGAGTTTGATCCTAACTTTAGGATGACTCGTTTTCTTGAACTGGTTGGAGCAGCGCAAATCAGGAAAGCTAAAGAAGAAGGAAAGGACACTGCAGGATTGACCACAATGTCTAAATTCAGAAAGAAGGAGCTCGAAAAGTTCCAGGTCAGACCTGAGATGTTTGATCCTTCAAAATATATGGAAAAGCATCCTGAGGCAGTGGTCCCAAGAACAACTGAATTGAAAATTATTGGAGAACAAGATTTGAAGCTATCGAAAAAAGAAGCTCTAGATCCTACAAGGAAAATTACTTTTGATTCTAGCTCTTCTAATCATGAATCTAACTCTAAAGCACCTTAATTGTTCATTGATTGACAGTTATTTCTTATCTGATTGATTGATGATATCTGCTGAGTTATTTCCCTTTATGCATTTTATTTTACTTTCAGTAATTAGTTTTGTATGTTTTAATTGTTGAGAGACTTAACTCAAATAGAGGGAGATTGTTGGTACCCAAGGTTTTGATTTGAGTTCAGTCCTCTCTTTCTGTCTCTTGACCCATGATTTATCTATGGTCAAAGGTTAGTTGATAGGTTAGATTCTCTACTTGTGTAGAATTGCTTTTCTAGATGAATATTTGGTTAAGTAGTTTTTCGTTCGACTATAGTCGAACGTCGCTCGACTATCGTCTATCGGCTGATCGACTATCATCTATCAGTTGGTCGACGTTCTGTCTGCGTTGATAGCTCGACTATCTGTTGATAGATCGACTATCTGTTTGTCTTGGTAGTTCGACTATCTGTTGATAGGTCGACAATCTGTCGTCTTTGATAGTTTGACTATCTGTCCTGATAGTTCAACTATCTGATAGCTCGACTATCTGTTGATAGGTCGACTATCTGTCCGCTTTGATAGTTCGACTATCTGTTGATTGGTCGACTATCTGTGTCGCTTTGATAGTTCGACTATCTGTTGATAGGTCGACTATCTGTGTTGCTTTGATAGTTCGACTATCTTCTTGGATAGTTCAACTATCTGATAGTTCGACTATCTGTTGATAGATCGACTATCTGTTTTGTTTGATAGGTCGACTATCTGTTGATAGGTCGACTATCTGTTTTCTGTGATAGGTCGACTATCTGCTTGATAGGTCGACTATCTGTTTTTGTTTGGTAGTTCGACTATCTGTCCGGATAGATCGACTATCTGTTCTGATAGGTCGACTATCTGCTGAGGTAGTTCGACTATCTTCTTTGATAGTTCGACTATCTGGATCGTTCGACTATCTGTCTGATAGGTCGACGATCTCCGTGCACCATTCGACGATCTCCGAGGGTCGTTCGACGTTTTGCTGTATGCTCTTATTTAGTTTTGTCGTCTTCTATGATGTGACTAATTTCATATTTATTTTGGCATATTTTATAATAGATTATCTGAATAATTTGTGACATTATTTCCATGCAATATCAGTTCTACTCTATATGCATGAGCTAATCTTTTCTGATAAAGTTGTTTGTCTTATAGCTGAGATATGATTTCTACCAGGCTGTCCTTTATAGCCGTTAGACTCAAAAAGTCTTCCTTGGCTGTAAAGAGTCATTTCTGATGTGACTTTCTCTTATATTATTTCATCAGAAGTATTTGCAGCTTCTTAGAAAGCTTTATCCTTTTATAGGATATCTGCCTGCTGTAGTTTGTTCTTGCTTTATGCTTTTTGCAGCCCAGCTTGCAGAGTTCAGAAAAAGACAAGATTCAAACTCAATTAGAGCCGTTGCTGCTGCTGATATATAAAGACTTCTTTGAAGAAGAAATCAACTAGTCCACATAGAAAAGAGATCAACTAGTTCTCAGATTATATTCATTCAGCAAGCTTACAGCAAGAACAAGTTTAACTGCTCTCAGCAATCTTCACTCAAATGAGAGGTGTTAGCTCTTCTGCTCTTCTTCAACCTGAGTTCTCCTGTTCCAGGAAGTTCTGACTCAGAGATCTTTTGAAGAAGAAGAAGAAGAAGATAGCTGCTAGAAGATTTTCATTTCTTATTTTATATCTTCTTATAGTTCTTCCTTCAGTATTTACTGAAGTGTTTCTGCACTGAAGCAAGACTTCACCTGGACGTTCTTTGAGCCAGGGGGAGCCTTGATTCTTTTAGAGCTTTCAAGCTCAGTCCAAGTTATTGTGCTTCTCTAATCTATTGTAAAATAGAGAAGACACCTTAACCTCCTTTCCCCCTCCTATACAGGGTTATTACTCCCTTCAAAAGTATCCCTTGGTGGCAGGGCACCTGATCAAAAACCTGTGTTTGGTTTTTAGACACCTAATCAAAAGTCTAAAGGGTTTCTTGATCTACCTGAAGCAGATCTTGTTGGTGGCAGGGCACCTGATCAAAAACCTGAGTGGATTCCTATCTTGTTGGTAGAAGAGTGGACGTACCCAAGTTGTTTGGGGAACCACTATAAATTCCTTGTGTCGTCTGGATTGCTTTATTTAATTACTTGCATGGTGGCTGTGATTAGATCTTAACTAGGTTTGCTAGTTGCTGTTTAGGTTTCCTAGCCTTAACTGTAATTACAGTTGGCTGCCTCTTTGTGCACAACACTTGTGTTAGGCTCTAAGGTTTAATCTCAAATATCTATAACTTTCATTCCGCATTTAACTCCAAGGGATTTGAGTAGAAAGTCAACTTTGCTAGTGCAATTTTTTGATTACTCTATTCACCCCCCCCCCCCTCTAGAGTAGTATCTATCCCTTCTCTTTCACCCTTAAAGTTAATTTGTGGAATGAGTTTATAGATATTTGAAACCCTAGAGCCAAACACAATGTGAAGTGCACAAGAGAAAGCTAACTGTAATTACCGTTGAGCTTTGGTCCTATCACAATAACTAGCAATCCTAGTTATTTCTACTCACAGCCATAGTGCAATAATTAAAGTAAGCAACACAGACGACAAAAGAAGATTTATAGTGGTTCCCTCTAAATAGGTACGTCCACTCTTCTACCACCCTGGTAGGAATCCACTACAGGTTTTTGATCAGGTGCCCTGCCACCAACTGATCTGATTCAGGTTGATCAAGTAGACCCTTTGAGCTTTTGATCAGGAGCTCAAAATCCAACACAGGTTTTTGCTAAGGTGCCCTGCCACCAAGGTTCACTTTTGAAGGGAGTAATAACCCTTTATACATGAGGTTGAGAGAGTTAGAATGTCTTCTCTATTGTTAAAACAAGATTAGAGAAGCGAGTGGATTGCACAGAGCTAGAAAGCTCTAAATAATCAAGGCACCCCTGGCTTATAGAATATCTAGGAAGAAACCTTGCTTCAGGGTGCAGGAACTCTTCTGAACTTTTGACAGAGAGTTGTCTTGAAGTTCTTGAAGGAGCAGCTTGAAGAAGACTCTTGATTTGAAATGGATGTTCTTCTTCAACAGTTTTTCTTTCTTCTTCTTCTTCTTCTTCTTGAGACTCTGAGTGAATGTTCCTGGCAGCAGGATGAACTCAGGATTGAAGAAGAGAGAGTTGAAGAAGGTTGATCTTCTCAGTTGAATGTAACAATATCTGAGAGCTGTATCTCTTCTTATTTTTAATCTGTATATGAATATCTGTATCAACTTGTAACTTCTTCTTGCTTAGTATATATGTATATCTCTATCTTTTGATAGCACTTTATATATTGGCCTTTGTAATAGCTCTAATCTTTGTTTGAACTTTGTCTTCTTCTGAGATCTGCAATCTGAGCTGCAAATAGCACAATACAAAAAACATATCCTGCAGACAGACATCCAATAAAGGGATAAAGCTTTCTAAGAAGCTGCATATCAAATCTGATAAAAGGAGTACTAGAGAAAGTCACATCAATACAAACTCTTTACGTCCATAGAAGACTTTTGAGTCTAACGGCTATAAAGGACAGCATGACAGATAAAGCAGAAAGATATTTCAACTAATAAGACAAAAGACTTTGTCAGATAAAACTTTACTTATGCACAAAGAATGGGGCAAAGATTGCCTTGAGATGTATGCATAAAATTAATGAAATAATCTTTAATAAAATATTCCAAATAAATAGGAAATAAATCATAGAACAGAAGGAGTACAAAATTACTAAAGGCAGACAAAAGATCGTCGAACGATCCGCAGAGATCGTCGACCAAACTACAGAGATCGTCAAACTATCAGAATAGATAGTCGAATGACACAGATAGTCGAACTATCAAAGCAGATAGTCGAACTATCAGAAAAGATAGTCGAGCTATCAGATAGTTGAACTATTAAGGCAGATAGTCAAACTATCAAACAAAATAGATAGTCGAACTATCAAACAGATAGTCGAGCTATCAGATAGTTGAACTATCAAGGCAGATAGTCGAACTATCAAACAAAACAGATAGTCGAACTATCAAACAGATAGTCGAGCTATCAGATAGTTTAACTATCAAGGCAGATAGTCGAACTATAGAGATATCTGTCTGGGCAAAAAAGTCGAGCGGGGTTCGACGATCGACGAGGCAGATACCACAGATCGTCGAGCTAACAAGAGTTGAACTAACTCAGAAATAAACGATCTGCTGACTGACTATAGTCGACCAACTGATAGACGATCATCAAACAGTTGATAGACGATAGTCGAGCGACGTTCGACTATAGTCAAACCAAAAAGGACTTAACCAAATTTTCATCTGGATAAGCAACTCTCCATACAACTAAAGAAATCTAACCAAACAACTAACCTTTGACCATAGGTAAATCTTGGGTCAAGAAACTAATTTGAGAAGACTAAACTCAAATCCAAACTAGGGTACCAACAAAGGTGTTAACCTTATTGACGAGTAACCTCGCTCTGATACCACTTGAAAGTATCTAGTGTCGACTAAATCCACCTAGGGGGGGGGGGAATAGGTGTCGTGCGGTCTTTTGTGGAATTAAATTAACCTGCACAAATTAACAAACACAGTACAGAAAACACACAAAAAGTTAGAGTGGTTCCCCGATTTGGGTACGTCCACTTTCCCCCTTCGACCTATCTCCCACCAAGGGACGACTCAGTCACTTCTCCAAACGTATTGAAATCCAATCCTCACACTACGGAAGGAACCCTTCCAACAAAGGAGTCACCACTCCACCACCACGGGTTGCACCTAACCCTTACAACTAGGAATAAAAATTCCTTTACAACAAAACAAAAATAGAATGTATAAGAAAATACAAATAACGCTTATGGAGAATCTGATGTCCTTCTTCATTCATTGAGGCTTTCTTGAAAGTAGCGAAGAGTCCACAACCGGATTTATCTCTTGGAGAGTATCTTGACTAGATCGGCGGCGACAAGTGAATGCGGCGGCGATACTTTGTAGATCCAAACTTCTTGACGAAGCAAGCAAGGTCTATGAACGATCTCAGTCGGATCAGTTGTCTTCACAGATTCGGAATGGAGAACTAGTCTCATTCAACGAATCGAGAGACAAGAGATCTCAAGAGAGATGCGTGAGACACACTGCTAGCCTTGGTGCTGTCACCGGAAGATCAAAGATGACCGGAGATTATTGGCGACGACGAACTGCGAGCGGCGACAAGCAATCGGCAGTTTCCGCGATCAGCTAGGGCACGGCGTCGGCTGCTTTTGATTTCTCATGAATAGTTACTGTAGAAGTTCAAAATACAAGAGTATTTGTACCTGAGGCCAACCCTAAAGTCCGTTGTCGGACCCATAAGGAGAAACACTAGCCCCGGCCAAAACAGCGCACGACCTCTTGGTTCGGTCCAGCGAACGGAGGAAAAATGCCTAAGGCAAAATCGGCGGAAATCGTTGGTGATTCCCGTTGAAGTCGGCGGGAATCATTCACGATTCCCGTCGATTCTACCTTAGCAGAATCCCTGCCTGGAAAACAGTCAGCTGAAAGAAATCGGCGGGAGAGGCTAGCTGATACTTGACGAATCGGTTGGAATGCAGACAGATTCTCGTCGAAGTCGGCGGGAATCACTTGCAATTCCTGTCGATTCTGCCATGACAGAATTCCTGTTGGATAACTGTCAGCCGGAAGGAAGTCGGCGGGAATGCAGACTGATTCTCGTCGAATCGGAGGGAATCACTAGCGATTCCCGTCGAAGTCGGTGAGAATCACTTAGTGATTCCCGTCGATTTTGACTTAGAAGAATTTCTCTTCCTTCCTTTGAAGACTTGGTCTTTGACCCATCTTTGCTCCTCTTCTGCTCTTGATCTACCTTGACCCTGTACTTGAAAATAAGTACACTCCAATTGAGAGAGCATATGTGAGTCAACACACTTATCTACTCAACGAGGGATTACGTTGCGCAGACCCGTGTATATTGACCCACTGCACCCTGACATTGGTGTGTACTTAGAATGGAATAGCTGCAAGCATAACTTGATAGAAGATCATCAAATACATTATCAATTCAACTTAGCTTGTTCAGGGGCTTCTTCAAATCAGGTACATTGTGGATACAATACCCAACAGGTACCATCGTTGTTGCTACGGCAGCAGCGGATTGGGTATCTCCTCATCCTAAGTGGGTATACACACTACTAGGCCTAGACCCTTCGTATGATTCTAAAGGACACACTTGAGTAACCACGTACTAATGCTGACAAACCCGCCAGTCTTTTTGATCGGGTGTGCATTTTTGGGGATTGTCCTCCAGACCGCAGTATAAACAACCTACTGGCCCCTCAAACCTTCACACCTCACTATAGTAAACGAACTACTATCGTGTGACGATTGGTCCAGTACTGCAAGACCCTCCACTAATATGTTTATGCTCATGCAAGTTATTTCCGATCTAAGTGTAACACCCTTTTTTTGACAGCTTGAATTTGACTAAGGAATGAGTTCGATGAAATGCAATGAGATCGAGGAATTTTACTAGCGTTCGATGAACGTCGAACGAAGGTCGACGAATAGTAAGTTCGAACGATTGTGTTGAGCTCGACAAAGCATGAGATAAGCTCGACGAGAAGTTAAGTTCGATGATTTCCCATGAGCTCGATGATTTCTCGTGAGCTCGACGATTTCTCGTGAGCTCGACGAAAAGTCTGCTCGACGAAAAGTCTAGTTCGATGATTTAGCTGAGCTCGACGATCCAGCTGAGCTCGACGAAATTCGGCGATGTCGCCGAGGCATGAATGTCGTGTATGATAGCTTGAAAGCGGCCAGTGAGCGGCGGTTTTTGGGCCATTCCTTCGTGCTGATGAGGGTCGTGTGGCTGGGCTATAAACCGTGACCACCTAACCATAGAAGTGTGGAAGAAGGAAAGTATTATTTCCTTTTTACTCTCTCTCTTCATTTCATCTTGTCTACTCTTGTACGTGTTCTTGAGGATAGAATCGGGGCTGAAGCTTTCGATAGCTTGATGGAATATATTTGGTGAAGAGAAAGTAAGAGCTGGAGCTAGATTCATGAAGGGGAAATCTTCATGTGAATTTCCAGCTGGATAAAACTCAAACACCATGGCTCCAAAGAGAACTATAAGGGTAACGAGTTTCTCCCGGGCAAGTGAAGTCCTCAATATGCATACTTGCATGAATCCCCTCACAAAAAGGTGAAAAAGGGTGGATTCGAAAGGGTAAATCCCCATATATTTCTGCATTTAGATCCGAAAATGTAGAGTACGGAATAGGCATACTGTATGAAGCCCATCCAGACTGTTTGGTCTGGATTGGTGATGTTTTATGCTTTGCGTGCCGGAGAAGACTCCGTGAATTTGTGTAGATGTACATGTGGAAAATGTGAAAGTGGGTTTGCAGGTTACTGCTTGTTAGTACTAGAAGCAATTCCAGGAAATTACCCAAATGAATGAACACTTTTGAGAATTGTTGTTTGACCTGTCTCATGAGACCTGGGAGTTAATGTTTGGCCTGTCTCTATGAGACCTGGGAGACAATGTTTGAGAAAATGTGTATGTTGAGATGTGCATTACTTTATTATGCCATCATGTTAAGAACCTCTGAACGACTTGGTCATTTAGTTAAGTACCTCTGAATGGGCAGTCACTTGTCAAGTTAAGTACCTCTGAACGACGTGGTCGTTAAGTTAATGACCTCTGAATAAGTAAGTCAGTCATTAAGTTAATTACCTATGAACGACATGGTCGTCAAGTTAAGGACCTTTGAATGATAAAGTTAACCATTAAGTCTTGGACCTCTAAACGGTGGTGATACATGGGGAGTCATGTATATTGGAAAGGTGCCCTGAGTGCACGGGGCATGTGGTCGTTGGGCCCACGTCTGTGGTGAATGGTGCTTAAAGTGCAAATTATAAATACCACGATATAAGTATGATGCCTTATTTGTAGGGATTAAGAAATGCCGCCCCGAGTAAAGAGTGGGATCGTTATAAACGGGTCAGCAAAATGCTAACTGTTGCTTTGTTTGCAACATTTGGTGGGCCTTTTTGTGCAGATGCTGGAGAGCCAAGTGGAAAATAACGAGCTGAAGCCCATGTGCTGCGATTGGATTGCCCTTGAAAGCCCAAAAATGAACAATTACTATTTTCATGTGTGGCCGGCCCGCGTGCCGAAGTATGAAGCCACTTAATGTTAATTAAAACGGTTGTAATAAGGCTACGACCAAAACATGTGTTACATGTTGTAATGTTTATATCATTCCTATGGTATAGTGGACATTCCTTTTATGTTTGGGTTCATAAATTAAATACTTCCGCTAGAATGCTCTGAGTTCGGATACGTTCAGAATGAACATGGGTTTAGAATTCAACTAGTAACCTCCTTACATGTCCGTAGTATATGGCGTCGGGCCCCGACAGGACCTTCTGTCATATGCTATACGATGGCTGGGGGCGTTACAAAATTGGTATCAGATTCTTTTCTCGGTCTTTCTTCTTTGAATTTGTAGTCGAATTCTTTTAAGGGGTGGTGAGCACGTGTTTATGCGCTACCGTGATACCATAATTGAACCCATGAATGTCCACTTAGGACTGCAAATACACATGTTTGCAGAACTGGTATGTTCCTGTGATTGCTTTTGGCAATATTCATAGGTTCTTAATTGTGTGTTTACATTGTAGGCGACTCAATGTAGTGTGGGGAAGAAAGAACCCAACGATCGGTGGAGAGTAATGCACCTATTAAGGCTCCGACACCTCCTCTTTCTGCAGAAACTATACGATTAGTTGCTGAGGCTGTGTTTGCAATGTTGAATGCGCAACCTGGAGGTCAGGGACAACCTCCAATTCTTGCGAGGGTACAGGAACTGGTTAACGTGGTAGAGAACGTGGCGGTAAGACAAGTGGCTGTAGAGCTAGTGGCTGCAAGGCGAGCAGCAGAGATGAAAATGAAACACGTGATGAGTTTCAATCCCGCTGTGTTTATGGGTACGAGAACCCCTACACAAGCCGAAGATTGGCTCTCAAGAATAAAGAGGGTCCTGATGGCAACTGAAACAGAAGAGTGTAAAAAATTCATTGTGACTACCTTCTTGTTGGATGGTGAGGTAAGACTTTGGTGTGATGAGTTAGAGTTGCACCAGCTCACTGGTCATCCATTGAGCGAGATCTCACTAGAGGAGTTCTCAAGATGTTGTATTGCAAGATATGTTCCATCGGCTTAGTGGATCGCGATGGAAAATCAATTTCAAAGGCTAACTCAAGGCGAGAGGCTGGTGGATGACTACTTGCACGAGTTTATGTGATTGGAAGATATGCAGGATTTATGTTTGCAGATGAGGAATGGAAAACAAACAGGTTCTATGAAGGGTTGAGGGATGAATTGCGATTGCTTCTCTCAGGACTAATGACTCTGGGTTTTCTTACCTTGGTTAATACGGCCCGTTCCCTTGAACTTGATATAAAGCGTGTGCAGCGCAAGAATGACTTGGCAGGAAAGAAGCCAGAGTACAAGACACCGAGTTCTTCAAAATCTGGGTACAAATGGTGGAACTAGAAGACAAAAAATACTGCACCGGCTCCTTCTACGTTTACTTCAGGAGAAACTACAGAGAGAGGCCCTTACACATGTTATACATGTTGTAAGGTGGGTCATATAGCTAGGGATTGTTGGAGTGGCCCTCCAAAAGCGGAAAAAAAGATGGGTGAAACTTAAGAAGAAAAGGGAAAGGCAGTGGTGGAATCCTCTGTAACCCACTTACAGCCCCGAGTCTTTAATCTTGTCTAGAAGGAGGCCATAAAAAAAAGCAATGTGGTTACAGGTATGAGTTAAGATTCAGTTTTTACTATTTTCCATAATTAATACCTTGTATGTTACTTGTTTATAATTTGTTTATAATAGGCTTTGTCCTTATTTGGGAATGTCCGGCAAGAGCACTATTTGATAAAGGTGCTTCACATTCATTTCTATCTGAGGCCTTCATATGCGAATAAAAGTGCTTTCTCGTGTAGCGATTGATACTGTGAAGGTGTTGTTACCTAATGGATGCTTGATGCATGCAGATAGGTTTGTTTGATGGAGGTGCGGATAGGAAGCCCAGACTTTTGTTTGGAAGCGTCTGTCCTACCGATTTCAGAGTTTGATGTTATATTTGGTATGGCTTTGCTCTCGGAGTAGCGTGCCAACATTGATTGTAATTCTAAGGAAGTCTTACTGTGGCTAAATACTGAACGTGAGATGAAATTCGCGGGTATACGAGGAGTGGGCAAGATGTTGATGTCTACCATTCTAGTATTCAAAGTAGTTCAGAAGGGCGCGGAAATGTTTTTCACGCTATTAGAGGCTATTGAGCCAAAGCCCAGTATTGGAGACATTCCTGTAATATCGGAGTTTGCAGATGTCTTTCCGAAGGATCTACCTAGGCTTCCACCCCAGCGTGAGATCGACTTCTATATTGAGTTGGTGCAAGGTGAGAAACCTGTGGCCCGCTCACCGTACCGTATGGCACCAAAGGAGTTGGCAGTATTAAAAGTTCAGTTATAAGAGTTGCTAGAGCAAGGCTTTATTCGTACAAGTATGTCACTGTGGAGTGCACCAGTTCTATTTGTGAAAAAGTAGGATGGAAGCTTGCATCTATACATAGATTATCGTTAGCTAAACAAGCTTACAGAAAAGAACAATTATCAAATTTCTCAAATCAATGATTTATTTGATCAATTGGTCTTTTCAACTGTTTATTCGAAGTTGGATTAAAAGTCCGGCTACTGACAGTTGAGGATTTGGGAGAGTGATATCCCCAAGACTGCATTTGGAACACGCTATAGGCATTATGAGTTTACAGTCATGCCTTTTGGACTCATGAATGCGCCATCAGTCTTTATGGATCTCATGCACAGAACCTTTAGGGAGTATTTAGACCTGTTTGTGATCGTCTTCATCGATGACATATTGGTATACTATCAATCTGAGGAAGAGCATGCGAAATATTTGAGAATGGTTTTGTACACGCTAAGGAGGAATCGCCTCTATGCCAAATTCTAAAAGAGTGAGTTTTGGTTATCTTTAGTGGCTTTTCTTGGTCATGCCATAAGTGGAGAGGGGATTGCTATAGACCCGATAAAGGTTGTTGTGATACGAGAGAGGCCTATACTTTCTTCAGTAGTGGAAGTCAGGAGTATTCTAGGACTTGCCGGTTACTATAGGCGCTTCATAGAGGGATTTTCAAAGATTGCTTTACCTCTCACGACATTGACAAGAAAGAATCAAAAGTTTGTATGGACACCGAGTGCGAGAAGGCTTTTGATGAGTTAAAGAGTTGGCTGACCAAAACACCGGTATTATGTACGCCATGTGTTTCAGAAGTCTTTGAGATTTATAGTGATGCATCTGGGAGCGGCTTAGGATGTTTTCTTTTGCAATTCGGGCATGTGATTGCTTATGGCTCTCACCAGCTTAAATTGCTTGAGAGGAATTATTTGGTGCACGATCTTAAATTGGCACCCGTGATATTTTCTCTTAAATTATGGCGACACTATTAATATGGCGTGAAGATTGACATCTTTACGGACCATCAGAGCCTAAAGTATTTCATAGATAAGAAAGATCTTATTATGCAACAACGGAGGTGGATGGAGTTCCTTGGGGACTACACATTTGAGATTCATTATACTCCCAGAAAGGGAAATGTCGTCGCTGATGCATTAAGTCACAAAACTCCAACACGAGAAAACTTGTTACAAATGCATGATGAGCGTCTGATTCGTGAGTTGGAAAGTTTGGATATATCTTGTGTTGACAAGGGAATGAGTTACGAGGTATGCTTGAACTGGATAGAGGTGCAATATAACCTTGCGAACAGAATTCATCAAGCTTTAGAGTTAGACGAAAGCATGAAGCGTTACATGGAAGAGATAAAGGATGGGTCAAATTCCAAATTCTCTATAGACGACAGTCTTTTGCAAAAAGACGATCGATTGTACGTACCCAAAGTTCGAACTTTGTGGGAGGAGTTGATGTACGAGGCACATTTTACAAAGTACTCAATCCACCCGGGGAGAACTAAAATGTTCAAGGATATGAAGAAGCTGTTCTGGTGGCCAGACATGAAGAAAAATAATGCACATTATGTGGCGAAATGTCAAACTTGTGCCTTAGTAAAATCCGAGTGCCAGAATCTAGGAGGATTCTTGAAATCTTTGCCTATACCGGAGTGGAAGTTTGATGAAATTTCCATGGATTTTGTTCATGGTTTACCGAGATCGCAAAATGGAAATGACTCTATTTGGGTGGTTGTAGATCGGCTAACAAAGGTGTCACACTTTATTCCAAATATGAAAGAGGATTCGGTAGAAAAGCTAGCAAAATTATATGTTGACAATATAATACGAGCGCACGGTGTACCCCGTAGCATCATGAGTGACCGAGATGGGCGATTTACATCAAATGATTAGAGGCTAATCCATCAGTTATTGGGGACTAAGTTAAAGTTCAGCACGACCTTTCATCCACAAACGGATGGTCAGACTGAAAGAACCAACAAAACTATGGAGGATATGCTCCGAATGTGCGCCCTAGATTTCAGAAAGAGGTGGGAAGACCATCTCTATATGATAGAGTTTTCCTACAACAATAGCTATCAGGCTAGTATAAAGATGGCGCCCTTTGAAGCCTTATATGGTAGGAAGTGCCGTTCTCTATTACCATGGGAGGAAACAGGCGAATCTAAATTGTATAACCATAAGGAAGTTGAAGATACAAATTCAACAATACGCATTATTCGAGATAGGCTACTAATAGCCCAAGACAGACATGCAAAGTACTATAATGGAAAACACCGAAACGTGGAGTTTGCGGTGGGTGATTGAGTGTACTTAAAAATAAAAACATTCAAGGGAGTGTCTAGGATTTGGCACTTGAAAAGTTAAGTCCGAGGTATTTGGGTCCATTTGAAGTGATTGAAATATTTGGAGAAGATGTCTATCGGCTCAATCTATCTGCAGAATTGATTGGTTTGCACGATGTATTTTATATATCGGTGCTACGGAAAGCTATGAAAGAGCCAACACAAGTGATTGCGCATAATCAAGTATCGATCGATAGCGGGCTAACAATGAAAGTTAGTCCCATTCTGATCGAGGACACGATGATCAATCAATTGAGAAAAAGATAATCGGGATGGTCAAAGTCCGGTGGGACAACTATGGTCATGAGGAGATATGATGGGAATGAGAGCAAACCATGCATGAGGACTATCCTGAATAGTTTGTCTAAAATTGTGACAGTAAATTTCTTACTGTTTTCCTGAATTTGTTGTTTGTCACAACAAGTTTCTGGCTATTTTTCCTAGAGGAATCAATATTTGTTGTAACATTATGGTTGTTATTTTCCTTATAGCTGTGTGCTAATTTCAGGACGAAATTATTGTAAGGAGGGGAGGGTTGTAACACCCTGTTTTTGACAGCCTGAATTTGACTGAGGATTGAGTTCGATGAAATGCAGTGAGATCGATGATTTTTACCTGCGTTCGACAAACGTCGAACGCAGGTCGACGAATAGTCAGTTCGACCGATTGTGTTGAGCTCGACGAAACGTAAGCTGAGCTTGATGAAAATTTAAGTTCGACGATTTCCCGTGAGCTCGAAGATTTCCCGTGAGCTCGACTATTTCTCGTGAGCTCGACGAAAATTCAGCTCGACGAAAAGTTGAGTTCGACGATTTAGCAGAGCTCGACGAAATTCGGCGATGTCACCGAGGCATGAATGTCGTGTCTAATAGCTGGAAAGCGGCCAGTGAGCAGCGGTTTCTTGGTTGTTCGTTCGTGTTGATGAGGATCGTATGGCTAGGCTGTAAACCATGACCACCTAACCAGAGAAGTGTGGAAGAAGGAAAGTATTATTTCCTTTTTACCCTCCCTATTCATTTTATCTTGTCTACTCTTGTGCGTGATCTTGAGGAGAGAATCGGGGCTGAAGCTTATTATAGCTTGCTGGAATATATTTGGTGAAGAGAAAGTAAGAGCTAGAGCTAGATTCGTAAAGAGGAAATCTTCCTGTGCATTTCCAACTGGATAAAACTCAAACACCGTGGCTCCAAAGAGAACTACAAGGGTAACGAGTTTCTCCCGGATAAGTGAAGTCCTCAATATGCATACTTGCATGATTCCTCTAACCAAAAGGTGAAAAAGGGTGGATTCAAAAGGGTAAATCCCCATATATTTCTTCATTTAGATCCAGAAATGTAGAGTACGGAATATGCATACTGTGTGAAGCCCATCCAGACAGGTTTATCTGGATTGGTAATGTTTTATGCTTTGCGTGCCGGAGAAGACTCCGTGAATATGTGTAGATGTACACATGGAAAATTTGAAAGTGGGTGTGCAGGTTATTTGCATGTTAGTACTGGAAGAAATTCCAGGAAATTACCTAAATGAATGAACAATTTTGAGAATTGTTGTTTGACCTATCTCATGAGACCTGGGGGTCAATGTTTGGTCTGTCTCTATGAGATCTAGGGGTCAATGTTTGAGAAAATGTGTATGTTGAGATGTGTGTGACTTTACTGTGCCATCATGTTAAGGACCTCTGAACGATATGGTCGTTAAGTTAAGTACCTCTGAATGGGCAGTCACTTATCAAGTTAAGTACCTCTGTACGACACGGTCGTTAAGTTAAGGACATCTGAATGAGTAAGTCAGTCGTTAAGTTAATTACCTCTGAACGACATGGTCATCAAGTTAAGGACCTCTGAACGACAAAGTTAACCGTTAAGTCTTGGACCTCTAAACATGTGTTAATTAAAATAGTTGTAATAAGGCTACGGCCAAAACATTTGTTACATGTTGTTTTGTTTATATCATTCTTGTGGTATAGTGGACATTCCTTTTATGTTTGAGTTCATAAATTAAATACTTCTGCTAGAATGATCTGAGGTAGGATACGTTCGGATTAACATGGGTTTGGAATTCAACTAGTAACCTCCTTACCTGTCCGTAGTATATGGCGTCGGTCCCCTGCTGGACCTTCTGTCATATGCTATATGACGGTTGGGGGCGTTACACTGAGCTTCCAGCTCACAGGACTGAACCCATCCTATAACCAAACATCCGAGCCTCCAGCTCGCAGGACTAAAACTCGTCCTGTATCCCTCCAACCCTATGTGGGTGAGTTTTCCATATCATTCCCTTAACCTATTAGACTACTTTTGTCTAATTCTTGTTACACAGCAATTTAGGGTTAGTCCTTGGACTACCCAAGGCATACCCGGTGATGGGTTCTCGGGGGCACTAGAACTACAATGGGCTGAAGCCCAAAGCTCACTTTCTCAAGGATACTTACTTTTATTGGTGTCTACCCATTATTAATACCCCCATCCCAATATTTCTCTTGAGTAGACCTAATGGTTTAAGGTACTTATTGGGGAGGACGACGATCTTTCGCCGGCCCTCGTTATAATTTCTCTCCTTGTGACTTGCACTCTAACACTCGTTACTATATAGCGACATAATTGAGACTCCAAGCAGGGATTCAACTCCACAATACACCTCTCAATCCAACCATCTATCATTTTCCTGTGGGTCTTAATATTACACGTCACTTTTTCTAAGCACAACCCTTGACCTAATTCTAACCCAAATGAGATGACTTCCAACTCCTCGGTCCAATAGCCCCTAACTATTTATCATAGGTTTTTCATTTGCATGATATTAACCCTTCAGAATTTCATCAACTTTCTAATTGTTTTGGACCATAAATTAAATAATTTAATTAAGTGACCGGGTCACTTTGTACATGAACTACTATATCCAATGGGCCATGATATCCAAGTAAATTACCTGGAGTTCATCTCGGTTGACCATGACTGTTCACCAAGAATCCTAATTTTTTCATTTGATTTACCATTCATTTTCTATTTATGATTAAATCCACAATTATTCCATTTTCCAAATGTAGTACCTAAAATATTCAACCAAAAATTCATGGAAAATTACTTGTGATCAATATTGTCATAATAATACTCAAGACATAAATTCATAATCCTAACAAGTGATTTGACCTAAAATAATTGCATGTGTACAATATTACCAAAATGCCACTATTAAGGTTTTAGCATAATTAATCATCCAAAAATTCTTAAATAAATATACATGGGTTTATATCACAGAAATAAGAGACTGTGCAGTTTTCCATAAATTTTCAAATAGTATTACCCCTACTTTTGATTTAAATCTCAAAAGGGTAAAATTGTAAATCTACTAACTACACAAGATATAATTGTAAAACAAACTCATAACTTTTTCTAGAGATGTAAAATGTCATATTAGGGCTTGTATCAAATTTTAAAATCTTACGAGGTTAGTAGACCTATATCTCATTTTATTTCTAAAATAGCCTATTTTCCAATAATTAAAAATAATGGGTTTTTTAATCCCAAAAATCTCAATCTTTCTATGAGAGGTGTAATTCATCCCTATAAGCCTCTGTCCAAAATCCAATGGACATGCATTGGGCCAAATGGGCTAACTTCCCTCTTTCTCATTTTTACTATTGGAAAACCATTTTCAATCTACCTCCACCATGCATTTTGGATTTCCCCAACACGTTGAGGTCCAAATGATCTGAAACCTTTACGATGGTCATATAACTACCCAATGGCCATGCCGACCAATTTTGGGGGCATTTGGATAAGGGGATCTCCCTATATTCCTTTTATTTAATAAATAAAATTTCTTAAAAAAACGATAAAAAAATACCCTCAAAAAAATCTTATTTTTGGGCAGGGCCTAAGTCTAACATAAGCACTTGCATGACTTAAATTTCATTGCATGTGGACTTAGGGTTTGTCCTAGGCATCCATTTGAAATTATGCCCTAGTACAGGAGCAGTCCTAGGAGAATGACCCTACAAGGAGCTATAGAGCTCAAAATTACAAGCTTACGGTATCAAATTAATGGCGAGACCTAAACCTACCTTTTTCATGTTGATTGTTTTCTCTGAATAGGACTCTAGAAGGCCTGATATAAGCATGAAATGTGCTGTATAAAATGTGACAGTAAATTAAATAACATATAGTTTAATACATATTAAATGGACGACATCCGTTCATCTTCCTCACCCAGCTGATGGTCCAGGTCATCCTTACCTGTACCAGCTAGATCTTGCATTTGCCGGCATTCTAGCTACCGCAACTGCCGACGATTGTCTCCACCACCTCCATTGAGGTGGTGGTTAGCGTTTACCGGCGATATGGCTGCTGGAGGAGGCTCCTCCACAGAACCCAAGCAAGAAGAAAAGCTCGGTTTATCTTCCTCTTTCTCACATGGCATCAGGCTCAGTTAAGCCCGATATTTCTCCTAGTGGATCTAGAAAACTAGCACAGAGGGAGGGGAGGAGAAACAGACCTGTAGACGCGCTTGGTGGCAGGATTGGTGGCGGCGAGCAATGGCCGACAATGTCTCCGACGAACTTACTTATTTCCTAGTTTATCCGGCTATATCCTTGCTCCAGCTATTGATTTACACTCCTCTTGGATTACTGAAGGTGATGGTGGGGTGGAATGGAGGTGAGGTTGTCTGGTTTAAGGACTTTGAAAAGGAGGAGAGGCTAGGAGTGGCGGGGCATGGCTGGCCGTCCTTGAGCATGGTTCCTCCTTATCTCCACGTGTCACAAAAGTATTGGACCGTCCAATTATTACTTTAATTAAGTATTGATTGAAAGGACCGGGTCCAATAGGTCAATTGGCGCTTATCCCAAAACCAATTTTGCCCATATACATGTGAACCAACCAACACAGTTTTTCAGCCCGAAAAATACTCTTAAGTCCAAAAGCGTTGAGTGGTGTTGACACCACTCAATGCCAACAACATTCTAGAAATTTCTAAGTCAAAAGAGTTGAGTGGAACTGAAACCACTAAACGCCTACAACTTCTAGAATCTTATCTAAGTTAAGGCATTGAGTGGCGTTGAGACCACTCATCGCCGCGTTGAGTGGCGTTGAGACACTCAACGCCGCGTTAAGACTAATCAACGCCGCGTTGAGTGGCATTGTGACCACTCAATGCCTACAACTTTCTGAATCTTTTCCAAGTTAAGGCGTTGAGACAACTCAATACCACATTGAGTGGCGTTGAGACCACTCAACACCAACATCCTCTTGAATCTTTCTAAGTTAAGGCATTGAGTGGCGTTGAGACCACTCAATGCCGCGTTTAGTGGCATTGAGACCACTCAACACCAACATCGTCCTAAATCTTTTTTAAGTTAAGGCATTGAGTGGCGTTGAGACCACTCAATGCCGTGTTAAGTGGCATTGAGACCACTCAACTCCAACATCCTCCTGAATCTTTTCTATGTTAAGGTGTTGAGTGGCGTTGAGACCACTCAACGCCAACATCTTCCTAAATATTTTCTAAGTTAAGGCATTGAGTGGCGTTGAGACCACTCAAAGCTAACATCATCCAACAGAGTTTAAGTTAAAAGCGTTGAGTGACGTCGAGTTCAATCGACACTTCGTCAAATGGCGTTGCGATCACTCGATGCCTAAAGTTTTCAGAATATTTTCTAAGTTAAATTCGTCGAGTGGTGTTGAGTCCACTCAACACACTCGACTCTTTGTCGAATGGCGTCAAGTTCACTTGACGCTTTCCGAGCCTGAGTCAATTCTCCTGACTTGAAATGCGTACGAGGGGCCTAGCGTGAAATGGGATGTTATAAATCCCAATAAACAAAAAAATAGTTTCGTCCTCGAAATTCAAGTTCGGGTCTACGAGGTTTCTATGCACAAGAATTTTAAGGATTTTAAGCATAATTAAAATATACCTAAGGAGAAATGCCTCAGGTATCGTTCACGCATCAGATCCATTGGCTCCCAGGCGTGCTCCTCCCATCCGTGGTTGGACCATAACACCTTGACCAAGGGAACCTTCTTCTTCTGCAGTACTCGAGTCACTGTATCATCGATCCGGATTGGCTCTAAACTTACCGATCTATCCGGTGCAACCAGGCCTGCTATAGTGGTAATATGCTGCTCAGGCCGAAGGAGAGCTTTCCGAAGTGATGAGACGTGGAAGATGTCGTGAAAAGTCCCTAACTCTAGCGGCAGCTCCAACCTATAAGCCAAAGGACCGATCTGCTCTAGGATCAAGTATGGTCCCATAAATTAAGGGTTGAGCTTCTTGTGCCTCCGCACCCGCGAGACACCATGCACCAGACGTATCTTCAAGAACACCCTGTCACCAACCTGGAACTCCACGTTCCAATGCCTCACTTCGTTGTACATGGCCTGCCTACTCTGTGCCTCCAACATCCAATCCCTAATCAGCCATATTTGAGCATCCTTATCCTCAATATAGTCTGATCCAAGTGCCCTGGGGTCCTCATCCTGGACCCAAGATAGTGGTGTTTGGCACTTCCTTCTGTATAGGGCCTCTTATGGTGCAATCCCAATGCTTTCCTGGTGACTGTTGTTGTTGGAGAATTCAACCAAGGGCAACAGTCTCTCCCATGGCTTCCCTGTGTCCAGTATACAAAAATGCAACAAATCTTCCATAGTCCGGTTGGTCCGCTCTGTCTGGCCATCGGTCTACGGATGGAAAGAGGTAGCATGACAAATTTATTTGGCAGAGCTCTCAGGAAGGTACCACGTGGCAATAGAAATACCACGTGGCAGTAGCGTTAGGCGTCGAGAGTGTCGAGAGCGGCGCGTCGATGCGATGCATCGTCTACTACATGACGGTAGGTTGTTATCACGCGGTAGTAGAAAGGCTGATTTATTTGGCAAAGCTCTGTATGAGCTACTGCCTAGCGGTAGGGCTAGCGCTGGCAATAGCTGTGCTTTTGTAATTTGTGTGCCGGTTACGAGACGAACCAGCTATCGTTCAACAATAGTTAGTTATCGCGGAGCGATAGCAGAGTAGTTATGATGTGGTCATGTGTTAGCGTGTATTTGGAGTTTTTGAATGGTGTCTCGCAGGACAAGCTAACGCTTGAGCTACCACACGGCGGTAATGCACGTAAACCTAAATCTAGAGCCAATCATGGCCGTTCGCTAGTTTTTGATTGAGATCCGACGGTGGGGTATCATCCTAAATGGTATAAGCCTGGGAAATGACGTTTCTTATTCATTTGATCCCAAGGCATTCTATTTCTAAGGGCTAGAGAGAAGGGAGAGTGAAGGAAGAGGAAGAAGAAGGATATCCCTCCATTATTGAAGCTTTGGAGCTTCGATTCACAAGCTGAGTTCGGATCCATCGGGGCAAGACCGTTGTGGTCATTTTCATCAAGCTAGATCTTCGTCGATGGCGCCAAAATGAACATCAAGGGTAACGATCGTTCTTCTTGGACATGTGAAGTCCTTTTTTTTGAAATGTGAGGGTAGATGCTCCACGAGCACGTGGATGCGGTTCTCCAGACGGGTAGATTGTTTGTATCCCCGTTGTCTTCACATTTAGAATCCAGAATCTAAGTACGAAATAGGCATGTTGTGTGAAGCCCATCCGGATAGGTTGGTATGGATTGGTGATGATTATATGTATGCCAGAGAAGACTCCGTGGTAAACGTGCAATTTTTGGAGTTACGGGGTGTGCAGGTTACTGCAGAGAGAGTATTGGAGAAGGACTACAAGAAAACAATTGTTTGGAGGGGAAGAAATGATTGTCTGTCCCCTACCGCGTGGCGGTATTGCTACCACCGGTGGTAGCTCTCAGTGAGCTTTGAGGCCTGTCGCTCGGAGACCTGGCCATTGTGAATTTGAGGCAAGTCTCTTGGAGACCCAGGGGCCATTGTGATGAGCTGAGAGTCCGAGGGGCCCATCTTAGGCAGATATGAGTGTCCGCCTTGGAACATAACGTGGTTACATATCGTGCACGGGCAAGGGAAGGTTGACCTACATCGTGGCTTGCGAGCTCGACGGTTTGAACAACGGGTTATGGCTGACTTATACCCACCTTATGGGGATTGTCTTAGAGTGAGTCAGTGGCTTGAATCTCAGCATGAGTTCTTGCCGTAGCATAGGGAGAGTCTTAGGGTTTAGGATAGAAAGACTAATGATCAGCAGGTGGGGCTTGAATCTCAGCACACCAAAGAGAATGCTCGTGGGTGAATCGTCCAGGTGAACAGTTTCGGGGTTTGGATCTCAGCACACCCATAATATGCCCTATGTGCACGTGATGTTTGGCCGATAGTGTCAACATCTTTGGTGATTAGTGCTTAAGTTGCACGCTTTGATTGTCATTATATATCTATGTTAAATGCCTACAAGGAAGGAGCACCGTCACCCCCAGTGAGGGGTGGGGTTGTTATAATTTGGTCAGCTAATGCTGACCATTGCTTTGTTTGCCACCTTCGGGGTGGAATGCGTTTGTGCACGTGCAGTTGGAGAGTCGAGCGGTAAATAACGGGCTAAAGCCCATGGTTGCTATGCCGGACCTCGAAAGCCAAAGCAAAGTTGTTTTTACTATTTCATGTGTGGCCGGCCTGCGTGACGAAGTTTGTAAAACACTATTATTTGAGGAAACGGTTGTAAGGCCTTAAGGTCATAACTATTTGTGTATTTATTTTATCATTCCTGTTTGGCTTAGTGGACATTAATATGGTTGGGTTCTAAACTTAATAATCTCATCTTCCGTTAGAATGCACTCTATGTTAGGATGCGCTTATAGATTATCGTATCAATATGTAAGTCCACTGACTGTCCATGGAATATGACATGGGTACCCGACCGGACCTTCTGTTAAATTATATGTGATGGATCGGGGTGTTACAATTTGGTATCAGATTCTGGTGTCGGTGATTCTTATTTGAATTCATGGGCGAATTCTTTTAAGCGGCGGTGAGCACATGTATGTGCGTCACCATTATAACACAAAAGGGCCCACGAATGTCCACTTAGGAATGAAAATACACATGTTTCAGGAAACTACATGTTCCTATATTTTCTTTTTGGCAATATATTTGGTCACTTAATTGGGTGTTTCACGATTTTAAGTGACTAGGAGTGGTGCAGAGCAATCCCAACGTCAGCACTCCATGGAGAGTTGTGTGCCTAATGATGTGCATGCGACCCCTCCTTCTACTGAGACCATACGATTGGTAGCCGAAGTGGTGTTTGCCATGATAAATGCCCAACCAGGGAGGCGAGTCAAGGCTCCTGCCCCTGAAGTGGGCCAGGTACCGCTTGGCGTAGCCAAACCTATCGTGGTAGATAAGGTAGAGGCAGAGCCTATAGTGTAAAGAAGAGCAACTGAAAAGCATCTCAAGCCTGCGATGAGCTTTAACCCTCTAGTGTTTATGGGGATGGGGACCCCAACGCAAGCTGAGGAATTGCTCTCTCGGGTTAAGAGAGTCATGTCAACAATGGAGACTAAGGAGTGGCAGAAAGTTACTATAGCCACATTCCTTTTTGACGACGAGGCGATATTTTGGTGGGATGAGTTAGAGTTACATCACTTTGTTGGGAGACAACTCACCAATATCTCGATTGATGAGTTCTCGAGATTGTTTCTTGCGTGATATATCCCTTCAACGTAGAAAATAGCTATGGAAAACAATTTTTAAAGGTTGACACAGGGTGACAGTAGTGTGGACGACTACTTAAATGAGTTCACGAGGTTGGAGCATTATGCAATCTCTACCTTTACTGATGAGGAGCGCAAGACCAACAGGTTCTATGAAGGACTGGACGACGATCTAAGGTTATTACTCTCGGGTCCAATGACACCGAGTTTTCTTACCTTGGTCAATACATCTCTATCCCTGGAGCAAGACATAAAACAGGTGTAGAATAAAAATAACTTAGCGCTAAAGAGGACAAAATGTAAGGTACCCAATTCATCGAAGTCTGGGTACCGAAAGTGGAACAAGAAGCCCAGATCTACTGGACCGACTTCTTCATCTGCTCCCTCTAAGGCAATGTCTGGGCAAAGAGGCACAATCTATTGTTATACTTGTGGCAAGCCGGGTCATATAGCCCGTGAATGTCGAAGTTTTCCTCCGAGGGCGGAGAAAAAGACGGGTGTGACCTATGCTGGGAAAGGGAAGGCGGTGGAATAAACCACATCCAGCTCAGAACCATTCCTTGAGCTAAAAATCAGAAGCTTGAGGTTAAAAATTCATCGAGCTCAGCTCGCAGTTCGTCGAGATCAGCTCACAGATCATCAAGCTCAGCTCACCATTCCTTGAGCTAAAACTTAGAGGCTTGAGATTCAGAATTCATCGAGCTCAGCTCGCAGTTTGTCGAGCTCAACTTATAGATCGTCGAGCTCAGCTCACCATTCCTTGAGCTAAAACTCAGTAGCTTGAGGTTCAGAATTCATCGAGCTCTGCTCAAAGTTCGTCAAGCTCAGCACATAGATCATCGAGCTCAGTTCTCCACTCATTGAGCTAAATTCAGAAGATTGTGGTTCAGAATTCGTCGAGCTCATCCCACTAATCGTTGAACGCAGTTCAACATTCATCGACCTAAAGTCAGACAAATTAACTAAGGCAAAACCGTTGAAACAGCTGAGACCGCTGAGAAGAAACCACTGAGACAGAAGACTATCAAATCTGAGAAGAACAAAGCGTTGAGACCGCGGAGAAGAAAGCACTGAGACAGAAGCTTGTCTCAGCTATAAAGAATAAACCACTGAGACTGCTGAGAAAGAACCACTGAGACATAGCCAGTGAAAATTCACAAGTACAGAAGCGCTGAGAGCCAAGACAAATGGTGTTGAGTGACTTAACATCACTCAATGCTTAATGAAGTTCTGGAATATTTTTTAAGTCCAGATGGTGATGACCACTATTGACATCATCAAAGTCAAATTACATAAAGTCGTTGCGGGAAAGCTGCAGTAGCGCTGAAAGCTTCTTTGTCCTTTTTTGAGGGAGGTGGCGCTCACCAATCCTTGGCAGGGCCCACTCTCAAATTGTGTCATTGATTCAAATCAATAAATATAAAAAGGGGAAATAAAAATGAATTAGGGTTAACAAAAATGAGAACAAAAGCAGAAAACAAAAGAGAGGTGGCTGGATTTCATCTTCTTCGACAAGCTTGAAAGTAAAGTCCAGCAGTGAAAGCCAGAAGGCAAAGATAGCTGAAGCTTCTTCCAGTTCAGCAAGATTGTTTCTTGAAGAACAATTTGGCTGATTCAATCTATCTTTAAGAGAAGTTAGCTTTGTAAAGGGGCAGTCGGCCTTCAACAGCAGATAGCTGCTCACCTGTGCAGTAAAGAAGAAGTTGATTGTAGAAGAAGACTCATCCCTTTTACAGCAAGTAGGCTGGAATGATATCTGCTCAGTCCAACAAGGTAGACTAAGAGATTTATATCTGAGTCAGTTGTTTTATTTTTACTAAACATTTTGTATAAAATCCTGTAGGATTCAGAATATTTAAATCTAAGCTATAGGTTACTAATTTGTCACTAAGGTAGGTGCCCTGCTGGGTTACTGAGGAAGGATCCACGTGTGGATCTGAGAGTAGGGCTGTCCACCCAGCCTGAGTAGTTGGCCTTAGTGATAAGGCTGAGGTAGGTGACTGTTGAGACACTGAGCTATAGGTGACAAGTGTATCACTGAGTGTAGGTCTTGGAGGAGAATGAGTGTAGGGCCTTTGGCCTGATCTAGGTGATAAATTTGTCACTGAGCTGTAGGTGCCTGGAAGGGCACTAAGGTAGGTACCAAGAAGGGTACTCAGCTTTAGGAGTGCTACAATACTCTGAGAGATGGGCCTTGTGACTGAAGTTGTAGGGCAATTTGTGCCTGAGCTGTAAGCCTTAGAGATAAGGCTGAGGTAGGTAGTTTGAGGACCACTGAGCTGTAGGAGCACTGCAGGGCTCTGAGCTAGGAACCCTTGTGGCTCTGAAGAGAACCTGAGTGTACTGCTGAGGGCCTAGAGTGTAAGCTCTGAGGAACATTTTGGTGGAGTTTGTGCCTTGTCTAACATAGGTTAGAAAGGTGGGATGGAAAGTGGATGTAACCAATTGGGGAACCACTATAAATACTTGTGTGCTGTGCTGTGTTGCTTATTCCTTATTTTTATTGCAGGTAGTAAGGACAAGCTCTAGATCACTTAGTTTACAAACAACAAAAAGACTAAAGCAATTTCAAAAGCCTATTCACCTCCCCCTCTAGGTGACTAGATAACCTTGAAGTAATAACTTTCAAGTGGTATCAGAGGGAGTTTGCTCAAAAAAGATTTAACAATCTGAGTATACCTCCAAGGTTAGCTATAAGATATAAGTATGGGGTTAGGAATGAACTATAAGGATATAGGGGCCATGAAACTACCAATCTGCAGGAAGGAAGGATTTGTCCTTTAGAAGCAAAGGGTCAGACTGTTCATGGACGCATCTAACCCTAGGATCTATGTAACAGTTGTGGAAGGTCCTTTTATCCCCACAAAGGCTTCCACCATAGATCCAAATCTGATAGTGCCCAAGGCATATATAGAGATTGATAGAGATGAGGGAGTGTTGTCTACCATGGACAAGAGGGAACAAAATATCATAGCCAGTGCCATTGATGACTCAACCTTCCAAAATCTTATACACTACAAGACCACCAAGGAAATTAGGGACACACTTGTGGTCTATATGGAATGCTCTGAGGAAGTTAGAGATGATAGGAAGTCTATGCTCAACCAAGAGTATGAGGCTTTCAGACAAAGCAAATCTGAAAAGATGGCTGACTGCTTTGAAAGGTTCTTTAGGACAGTCAATGAACTAAGAACCTTTGGTAAGGTATTCAACAACTATGAGCTGAATGACAAGTTCCTTAGATCTCTCACTAGATATTGGGACACCAAGATTTGTGCCACTAGGGAAATGGCTAAGCTGGCAGACACTTCTCCACCAACTCTCTTTGAAAAGTTGTTATCCTATGAAATGCAGTTGGATGCTAGACTAGAAGAGGAGAAGAGCAGCCAATCCAAGTCTAAAGATAAGTTTGTAGCATTCAAGGCAGAAGCCCCAACAAGGAGCAGAAGAAAGACTCCCTCACCACCAAGGAGGGAAGCTGAATCAAGCACAGAAATATCTGAGTCAAGCTCATCAGACAACCACATGTCTGATAAAGATTTAGCTGCCTTTTCTAGGCAATTTCATAAGTTCACGAAGAAGAAGGATTGGAGGAGCAGGCAATCTTCATCCTCTTATCATACAAAGTCATCAAAGGATGACAGGTATGTCCCTAGAACCAGTTAATAGATTTACTCTAATGTCATCTGTTATTGTTGCAGCAAGGATGGGCATGTCATTGCTATCTGCCCAGTCAAAAGAAAGGAAGAGGATTAGAAGAAGAAGAAAAAGCATCACCATCACCACAAGGACAAGATGAAGGAGAAGTCCTTTGTGGATAAGAAGGAGAGAAGCTGGATAGATTCTTCCTCCTCAGAATTTAAAGATGAAGAGGAAGAAGCCTATATAGGGATGATATATGTTGCTACAAATACAGAAGAAGAAGAAGAGGAATATCCTGCTGCCAGGATAGGAATTAGGGCCCCTATGTCACACTCAGACAGTGATAATGAGGAGGATGAAGAAAACTGTGGATGCTAGAAGCTGATTGCAATGACTGAAGAGGAAAGAAGTCAGGTAGATTCAGAATTAATCAAGGTTCAACCTATCTCCATTCCTTCATCTTCCTCTGAGTATGAAACCAATCCAAACACTGATGCATCTTCATCTTATGAAGAAGATTGCTCAGACTCTAAGACTAATGTCAATCAATTGATTGACAAGTATGGACTACTCCTAGATGCTCTAAGGAAGAGTAGAAATCTTGCCAAAAGGCAAGCAAAGGAGATTGAAGTCCTGAAGCCTTATAAAACTCTCTGTAAAAATAAATCTATTGAGTTTTATAAGAAGAGTCATGAGGTGTATTAACTCAAGAAAAGTCTTGAGTCTCAGACTAAGCTTCTAGAAGAGAAGAATAAGCATATCAGATATCTGGAAAAAAAGTTCACAGAGAGATTGGGAATTGTGATTAACCCTTCCCAGTCATAGGGTCAGTTGCCAAAAGCTATAACCTGCCAAGTCCCTGGGAAGCTGAGTATTAATCACACTAATCATCATTTCAAATCTGAATTCCCTAATAAGTTGACAGTATTTCAAAAGGTGAATTTACCTTCTAAAACTGTCAAGTTTGCACCTCCCCTTGAGGGCAACCAAATCTGTGCTCTACCAGTGGGGTAAAGACACATGATCTTAGAAGGAGTGTTTCTGTACACTCTAGCCATAAAGCTTATGATAAGCTCTTTAGATTTGGATCTAAATATCGTGTATCTAAAGGGATGAGAGAGACCACTAGATGTCAAGATCCAAAAATACAATTGGCCCATCTAGGACCAGCTATATTTAGTTCCTCAGCACCTTCATTCAGGAAGAAGGAATCAGCATCATACAATGCTTTTCCAGCAAAATCTAGAGCTGCTCACATCTCTCATGGACAGTAATTCTATGTTGTCCTGAAGAGAAGATACAACATTCATAAATGTTGGTGCTGTGGGAAGGTGGGCCACTTTGCCATTGATTATTGGCACAACCTGAATGTGGCTTGTAGATAGAAAGGTGCTCAGTCCAGACAAAGAGTTGGGCAAAAGTTTTTTAATCCTAACAAGAATGTAGGACCCAACTATTGTTGGGTGCCTAAGGGTAAATAAATTTCTTTTTGCAGGTAAGTCCAAATACCTGTCTACATAAGACTTCGTATTTGGACAATGGATGTTCCAGGCAAATGTATGGAACAAAATGATTGCTCAAGGAACATTCTCCAAGTAAGGCAATAAACAAAGGTTGAGGTTGTTAAGTGTGTAATCCTCAAAATCTAGAGGCAGTAAGCCTCAAGGTAAGTCTCTCTCTCTCTCTCTTGCATAGAGACTAGGTTTGAAAATTCATTAATAAAGTTAGATGTGCTTAGGATGAACCTAATCAAGCACACCAATTAGATAACAATGATTCAATTATCCTTCATAATTATCTACATTGTTAACTTATGTTGCCTTTTCTCTCAAGTCCAAATAACAAATAAATCAATGCATATTAAGGTTGCCAATAAAACTGACTAATTAGCATGTTAGGTCTCACTCATACTTAGAATTGATAAAATATCTATATAATGGTCTGAAAAATAGAATGTACATCCAGACAGTGAGGAAAGCCACAAATTAATAGGGAACTAATGATGTAGGCTACTGAGTTCGACACGGTGATGACTGAGGGATTCACACGCTCGCTTAATTATAATTACTATTACGCTCACACGAAGAATAAACACAGCCACTATGCAAGTTGCCACAATTAATTTAATAGGATTCGGTGGGGTTCGCTAGGCCCCTTAAGATAATATCAAAGCTATAGGCCAAGATCCTCTCAAGCGAAATGAATCCACACGGTTCGATCGAGCGTACGTTGTACCAAAAGAGACACCACCAAAATAAGGATTCGGATAACGGGTGGTTCTCTCCCAACGAAATAAAATGAGGGCCGCCACGCCTCACGAATTCAAATGGGAATCAAATATCAATAACAATAATTTAATAGATATTATCCACGAAAATTCTACCAATCACAAATCACACGATATGCTAAATGCCCAAAGAAAAGATCTAAGAGAGAACACACAAGAGTGGAGACGTTCGTTACCCAACCGGAATGGATGATTCCGATTTAACTCTCTTTGGATCGCTCCGTTCCGGATCCACCGAAAGCGTGCCGGTTGGAGGGAAACTCCAAGTTCTTCGTTGCCTTCCGACGCCGTTGAAGTTTCACAAGATTCACCACAAGCTTTGGCCGATTCTTCTCTTGGATTTGAAGATGGGGCTGATTTGGATCTCACCAAAGGAATCGGTTTTTGGGGAGAGGATATATGCAAGTGGTCGTCCTTCTTGAAGATGAAGAGGAGGGCTCGGTTTTTGGAGAGGGATTGAAGGTTATGGTTGATTATTGGAAAGGAGGAGGTGGAGGTAGAGAGGAGGCCAAAATAGGGAGAGAAAGAAGAGGGGTGGCCGGCGGCCAAGGAGGAGAGGGGGTAGGGGAGCCGAACTCCAAGAGGAAGAGGGAAGAGGGAAAACCAATTTAGGATTTCAATTTTATTTCATTCATTCACTAAATCAAAATCCAATACAACATAGCCTTATATAGGCTTTACAAAGACAAGGGTTATAAGCACCCCAAATGTGGCTAAACAAAGGCCAAAATGAAATGACAAATAATTAAAACTTTTGGCTAAACAAAGGCCAAAATGAAATGACAAATAATTAAAACTTTTGGCTAAACATTGGCCAAATAAAAACATCATTAAAATCTAAAATAATATTTAAAATGAAGCGGCGGAGATTTGACACGACATTGGCGGAGATGTTGACGCGGCCATCGCGGAGGATGTCGTGACAAATCTTCATCTCGAGGCGGCAAAGGAACATCAAGCTTGAGTCGGCACCCACATAAACCGGGTCACCATAATCATCTGGAAGGGGATCTTCTTCGGCAACATGACGTGGATCTTTGACATGTACCGGATCACCAACGTCGTCCAGTGGGGGACGCTCCAAGTCAACATGTCGGGGGATGGCGGCGCCATCAATCCTCCCCCTCTCAAAAATACTCATCACTGATGAGTAGTCCCGGGTATAATCGTTGAGGAAGAGGAACCTGCAAAGCAAAAGGTGGTCTTGGGGGGGACCTCACAGACGCATTAGACAAATAAGAACAAAGTATTTCCACAACGTCAACCAACATACTTCCGATGGAGACCAGAGAAGAGAACGATCCAAACAAACTATCACCACCCAACCCAATAGAAAGCAAAGTGGAATATGTAAACGGAGAGATAGACTTTTCAAGGGGCATAGAAACATGACGCGTAAAGTATGAAAAGTAGAAAATAGGAGCGATGCCCAAATCAATGGAAAATTCTACAAGAAATGTCATGCTACTAAATTCCATAAGATTCGCAAATAATGGACTGGCCGGTTCATAAATATTTCTGAGGTGCCCGGAGGCATCCGTTCAGGGACGAGACAAACCAAAACCTAATCACTTATATAACGGTAGGATACTCTCCAATTCCAACAAACAATCTTAGAACTGTGTGGGGAGAACCCATGTGCAACGTGACTTGCTTTAGCAGTGGGCAGTAATGGGACCAAGTCAGGCGGCACGGGTGCTATAAAAGCAGTGGTGAAATCAACGCCATACAACGTCGTAGTTTTATATTTTAACTTAAATTTAAATTTTAAAACGTCGTGAATAAAAGCTAACGGAAAACACTCATCACTATATATTGAACGGGGCGCTCCCGGATTTGACATTACGTGCGGGCAACACAACTTAACATTCACAACTACGTTCACTAGCGTGTGCGTGCACGAGTCATCAAAAGGCGGGGGATAAATGCGTGCGACCGGGCTTGGCAAATAAGTTTGTCGAGGGGACATCACGTCATAAGGCACCATCATCAAGGGACCACTAGTAATCCAATTCGAAACCTCAAAACACGGATTTGACTTCCAATAAAGATCATCCGGTCTCAACCCAATAAAGTCGTAAGAAAATTCAAACAGTGGATTCGCTCTTACGGAAAAATCATCTGACATGTCTTCTAAATCATGTGGGTAATCATGTATTTCAGATTCAGTGATCGGATCATAGATCGGCAACGCTATAACGAGATCAGGCTTTACAAACGGTAGAGAGTTAAAATCACATTCAAGTTTAGGTAAAGGAGTTAGCATTAGGGGATGCTCATCCGGTTCTACTTCAATATCGTATTCCAAAAGTTTAACTCTTTTAATAGAACAATCTTCCAACACATCAGTCCTGACATCAGGTACAGTGAAAATCTCAGAAATGGGCACTTTGATACATCTCAGACTAGAAATAGCAAGCTCATGTCCTAACAGATCGTCAAATGAATCACGACTGGGTAAGCTCTCAGCAGACTGTAACTCTTCTGACTCAGCTAGAATATCAATCGACTTAGGATCATCAAGAGGCTCCACAACAGTCAAAGGGGATGGCTCCAAAATGTCGACGAAAGGGAGTGGAGAGGGTTCCTCAAATGAGAAATCCTCATCCAAGTCACTCGGGTAACCAATCTCCTCATCGTCACTCATGTTGTCAACATTAACAGCATCGGCCTCAGTGACGGGCGTACTCGTAATCGCAAGCTCAGATACCATTTTCACGCTGATAGGAACACTCTCATAAACAGGAAAGGGTCCAGTGCCCAGGCGGGGAGAAATAAAATCATGAGACGTCCTCATACGGGAGTACGAGGGAACATGCTGGTTCGATGTAGGCAAAATCTTGGGTGATGACTCACTCAGATAATCAATAGACGGAGAACGGCAGTATGGAGGGTAATACTCATCCGTTAATAAATTCTTCATAATCTGCCAACCTATATGTGGGTCGACGGAGGGCATTCCTAAACGTCTTTCCTCATTGAGCCAGAAAGTATGGGCTCGACCAAATAAATGCAGTCTCGTAACGGGAATCCTGTGGGGATCCACAATACGATATTGCTCAAAATAATGCTCCATGTCGTTCACCCAACATAGAAACACTCGCGGTCCACCTAGCCCATCATATGTCGGAGCAGGAATCCTAACACGCCTAGAGGTGCGCGGTGTAACTTGATTAGCCTTTAGTTGGCCAATCAACCCCTTAATCTCTTCCACTACCGGACAATGGAAAGGCTTTCTATCGTTCATGACAGAACCTAAAGATTTCATTCGGGAAACGTGAACATCGTAGGCCATTTTTTGTTTTAATTTTCAGCGGGAAAATGGGGATAGACTACGCGGAGTAAGTGCACAAATACAAATAAATATAGTCTGATCCTGATTAATTTTCAAAGATAGATTTGTTCCCGCTAATATTTCAAAATAATATATATATATTTTTTGATAGTCTTGCTGGTAAAAATACGGAGATTATTAATTAAATTTTTTTTTTCTTATTTTTGCTGGAAAATAAGAAATTTAAGCCGCTATTGGCAGACCACAAAATTATTTTTTTTGTTTTAATTTGGAGAAAAATTTGAAATTTGAAATTTGAAATTTGAATTTTGAATTTTAAATTTTGAAATTTGAAATTTGAAATTTCGAAATTTGAAATTTGAAATATGAAATATGAAATTTTAATTTTGAATTTTGAAATTCAAAATTTGAATTTTGAATTTTGAATTTTGAATTTTGAATTTTGAAATTTCGAAATTTCGAAATTTGAAATTTGAAATTTGAAATTTGAAATTTGAATTTGAAATTTTGAAATTTGAAATTTGAAATTTTGAATTTTGAATTTTGAATTTTGAAATTCGAAATTCGAAATTTGAATTTTAAATTTTGAAATTTGAAATTTGAAATTTGAAATTTATATTTTCTTTAGCCTACCTAAAAATAGAAGGATGGTGCCGATTAGGAAATCGACAATAACCTCCCTCTGATACCAAATTGATGTAGGCTACTGAGTTCGACACGGTGATGACTGAGGGATTCACACGCTCGCTTAATTATAATTACTATTATGCTCACACGAAGAATAAACACAGCCACTACGCAAGTTGCCACAATTAATTTAATAGGATTCGGGGGGGGTTCGCTAGGCCCCTTAAGATAATATCAAGGCTATAGGCCAAGATCCTCTCAAGCGAAATGAATCCACACGGTTCGATCGAGCGTACGTTGTACAAAAAGAGACACCACCAAAATAAGGATTCAGATAACGGGTGGTTCTCTCCCAACGAAATAAAATGAGGGCCGCCACGCCTCACGAATTCAAATGGGAATCAAATATCAATAACAATAATTTAATAGATATTATCCACGAAAATTCTACCAATCACAAATCACACGATATGCTAAATGCCCAAAGAAAAGATCTAAGAGAGAACACACAAGAGTGGAGACGTTCGTTACCCAACTGGAATGGATGATTCCGATTTAACTCTCTTTGGATCGCTCCGTTCCGGATCCACCGAAAGCGTGCCGGTTGGAGGGAAAATCCAAGTTCTTCGTTGCCTTCCGACGCCGTTGAAGTTTCACAAGATTCACCACAAGCTTTGGCCGATTCTTCTCTTGGATTTGAAGATGGGGCTGATTTGGATCTCACCAAAGGAATCGGTTTTTGGGGAGAGGATATATGCAAGTGGTCAGCCTTCTTGAAGATGAAGAGGAGGGCTCGGTTTTTGGAGAGGGATTGAAGGTTATGGTTGATTATTGGAAAGGAGGAGGTGGAGGTAGAGAGGAGGCCGAAATAGGGAGAGAAAGGAGAGGGGTGGCCGGCGGCCAAGGAGGAGAGGGGGTAGGGGAGCCGAACTCCAAGAGGAAGAGGGAAGAGGGAAAACCAATTTAGGATTTCAATTTTATTTCATTCATTCACTAAATCAAAATCCAATACAACATAGCCTTATATAGGCTTTACAAAGACAAGGGTTATAAGCACCCCAAATGTGGCTAAACAAAGGCCAAAATGAAATGACAAATAATTAAAATTTTTGGCTAAACAAAGGCCAAAATGAAATGACAAATAATTAAAACTTTTGGCTAAACATTGGCCAAATAAAAACATCATTAAAATCTGAAATAATATTTAAAATGAAGCGGCGGAGATTTGACACGACATTGGCGGAGATGTTGACGCGGCCATGACGGAGGATGTCGTGACAAATCTTCATCTCGAGGCGACAAAGGAACATCAAGCTTGAGTCGGCACCCACATAAACCGGGTCACCATAATCATCTGGAAGGGGATCTTCTTCGGCAACATGACGTGGATCTTTGACATGTACCGGATCACCAACGTCGTCCAGTGGGGGACGCTCCAAGTCAACATGTCGGGGGATGGCGGCTCCATCAACTAAGTGCCCTGTATCATAATAGAAATCGTATAGCAAGCCGTAAAGTCTAAAAATGTTTAATTGGTTAGTCAAATGAAAAAGGTAATTAAAATTTTTCATTACATATATAAAGGCAACAAGAAATGAAAAGCCACATTGCTCTCAAAAGCCTTAACCTTAGACATCGACACCGAAACCCTCTCAGCGTCTTACTGCACTGACTCAATGGCGCCGAAGATCCCAAAGGAGCTCTAGGAGGGCTATGAAATTATGAAGAATGGATTCAGTCATGCCTCGCTAGAGATTAAGGAAGTATTAAGGATGATTGAGACCACGGGTTTGGAGTACACCCTTTATGAACCCTTAACCATTCTTAGAGAAGAGGTAGTGGAAATCTTCTCCAACATCAAGGTGTCGTCCTCTCAAAACTCACTGAAGTCTAAGATTGGGGACAACAAGATTAAGATAAATCCAAAAAGACTAGGCAAAGCCCTTCATCTACCCTTCGTAAACCCTAGCGAGGAAGAAGAACCCACCATCATGGATAGAAACAATGCTCTCAGGTGGTGTGAATACAGTGAGGCTAATCCTGGGTCTCTTAAGAGGAAATTCTTCAATCAGAGAGGCAAACTGCTGGCAGATATAGTAGGGAAAGCCCTCATCTGCAAACTGGATCACATGACACAATCTCCAGGTCAATGTTTGATATCATGACCAGGATAATCTTAAATAAGCAGACTTCTTCGTCATCAATCATCTACCAGATAATAGTAGATTGCCTACACACTCAGAACATTGGCAGAATTATTTCCTTATACCTAGTGAATACCTACTCTGATACATTAAAGCAAGAGAAAGGAGTGAAGTTTCACTACCTAAAATGAATGGACATAAAAACTTTGGACATATTCACTAGGGTCCTACCAATGAGCAAACCTTCAGCAATAAAGAACTCCTCTAGGGACACAAGGAAGAAACCTGATGAGGAGGAAAGAACTGCCAGCTCTAAACTAGAGCTTAGAACCTCCTCTCCAGTTAATGTTGGTCTACAGGTTGACTTATCACTCAGTCAAACCTTTGATAACTTCCAACTCCAAGTAAGTGATATGCATGTTGATAAAATCCATGCAAGTCCTAAGTCAGGACAAGTTTCAAAGAATGCTACTAAAGAAGTGATTGTTGCAGAAGATGAGGCAAACTTTGCTAATACTGATGATATAGCTGCAGTAGAAGTTATCCCTGGAACAAAAGATAATCATGAGCCTCCTGAGGCTTTAGATACTTATCTTGATGGGTCAAGCTCAGAAAAGAATGCACAATCTAAGGGGGAACATGATCAGATGGATCTGACAACTTTGGATCAATTAGTCAACAGAGTGGTTGAGTCTGCACCCACTATAGGTACTACCCATACCCTCTTATTTAATAGTGTTAAAACAACTTTAGCTAAGGAATTGTTTCCTTTAATAGGTGTTGTAGTTGAGGGGGAGTCCTCACAGGTCCCTGCTAAGGAAAATGTCCATCCTCTATTAAGCCAACCAACCACCACCCAAATCTCTAATGAGTTACTCCTAAATAATATCAAAGCACTCCTGGATGCCCAGACCACAACCCTCAATGAGTATGTTGACCAATCAGTTTCCAAATTGAGAGATGAACTGTCAACCAAAGTCAAGGAAAACAAAGAATAAATCTCTCATTTAAACAAACTGGTCACCAAATGGTTTGATAGGGCTGGAAATGCTGACATCAAACAAACTACCCTCATGAAATCCTTGGACACAAGCCAAAAACTCTTCACAGCTGACATATGATATGTCAAGAATTATATGAGTACAATTAATGAGGTGATCAAGGGTGCAGCAAATCATGTAAATCAGCATGTCACCAATGTTGCTTTCCACTCTATGAAGGAGGAACTACTTCTGAAAAATTAGTTCCTTGATGACAATTAGAGAATACTCCAATCCATATCAAGCAAATATGAATCCAACACCACTCTACTATAAAATACCATTTGTGATGAAGGCAGAAAGGGGGAGAGCAGCCATGCTTAGATAGCAGCACTCATTGAAGAACAAGCCTTTAATGTAATTCAAGGCACCATGGTGGCAACTCACCTGCCCCTCCTTGATAGAAAGAGGCAAGAGGACCTAGACTTCCTAGCACAAGCTAGAGCTGTACAGGATGCACAACTTGCTGCCAGAAGAAAGAGGGAAGGAACTCAAATGGCTGAAGAGTTCATGGCAAAGAAGAGAGTTGAGAACAAAGATGATCCAGATCATGAACAGCTAAGTGATGCCTCTTAATCCATCATTAGAAAAGCTTGGATAAACCATGGACAAATTTTAAAGAATATTTATAGTGTATATCATTCTGAGGAATGGATAAAGCATTTGGAAAGAAATTCCGTAAGGGAAAGAGTATTCAAAGAAAATCTGGTAAGGAAGAGCAATCCTAAGAAAATGCCTCCCATATATATTCCAAAGCTATTCCTTTACTTCAAGAGGTAGGAGAACAAATCTGAAAACTTGAAGAAGACAGCTGCTACCAAGGATGCTGATTCAAGTTCATCAAAGAAGAGCTGAGATGAGACTGCAAGACTTAGGGTTCTTTACATATGTAATCAATGTCTTGTAATGAATATCAACAGTGTAGCAATACAAAATCTTTATCAATGAAACTAAAATGAGTTGGCCCTGACTATATTGATGTGATAAATATGTAATGCAATTCTCATTTATTTATCTGTGATAAATGAATATGCTGTTCTTTCATAGATATCTTGTAATCACAAGTCTGCTACTGTTTCTTGGCTAAGTTAATGATTAGGAAGATCTTAATCATAATGTTTACCTTGTGAGTGATTAATAAAGCTATTGATGTTAACCACACTATTACATTGTTAATGACTGATAACTCACCAGTACTATTGGTTATTAAATCATAGTGTTAAGCCATCTCATCTAGGGGAAGTTATCCTATACTAGGATGGCTAGTTTTCATGATAATGTCTCATCAGGCCTATCATGATACTTTTTGTGTTAATGCACCTTAGCATGGATGAGTGTTCTGCCTTCTTCAAATAGGGGGAGATTGTTGGGAATTGTGCCCTACATTGTTCCTTAGGATTTGAAGAGGCATCACCAATCATGCTAAGGGGCATAATGTATTTGATGTGTGCTTGAGTTCATGCATACAGGTAGTCCATGATTGGACAGGTCAACAAGAAGAATATGTTGAAGAATTCAAATTTTGTCAAGCTCAGTTCAAAGTGTGGTTCTCAGATTTTGTCGAGCTCAACTCGCAGTTCGTCGAGCTCAACTCACAGATCGTCGAATTCAGCTCACCATTCCTTGAACTAAAACTCAGAAGCTTGAGGTTCAGAATTCATCGAGCTCAGCTCGCAGTTCGTCGAGTTCAGCTCACAGATTGTCGAGCTCAGCTAACCATTCCTTGAGCTAAAACTCAGAGGCTTGAGGTTCAGAATTCATCGAGCTCAGCTCACAGTTCGTCAAGCTCAGCTCACAGATCGTCGAGCTCAGCACACCATTCCTTGAGCTAAAACTCAGAAGCTTGAGGTTCAGAATTCATCGAGCTCAGCTCGCAGTTCGTCAAGCTCAGCACACAGATCGTTGAGCTCAGCTCTCCACACATTGAGCAAAATTCAGAAGCTTGAGGTTCAGAATTCGTCGAGCTCAGCCAACCGATCGTCGAATGCATTTCAGCATTCGTCGACCTAAAGTCAGACAAATTTACTAAGGCAAAACCACTGAGACAGCTGAGAAGAAACCACTGAGACAGAAGACTGTTACATTTGAGAAGAAGAAAGCATTGAGACCGTTGAGAAGAAAGTGCTGAGACAGAAGATTGTCTCAACTGTTAAGAAGAAACCGCTGAGACTACTGAGAAAGAATCACTGAGACAAAGCCAGCTGAAATTCATAAGTCCATAAGCACTGAGAGCCAAGACAGATGGCGTTGAGTGAATTAACATCATTCAACGCTTAATGAAGTTTTGGAATATTTTCTAAGTCCAGATGGTGATGACCACTGCTGATGTCATCAAGTAAAATTACATGAAGTTGTTCTGGGAAAGCTGTAGTAGCACCGAAAGCTACTTTGTGATTTTTTGATGGAGGTGACGCTCACCAATCCTTGGCTGGGCCCACTCTCAAATTGTGTCATATATTCAAATACACATATATAAAAAGGAGAAATAAAAGGCATTAGTGTTAATGAAAACGAGAACGCAAGCAGAAAATGAAAGAGAGGCGGCTGGACTTCATCTTATTTGACAAGCTTGAAAGCAAAGTCCAGTAGTGAAAGCTAGAAGGCAAAGATAGATGAAGCTTCTTCCTATTCAGCAAGATTGTTCCTTTAAGAACAAGTTGGCTGATTCAATCTATCATCAAGAGAAGTTAGCTATGTGAAGGGGCAGTCAGCCTTCAACAGTAGATAACTGCTTATCTGTGGAGCAAAGAAGAAGTTGGCTGTAGAAGAAGACACATCCCTTCTACAGCAAGTAGATTGGACTGATATCTGCTTAGTCCAGCAAGCTAGACTCAGAGATTTATCTCTGAGTTAGTTGTTTTATTTTTTACTTAAAATTTTGTATAAACTCCTGTAGGATTCAGTATATCTTAATCTGAGCTGTAGGTTACTAATTAGTCACTAAGGTAGGTGCCCTGCTTGGGTACTGAGGTAGGATCGAAGTGTGGATCTGAGGGTAGGGCTATCCTCCCAGCCTGAGTAGTAGGCCTTAGTGATAAGGCTGAGGTAGATGACTGTTGAGTTACTAAGCTATAGGTGACAAGTTTATCACTGAGTGTAGGTCTTGGAGGAGACTTAGTGTAGGGCCTTTGTCCTGAGGTAAGTGACAAATTTTTCACTGAGCTGTAGGTGCCTGGGAGGGCACTGAGGTAGGTACCTGGAAGGGTACTATACTGAGCTGTAGGAGTGCTGCAACACTCTGAGAGTAGTTCCTTTTGTCGGAAGTTGTAGGGTATTTTGTGCCTGAGCTATAGGCCTTAGAGATAAGGCTGAGGTAGGTGGTTTGAGGACCACTTATCTGTAGGAGCACAGCAGGGCTATGAGGTAGGAACCCTTCTGGTTTTGAGTAAGGTTCTGAAGAGAACCTACGTGTAATGCTGAGGTTCGGAGGTGTAAGCTCTGAGGAGCATTTTGGTGGAGTTTATGCCTTATCTAACATAAGTTAGAAAGGTGGGAGGGAAAGTGGATGTACCCAATTGAGGAACCACTATAAATACTTGTGTGATGTGCTATGTTACTTGTTCCTTCTTTTTATTGCAAGTACTAAGGACAAGCTCTAGATCACTTAGTTTATAAATAGCAAAAAGACAAAAGAAATTTCAAAGACCTATTCACCCCCTCTAGGTGACTAGCTAACCTTGAAGTAATAGCTTTCACATGGCGTGAGACACATATCGGTTTGGCCGAAGAGCGGACGATAATCGGTGGTTGACCTGGTTCAAAGTGGTTAAGTCGATGTCACCGGGCGGCGATAGCCAATGTAACCAAGCGATAATGCCAAAGTTGACCTGTCAACTCAAATCTTGGCCTTTGCTTTGTTTTGATGGATTAATCATGTGGCTAGGGTTAAACTAGATGTCACTTAAGTAGAGGGGTGTGGATTGAGGAGATCATTATTTCCTTCTTACTCTCTCTCCTCATTTCATCCTCTCCTTGAGAAAGGAAAGCTAAGGAAGAAGGCTGAGTTTGTGCTGGAGCTAAGGGCTGGGCTGAAGCTTGCATAGCTTGGAGAAGAAGATCTTATGGGTGAAATCAAGATCCGATACTAGATCCGTGAAGAGGAAAGCGACGTTCTCATTTCCAAATGGATAGAACGCTAACTCCATGGCTCTAAAATGAATTACAAGGGTAATTATTTTCTCCTTGATAAGTGAAGTCCTCAATACGCATACCTACATAGAAACCCTCACCAAAAAGTGGAAAAAGGTAGATTCCTTTGGGTCGATCAGTATGATCCCCATTTAATTTGCATATATATCCAGAAATGTGTATTACGGAATATGCATGCTATGTGAAGCCCATCCAAACAGGTTGGTCTGGATTGGTGATGCTTTATTTTGCGAACCAGAGAAGACTCTGCGTATAAAATGAGTAGGTTATTGGGTATACGGGTTTTGCTTGTGCAGTGGAGTAATAAGAAGTACTGTGAGTTGTTCTCTAGGAAAATACCCAAGAAATTCCACACTTTTTAGAAATGCTCAATATCGCCAGGCGATAGTGAGTATCATTGATGGCGATAGCTCTTGGTGAGCTATTTTGTTGTATGCTGTGAAATACCAGTATTTTTGGCACTGCAGGATGCTATAGGTTTGCTTGCTGGACTACTGTTCTAGTAATTACTTATGATTACGTAATTTTTGATTGTGAAGCCAGTCCTTGGATGACAGTGTGGCTATTATGAGCTGCAAGCTCTTAAAGGCCTTCATCTCGAATGGATAAGGGGAAGCCGACCCACGTCAGTCCAGGCATTGAATTGGCGATTTGAGCAATAAGTAAAATCTGAACTATCTCTGCGTTATCGATGTCTAACTTGAGTGCCTGGGATATTGGCTTTGTTAGGATTACATAATGAGAGTCTTGGGATGTACTCCATCAAGACTAAAGTCTCCGGTCGTAGGTCGTCGAGCATGAATGCTCAATGTTTAAGGTGGGGCCCCGAATTTCTGATACACCGATAATGTGCCCTAAGTCCACGGAGCGTCGGGCCGTGCGACCGACGTTTGTGATATATTGAAATGTGTGGTCATGCAATTTCATGTGATATATCTTTTTATATTGCATTTCTTGTAGGGAAGGAGAATCACCGCCCAAAGTAAGGGGTGAGGTCGTTATAAAATTGGTCAGCTAAAGCTGACCGTTGCCTTGTTTGCCACCCTCGTTGTGGATTGTCTCTGTGCAGGTGTTGGGGAGCCGAGTTGGAAATAGCGGGCTGAAGACCTTACTACTTTGTTGGCCCTCGAAGGCCAAGAGGAATAGTTTTACTGTTTTTATGTGTGGCTGACCTGCGCGCCGATGTATGCAAAGCACGCTTATGAAGTTTAACTGTAAGGCCTTAAGGACAAATGGTTTTGTGTATTTCTGTATACATTCCTGTGATATATAGATATGGTTGTTTATATATAGTGGACATTCATGTGTGATGAGTTCAATAATAACCCCTAAAGCTTCCGCTAGAATGCTCTGAGTTAGGATGCATATACTGGTTTTTGATATTAATAAGTAACGTCGCCGACTGTCTACAGAATATGACGTGGGGCCCCGGACGGACCCTCTGTTTTATTTCATGTGACGGACGGAGGTGTTATAATTTGGTATATGAGGTATGTTCTTACCGTTATAACAAAAATGAACTCACGAATGTCCACTTAGGAATGAAAATACACATGTTTGAGGAACCTGTGCATTCCTAATAGTTGTTGTTTGCTTCTGAGTTGTCGCTAAATTGTGTATTTTACACTTATAGGTGACTAGAAGTGGTGCGGGGCAGTCGGTGCCCCATCGTTCTATTGAGAGTGCGACACCTATTGAGGTATCCATTCCTCATCTCTCAAAAGAAATATCTCGGTGGATAGTGGATGTGGTCTTCGTAATGATCAAGGCCCAACCTGAACGGCAGGTACAACCCCTTGTCCCTCGGGTGGAGGTAATGCCGGTTGGTCTATTTGAGCAGATTTCCAGTAGAAGAGCATCCGCTCAGCCATTGAATATGTATTTGATGCAAGGACCGCACACGATCGAGGAGTACTTTCATGCATTTGTTGTGTTAAGACAACAAGCAGAGTTTCAGTTTGAAACTGAGAAGACGAAGATCAACCGGTTTTATGATGGTCTTCATCAGGAACTATGACTTTTGTTGTTGGGTCAAAAGTTAATGGGATTCCAGACATTAGTGCAGTCAGGTAGTTCGTTGGAGATGGACTTCGCCAAAGTCCACCAGACACCAGTAAACTGGATACCTAGTTTCTCCGAGTCGGGATATCAATGATGGAAGAAGTTAAAAATATCTGAAGCGACTCCTTCTCTAACGTCTGGAGCAGCGTCGGGACGAACCACTCTTGCGTGTTTTACATATGGCAAGAAAGGACATCTTGCCCGAGATTGTTGGGGTGGTGGCCGGAAGCCAAAGAAGTTTAAGGCTAGAGCAGGTGCAGGGCGAACTCCACGTACTTGCTACTTGTGTGGCAAAGAGTAAAATATGGCCCGAGACTGCAGAAATGGCCCCAAGATGACAACAAACTGAAAGAGAATATCGAGTTTATGTACATAATAACTGTGATCGTGTACTGTACATTTACTAGTATGTAATAATTTATGCAGTGTATGTTTTGCACATATAAACATGTTAGTCTTTTGATTGAGGCTTAATGTATTCCTTTTGTGCTTATATTTGTATAATAAATATAAGATTGGGATAAAATTGCCTTAAAAGTAGTAGTGAACGTTGATAGAAAGTTTGGTGTTATGGTGCTGTTGTGAAGTCATGCCGTTTAGATGGAAGCATCTGTGCTGGCAATAGTTATGTTTGATGTGATCCTAGGTATGAACAAGCTCGCGGAGCAGCGTACTGGTATAGATTACAACTCTAAGGAGGTCACACTGGGATTGAACATTGAACAATAGACTAAGTTCACTGGTATGAGAGGATCGAGCAAGATATTTATGTCTGCTCTCCAAGTAGCCAAGGCTGTTCGGAAGGGCGCAGAGTTATTCTTCACGCTTTTAGAGGCTGTTGAGATAAAGACCAGTTTGAGTGACATTCCGATTATATCGGAGTACGCAGATGTGTTTTCGAAGTATCTTCCGAGGTTACCTCTCCAATGAGAAATAGACTTTGCTCTCAAGTTGGTGCCAGGTGCGAAACCTGTGGCCCGCTCACCGTACTGAGTAGCGCCAAAGGAAGGCGGAACTTAAGGTTCGATTGCAAAAGCTGCTAGAGCAAGGATATATATGCCCAAGTATGTCACCTTGGAGCACACCGATTCTTTTTGTGAAAAATAAGGACGGAAGCTTGTGGCTGTGCATCGACTATCTAGAGCTGAACAAGTTAATAGAAAAGAATAAGTATCTGATTCCACAGATAGATCACTTGTTCGACCAACTGGTGGGATCAATGGTGTAATTGAAGTTTGATTTGATGTCTGGTTACTACCAGTTGAGGATTCGGGGATGTGATATTCCCAAGAAAGCATTTGGAACACGCTACGGTCATTACAAGTTCACAGTGATGTCATTTGTTCTATGTAATGCGCCATCGATGTTCATGGATATAATGCACCAAACATTCCGAGTGTACTTGTACTTATTTGTGATCGTCTTTATTGACGACATATTAGTGTACTCTTAGTCAGAAGAAGACCATGCAAACCATTTACGGAAGTTGTTGTTCACCCTGAGGAGGAACACGCTCTACGCCAAGTTATCGAAGTACGAGTTCTGGGTTTCGTCAGTGTCCTTTTTGGACATGTGGTTAGTGGAGAGGGCATTGTAGTGGATCCTGTGAAGATAGTTGCAATACGGGGGTGTCCAGTGTTGTCTTCTATAGCTGAAGTCTGGAGTTTCCTTGGACTGGCAGACTACTACAGGCGCTTCGTAGAGAACTTTTTATGAATTGCCTCGCCTCTCACCACACTAATGAGGAAAGAGCAGAAGTTTGCCTCGACGCCCGAGTGTGCGCGAGCTTTTGAAGAGCTGAAGAGTCGTTTGACCATGACGCTCATTTTGAGTTTGCCATATGGTACAGACAGCTATGAAATTTATAGTGATGCATCAGGGAGCGGCCTAAGATGCGTTCTTCTTCAGTTCAGAAAAGTGATAGCCTATGGCTCACGCCAGTTGAAAGTTCATGAGCGAAACTATCCCGTCCACGACTTGGAGTTGGTGGTAGTCATTTTTGCACTTAAACTGTGGCATCATTACTTATATGGAGTGAAAGATGATATATTCACGGACCATAAGAGCATGAAATATCTTATGGATCAAAAGGATCTCTATATGCGACAGCGGAGGTGGATAGAGTTCCTCGGGGACTACACCTTCGAAATACACTATACTCCCGGGAAGGGAAACGTGGTCGCAGATGCCTTGAGTCGTAGGACTCCGACAAGGGGAAATTGGTTGCAGAAGCATGATGAGTGTCTGATCCAGGAGCTGGAACCTTTAGTTATTTCTTGTGTTGACAAGAATTCCACTACTAATGTGTGTGATGCAGGCCCATGGTTTCGACGGATTAAATACTACGCGTTCTTAGGTTCGGTAATTATATTAATTACGTAGCGAGCAATATTTCTCTAAAAACAATTCTAGCGATGAATCCAACCATATAGCAATGCACAACGCAAAGGGTCGCTACCCCTTATATAGATTGAATAAGGGATAATGGCCAATGTTCTCTCAAGCGAATAGGACCTACCCATTCCGGACAATTAACAATTCAAAATAAAATTATACGCAAACATTCACAATTCCAATACGAAAGGATCCAGACTAAAATAGAGATTTAAAATAAAGTCCAAATCAATCCCAAAAATTAATTAATATGAGGGTATACAAAATCACCTGAACTCAAGGGGAAATCATGGGTGATGAACCCGATTTCTTCTAGTGTTCACAAGATCAACCTGCTCCAATTTATACAAAAAATATTTGGACAATTAACGCTTAAAATTTAGATTTTAATTAGCACGATTTCAATATAAATCAGGACAATTAACTAGCCTTCTAATTCCACCAATTCTCACAATAATTTAAAAGAAAACACACGAAGGGTTAGTTTAGAAATCGTTACCCAATCCCAAGAAAAATTTATCCACAAGATGAGTTGAGAAAGCGCTCAGGATGGTGGTTGAATCTATCTCCATGCGACTCCACGGATTCGCACTGGATGATGAAGACACAAGCCATTTTCCTTTGCAATAAACCCTAGGAGAGGGAGAAATCCTTGAATGACAATATATATGGAAAAGAGGAGAGAGGAAAGGTGGTGGCCTATTCCTATCAAGGGGTTGCTCGGTTTTTGGAGGGTGAAATTTGGATCGGCTTTTGGAGGGAGAGAGGGAAGTGGCCGAGAGAGGTAAAAAAGAGGGAGAGAAGGTGGCGGCTTGGACTTGGCCGAGATTGGAGGGTAGTGGTGGCCGGCAGTTTGAAGGGAGATGGGGCTCAGATTGGTGGAAGGGAGGGGTGGTCGAGAGGCTTTAGAGAGAGAGAAATAGGGTGGCAGAGATTAACAAAAGAGGAGGATAGGAGGCCTAGAACTAGGGAGGGGTGGGGGGGGGAGGAGATGTGGCCGGCGGCCAAGGTAAAGAGAGGGAGAAATGTTTTGGCTGAAATTTGCCAATGAGGGGGGGGGGGGAGGAGGAGGAAAATTCTCTCAAGAATCTCTACGGTTTAAATTTTTCATTCTTCTTCATTATGAAATCCTACAACAACATGGACTTAAATAGCCTACACCACTAAATCTCCACCATTCAAATAATATAAACTCATGATGGTTATATGCACCCATCATAATACATGAAATAAAAAATACAATAATGAAATGCTTGGAAATAAAAAATGCTTAAATTAAAATTGCATTAAATAGAAATTGCTAAAATATATAATTATAATTATTTAATTTGTAATTATATATTTTATTTAATGGCGGTGTCGGGCGTCGAGCAAAACATGTAGCGGCGACGGCATTGGCGAAGAAACGTCATGGTAGACTCCCATCTTTGAGCTTGCGACAACGACCGTCCCAATCCACGAATTCTCTATGTCGAGGATCAACGACCGCATCAACAACGTCGCCATCAATCCTCCCCCACTCAAAATTACTCATCACCGATGAGTGGCACGTGAGGAGAGAATAGTCAAAAGTAGCAGCAACATGGGGAAAATCTGGCCCCTCTATCCATGTCATAGTAGTATGAACATCCATCAGCACGGAGAACCTGTCAGGCATTGAAACAACTGGACTTTCGAGGAAACTCGAAAGGGTGTCAAGAAAAAGAAATAAAACTTGAATCTTACCATCTTGTTCAAGAACCAAGGAGTCCACGTGGAAAATAGATACGCCAAGACTAACACTCCCCAACCTATGAGAACATTTTGTGGGTGGAAGAAACGACGGAAAAAGCCACTCAGGTGGAACAGAGACGTACAGTAAAAAGTTCGAAAACTTAAAATAAAGTGTAACACCCTGAGCTTTATTAAAAAATATAAAATAAAAGTATGAAATCCAAAGTTCTTCATATCCATGGATGGGTCGACTTTCCTACGTGTTAAATTATTAACAGAGCCAGATGGCATCCACTCGGGGACTGACTAAACTATACCCAAATCACTAATTTTAGCGTATAACGGTCTCTACATGGATTGGAAGTGCGTGCGACATAACTTAAGATGACCCACTAACGTCCTAGATTCATGAGGAGTGAACCCATGTGCTACAAGACTTGACCCAAATGCGGAGGATAAGGGGGTTAAGTCAGGTGGACGGAGAGCCTTATAATCGAAAATGATTTCATTGGGCTCCAGGTCCGCTGTTTTAATTTTAACTTTAATATTCTCACGCTTGACATGAATATATGCCAAGGAGAACAGCTCATCATAAACAATTGAATTGGACGCTCCCGGATGTGAAAGGATGTTCGAGCGATACAACTCAAGGGACCTAACTATAGTCACTAACATGTGGACATGAGGGTCATCAAAAGGTTATGGGTAAATACGTGCAACCAGGTGGGGTATATAAGTATTTCTAGGTGACAACAAATCCAGAGGCACAATAGCCAAAGAGTCATAAACAATCGAGGACAGAAACGTAGATGAAAATGCAGAAAAATGAATAGTCAAATGTGACGCGTAGTTAGATCTACGAGGTGTGGTGAAAAGACCAAATACTAGTACGCTCAACCTTGTAATATCTATACATTGAGATAACGCTAATGTAGGAACTAATAAAGTGTGCATCACACAAAAACTCAGACTAGGACTACCGGTTCCACGTCCTAAAAGTCAACTAAGATAGCAAAATAAATAGGAGGAAGGGTCGGCAAAATCAAACTCGGGATAACATCCAAATCAGTATAAATATAACACAACGATGATATCATCACAGAACTCTTATCCGGGTGTAAAACAAAATAATCGTCCAAAAGTACCCTTCCCTTAGATGGTAAATCATCCACAATAACACTAGGGACATCCTCACTCTCAGGCTCCTCAGATAACTCAGATATAATCTCAGTGGGTGCGATCGTAGACTCTATCACGATTGGGATCATATCCTAGAGAGGGAACTCAATACTAGGGTGGTCATACATAACACTAGTAGTGTAAGTAATAGGTAATGGAATACTCTCATAGATCGTAATGTAATCATCTCATACATCGTCTTCTAAATCACTGGGGATTCCCTCACTGTCAGAATCTTCAGACTCATCAGGAACTATCGTATGTGAAGGAGTACTCTCACCTAGCTGGTCAACTTCCGAATCGTGAGATACTATATCCATATAAGAATCCTCAGAGGTATCATTAACTATCTCAAGGGGCTTAGACTTCTTGGCTAAAGGAGACAAAGCTCAAGTAGTAACATCTTTTGAGTCCAAGATATATGATCTATTAGGAATGTGTTGGAACACTTGTTTTGATTTGGGCTAGGTTCACTCTTAGGATGTAACATCCCATTTCCGGCTAGACCCCTAGGAGTCGGTCTGTCGTGAGAGAACCCTAGAAGACCAAGAATTGAAGTACAACGACTGAGACTTCGGGTCACGGGTTGGTCACGCCCGTGGCCTATGTGTCACGCCCGTGACATAGGGCGTGACTCCTTCGACGATCGTCGATCTCTGTGAGATGATCGTCGAATTTGAAACCCAGGCCTATCACGCCCGTGACCTATATGTCACGCCCGTGACCTAGGGCGTGACTACTTCGACTATCATCGATCTCCATGAGACGATCGTCGAACTTGCAACTCGGGCCTGTCACACCCATGACCTATGTGTCATGCCCGTGACCTAGGGAGTGACCCCTTCGACGATCATCGATCTCAGCGAGACGATCGTCGAAGCGCAGAATTTGCTTCATGGCCATGTCACGCTCGTGACCCAGGTGTCACGCCTGTGACCTAGGGCGTGACCCCCTTCAGCGATCGTCGATCTCAGCGATACGATTGCCAAGCGCGGAATTTGCAACTTGACCCTGTCATGCCCGTGACCCATGTGTCACGCCCGTGACCTAGGGTGTGACCACCCATCGATGACCGTCGATTTCAGTTCGACGATCGTTGACCTCAGAATTTGACACTCGGGTCTATCACGCCCGTGACCTATGTGTCATGCCCGTGACAAGGGCCAAAACGTCAGCCAGACTGGAAACTTCGGTAACCGACGTCATAATCAATTCTTGTTATGGGAATGTACAGCAGGAATATTTAGGGGCCGTTTCCTTCTCTAATTATTTAATAAAAAAAAATAGAGTGAGGTCCAATAGGAAATCGCCACCTTGATCAGCCAATTCATCTTCCACCTTTTCCTCTTCCCTGCATCATAACCGAAATGTTATTAAGAAGAAACATTCATGGCCATGAATGTTTCATCCTTTCCCCTCCCCATTGGGAAATCTATAAAAGCCCACTTGGAGCAAGAGGTGAAGGTTACATGCTCGATCAAACAAATTCATACTTTTGCTCTTGCTGTAGGAGAAGTTCGGGAACGCCATCACCGCGCCATGATAATCCGACGTTCATCTCGCCTTCAAACCGCGAACAAGGTCCTCCTCTACTTCTTCTCTTATGGGTAGATCTTAGGATCTTAGAAATGAAGTTCGTGCTCAAAGGAGCCAGACCTACCTCGTGTTTTCATGGAAAACCATGGAAAAATATTGTTTTGAGTTCGCCGGAAACCGCCACCTCCGGCGGCCAACCCACCGCCGACCGATAGCCATCGCCTCAACGGAGGTGGTGGTGGTGGTGACTGGCCAGGGAGGTGATCGGATAGCCGGCGACGGATCACGGAAAGGTTACAGGAAATACGAGTTTTTGTGTTCTGGTTTTCGGTTTTATGTAGAAGATGAACAGTAAAATCACTTTATAATATATAAATTATGTATATAATACATAATGACAAGATACATTATTTGAGTATATATTTAGGCTGCAAAACGAGGCACTTAGAAGCCGATTTAGGAAAAATCGCCAGTCACGAAAGTTGTAGCCCTTCGAGTCTAGATTAATTTAAAATTAGTTTCAACTCGTTTAGGTAAGCGATTTGACCGCAGCACCTGTTTTAGTGGGGGTTATACCTATAGTTGGGCAGAAATTAAAATGGATGCCCACTCTTCGTCCCTTGTCCAAATGACCTGAAATTTGGGCAGGGGGTTAACCTTAGCTATATCTAAAGGCAGTCCAAAAATAAGAATTTTTGGAGACATTTTGCCTAAAGTTTTTGTTTTAATTTAATAAAGATAGAGGAATTTATTTATGTAGTCAAATAACCTCCAAACCCTCCCAAATTTTGTTGAGTGGTCTCTGGCTATAAAACTTAGCTCTGTACAAATTTTCAACTCATTTGGATGAGTTTTGGATAGGGAGTCACCTATTCTTAACTAGGCAAAAGTGAGACATTTTTGAGTAAAAAGTGCACGAGAGGTTGGAACGGTCAAATCACCTCAACTGAGGCTGATATCTTGACCACTGACTTGGAAGGGTTATTATAACCCACTTGGAGAAAATGGTGTGGTTTAGGGTTGGTTTACCCTAGGATCCAAACGAAAACCCTAGATGGAGGGTTTTGAGGGTTGTGAAGGACATGGGGGCAATTACTCTTGTATTTCCTTGAAACTCTATAGAGTTGACAATAGCAAGATAAGAATCATCGGAATGGAATCTTGGAGAATTTAGCGACAAGTAGATACCTTAAAACCTTAATCTTAGCTTTAGGGTAAAATACTAAATAAGCACAATCTATCACTAAACATTATCTAAAGGCTGTGAAACTCAGATAGAGTTTGTTTTGGAGTGGGTAGAAGCTATAGGAATTTTACTGTATTTTATAATGTTTATTTCCAGCACTTCATTTGTAAAGTTGATTATAACCCCAATTGATATTTTAATTATTTGTACCTTTCTGTTCATGGAAATCACATGAAATCTTGGAAATAAATGTTTTAGGACAGTATGGTTACCCTTGCATTTTTGTATAATTTTTAGTTGAGTAAATCTAGTACTTCCTTCACAAATGTAAAAAAGGGGTTCTATGCTTTGAAAATTATTTAGGGATGATTTTATTACTGAAAAATTATGAAACAGGGCCAGTGCTATTTTTAAGCCTTTATCTGCATATTATAAATTATTTATAATTTTTGAAAGAATATTCTCTGTACTTGGTTCATAAATAATGGAAGATAGTAAATATTGCTAAAATAGTTTTGTTGCCCTTTTGATGATAGAAAAATTATGATACCTTGGATTTACCCTATCGAGATAACCTACTATTTATTATAATTTTGTTGGACATGTTGCATGAGAACTTAGGGTAGTTCATGTTCAAACCGGAAGCCTTTGGAGTTTTGAGGAAATTAATTAAATGCCAGATAAATTAGGAAAATTTCCATATTCTGGAGATAGGCCATTTATATCATGATAAGTCTCCAGTAAATAATTAGGGGTATTTGGATGAGTTTTGGGATCATTGCATAACCGGTTCGACATATAGTTTAGGTTGGTCTGCATATAGCAAATTTGTGAATTGCAATAGGACAGCATCTGAGAAAGTCGTTGGAGTTAGTCATTTTGTCTGGGTGGACAATTGTGGAAGATATCACAATAGGATGATTTGAAGAGTAGAGAGAAGTAGTGATAGCTAGAGTTAAGAGGTGCTCGGGTTCGACGAAAGATCGTCTTTCCCGAAGAGAGGAAAGTTAGAAATCAGCGTAGGATAGTCTATCGTAATATTTGAAGGGAATGGGTAAAGGGGATCAACCACTAACAATAAGTGCCTTGCGTAAGGGAACGATGAGCTTCAGCTACCATCATAGTTCCTAGTGCCCTTTGAGAGCCCTTCACAGGGAATACCAGGGGCAGTCCTGGGTTAACGTAAACTGTAATAACAAACTGACAAGAGTAACTTAGTAATTAGGGATGCACCTTTCACAAACACTGTTGGAACAGGAAGATTGATGAGAGCTTCGGCTCGGTTGGTTAATAGACGGACGGAATGGTCCGGGGAGCTTCAGCTCGGTTGGTTAAGAGACAGATGTTTTGATCCGGGGAGCTTCGGCTCGGTCTTTGTGTGTTTACGATTAAACTTGCATGTGCATAAAAAGGAATAAAAATAAGGTGGTGGGTCTTCGGTATTGGAGGGTCGATGCACCGACTCCAATACACTGACTCGGCAAATGTGGTTAGCACTTCGCCAACAGAAGTCTGGTGCGCCAGCCGGCAAGAGTACGCAGGCGTACGTTTAGTGCACCAAGCGTTGAGGCGTACGATAGGTCTGACTGGTAGTGCTTTACTGGTTTAGAGGTGGGCGAGGCCCAACCCACCGCTTCCGTCTGCCACTACGGAGGTATCCTGGGAGGTAACGGCTCCGAAAGGGGGAACTAAAGGTCTGTGTGCACAGAGTCGGGTGTGTGAGTTGCACTTGCATGATTCATCATACCCACTTGCATGCCATAGCATAATCGATTCATTTAACCCTGACACCTAAAGTATAAGTGGTATGGGACGCTTATACATTAGGACTTGCAAAACGACCCCTTAGTCTATAAGCTTGTGTGGGCAAGTTTATAAATTAAGGTTAATTTCAATATAAATATATGCTGTTGTTTGATAACCGACACCCCAACGTATAAGTGGTATGGGACACTCTATACTATGGGAGCCTTGCAGAAGATCCCTTGGCTTATGCGCTTTCGCACATAAGTTAAGGTCACCTTTCCTACTTTTTGTTTCTGTCATATTTATTATAGAATTGCTAGATTAGTTCCGCTGCCATCTGTTTCTTGATTAAATCTCCACCTTCATGTCCTTCCCTTTCTTCCTCTCCGCTCGGTACTTTAGGAGCCATGGGGGAAGGGGTAGGGGATGATAGGGCTTAGTCTTTATGACTAACGATTTTTGAACCGCATCGTTTAGGGGATCGCGGAGCCCAGCATGGAGGAGCAGCCCCAGAGATCGGTGCGCTTGGAGATAGGGCAGTCTAGCTCCGGAGTTCATACAACCGGGACCGTGGGTCTCGACCTTGTGTAGTTTTGTTTTTTGCTTCCGCATGAGAGATTGTAGTGAGGACATGATGTACCGGGCATAAGCCCGCATTTATAGTACTCTGATTATTGTTATTCTGTGGACACTCCCTTCGTGGAGATTTTATTCTATATATGTGATATACTTTCAGTGGACTTGCTATTACTTCAAATATTATGCTACCTTTCTGTGATCGAATTGGCCGACAGAATTGGCGTCTTGTGGTGATGACCCATCAGGACGTGAAGGTGTCACCGCAAAGAGATGATTCTGGTCCTAAGACCCCGGGTTTTAAAAAGAAAAAGGGGGGGGGGGTCTTACAAGTGGTATCAGAGGGAAACATCGATCTGAAAAAGGTAGCAGTCCACTATCCCTGGGTCACCCCCGCTCGAGTTTAGTTTGGGGACAAACTAAGCAGCGGAAGCAGTGGTGTGCCCATATGGGGATCACATATAAATTTTCTACTTTTATTTAAGATTGAACGTTTTCTCAGTATGGGTTTTTGTTACGCAGCCTCCAGCACAGCCTACGCCACAAGGAGGAGTTCAGCAGGCTCAAGGTATTGCACCACCTCCACCGGTCCCCACTCCTTTCCTTCAGTCAGACATGGGACAGACTCTGACTGCCATCCTAGAGGCTTTCAGGGCCCAGCAGGTTCCGGTCCCGCAGCCAAATCCGGGGGCCAACTAGCTGAGCATCTTCCGAGGACTGTCTCCCCCGTCCTACTTGGGGACAGAGTCGGCGGTTCGGACGGAAGAGTGGCTAGATATTATGTACGAGATGCTGACCGAGATACGGTGTCCCTGGGAGGAGAGGGTGGCTCTAGTTGTCTCTTGCCTGGAGTCCCATGCCAAGAGGTGGTGGAAGACGCTGTTGGACACGATATATGACGATAGGGAGGTTGCAGAGGTTACCTGGGACGAGTTCAGGGCCGCGCTGCTGGAGCATTTCATTCCGCAGTCGGCCAGGGATGAGTTGGAGGAGCGGTTCTTACAGCTGAAGCAGGGCACCCGGACGGTGGTGGAGTACCATCGGGAGTTTGACCATCTGGCTCGATATGCAGATTCTTACCAGTTGGATAAAGCAGGGTACATCAAGAGGTTCTATAAGGGCCTGCGGGAAGACTTGAGGGAGGCTTTGTTGTTTGTATCTGACGGGCCTATCTCCCGAATTTTGGAGATGGAAAAAAGGATTGAGGCTGATTGGCACACCACCCGGGGCCGGAAGCGGCCAGTAGAGGATCAGGGACGGAGAGTCAGAAATGACCAGCGACGAGGTGTTATACCAGAGTGGAGAAGGGCCGAGGACCAGCCTCGTCAGGAAGTGAGGCAGGAGCCGAGGGAGCATGTGATATTGGCCCCTCAACCTCTTCGGATGCAGGAGATGCCGAGACCCGGAGGAATGGCGCATTCCCCACTAGAGTGCTTCCTTTGTCATCAGATTGGGCACATCCGGAGGAACTGCCCGATGAGGGGGGCACCACCTCCAGCACCATAGGGTGGCCCACCAGCTCAGCATTACGGAGGCCAAAGACGCGGCCGCGATCGTGGATTCTAGGAGGGAGATCGTAGACAGGGAAGAGAGAAGGTATATGCTTTGGACCTTGTGCAGCCTTGGAATCCGGAGCAGTTCATAGCAGGTACGCCGCAATGCTTCTTTATTTTCATAGAATTTCCCTTTTAATTGTTAAAACTTAGAACCGCACTAGATAGATTAACAAGGAAAGAAAATTCTTTATAGAACCCTAAGACATCAAATCACCCTAGGTATAGTCATCATTAGCGGCAAGCCTGCCCGTACGCTTTTCGATACTGGAGCCACTCACTCCTTTGTGTCGGAGACGTTCGTAGAAGGACTGGAAGGCGTGGAGCGATTCACGGGCTTGAGGATGAGGGTGCGAATACCGGATGGATCTGAGCTCCTTACCACATATCACTGTAATATGGAGGCAGAAATTGGTGGAAAGGCATTCGAGGCTCCAGCGACGATTTTGAAGCTGACGGACTACGACCTGATCCTGGGCATGGTATGGCTGCACTGGAACCATGCCCAGATTGATTGCCAAGCGAAGAGGATCACCGTGAGACACGGGGACTCTTTCATTGTCATCGAAGGTATAAGACCTGCCTCTCATATACTCTTATCTTCGGTACAGGCCGTCAAGGCCCATCTGCAGGGAGATGAGATATACCAGGTGCTGTTCGAGATGACCTAGGAGAAGGATCGGATTGCAAATATACCGGTGGTTTGTGACTACGTCGATGTGTTTCCAGAGAAGCTGCCAGGATTGCCTCCGCACAGGGAGAAGGATTTTCAGATTCAGTTGGTGCCACGGTCTAAGCCGATATCCAGGGCCCCCTATCGGATGGCCCCGAAGGAGTTGGCGGAGTTTCGGACTCAGTTGCAAGAGTTGGTGGAGACGGGATTTGTTTGACCGAGTTCCTCTCCATGGGGAGCCCCGGTCCTATTCGTGAAGAATAAGGATGGGACACTTCGCCTGTGTATCTATTATCGAGCACTAAACAGGCTTACCGTCCGGAATACCTATCTGATCCCACGGATAGACGAATTGTTCGACCAGCTTGAGGGAGCCCATTATTTCTCGAAGCTGGACTTGAGGTCAGGATACTACCAGCTGCAGATCCAGGAGGAGGATATCCCGAAGACGGCCTTCAGTAGCAGATATGGCCTGTATGAGTTCACCGTGATGCCCTTCGGGCTCACGAATGCATCGTCGGCGTTCATGAGCCTCATGAACCGTGTTTTCGAGGCCTACTTGGATGTGTTCATCATAGTATTCATAGACGACATCCTGATCTACTCTAGGACAGAGGAGGAGCACACTCGACATCTGGCACTGACTTTGGAAAGGTTGCGGGAGCATCGCCTTTACATAAAATTCAGCAAGTGACAGTTTTGGTTGATGGAGGTGGCCTTCCTAGGCCACATTATCAGCGGAGCTGGGTTGGCAGTGGATCCGACAAAGATTCAGGCAGTTCGAGATTGGCCGCAGTTAAAGACAGCCACCGATGTACGAAGTTTCTTGGGACTTGCTGGTTATTACCGGAAGTTCGTGGAGGGGTTCTCTCAAATTGCCCTCCCCCTCACATCTTTGACAAAGAAAAAGGCACCTTTCGTTTGGACCCCGCAGTGCCAAGCGACTTTCCAGGAGCTGAAGGACCGACTCATCTCAGCCCCTATTCTGGACCTTCAATCTTGAAAGGAAGGATTCCAGGTGTATACCGACGCATCATACCAGGGGATGGGAGCGGTGCTGATGCAGAACGGACACGTCATAGCACATGCCTCCCGCCAGCTAAAGACCCATGAGAAGAACTACCCGGTGCAAGACCTTGAGATGGGAGCGGTCGTTTTTGCTCTGAAGGTCTGGCGCCATTATCTTTATAGAGTCCATTGCGACATCTACTCTGACTACAAGAACTTGAAATACGTGGACACGCAGAAGGAGCTGAATATAAGGCAGAGGCGCTGGGTGGAGTTCTTAGCAGACTATCAGTATGAGATGCACTACCATCCAGGGAAGGCAAATGTTGTGGCCGACGCGTTGAGTCGGAGAGCTGCCACTTTCGAAGACGGACCCCAGGTTATGTCCATGGAGTTAGTCTGGTCATTCAGGGATATGTAGATATCCCTAGTGTCTGAGGATGATCCAGAGCTGTATAGGGAGTATCTTGCATCGATGGTGGCCATAGATGATATTCGGGATCGCATTCGTGACGGACAGAGGATAGATGCATGGGTAGAGCCGATGTTCCGAGCCTTGGAGGAGGGTTTGACAGGAGAATATTCCCTGAGAGATGGATTGCTACATTTCAGAGGCAGAGTATATATACCCGCAGGAGGCCAGATCCGAGAGGATATTATGACGGAGGCGCATTGCAGCTGGTACTCTGTGCACCCGGGGATCACAAAGATGACCGCTGATCTGAAGAAGACGATGTTTTGGCCGGGCATGATGAAGGACATTACGTACTTCGTGACCCTTTGCGAGGCATGTCAGTTGGTGAAGGCGGAGTGCAGGAACCACGCAGGACTGTTGCAGCCACTCCTAGTGCCGGAGTGGAAGTTTGATGATATAACTATGGATTTTATACATGGGCATCCCCGGTCTCGGACAGGGAATGACTCGATCTTGGTGCTTGTTGATCGATTGACGAAGGTGGCCCGCTTTATACCAATCAGGAAGGATGACTCGGTGGGAGTGCTGGTACGGAAGTTCATGGAGCAGTATATCCGATACCATGGCGTGCCCAGGACGATAGTGTCGGACCGCGATGGACGATTTATATCCAGGGAGTGGCGGTCAGTGCAGGCATATCTGGGCGCCCGATTGACTTTTAGCACGGCCTTCCACCCTCAGACGGACGGGCAGACAGAGCGCACCAACAGGACATTGGAGGATCTACTACGACTGTGTATACTGGACCGAGGGGAGCCGTGGGAGAAGATGTTGTCGTTGGTCGAGTTCTCCTATAACAATAGCTACCAGTCCAGCATCATGATGGCGCCTTATGAAGCCTTGTATGGAAGAAAATATAGGACCCTACTTTCTTGGGTTCAGAGGCACAGGTGAGACTGATCAGAGATAGGATGTTAGAGGCGCAGAGCAGATAGGCTAAGTACTATGACGCCTGACATCGTCAGGTGGAGTTTCTGGTAAGGGACCGAGTATTCTTGAAGATCCAGCCCATGCAAGGAGTCTCACGGGTGCGCGGTCGGAGAAAGAAGCTCAGACCTAGGTATATGGGCCCTTACCGGATCCTGGAGCGGATCGGGCCCCTAGCCTATAGGCTAGAGTTACCACCAGAGCTGGCAGCTCTACATGACGTCTTCCACATTTCTTCGCTGAGAAGGGCTCTACTACGCCCGGAGCAGCGGATTTTGACCACCGAAGGGCCGGTAGCTTCAGACTGATCTATTCACTTTGAGCCGGTTCGGATCGACGACAAAGGAGTACGGATCTTGCGCCGCAAGAAGATCCCCTTAGTCAAGGTTCTGTGGACAAACCACGGTCAGGAGGAGCACACCTGGGAACCGCAGGACCTGATGAGGCAAAAATACCCGGATTTATTCAGTCAGGTATACCTCACCACCTCTTGGTATACTATAAATTACCTTTTTGTACTAAACCGGTAGGACTAGATAAGGAAAAATTGAGAACCTAGGCATGCGCAGGAAAGTAGGGGCTAATCTTTTGTTTATTGGGGAGATTGTCTTCGTTTATCAAACAAGTAGTGGCTTGAACCCAATAGAAAAACCGTATGAGATGTTACAAGTTTAATTTATTTCGGTAGAAATCCTCGTAGGCTTAACCTCAATTTCAGGGACGAAATTTTTGTTTTGTTTATTGGGATTTGTAACATCCCATTTTCGGCTAGACCCCTAGGAGTTGGTCTGTCGTGAGAGAACCCTAGAAGCCCAAGAATTGAAGTACAATGACTGAGACTTCGGGTCACGGGTTGGTCACGCCCGTGACCTATGTGTCACGCCCGTGACATAGGGCGTGACTCCTTCGACGATCGTCGATCTCCGTGAGACGATCGTCGAATTTGAAACCCGGGCCTGTCATGCCCGTGACTTATGTGTCACGCCCGTGACCTAGGGCGTGACTCCTTCGACGATTGTCGATCTCCGTGAGACGATCGTCGAACTTGCAACTGGGGCCTGTCACGCCCGTGACCTATGTGTCACGCCCGTGACCTATGTGTCACGCCTGTGACCTAGGGCGTGACTCCTTCGACGATCGTTGATCTCAGCGGGACGATCGTCGAAGCGCAGAATTTGCGTCATGGCCATGTCACGCCCGTGACCCAGGTGTCACGCCCTTGACCTAGGGCGTGACCCCCTTTAGCGATCGTCGATCTCAGCGAGACCATCGCCGAGCGCGGAATTTGCATCTTGACCCTGTCACGCCCGTGACCCATGTGTCATGCCCGTGACCTAGGGGGTGACCACCCGTTGACGACCGTCGATCTCAGTTCGACGATCGTCGACCTCAAAATTTGCCACTCGGGTCTGTCACACCCGTGACCTATGTGTCACGCCCGAGGCAAGGGCCGAAACGTCAGCCAGACTAGAAACTTCGGTAACCGACGTCATAATCAATTCTGGTAATGGGAATGTACAGCAGGAATATTTATGGGCCGTTTCCTTCTCTAATTATTTTATAGAAAAAGAGAGAGTGAGGTCCAATAGGAAATCGCGACCAGGATCAGCAAATTCATCTTCCACCTTTTCCTCTTCCCTGCATCATAACCGAAACGTTATTAAGAAGAAACATTCATGGCCATGAATGTTTCATCATTTCCCCTCCCCATTTGGAAATCTATAAAAGCCCACTAGGAGCAAGAGGAGAAGGTTACACGCTCGATCAATCAAATTCAGACTTTTGCTCTTGCTGTAGGAGAAGTTCGGGAACGCCATCACCGCGCCATGACAATCCGACGTTCATCTCGCCTTCAAACCACGAACAAGGTCCTCCTCTACTTCTTTTCTTATGGGTAGATCTTAGGATCTTAGAAATGAAGTTCGTGCTCAAAGGAGCCGGACCTACCTCGTGTTTTCATGGAAAACCATGGAAAAATATTGTTTTGAGTTCGCCGGAAACCGCCACCTCCGACGGCCAACCCACCGCCGATCGATAGTCATCGCCTCAATGGAGGTGGTGGTTGTGGCTATCCAGGGAGGTGATCGGATAGCCGGCGACGGATCACGGAAAGGTTACAGGAAATACGAGTTTCTGTGTTCTGGTTTTCGGTTTCATGTAGAAGATGAACAGTAAAATCACTTTATAATATATAAATTATGTATATAATACATAATTACAAGCTACATTATTTGAGTATATTTTTATTCTGCAAAACGAGGCACTTAGAGGCCGATTTAGGAAAAATGGCCAGTCACGAAAGTTGTAGCCCTTCGAGTCTAGATTAATTTAAAATTAGTTTCAACTCGTTTGGGTAAGCGGTTTGACCGCAGCACATGTTTTAGTGGGGGCTGTACCTAGAGTTGGGCAGAAATTAAAATGGATGCCCACTCTTCGTCCCTTGTCCAAATGACCTAAAATTTGGGCAGGGGGTTAACCTTAGCTATATCTAAAGGCAGTCCAAAAATGAGAATTGTTTGAGAAACTTTGCCTAAAGTTTTTGTTTTAATTTAGTAAAGATAGAGGAATTTTTTTATATAGTCAAATAACCTCCAAACCCTCCCAAATTTTGGTGAGTGGTTCCTGGCTATAAAACTTAGCTCTGTACAAATTTTCAACTCATTTGGATGAGTTTTGGATAGGGAGTCACCTATTCTTAACTAGGCAAAAGTGAGGCATTTTTGAGTAAAAAGTGCACGAGATGTTGGAATGGTCAAATCAGCTCAACTGAGACTGATATCTTGACCACTGACTTGGAAGGGTTATTATAACCCACTTGGAGAAAATGGTGTGGTTTAGGGTTGGTTTACACTAGGATCCAAACAAAAACCCTAGATGGAGGGTTTTGAGTGTTGTGAAGGACATGGGGGCAATTGCTCTCGTATTGCCTTAAAACTCTGTAGAGTTGACATAAGCATGATAAGAATCATCAGAATGGAATCTTGGAGAATTTGGAGACAAGTAGATACCTTAAAACCTTAATCTTAGCTTTAGGGTAAAATACTAAATAAGCACAATCCATCACTAAACATTATCTAAAGGCTGTGAAACTCGGGTAGAGTAAGTTTTGGAGTGGGTAGAAGCTATAGGAATTTTACTGGAATTTTATGATATTTATTTCCAGCACTTCATTTGTAAAGTTGATTATAACCCGAATTGATGTTTTAATTATTTGTATCTTTCTTTTCATGAAAATCTCATGAAATCTTGGAAATAAATGTTTTAGGACAGAATGGTTACCCTTGAATTTTTGTATAATTTTTAGTTGAGTAAATCCAGTCCTTCTTCACAAATGTTAAAAAGGGGTTCTATGCTTTGAAAATTATTTAGGGATGATTTTATTACTGGGTTAACGTAAACTGTAATAACAAACTGACAAGAGTAACTTAGTAATTAGGGCTGTACCTTTCACAAACACTATTGGCACAGGAAGATTGATGAGAGCTTCGGCTCGGTTGGTTAAGAGACGGACGGAATGGTCCAGGGAGCTTCGGCTCGGTTGGTAAAGAGACAGACGTTTTGATCCGGGGAGCTTCGGCTCGGTCTTTGTATGTTTACGATTAAACTTGCATGTGCATAAAATGGAATAAAAATTAAGGTGGTGGGTCTTCGGTATTGGAGGGTCGATGCACCGACACCAATACGCTGACTCGGCAAGTGTGGCTAGCACTTCGCCAATAGAAGTCCGATGCGCCAGCGGGCAAGAGTACGCAGGCGTCCGCTTAGTGCACCATACGTTGAGGCGTACGATAGGTCTGACCGGTAGTGCTTTACTGGTTTAGAGGTGGGCGAGGCCCAACAGACCGCTTCCGTCTGCCACTACGGAGGTATCCTGGGAGGTAACGGCTCCGAAAGGGGGAACTAAAGGTCTGTGTGCACAGAGTCGGGTGTGTGAGTTGCACTTACATGATTCATCATACCCACTTGCATGTCATAGCATAATCGATTCATTTAACCCTGACACCTAAAATATAAGTGGTATGGGACGCTTATACATTAGGACCTGCAAAACGACCCCTTAGTCTATAAGCTTGTGTGAGCAAGTTTATAAATTAAGGTTAATTTCAATATAAATATATGCTGCTGTTTGATAACCGACACCCCAACGTATAAGTGGTATGGGACACTCTATACGATGGGAGTCTTGCAGAAGATCCCATGGCTTATGCGCTTTCGCACATAAGTTAAGGTTACCTTTCCTACTTTCTGTTTCTGTCATATTTATTATAGAATTGCTAGATTAGTTCCCCTGCCATCTGTTTCTTGATTAAATCTCCACCTTCATGTCCTTCCCTTTCTTCTTCTCCGCTCGGTACTTTAGGAGCCATGGGGGAAGGGGTAGGGGATGATAGAGCTTAGTCTTTATGACTAACGATTTTTGAACCGCATCGTGTAACGTCCCAATTCGCGCTAGGCCCCTTGATTGCGTATTTGAGTCAAGGGGGCTGTGGTGAGCCCAATGGGGGTGTGGGTGAACAGGTGCGGACGTACGGGAAATGAGGAAAACAAGGCAAAATGACATTTCTGGTTGACACGGGTATGGACACGGCCGTGTCCATACCCGTGTGCCTCATAAAAATAGGCTTACCAGTCAGAGAGGTACACGGGTATTGGGACACGGCGTATCCCTACCCGTGTGCCGAGGACACGGGTCGAGACACGACCGTGTCTCTACCCGTGTACCGCAACCTTGACCCGGCAGAAAGTTGTTCTGGGATGAACACGGCCCTAGACACGGCAGGCAACACGGCCGTGTCACTTGAACACGGGTAGGAACACGGCCGTGTGCCTACCCGTGTCTGCGGTGTATAAAAAGGAAAAAGTTGGAAACCCTAGCATTCATTCCCCTTTCTTCTGCCCCGAAATTCCTGAGAGAGTTCTTGGCTGGAGGAGGAGGAAGAGCTTGCCGGAGCCATCCTTGGAGGAATCAAAACGCCGCCACCGTCAAGGGAAAAACAATGCCGCCGCGAAGGAGTGCGAGGCTCATGGCCGGCCATGGTGGTACCGCTGGACTTGAGGTGAGCTTCCTCCCCTCTCCCTTGGTGCTAGATCTATAGTTATGTTAGGAGAGACATCGACTCCATAAAGTCTTGATGGTGAGGAGGAGAGTTCTTAGGATAAGCCATGCCTAGGTTTTCTAGGCTTAGTCTCCCTCAACCTTCTCATCATTCAAAGTGGAGATGAGAGGGGTTTTCGTTGAGGGTTTGGCTTTGAAAGGAGAAATAAGGTTGGATGTGATTTCTGGAGAAGTTTATGCGAGGTTGTTGCAAGGAAGAAGATGAACGGATGCCGTTCATCTCGCCTTAAGATGCGTGCAGAAATCTGATTTCCGCACGCGGCGACCTTCGTGGCCAATTTCGGAGATGTTCTGGCCAGATCTGGGTGAACGACTCAACACGAAAGTCGTAGCCCTTGAAATTACCTTTCCAACGAGTGGTTGCTCGTTTCCATGCGATACATGTAGCCACGGGAAAGCTGGTTCGAGTCCGCTGCGTTCGGGAAAATTCCTGTACAGGAAACTGTTTCCTGTACGTATTCGAGTTGAATTTCTGGTATGTTGCGACCAGATCTGGGCGATCGACTCAACACGAAAGTCGTAGCCCTCGCGAATACCTTTCCAACGAGGGGTTGTGCATTGTGATCGGATTCCTGTAGCTCTGGGAATCCCAGTTTTAGTATCGGGCTATCCTATGTTAATGCACTTGTTAATTTATAATGCTAGCACTCTTGCAATGATTGTGATTTGCTCAATTGTTATCTTGCTCCCATATATCTATAATGTTGTTGTTACTATGATTTAACATGGTTGCTCATTTGGTCGTGTAATAAGGAATAACCATGCAATGGTAGAGAAATGGATTGGATGGGAAGGCTAGATTTTAGGAGTTGAGATTGGTATAGGATACATTTATACAATTTGGTGTTGAACATATCTATTATGAGTAGTGATGAGGTGAATTCATTGAATAGGTGGGCGTGAACATGAGGAACACTATGTGAAGAGTATTTTGTAACCGTAATCCGAGACCAAGGGGTTATTAACAACCGATGCTTAGAGTTGAAGTCTCCCTACGGGTAGCATCGAGTGAGTTGTTTTGGGGCATGTGATGTGCGACGATTCATCGTGTCGCGATATTGAGATAATGATTGTGGCAGGTCTACGGGTTCGCCAGTCGTCACACCGATGGGAGCTAATGGGTAGACCTTGGGCGGTAGGGTTAGATACTTGTTGTCCATAACCCGAGATCTCCTCCGTGCCATGAGAACGGTTGGGCTTGCACCTCGTGCGTTTCCGAGGTTCCATCCGGTTCGAAATCAAAGGCCAGGTTGGGCTGTGTTCTTGGTGCACATTTACCCAAGACCCCTTATGAGCCATAGTACGCATGTGAGCTCCGCTGTTGTGTTCTTAGCGTTGAGGCATACGGGGGCCTAGGATAGGTAGTGTGATACCACCTAGTAGTGGAGACGCCCGCTCCACTGTCGCCGTCTGGCCACGACGGACGACGCCTGAGAGGTTAGCTACCTGCTCGAAAAGTGGGAACTTCTAGTCTGTATCGACATAGCAACTTGCATGTGCGTGCGCATAATTCGGTCATACCATAACATTCATATCATGTCATTCATTGCATACACAAGATCCTCATCGTATAAGTTTGTATGGGCATTCTTATACGATGAGTTACTATACTGTTAAGCCGATCCTTAACTTATAAGTTTGTATGGGCACTCTTATAAGTTGAGTTATTGTTTTGATTAATTATACCTACTGTCATATATTATTGATATTTGTAGAACTGCTAGTTGTGTAGCGTAGTTTATACTTCACCATATTTACAGTCACCTGCTTGTTTACTGCTTATGTATATATATTGTACCTGTGTTCCTTTCTCCGCCCGGTGCCGAGGAGTCGCCGGGGGAGCGGATGTGAAGCCACTTAGTCTTATGACTAACGGTTGCTACGTCTTCCTTTTTAGGAGGAAACCCCGCAGGTAGAGCGGCAACGGACTATGCAGCAAGACAGCCAGGCCCGGATGATAGGACCTGAGGTGGTGGTGCCATCGGCACCGTCAGTGACAGTCGTGAGTGTTTTCATGTAGCCGTTTGGCAAAACATTTCTAGACTCTTGTTCTTTTGTACAAGCCTGATGTGCTTGTTATCTTCCGCTACTTTTGGACTTTAACTTAGCTGTGAACTGAACTGCTTTTAGCTTTACTTTTCTGTTATGGTTGGGTTGGCATAATTGATGTGATATGGATTGTAGCCGGCAGAATAGGCGTCTTGTGGTAAAGGCTAACCCGTGTGTTAGTGCTACCGCAAGGCGGCTATTTCGGGCATAAGGCTCCCCTCGTGCCGTGTGTTGTGTTCCGGGATGGGGGTCTTACAAATGGTATCAGACTTAGCCGATCTTCACCTACAGTAGTCAGGTAACAATGGGCCACTCCCGTTCGATTAGTCGGTTTGGGGACAAACCGACTTAGCGGAAGCAGTGGTGTGCCCATATGTAATTCACACTAAGTTGTCCAACTTTGACATTAGTTTTGGCCAACCTGACCCTAATCTGTACCTTGCGTATAGGTCCCAGCGCAGGTGGAGCCGGTTGGGGGCACTCCTACCCCTTCCGTCCCTTCACAATTCCAACAGTCGGAACTGGGACAAACGCTGTCAGCCATATTGGATGCATTTAAAGCCCAGCAAGCTCCGGTGCAACAACAAGCGCCAGGCTCCAACTGGTTGAGCACCTTCCGTGCCCTGTCCCCTCCTGCCTATCTTGGGACAGAATCGCCGGTGCGCACCGAGGAATGGCTTGATACCGTGCAGGAATTGATGGCTGGCATAAGATGTCCGAACAACATGGCGGTGACATTGGTAGTGACGCTGCTAGAGCTGCACGCCAAAAGGTGGTGGAAGTCCCTCATGGGCTCCACCTTCCAAGGGCGGTTGTACACGGACATCAGTTGGAACGAGTTCACCGAGGCTTTTCTGGATCACTTCATCCCTTCTTCTGCTCGGGATGGACTTGAAGAAAAATTTCTGCAGCTGAAGCAGGGATCGAAATCGGTAACGGAGTACCAGAGGGAGTTCCAACACCTCGCTAGGTTTGCCGACTCCTATGATTTGGACGATAGAGGCTACGCGAAGCGCTTCTACAAAGGATTAAGGGACCCCCTGAGGCAGGCCCTTTTGTTTATAGCCGATGGAAGCCTGGCAGAAATCATCGACATGGCAAAGAGACTGGAGGCGGACCACATGGGATGTGGCAAGAGACCTGCGGAAGGAGTAATTGAAGTCGGCCCTAGTAATAGAAGGCGGAATGATCATGGCAGAGGAAGGGGAAACCACAGAGGCGGTCGGTGGGTCAACCGGAACTATCGGGTGGAGTACCCAATTCCGCAACCACTACCTTTACCACCACCACCGCAGCAGCAGCAATATTATCAACAATCTGGGGGCCGACGTAAGGTGATATGTTTTGAGTGCAACCAACCGGGGCATGTCCGGCGAGTTTGCCCGCGACTGATCGGGGATGCTCCTATTGCTCCCCCTCCAGTAGCTCCACGGGGGCGAGGGCACATGCGTGGCCGAGGAAGAGGACCACCAGGGAGAAATCAAGGACATGCACGGGAGCATGTATTCGCATTGGATATGACTCAGGAGAGAAATCCGCAGGAATTCATCACCGGTACGTGCAAAATTTATTAATATTATATAACTTGATAGATTTACGATACAAATGTTACGCGCAACTTTGAACGGTGATTACCTTTTTGGAACCTAGGCACTGTCATGGTTAGCGGGAGGCCCGCCTATACGTTATTTGACACGGGTGCATCTCACTCGTTCATTTCGGCGGACTTCGTGAAGGACTTGGAGGGAGTGCAACACTTCACGGGCACTACTCAAAGGGTGCGCCTTCCGGACGGCTCTGAGATGACGTCGTCAGCAAGTTGCGACTTCGACACCCTTATTGGAGGAAAGTTCTTTGAAACTCCGGCTACAGTGTTAAGAATCCCGGAGTTCGATCTCATCCTGGGCATGAGGTGGTTGAACTGGCACCACGCCAGGATCAATTGTGCGGAGAAGCAAGTTATGTTGAGGCATGGAGACTCGGAAGTCATCTTCCAAGGTATTAAATTCGCACCCCGTAAATTATTGTCTTCAATCCAAGTTATGAAATCTCATATGGAAGGGGACGAGGTCTATGTAATTTGCTTCGAGTTGAAGAAATTGACATTAGAGGTCAAGGATGTGCGGGTGGTGCGAGAATTTCCCGAGGTATTTCCCGAGAAATTGCCGGGACTACCCCCGCATAGGGAAGTGGACTTCCAAATCAAGCTAATTCCGGGTGCCAAGCCCGTCTCGCGAGCTCCATACCGAATGGCTCCGAAGGAACTTGCAGAGTTTAGAGTCCAGCTTCAGGAATTGGTGGAAGCAGGGTTCGTTCGCCCAAGCTCGTCGCCTTGGGGAGCGCCCGTTTTGTTCGTCAAAAAGAAGGATGACACCTTGCGGTTATGTATTGATTATCGAGAGTTGAACCGGTTAACGGTGCGGAACACCTATCCCCTACCGCGCATTGATGAATTATTTGATCAATTGGTGGGATCGTATTGGATCTCCAAGTTAGATCTGCGTTCGGGATATTATCAGCTGAGGATACAAGAAGATGACATTCAGAAGACGGCGTTCAGTTCGAGATATGGTTTGTATGAATTCACCGTGATGCCGTTTGGGCTCACAAACGCCCCTTCGGCCTTTATGAGCTTGATGAACAAGGTGTTCAGCCCTTATTTGGACATCTTTGTCATCGTGTTCATCGATGATATCCTAGTCTACTCAAAGACTGAAGCAGAACACGCCGAACATCTAACTTTAGTGCTGAGGAAACTAAAGGAGCACACTTTGTTTGCCAAGTTCAGCAAATGTGAGTTTTGGCTTTGAGAGGTCGCGTTCTTGGGCCATGTGATTAGTGGGGCGGGGCTAGCTGTAGATCCGGCCAAGGTGCGGGCCGTGAAGGAGTGGTCGCCATTAAAGTCAGCGGCCGACATACAGAGCTTTCTTGGACTTGCCGGGTACTATCGCAAGTTCGTGAAAGGCTTCTCGAAGATCGCCCTTCCCCTTACTACGCTGACCAAGAAGGGTGTGCCGTTTGAATGGACACCCCAGTGCGAAGCTGCATTCCAAGAGTTGAAGGACAGATTGACGACTACACCCATCCTAGCTCTTCCATCTGGGAAGGAGGGCTTTCAAGTTTACACGGATGCGTCGTATCAAGGGATGGGAGCTGTGTTGATGCAAAATGGGCATGTGATCGCTTATGCTTCAAGACAGTTGAAGAAGCATGAAGCCAGCTACCCGGTGCATGATCTAGAGTTGGGAGCGGTGGTATTCGCCTTGAAGATGTGGAGGCATTATTTATACGGCGTCCACTGCGAGATCTACTCGGATCACAAAAATCTGAAGTACGTTCACACCCAAAAGGAGTTAAACTTGAGACAGCGGCGGTGGTTGGAGTTCTTGTGCGACTATGAATTCACCTTGAACTACCACCCCGGGAAGGTTAATTCCGTAGCTGATGCCTTGAGCTGAAAGGCACCGGGAACGAGCACGGAATCCCGCTTGATGAGGATGGAGTTAATCCGGACACTGCAAGAGATGGAAATCACTTTGGTCTTTAAGAATCAACCGGAAGAGTATACAGAATATTTGGCCGCGATGAGTATAGTTTGCAACATACGAGACCGGATCCGTACGGAACAAAAGAAGGATGCGGCTTTAACCCCGGCTTTCAAGTCAATGGAGGATGGGACTACGGAAGAATACTCCCTAAAAGACGGCCTCGTCCATTTTCGTGGCCGGCTTTACATCCCCGAAGGTGACAACATTCGGGAGGATATTCTAAAGGAGGCCCATTGCTCCAAGTACTCGGTGCACCCGGGGATCGCAAAGATGTACATCGATTTGAGAAAAACAATGTGTTGGCCGGGCATGAAGAGGGACGTCAAGTACTTCGTTACTCATTGTGTGGCTTGCCAAATGGTGAAGGCAGAATGCAGAAGCCCCGGTGGAATGCTACAGTCGTTGCCCATCCCCGAATGGAAATTTGAGGACATCTCCATGGATTTCGTCCACGAGTTACCTCGCTCGCGCTCGGGGAATGATTCTGTGTGGGTGATAGTTGACCGGTTGACCAAGGTAGCCCGATTTATCCCAATGAAGAAGGAGGCGCAAGTGGGTGTCTTAGTGCGTCTCTTTGTGGAACAATTTGTGTGGTACCATGGTGTGCCAAAGACGATCGTCTCCGACCGGGATGGTCGGTTTACTTCAGGAGAATGGAGGGCTGTACAGGCTTATTTGGGCTCGCGCCTCGCCTTTAGCACAGCCTTTCACCCACAAACGGACGGGCAGTCTGAACGAACCATCCGAACATTGGAGGACCTTCTGAGGTTCTGTGTGCTAGATAAAGGAGAACCATGGGAGATGCTCTTACCCCTCGTGGAGTTCTCTTATAATAACAGTCATCAAGCCAGTATTGGAATGGCACCTCATGAAGCTTTGTATGGAAGGAGGTGTAGAACACCCTTGTCCTGGGTGCAAGACGAAGATCCGAAGACATTGGGAAATGAGTATATTGATGACACAGATGCGGTGGTTAGGTTGATCCGGGATCGAATGCTAGAGGCTCAAAGCCGACAGGCGAAATATTACAATGCAAGGCACCGTATGGTGGAGTTTCAAGTGGGTGATGAGGTGTTCCTGAAGATTCGACCGATGCACGGAGTGTCGCGGGTACGTGGAGTCAAGAAGCTCAGCCCAAGGTATGTTGGGCCCTATGTCGTAGTGGAAAGGATTGGCCCTCTGGCCTATCGATTGGAGTTACCACCGGAGCTGGAGAACCTTCACGACGTGTTCCATGTATCGTCGCTTCGGAAGGCTTTGCTGCGGCCTGAACAATATATCCCCACGGCGGATGGTGTCGTGGCGTCTGATAGGTCTGTGCGACTGGAGCCGGTGCGGATCGTTGATAACGAGACAAGAACCTTGCGCCGCAAAAGGGTTCCCTTGGTGAAAGTGCTATGGTCTAATCATGGGAAGGAGGAGTTCACATGGGAGCCAAGGGATTTGATGCAAGGGCGCTACCCGGAATTATTTACTCCAGGTAAAAATTTTATTTGAAAGCATAGTTCCCTTTTATGTGTTTCACTCCCATAGCCTTACCCTGATTTCGGGGACGAAATCTTTTATTTTGTTTATAGGATTTGTAACGTCCCAATTCGCGCTAGGCCCCTTGATTGCGTATTTGAGTCAAGGTGGCTGTGGTGAGCCCAATGGGGGTGTGGGTGAACAGGTGCGGACGTACGGGAAATGAGGAAAACAAGGCAAAATGACATTTCTGGCTGACACGGGTATGGACACGGCCGTGTCCATACCCGTGTGCCTCATAAAAATAGGCTTACCAGTCAGAGAGGTACACGGGTATTGGGACACGGCGTGTCCCTACCCGTGTGCCGAGGACACGGGTCGAGACACGGCCGTGTCTCTACCCATGTGCCGCAACCTTGACCCGACAGAAAGTTGTTCTGGGATGAACACGGCCCTAGACACGGCAGGCAACACGGCCGTGTCACTTGAACACGGGTAGGAACACGGCCGTGTGCCTACCCGTGTCTGCGGTGTATAAAAAGGAAAAAGTTGGAAACCCTAGCATTCATTCCCCTTTCATCTGCCCCGAAATTCCTGAGAGAGTTCTTGGCTGGAGGAGGAGGAAGAGCTTGCCGGAGCCATCCTTGGAGGAATCAAAACGCCGCCACCGTCAAGGGAAAAACAATGCCGCCGCAAAGGAGTGCGAGGCTCATGGCCGGCCATGGTGGTACCGCTGGACTTGAGGTGAGCTTCCTCCCCTCTCCCTTGGTGCTAGATCTATAGTTATGTTAGGAGAGACATCGACTCCATAGAGTCTTGATGGTGAGGAGGAGAGTTCTTAGGATAAGCCATGCCTAGGTTTTCTAGGCTTAGTCTCCCTCAACCTTCTCATCATTCAAAGTGGAGATGAGAGGGGTTTTCGTTGAGGGTTTGGCTTTGAAAGGAGAAATAAGGTTGGATGTGATTTCTGGAGAAGTTTATGCGAGGTCGTTGCAAGGAAGAAGATGAACGGATGCCGTTCATCTCGCCTTAAGATGCGTGCAGAAATCTGATTTCTGCACGCGGCGACCTTCGTGGCCAATTTCGGAGATGTTCTGGCCAGATCTGGGTGAACGACTCAACACGAAAGTCGTAGCCCTTGAAATTACCTTTCCAACGAGTGGTTGCTCGTTTCCATGCGATACCTGTAGCCACGGGAAAGCTGGTTCGAGTCCGCTGCGTTTGGGAAAATTCCTGTACAGGAAACTGTTTCCTGTACGTATTCGAGTTGAATTTCTGGTATGTTGCGACCAGATCTGGGCGATCGACTCAACACAAAAGTCGTAGCCCTCGCAAATACCTTTCCAACGAGGGGTTGTGCATTGTGATCGGATTCCTGTAGCTCCGGGAATCCCAGTTTTAGTATCGGGCTATCCTATATTAATGCACTTGTTAATTTATAATGCTAGCACTCTTGCAATGATTGTGATTTGCTCAATTGTTATCTTGCTCCCATATATCTATAATGTTGTTGTTACTATGATTTAACATGGTTGCTCATTTGGTCGTGTAATAAGGAATAACCATGCAATGGTAGAGAAATGGATTGGATGGGAAGGCTAGATTTTAGGAGTTGAGATTGGTATAGGATACATTTATACAATTTGGTGTTGAACATATCTATTATGAGTAGTGATGAGGTGAATTCATTGAATAGGTGGGCATGAACATGAGGAACACTATGTGAAGAGTATTTTGTAACCGTAATCCGAGCCCAAGGGGTTATTAACAACCGATGCTTAGAGTTGAAGTCTCCCTACGGGTAGCATCGAGTGAGTTGTTTTGGGGCATGTGATGTGCGACGATTCATCGTGTCGCGATATTGAGATAATGATTGTGGCAGGTCTACGGGTTCGCCAGTTGTCACACCGATGGGAGCCAATGGGTAGACCTTGGGCGGTAGGGTTAGATACTTGGTGTCCATAACCCGAGATCTCCTCCGTGCCATGAGAACGGTTGGGCTTGCACCTCGTGCGTTTCCGAGGTTCCATCCGGTTCAAAATCAAAGGCCAGGTTGGGCTGTGTTCTTGGTGCACATTTACCCAAGACCCCTTATGAGCCATAGTACACATGTGAGCTCCGCTGTTGTGTTCTTAGCGTTGAGGCGTACGGGGGCCTAGGATAGGTAGTGTGATACCACCTAGTAGTGGAGACGCCCGCTCCACTGTCACCGTCTGGCCACGACGGACGACGCCTGAGAGGTTAGCTACCTGCTCGAAAAGTGGGAACTTCTAGTCTGTGTCGACATAGCAACTTGCATGTGCGTGCGCATGATTCGGTCATACCATAACATTCATATCATGTCATTCATTGCATACACAAGATCCTCATCGTATAAGTTTGTATGGGCATTCTTATACGATGAGTTACTATACTGTTAAGCCGATCCTTAACTTATAAGTTTGTATGGGCACTCTTATAAGTTGAGTTATTGTTTTGATTAATTATACCTGCTGTCATATATTATTAATATTTGTAGAACTGCTAGTTGTGTAGCGTAGTTTATACTTCACCATATTTACAGTCACCTGCTTGTTTACTGCTTAGGTATATATATTGTACCTGTGTTCCTTTCTCCGCCCGGTGCCGAGGAGTCGCCGGGGGAGCGGATGTGAAGCCACTTAGTCTTATGACTAACGGTTGCTACGCCTTCCTTTTTAGGAGGAAACCCCGCAGGTAGAGCGGCAACGGACTATGCAGCAGGACAGCCAGGCCCGGATGATAGGACCTGAGGTGGTGGTGCCATCGGCACCGTCAGTGACAGTCGTGAGTGTTTTCATGTAGCCGTTTGGCAAAACATTTCTAGACTCTTGTTCTTTTGTACAAGCCTGATGTGCTTGTTATCTTCCGCTACTTTTGGACTTTAACTTAGCTGTGAACTGAACTGCTTTTAGCTTTACTTTTCTGTTATGGTTGGGTTGGCATAATTGTTGTGATATGGATTGTAGCCGGCGGAATAGGCATCTTGTGGTAAAGGCTAACCCGTGTGTTAGTGCTACCGCAAGGCGGCTATTTCGGGCATAAGGCTCCCCTCGTGCCGTGTGTTGTGTTCCGGGAGGGGGGGTCTTACACATCGTTTAGGGGATCACGGAGCCCAGCATGGAGGAGCATCCCCAGAGACCGGTGCGCTTGGAGATGGGGCAGTCTAGCTCCGGAGTTCATACAGCCGGGACTGTGAGTCTCGACCTTGAGTAGTTTTGTTTTTGCTTCTGCATGAGAGATTGTAGTGAGGACATGATGTACCGGGCATAAGCCCGTATTTATAGTACTCTGATTATTGTTATTCTATGGACACTCCCTTCGTGGAGATTTTATTCTATATATGTGATATACTTTCAGTGGACTTGCTCTTACTTCAAATATTGTGCTACCTTTCTGTGATCAAATTGGCCGGCAGAATCGGCGCCTTGTGGTGATGACCCTTTAGGACGTGAAGGTGTCACCGCAAAGCGGCGATTCTGGGCCTAAGACCCCGAGTTTTAAAAAGAAAAAAATGGGGGGGGGGGGTCTTACATAGGATGTTTAGACCCTCTTGTATAGCCAGGGTCTCTGTCTTAAGTCTTAGTTAGATCCCCTTTAGATCAGATTTGGGCAGACCAACATTGCAGTGGACTCAGACTCAGATTCAGAAAATGTTATGAACTATCTATATCAGTTCGACTATAGTCGAACTCAGCTCGACGATCGTCGATCTCCCATCGACGATCTCAGAGTCTCCTACTCTGAACTGAGCTCGACGATCTACGAGCTCAGATCGACGATCTCTTATTTCTCTGCAGTAATCAAAGCTCGATGATAGCCATTCTCTGGTCGACGATCTCTTATCTCTGGTCGAGGATCTCTGAACTGAGCCCTTAGATTTTATGTTGTCTTCTTCTATCAGTGTTCTCAGATCAGTCAGACGTCTTATTTTGGTTATGATAAATTTATTTTAAGGCAAGATATATTCTGATAATAAATGCTGATACTCCCAAGGCTGGTAGCCGTATTTCTTGAAGCATTTATTATGGTATTCACAGAATATTGTATAGAGACAGTTATGGATTGTACTAATGACTACCAGCCATTCGAGCCGTTTGGGCTCCTAAATTATTGCAGTAATTTATGCCTTGCCTTGGGAATTTCAAATTCTAGCCATTTTTCTTCATATTGACAGAACATATATCTCAATATAATAAAAAGAAGAAGATAGATAGGAATCAGTTAGTAATCAAGAAGAAAAGAATCTTCCTTTGCTCTCAGTGGATATTGCATGCTTTGCTAAAAAGAAGAAGAAAAAGAACTTTTTCTTATCAACATTTCTCTCCAGTCTTCTTCTCTCTTCAGTCTTCAAAGATTCACAAAGAGTCACAAAATCAACAACTGTTATCAGATTCAAAAAGGCTTTACCACTTTTTCTCCTTGAAGACCTACACCCAGGGCCAAGATTCATCTTCCTGGATCCATACAATATCTCAGGGGGAGCTTGGACATTCTTCTCAATCCATAAAATCTTCTCACTTGTCTGAGAAAGAGAAGATTCTCATAAACCTTTTTTTCTACCTCCATTTGTATAGGGTTATCTCTCCCTTCAAAAGTGAACTCTTTGGTGATAGGGCACCTGATAAAAACCTATTGGATTTTGAGCTCATGATCAAAAGCTCAAAGGGTCTCTAGAGCTACCTACAACAGATCTTGTGGCGATAGGGCACCTGATCAAAAACCTAAGTGGATTCCTACCTGGGTGGTAGAAGAGTGGATGTACCCAGATTTGGGGAATCATTATAAATTTTCTTGTGTCGTCTGTGTTGCTCTGTGATTTCTTTGTGTGCTGTGTTGCATTGTTAGTGTAGCTTATTTTTTTCTCTAATTACTTTTATTAGTATTTTAATTCCGCAATAAATCTAAATAATTTTTTAATACTCTATTCACCCCCCTCTAGAGTAAAACCTATCTATCCCTCACTTTCAATTGGTATCAGAGGGTGTGTTTTTTTTTTGAAGGTTGTACAGGCTAACACCTAAACCTAAGATCTCAGATAGATACATGTTTACTCTATTTCTCTTTGTTATACCATGGCACAGTACAAGGACTTTGCAAGCACTAGACCTCCAGTTTGCAACTTGCAAAAGTTTAGATTTTAGAAGGCTAGAATAAGACTTTATATGAATTCAATTGATGAAGATATTTATGCTTCTATCTTAATTGGAGTACCTTCACCACCAGCTACCACCCCAAGCACTTCTACAAACATGATTGCAGTACCTCCTCCAGACTACAATGATGCATACAAGAAAGAAAAAATTGCTGATGCAAAAGCCATGAATATACTGGCACAAACAATGTCTGATGACATATTTCAGAAGGTAGCTGAATGTGAATCAGCTAAGTCCATCTGGGATTCCTTAAACAAGATGGTTGCAGGATCAGCAGATGAAAAGAAGGACAGGAGAGCTCATCTCATCTCCCTGTATGAAAATTTTTAAAAAGTAATAAATTGAGCAAGTGTAACATCCCATTTCCAGCTAGACCCCTAGGAGTGTTTTGTCATGACTAGGTCATGACAAAACCCAAAGAAGCCCAAGAAGACCAAGTTATCTTAGGCATGAAGGTGGAGATCACCATGGTCTGCAAATAGTAGAATTCTAAACACTAGTTTAGGATGACCATAGGGCTTCACCATGACTCCATGACCCCACCACAATATCCCTAAACTATTGGAAGGTCCATTAGAGCCCTAAGGGTCCATTGAAATCAACCCAAAGTGGTCAAATTGACCTAAGACCACCATAGGTCTAAATTGGGCAAGGTGCCCTAACTAAGGGCAATGTGCCCCTAATATGCCCAACCAACCCTACACAGGTCTCCCTAGACCTAAAGTGGTGTCAATGGGTCACCAAAGATCCATTGGGGTCAACTCTAGAGCCTGAGGCTACCCAAGTCAACCCTTGATCTAAAGTGGTCAAAGTGCCCTTACCAAGGGTCATGTGACCTACAAAGTGCCAAATCAACCCTATCCAACCCTAATTGGACTCTAGGGGAGGCCAAAGGATCACCTAGGACCCATTGGGGTCAACCCAAAAAAATCAAATTGGCCAGTGTCAACCCTAGTCTATGTTTGGGTCAACTTAGCCCAAATGGGCTAACCACAGCTTAAGCCATTGTTTCCCTTAGGCTAACTTCATTTCTCATAATTATTATGAGTAGAATGGCTGCATATATCCTATGGGGTTTGGCCAGTCAACTTGGATGACTAGGAGAGAGAAAGGGAGCTTCATTCCATAGTAATGGTGGAGGGAGAAAATGGGGGGAAGAGGAATGGTGTGGGGACCGACCAAAGGAGGCAAACAACCACCCATTATGGCTGCAATCAACTCCTCTAGGGGAGAGGAGTTGATTCCAGCCATTTCCCGGCCACCAAGGGGCAGTTTCAGCCCCCTCCTCTCAACCCGAGCCATGCTTTAATGGCTTTGATGGGCATTGAAGAACCAGCCGCCCCCTCCCTAATTGACCATTTAAACATCATCCGTGGGCTGAGGGGAGCGTTTTCGAACTCTTACCTGGAAGGAGAAGGCCACCCCACTGTGTTATTGTAGAAGCTGAGCACCACATCCGTTAAACATGGTGTCTCTCCGCTCCTCTTGCCTTTAGGCCGCCGGAAAGGTCCTCCTCCACTCCTCTCCTCATGGGAAGATCTTAGGAATTGATTAGGGCAAGGATCGAGCACAATTGAGCCCGATTCAAGATTTCAAATCCATGAAAATTAGGAGAAAATTAACTTCCCGGGTTCGCCGGAACAGTCGTCTCCGGTGGCCGTGCCGCCGGCTGGGGGTAGCCACCACCTCCACGAAGGTGGTGGTGGTGGTGGCCGGCCGGGGAAGTGGCCGGGTGGCCAGGAAATTGGCCCGCAAGCCGCTCCAGGATGGGACGATCTGGGCTGTCGGCTGGAGGAAGGAGATAACCCGATGCCGTCGGTTTAGATGCTTTAGGATTCGTGCAGAATAATTCAGGATTTTAATTATTTTGATTTCATATAACTCTGTCACACTATATGCACCATTTGGTTTTAATTTTTAAAAATACTTAGGCTCATCTAATGGAAAAGTCACCAACATTAAATGTGTAGCCCTAAGGGTCTACTTTAATCCAAAATATATTTGGACCTATTTGGACCTCAGGTTGGGCCAGAGCACCCATTTTGGTGGGACCTATACCTAGGGCTATCCTGAGATTCAAATAGATTGCCACCTTTCATCCCTTGTCCAAATGAGCTGAAATTTGGTCAGGGTGTCTACCTTAGCTATAACTAAGGCCTATCCAAAAATGGTAATTTTTGGAGAATAGTTTTCTATTATTTTTAGAAAAATTTAATAAACCATTTATAAATTAATTAGGTGTCATAAACACCTCAAAATCCCCCCAAATTTGGGTGGGTAGTCTTAGAGGTCATGTTAAGGCTCTGGTAAAAATTTAATCGCATTTGGAGATGTTTTGATTAGGTTTTTATCCAACCCTAGGTTGACCCTTATAGGGTTAATTAGGTCAAAACACCCCCTTGGGGTTTTGAGTGGTCAAATCATCTCAACAGAGGCTGAAATTTTTGTCACTGACTTTTTATGGTGTGACACACCCTCCAATGGAATTTGTGGTGGTTTGGGGTAGGGTAGCCCTAGAAATCTAGGGTAGGCCCTTTATGGGATTTTTTAGGGTTTGATGGTCATTGGGTCAAATGACCTTGGAATGACCTGAAAATTGGTGGAGAGGACCATATGGTGAATTTGGTCCTCGAGATGAAGTTTCATTGAATTTGAAAGTCTTTAACCCCCTCAAATCCCTAACCCTAGATTAGGGCACAAAGCCCAATAATTTGGTTTAGGCAATCAAAACACCTCACAATAACATGAAACTTGGGAACGGTAATTAAGTGATAGGAAGTTGTCCTAAAATAATTTTGGTGGAATTTTTAGACTAATAAAATCAGTACTTTTTTATATACCTAGCAATGCCCCTAAATTTTATGTTGCTTGTTATGAAAATTATGTCCATTGAAAAGTTGTGAAATTTTGCATTTGGAAGTTTTACATCATGGTAGCCCCCTCTATATTTTTATTGAAAATTTTAGATGATTACTTTAGGTACTTGATTCATAAATTATGAATTATGGAAGTTTGATCATAAATAGATGTGGAGCTTAATATTATTATAAAAATTATGAAATCTGGTCAGTGAGTATTTTAAATTAATATGTAAAATCTGGAATTTTCTCATAATTTTTAGGTAACTATTTACAGTACTTGCTTCAATAACCCAAGAGTATGGAATTACCAATATAAATTAAATTAGGAGTTACTGTTCACTGGAAAATTGGGAGAATCCTTCTAGAGTGTTTTTAGGCCATGATGATCTTACTGGATTTTTGCTATAATTTTTGGAACAATATTTCTGACCTTTGATTCTTAAAATGGTATTATTAACCTTATGTTCTAAATTGTGATTTTTGGGCCTAAACCATTATAAAAATTCATATATCTTGGATTTACTGTTGAATTGCTCTTTAGTATTTATCATGATTTTATGAATTTTTATACATACCTGAAAAGTGCACTTCATGTTCAATTGGTAGCCCTTAGAAGCTTTAAGGAAATTAATTAAATGCCAGTTAATTAGGAAGATTGCAATTTTCTGGATTTAGTCTATTTATGTCCTGATAAGTCTCCAGTAAATAATTTAGGGCATTTGGATGATTATCTAGATTATCTCCTATCCGGTTCGACATATAGCCTAAGTTAGTATGCATATAGCAAATTGTTAAATTGTAATATGACATTATCTGGGATAGTTGTTGGAGTTTGTCATTTTAGCTGGGTGGACTGATGTGGATGATTTCACTATAGAGGGATAGGAAGAGTAGTGAGAAGTGGTTTGGCTAGAGTCTAGAGGTGTTCGTGTTCGACGAAAGATCGTCTTCCCCGAGGAGAGGAAGAGTCAAAATCACACTAGGTTAGCCTATTGTAATATGAGAAGGGAATGGGTAAAGGGAATCAACCAATATCAATAAGTACCTTGCGAAAGGGAACGATGGGCTTCAGCTACCATCTTAGTTCCTAGTGCCCTTTGATAGCCCTTCACGGGGTATGCCGGGGGCAGTCTCGGGTTAACGTAAACTGTATTAACAAACTGATAAGAGTAACTTAGTAATTAGGGTTTCATATTTCACAAAACACTATTAGCACAGGAAGATTGTTGGGAGCTTCGGCTCGGTTGGTTAAGAGACGGACAGAATAGTCCTGGGAGCTTCGGCTCGATTGGTTAAGAGACGGACAGAATGGTACGGGGAGCTTCGGCTCGATTGGTTAAGAGATGGAAGGAATGGTCCGGGGAGCTTCGGCTTGATTGGTTTGATACGATAAATATTGCATGTGCATAGTCAGTAAAGAAAAGGTGGTGGGTCTTCGGTATTGGAGGGTCGATGCACCGACACCAATACGCTAACTCGGCAAGTGTGGTTAACACTTCGCCAACAAAAGTTCGGTGCGCCAGCCGGCATGAGTACGCAGGAGTCCGCTTCGTGTACCAAGCGTTAAGGCGTACGATAGGTATGACCGGTAGTGCTTTACTGGTTTAGAGGTGGGCGAGGCCCAACCCACCGCTTCCGTCTGCAACTACGGAGGTATCCTGGGAGGTAACGGCTCCGAAAGGGGGAACTAAAGGTCTTTGTGCACAGAGTTGGGTGTGTGAGTTGCACTTGCACGTTCATATTCATACCCACTAGCATATCATAGCATAGCCATTTCATTTAACCCCATACACCTAATGTATAAGTGGAATGGGACGCTTATATAATAGGCCTTGCAAAACGACCCCTTGGTCTATAAGCTTGTGTGGGTAAGTTTATAAATTATGGTCAAATTCTTTATATATATATATTGCTGTTGATAACCGACACCCCAACGTATAAGTGGTATGGGACACTTTATAAGATGGGAGCCTTGCAGAAGATCCCTTGGCTTAGGTGCTTCCGCATATACGTTAAGGTTACATTTCCTACTTTCTATTTCTGTCATATTTGCTATAGAATTGCTAGCATAGGTACGCTGTCACCTGCTTTTGATTTATTCTCCACCTTCATATCCTTCCCTTTCTTCCTCTCCGCTCGGTACTTAAGAGCTATGGAGGAAGGGGTGGGGGATGATAGGACTTTGTCTTATAGACTAACGGTTTTCGGACCACATCATTTAGGGGATCGTGGAGCCCAGCATGAAGGAGTAGCCCCGGAGGTCGGCCCATTTGGAGATAGGGCAGTCTAGCTCAGGAGTTTAGTCAGCTGGGACTGTGAGTCCCGACTTATAGTAGATGTTATAGTTTGCTTCCGCTTGAGTGACCTGTAGTGAGGATTATGATGTATCGATCATAAGCCCTTACTTTCAGTACCCTTTTATACTATTTCTGTGGACTCTCCCTTCGTGGAGATATTATTACATTCATGTGATTATTGTGGACAAGTATTTGAGTTTCACCCTTACTCTTTACCTTTGCTGCTTTTTTGTGATCAAATTGGCCGGCAGGATCGGCGCTTTGTGGTGACGACCCTTCAGGGTGTGAAGGTATCACCGCAAAATGGCGGTTCTGGGCCTAAGACCCCGACGATTAAAAAGAAAAAAAAATGGGTCTTACAACAAGTTTCTGAGATGTATAACAGACTCAGTATCATTGTTAATGAATTGAAAACCCTTGACAAGGACATCTCAGTCACATAAATAAATGACAAGATTCTCATGTGCTTCTCTAGCTCATGGGACTCTAGAATCTGGCCTATTAGAGAGACCAAAAGTATACATGAGATGACCTCTAACTCAGTCTTAGGAAAGCTGAAATCCTATGAACAGCTGCTGAAGACAAGAGAAGCTGAGTAACAAAAGACTGCTACACCAACAAGGAATGAGCAGAATATTGCTTTCAAAGCTTCAGAAGAATCATAAACTTCTCCATCAAATGAAGAATTGATGAGTCTCTTTGCAAGGAGATTCTTCAGGATGGGGAGAAAAGAATTCAGAAGGAAATCATCAAGGAGTTATGATAAACCAAGGTATGATAAAACCCCTTCTAAAGAAGTTATCTCTTTTGGTTGTAGAAAAGCTGGACACATTCTTCCAGATTGTCCAGAAAACAAGCACAAGGAAAAGAGGAAGGAGAAAGACTCCAAGAAGTACTCCAACAAACCATCCTTCTATAAACACAAAAAGAAGGAGAGAGGATTTGTTGCAGAAACCTGGAGTGACACTGAAGAATCATCTTCCTCCAGTTCTAGTGAAGATGAAGAAGAAGCAAAGGCCAAAGAAATTTGCTTAATGACCATCAATCCTTCAGGGAATGTCTCAGTCTGAAGAATGTTCAGATTGTGATCAGGTATTGGAAGATTTTGACTTTAACTCTGAAGACTTTAAATCAAACTTTTAATCTATGTGTAGTGATCTGATTAGATCTGAGAAGGAAATCAAACTTCTTAGAGATAAACAATTTGACTATGATAGTTTAGTATCAGAAAACAACAAATTAAAAAATGAAATAGACATGTATAGTGAACAAATAATTTTTCTGAAAATGGAATTAAGTAAGGCAAAACAACTAGAGGAATCATTAAATTGAAGAAGTAAACAGCTAGAAGAAATTACCGGCACACTCAATGGTAGGCTTAATAAAAGTAAGTTAGGATTAGGTGCATCATCTAGTGAACCACCAGTTATTCAGAAAAATCATCTCTCACAACCTATAAAGTTTATTTCAGATAAAGGTAAGAATAATACAGAGCAAATTTAAAAGGTTAATAAGGTTCTAAAACAAGTTGAGAAAAATAAAGAAAAACAAACAACTAAGTCTCAACAAAAATTGTCGAACCAAGATCGACGATCTTAGCATTATGCGTCGAATGCCGATCGACGATCTCAGAACACAGAGCTTAAGTTCAAACACTCTGCAAATGGAGATCGACGATATCACTATGTATCTTCGACCAGAGATCGACGATCGTGGAACCCAGATAATAGCTACTATTACTCTGAGAACCGAGATCGACAATATCAATGTTGGTCGTCGAATGCAGATCGACGATCTTAACCTAAATCGTCGAACTCAGAGCAGAGTTATCAAAACTTCAATTTCAACAGAAACAAAAATTTCAATAAGAGCCCCAACTCTAAATCATTTCATCCCTTAACTAACTGGACAATACCACCTAGGAGATTTCATCCCTTAGGTTATAAATGTCAACCTGAATACTCTTATATTTCAAGTTTTAATTATGAAAAGAAGCCAGGACCCAAGGTTACCTGGGTCTAAAATGTATAATCTGTCATTTTGCAGGTGAAGACCTATCCTACCATACATAATAGATGGTATCTGGATAGTGGGTGCTCCAAGCACATGACAGGAATAAAGTCCAACCTAAATAACTACAAGGCAAAGCTGGGTCCAAAAGTTTAATTTGGTGACTCAAGTTTTGGTCAGATAGAAGGCTATGGAGAATTCACACTTGTAGATGTCATATTCAGGAAAGTGGCATATGTAAGTGGTCTGAAACATAACTTGATATCCATAGGTCAGCTATGTGATGCAGGTTATGAGGTATTTTTTACTGAATCAAAATGCAACATTTCTTTAAATAACATCATTGTGTTGTCAGGATATTAGTTAGGCAATATTTACTTAGTTGATTTTAATTCTGCTTATTCAGAAATTTTTTTATTTAATCAGGTTAGCAATAATAACACATTATGGCATAAAAGGATAGGGCATGTAAATCTTAGAAACATTGCTAGGTTATCTAGGGACAACCTTGTTAGAGGATTGCCCTTTTGCCCCTACAAGAAGGAAAGCCTTTGTAAGGCTTGTTAAGTAGGCAAGCAAACTAAAAATAGCTTTAAATCAGTTAATAAGAGTGATTCACCTAGGATTTTGTATCTGCTTCATTTGGACCTTTTTGGACCAATTGTTGTACAAAGCCTGGGAGGGAAGTTCTATACTTTAGTTGTTGTAGATGACTTCTCTAGGTTCTCTTGGGTTTTCTTCTTGAGAAACAAGTCTGATAATTTCAAGGTTCTTACAGACTTTCTAAAATGCATAAAGATTGAGTACTCTACTCAAGTTACATTGATCAGACGTGATCATGGCACTGAGTTTGAATCTCTTCCTATGCAAGAATTCTATGAGAAGGAAGGTATAAGGCACTGCTTCGCTGCTCCCAGAACTTCTCAAAAAAAATGGGGTAGTTGAAAGGAAAAACAGAACACTCATTGAAGTTGCAGGTACATTGCTTGTTGATGCTCACATTCCTCTATCCTATTGGGAAGAAGCTGTAAGCACAGCAAACTATGTCCTGAATAGAAGTTTGATACACAAACTTAAGGGTAAGACTCCCTATGAATTACTCAAAGGGAAGAAACCTAAAATAGATTACTTTAGAATTTTTGGCTGTATTTATTTTATTCATAACAATAACAAAGATTATCTTAGAAAGTTTGCAGCCAAAGCTACAATGGGAATTTTTCTAGGATATTCCCAAGTTAGCAAGGCATATAGGGCCTTCAATAAATCATCTTTAAAAATTGTAGAATCTGTTCATGTTACTTTTGATGAAGCTAATATGTTTTATAAGGAGAAGGAAGCTTCTACCAGTAATTATTTGCAGATACCAAATCTATGTGAGAAATTGGATGAATTATATCTCACCAAAAAGGTGATATCTCATCCCTCTCCATAGATTGATGAAGATAGTGAAGAAGAATCTCTGGAAATTGCTGAAGGCTTTCCAACAGCAAATTTAATTCCACAAGAGGAATCAGTTCATGATGGTGCTGTTATTAAACAAACTCCACCTCCTGACTATGATACACTTAGAGATCATCCCATATCTCAAGTGATAAGAGACATGTCAGTGGGTGTGCAGACAAGGAATCAACTCAAAGAAGATGTGATGCATGCCTGTTTCTTATCTCATATTGAGCCCTCATTCATTAAAGATGCAGTGCAAGATCTACACTGGATTATTGCAATGCAAGAGGAGCTAAATCAGTTTGAAAGATACAAAGTTTGGAATTTGGTTCCTAGACCAAAAGGACAGCTAGTTATTGGAACTAATTGGGTCTTCAAAAATAAATTAGATGCCCAAGGCATAGTTGTCAGAAACAAAGCAAGATTCATAACACAAGGCTACAGGCAAGAAGAAGGTATTGACTATGATAGAACCTTTGCACCTATTGCAAGGCTTGAAGCTATAAGAATTTTCTTGGCCTATGCTGCTCACAAGAAATTCAAGGTATATCAAATGGATGTCAAAAGTGCCTTTCTCAATGGGAAACTTAAGGAAGAAGTGTATGTGGAACAGCCACCAGGTTTTATCTCTTCAACTCATCCCTCTCATGTTTTAAAATTACATAAGGCTCTCTATGGTCTAAAGCAAGCTCCAAGATCTTGGTATGAAACCCTAGCTAGCTTTCTTTTAGAGAATAAATTTTCTAGAGGCTCTGTAGATAGGACTTTATTTATTAGACATCATCATGATAGAATTCTATTAGTTCAAGTATATGTTGATGATATTATATTTGGATCTACTGATTCTATACTTTGCAAAAAGTTTTCTGATCTTATGCACTCCAAGTTTGAAATGAGTAGCATGAGTGAACTTTCTTACTTTCTTGGTCTTCAAGTAAAGCAAGATCCTGATGGCATCTTCATTTCCCAGTCCAAATATGCTAAGGAATTAGTAAAAAGGTTTGGGATGGTTGATGCCTCAGCTATGAAGAAACCCATGGCTTATAATACAGTAATTGATTCTGATGAAAAGGGTAAACCTGGTTATCAGAAAAATTTAGGGCCATTGTTGGGTCTCTATTATATCTTACTGCTAGTAGACCTGATATAATGTTTGCAACATGTCTTTGTGCTAGATTTCAAGTCAATCCTAAAGAATCTCATTTAATTCTCCTCAAAAGAATATTAAGATACTTAAAGGGTTGTCCTAATCTAGGACTTTGGTATCCCACAGAGTCAGAATTTGAATTAACTGGATATTCTGATGCTGACTATGCTTGATGCATAGTTGACAGAAAAAGCACTTCAGGAACTTGTCAGTTCCTGGGTGATAGATTAGTATCCTGGTTTTGCAAGAAACAATCTTCTGTGTCTACATCAACTGCAGAGGCTGAATATATAGCTGCTGGTAGTTGCTGTTCACAAATCTTGTGGATTCAAAATCAGCTACTGGATTATGGGTACTCTCTCAAAGATTCCACCATCTTTTGTGACAGTACTAGTGCCATATATATTGCACAAAATCCAGTCCTGCATTCTGGGACCAAGAATATAGATATAAGGCATCATTTTCTTAGAGATTGTGTTGACAAAAACAAGATTAACCTCAAGTTATCTCCACTGATTTTCAAAGAGGAGATTTTTTTACCTAGCCTCTGGATGTGCAAAAACACCTATTCTTTTTGAATCAGCTTGGAATGATAAATGACATGGATTAAACTTGAATTTTGTATTTGTGAAGATGTGGTCAACGATCGTCGAACGGAGATCGACGATCGTCGAACTCATCTTGAGCTCAATGGTCGACTTGAGATTGACGACAGCTTTGTGTGAAGACAAAAATCGTCGAACGGAGATCGACGACTTTGCTTCAGTAAAATCAATCGTCGACCTAAGCTTGACTATCGATTTTTTTTTAACTAGATCAGAGACCAAAGATATCATTTGTTTTTAAATTAAATCTTTGACCTATGATTGACGTTCTTGCTTTTATCGTCGGCCAGATATCGTCTCTTCATATTCCAAAAACCTATGTATAGGTTTCTTCTCGATCTCTATCCCGCGCTTTCATATTTCCCCTCTGCTCTTGATCTTTGCTCTCTCGAGTTTACAGGTTTCCCATGGCGATCTCTGCAGCAGTTCTCGCAGCGATGAAGTTCGACACAGGATTTGATGTCGACTTCGTGATGTAGAGACGACCGTGATTCACACGTGACTACAATACGGACACCCAAACATTACCGAACAAGAAATAAAAAGAAGGAATGCCGACCAAAAGCGAACGAAAAGGGGTCGGTTGGTTCCCAAAATCTGGGACTCGATACCACGTCCTTAGGACCTACCTCTCTAACAAGCACACAACTTACCGTAAGCCGGACTCGATACAACGTCCTTAAGACCTACCTCTCCAACAAACACACAACTCACCGCACCTACACAAGCATCTATTCATTTCAATATAGCCGTTTAAAGCGCAGCAATAATTTATTTCGGAGCGGCGGAAAACCTTTAAGAGCGATCGTAATTCGAGTCGTGATTAATTCCCTTGTTGGCACATAAAGTGCGCCGAACGGAAGAGCAAATAGAGGCTAGGCCACGTTGCACTCCCGAGACGGATCTTCCCGTTCCGGACAACAAGAGATTCAATAACAACACTTTCAAATTCAGATTTTGCAAGCGACGGATTTAAAAATCACGGAAAAAATAGTGCATGAAAAACCTCCACAAACTAAAGCATGAATTACACAAGGTGGAAGAGGTTACCCAACCGGGATTAAAGTTCACACAAGATAAGGTGGGAGAATCACTCTCTCCACGGATCCGCCGGCGTCACACCGAGGGGTTTGCAACCTTCTTCCAAGGAGTCGCACCGAAGGAAGCCGCGCCGGAGTTGCACCGACACGGATTGAGGGAGCAAGGGGGGCGGCGGCTTCACACCACAACCAGGGGGCGGCGGCAAGGAGGCTCTCCTCTTGGCCGAAATCTCTAGGTAGAGGGAATTTTAGGTTTCAACTTTTCAATGATCATATTCCTCTTAAACACCTCCTTAAATAGGAGTTTATAATAACTCTTAGCCCTCAAGGATGGAGATGTAATCTCATCCATCCAAAAGGCAAAATGCACACCAAAATAAAATATTGTTCCAAAAAAAAATAACACATGCCATGAATATAAAATTATCACTTAAACATAAGATAATTTTATATTCCCAAAATATTAAATAAAGTGCATGAAATAAGAAAATTAGGCTAATTTTTTCATGGCGGTTTTCGCATGCCGCCGGCGGAGGTTGTAATGTGCACTTCCTTCAGCGTCATTGGAACGGCCTCCCTAGCCGCCGGCACCCCCAGCACCACGCTCGAAAGGGTTCTGCCTAACCAGGTCTGCAGACCATGCACCCCAACCCCTCTCCGCTCCTGTTTTTCAGCAGCGGTGGGTTGTTGTCACTGGGGATCGAACCCAGGACCTTGATAAGAGACTCTTTACCACAGCTCTCATCACCAACTCAGGTGCACCTCAGTTGGTGATGAGAGCTGTGGTAAAGAGTCTCTTATCAAGGTCCTGGGTTCGATCCAAAGTGGAAACAACCCACCGCTGCTGAAAAACAAGCGCGGAGAAGGGTTTGGGTGCATGGTCTGCAGACCTGGTTAGGCTGAACCCTTTCAAGCGTGGTGCTGGGGGTTCCGGCGGATGGGTAGGCCGTTACAAAAAGTGCACTTTTTTGTAACGGTCCAGGCTCGCCAACCCTGCGGGACCCAGCTTGCACCGCCGGCCTACAAGAAGTCCAGACCCGGGCCCACTACCGGTAGTCAGCCTATCACATCAAGCCTGCAGGCCATGCACCTTAACCCCTCTCCGCGCCTGTTTTTTAGCAGCGGTAGGTTGTTGCCACTAGGGATCGAACCCAGGACCTTTATAAGAGACTCTTTACCATAGCTCTCATCACCAACTGAGCTGCAGCTCAGTTGGTGATGGGAGCTGTGGTAAAGAGTCTCTTATCAAGGTCCTGGGTTCGATCCCCAGTGGCAACAACCTACCGCTGCTGAAAAACAGGCGCGGAGAGGGGTTTGGGTGCATGGCCTGCAGGCTTGATGTGATAGGCTGACTACCAGTAGTGCGCCTAGGACTGGACTTCTGGTAGGCCGGCGGTGCCAACTGGGTCCCGCAGGGTTGGCAGGCCTGGACCGTTATATATAACGGCCTCCCCAGCACCACAATCGCAAGGACGGCCGCCGACACCCCCATCATCAAGCTCGAAGGCTTCAGCCTAACCATATCTGCAGACCATGCACCGCAACCCCTCTCCGCGCCTGTTTTTTAGTAGCGGTAGGTTGTTTCCACAGGGGATCGAATCCAGGACCTTGATAAGAGACTCTATACCACAGCTCTCATCACCAATTGAGCTGCAGCTCAATTGGTGATGAGAGCTGTGGTAAAGAGTCTCTTATAAAGGTCCTGGGTTCGATCCCCAGTGGCAACAACCTACCGCTACTAAAAATAGGCCCGGAGAGGGGTTGGGGTGCATGGTCTGCAGATCTGGTTAGGCTGAACCCTTCGAGCTGGATGATGGGGGTGCCAGCGGCCGTCCTTGCGAGCGTGGTGCTGGGGAGGCCATTACAAAAAGTGCACTTTTTTTGTAACGGCCTCCCCAGCCGCCGGCACCCCCAGCACCACGCTCGAAAGGGTTCAGCCTAAACAGGTCTGCAGACCATGCACCCCAACCCTTCTTCGCGCCTTTTTTTTAGCAGTGGTAGGTTGTTGCCAATGGAGATCGAACCCAGGACCTTGATAAGAGACTCTTTACCACAGCTCTAATCACCATTTTAGTTGCAGCTCAGTTGGTGATGATAGCTGTGGTAAAGAGTCTCTTATCAAGGTCCTGGGTTCGATTCCCAGTGGCAACAACCTACCACTGTTGAAAAATAGGCGCGGAGAGGAGTTGGGGTGCATGGTCTGCAGACCTGGTTAGGCTGAACCCTTTCGAGCATGGTGCTGGGGGTGCCGGCAGCTGGGGAGGCCGTTACAGTCATCACGGCGTCTCAGATCTTTATGTCGTAGCGCCTCGGAAACCGGGTCATCATCAAGTAGCGGTGGTGCTACATCAATCCTTCCCCACTCAAAATCACGTATCTCTGATGCGTGAGTGGAGAGATAGTGGCAGAGAAGCTCGACATCCAAACGTTGAAGCTCTATCGCGAGTACCCAAGAGTCGTACGAAGGGGGGAGGTCACGCCAACGGACAAGGAAGCGGTAAGTAGTACCATCCGGAGTAGTGAATGGTTCCGCAGCGAGTATCATATCTGGAGTGAGAAATGTCCTAGGGAACCTGGGAAACATGTTAGCAGTAGGAGTAAAAGAAGGCAACGTACCATCCGATGTTTTACCTGCGGGGACCGAAGGAGAGAGATCATCCGAACTACCACTCCCCAACCCATCAAAATTTTTAGTGGAGGGAGAAGACGACAGAGAATTCAACTCAGGTGGAGGTAAAACAAACAACGTCAAATTCGAGACATTAAAAATAGGGGAGATACCCCAATCAGCCGGGAAATCCAAAATGAAAGCGTTGTCACCTAGTTTCTTGATAATCTGAAAAGGGCCGACGCGCTTCGGTGCCAACTTCTTAACGGTGTCAGATGGCAAGCGTTCGGGAACTAAGCGGACTAGGACCAAATTGCAAAATTTAAAGTGTGACACCCTCCTATGTAAATTAGCGTGCGACTGATAAGACTCGTATTGAGCAGTCAAGGTAGCTCGTATACATGCATGTAAGTCATGAATATGTTTGGCGAAGGATTGTGCAAACTGACTTGTCTTGTATGTCAGGGTCAACGGTACCAAGTCAATAGGCACGGGGGCCTTGTATCCATGGACAATCTCATTTGGTGACAGACCAGTAGACCGATTTTTGGAATTATTATAAGCTAACTGGGCGTGGGGAAGAATAAGATCCCACGTGCCTTTGTGATCACTCACTAGGCATCTAAGAAGGCTACCCAAGCTTCGATTAACCACCTCCGTCTGCCCGTCAGTCTGGGGGTGATAGGCAGAGGAAAACTATAGCTTGGTACCCATTAAGACCCAAAGTGTCTTCCAGAAATAACAAGTGTACTTAACATCACGATCCGAGACTATTGTCTTCGGCACTCCCCGGTGACTAACTACTTCTTTAAAATATAATTTGGCGATATGAGACGCATCGTTAGTTCTAGTGCACGGGATGAAATATGCCATTTTGGAGAACCTATCCACAACTACTAAAATATAATCGTGACATCGTAAAGTAGTGGGTAAGACTAAGATAAAGTCCATGCTCACATCTTCCTATGGGGTGGAAGGAATAGGCAACGACGTATATAAACCAACGTTGGTTTTGGTGCCCTAAGATAATTGACAAGTACGACAACTACTCACCACTCGTCCCAACATTGCCTTAAGTTTAGGCAAATAGAATTTTTCTTCAACTAACGTAATGGTCTTATCCCTACCGAAATGACCACTCAACCCTCCACCATGCATTTCGAAGATGATATGGAGACGTAATGACGACTGCGGAATACATAACTTTCCAAGTCAAAATAGATAGCCGTCCTTAATGACGAAAGCTGATATGTTCGTGGGGGAGCATTCTTGGGCCGACAAATATGCGTCCTGTAAATCGGGGCACATGTCGTACTCATCTTTTATGCGCTCGAATTCTACCATATTAACCTCCATAGTGGTGACTAACAAGGTTAAGCGACTAAGAGCGTCAGCGACTCGGTTGTCAGCTCCCTTAAGGTGTTTTAGATTGAAAGTGTAGTCTTGCAAAAATGATACCCATTTAGCGTGGCGCGGGCTGATTTTGTGTTGACCATTAATGAATCATAACGCCTCATGATCGGAAAGGATCACAAACTCCTTAGGGAGGAGATAGTGCCTCCAATGGTGAAGATATCTAATGACGGCGTAGAACTCCCTATCATAATTTGAGTAGTTTAATTTGGCGCCCGCCAACTTCTCACTAAAATAACTCACGGGGTGTCCCTTCTAACTCAAGACACCTCCAACTCCAACGCCAGATGCATCACACGTAAGCTCGAAGACCTTGGTGAAGTCGGGGAGACGCAAAACCGGGGCTTCAGTCATAAGCTCTTTAATGCAAACATGGCGGATTTTGTCCATGTGAATTCTCCCTTCTTCATGCAGTCGGTAATGGGTGCCATAATACTACTAAAATAAGGTATGAAACGACGATAGAAGGTAGTTAAGCCGTGGAAACTACGCACCTATCGAAGACTAGTGGGCTCGGGCTAGTCTCTAATCACTTGAACCTTTCCTGGGTCAACTCGAATTCCATCAGAACCAACTATGTAACACAAGAATTCAACCTCCTTAACATTAAAGGTGCACTTCTTAAGATTCAGAAATAAGGTTTCCTTCCTTAAAGTTGTGAGGATTACTTTGATGTGGGAGAGGTGTTCGGAGGGGGAGGTACTATAGACTAGGATGTCATCAAAATAAACCACAACAAACTTCCCCATATACGGCCTAAAGATGTGCGTCATCATCCGAGAGAAGGTGCTAGGGGCGTTGGATAACCCGAAGGGCATCACAAGCCACTCATACAACCCGTCCTTAGACTTGAACGCGGTCTTCCACTCATCCCCCTCTCGGATCCGAATCTGGTGGTAACCACTCCGTAAGTCTAGCTTCGAAAAGATAGTGGCACCTGAAAGGACATCCAAGAGATCATCTAACCGCGGGATTGGAAACCTATATTTGATAGTAATTTTGTTGATAGCCCGACTATCAACACACATGCGCCAGGTGCCATCCTTCTTTGGAGCAAGGAGGGCTGGGACAGCACACAGGCTCATACTCGCTCTAATAAACCCCTTACGCAGTAAATCCTCTATCTGGGTTTGTAATTCTTGATGGGCGGCGGGATTAACCCTATAGTGAGGTTGGTTGGGTATGGACGATCTGGGGATAAGGTCGATGGCATGTTGTATATCTCTAAGCGGAGGCAACGACGATGGAAACTCATTCGGGTAAATGTCCTTAAATTCATCCAACAATACCCATAGCTCTCGGGGTAAATCATCCAACACACAACTATCAGTCTTGGCACCCATGAGAACGAGAGCGTACATCATGCCCTCAATGAAGGGATCCTTCACAAATTCTTTCCTAACTACCAAGCTCAACGTCTTCCTCTCTACCAGAATGGTGGTATCCTTAGTCATCACTACCGGTTCTTTTGGCATAGTTGGTCTCAAGGTGATGGTATTGCCATTGAATTTGAACTCATATGTGTTAGCGCAACCGTATTGCGTCACATCACTATCATAGAGCCAGGGGCGGCCTAGTAACACATGACAAATGTCCATCGGCAGGACATCGCACCAAACCTCATCCGTGTAGGATTTGAAAGACATGGGGACTAGGCATCGTTGGGTTACCTTAATAGTAACCTTACTAATCCAAGCAACCTGATAGGGGGTCGGGTGCGGCACAACAGTCAAGGACATACGCTTAACGGCGTTCTCAGAAACGGCATTCACGCAACTACCACCATCAATGACTAGTTTGCATAACTTCTCGCCACTCTTAAAGATACGGGAAAATATGCTCGTCCTCTTCCAGTCATCTACAGGACGATGAGTGGTCAAGATACAATGCATCACCATAAGGCGGTGATCGTCCTCTAAGTCACTAGGGACTCCTTCGGGGTCGCTTTCCTCTGCAGCCTCATACTCATAATCGTCAGGATCAGTGGCGGGATCTAATAAGGCTAGAGTTTTCGTCTTGGTTGGGCATTCGTAGGCATAGTGGCCTTGAACGCCGCAAGAGTAACAAGTGGTGTTAGCCTTGCTAACTTTCCCTATAGGAACGCGCACACTGGCGGTGTTCTTAGTGTTTCGAGCGGTGATCACGGCAGACTTCGACTCGAGGGATTTGAACTTTCCATTATCAGGATATGTGGAAGAAGATGTCCCAGTGGTGGACTTGTTCTTCGCGTGAGAATAACGGGAATGAGCCTTAGAGGCTAAGTGTTTTTCAATGTCCAGGGCGGCATTGAAAGTTGCGTTCAAATCCGTGTGCCGATATCGCAGGAGCTTCCTTTGGATATTGGGGTGAAGCCCTTTTCGAAACCTAAATAAAGTGACTTCGGGGATCTCTTTTAAGTCACATCGCACCATACGGTCCTTAAGTTCACCCATATAGTCAGCTACCGAACTTGAGCCTTGCCGCAGGGTGGCAAGCTCATCAAACATCTGTGTCTGATGGTACGCGGGGACGTACTGATCGGTATATAAATTCTTCATTACAGTCCATCCAATAATTGGGTCTCCATTCCCAGTTCCTAGACTACGCTCTTCATTCAACCAATAAGTTTTGTCACGACCAGTTAACTTCATCCTGGCAACTTGGACCTTTTGGGGGTCCGTGAGATTGTGCCAGTAGAAATAACATTCCATATCCACGGTCCAGTTAAGTAAGTTTTGTGGATCTCCTATGCCGTCGTAAGTGGAGGCCTCAATCTTGATGGCTCTAGTAATGTAAAACTCTCGCTCGTGGCGATGGCCTCGTGGGGGTACTCAGGGGGAGTCCCCATCAGAATCCGAATCGGAGCTTTGTTGGCGCCGTCGGGGCAACTCAACATTAGCGAGTGGTGGGGGTGGCCTAGCTTGGGTTTGTATGAACTGGGTTAACATGTTCCTAAGCTCAGTCATCTCATTACGCAGCCCCGCTATGGCCTCGGTGTTGGGATCTACATTCTCATTCGCAGCCATCCAAGACGTAGACGGAGTCGAATATTCCGATCCTAGCCTAGTGCGCATTCAGGATTAGAAAAATCTTAGAAAGATGAATTTTCCTAGGGCTGTATCTATACAGAAAATAATATATTTTTATAGATTCCCAAAGTGACTAACACGTAGATCGTCAAATTTTTTTTTCGAGATTTCGCTGAAAAATAAGGATTTCAGCCCGCTATTTGCAGACCAACTAGATAGAATTACGATGTTCCAATTTGCAGGCTGACCTAACGAGGCCGAATTGAAAAATTTTCTGTTTTAATGTTGCTGGAAATAAGGGCAGGAAGCTACATAATTTTTTTCAGATTTTTTTGACAAGTTTTAAAATTCCGAGCGTTTTACTAAACGCAGACTAATCCGAAAATTTCAGATCCTTGAAAGATAAGATCGACGAAGAACGCAGCGAGGATGTTTGCAACTTGGGAGTTGAAACGACCGCCTCTGATACCAAATTGATGTAGAGACGACCATGATTCGGACGTGACTACGATACGGACACCTAAACGTTACCAAACAAGAAATAAAAAGAGGGAATGCCGACCAAAAGCGAACGAAAAGGGGTCGGTTGGTTCCCAAAATCCGGGACTCGATACCACGTCCTTAGGACCTACCTCTCCAACAAGCACACAACTCATCGTAAGCCGGACTCGATACAACGTCCTTAAGACCGACCTCTCCAACAAAGACACAACTCACCGCACCTACACAAGCATCTATTCATTTCAATATAGCCGTTTCAAGCGCAGCAATAATTTATTTTGGCGCAGTGGAAAACCTTTAAGAGCGATCGAAATTCGAGTCGTGATTAATTCCCTTGTTGGCACATAAAGTGCGCCGAACGGAAGAGCAAATCGAGGCTAGGCCACGTTGCACTCCCGAGACGGATCTTCCCGTTCCGGACAACAAGAGATTCAATAACAACACTTTCAAATTCAGATTTTGCAAGCGACGGATTTAAAAATCACGGAAAAAACGGTGCATGAAAAACCTCCACAAACTAAAGCATGAATCACACAAGGGGGAAGAGGTTACCCAACCGGGATTAAAGTTCACACAAGATAAGGTGTGAGAATCACACTCTCCACGGATCCGCCGACGTCACACTGAGGGGTTTGCAATCTTCTTCCAAGGAGTCGCACCGAAGGAAGCCGCACCGGAGTCGCACCGAAACGGATGGAGGGAGCAAGGGGGCGGCGGCTTCACACCACAACAAGGGGGGGCGGCAGCAAGGAGGCTCTCCTCTTGGCCAAAATCTCTAGGGAGAGGGAATTTTAGGTTTCAACTTTTCAATGATCATATTCCTCTTAAACACCTCCTTAAATAGGAGTTTACAATAACTCTTAGCCCTCCATGATGGAGATGTAATCTCATCAATCCAAAAGGCTAAATGCACACCAAAATAAAATATTGTTCCAAAAAAATAACACATGCCATGAATATAAAATTATCACTTAAACATAGGATAATTTTATATTCCCAAAATATTAAATAAAGTGCATGAAATAAGAAATCATGGCGGTTTTAGCACACTGCGGGCGGAGGTTGTAACGTGCACTTCCTTCAGCGTCATCACGACATCTCAGATCTTTATGTCGTAGCGCCTCGGCAACCGGGTCATCATCAAGTAGCGGTGGCGCTGCATCACTTCGACTCTTTCAGTCATTGTGATCTTGTGTTTTAGGAAATGCTATAGCATTGCGATGAACAGGGTTTGAAGAAACTTATGACTATAAGGATAAAGCTATCTGTTGCTGAGATAAAGGAATGGGTTTACACCTCCTCTGTCAATGACTCTTCGATGATTGGTTTCATCTCAGGATAGCAGGTGACTCTAAACCCTGCAATTCTTACAGAGATTTTTTAATTAAAGAATGGAATGGATGATCTGGATCAGGATAGTTCAGAGTATAGCAGTATGCTCTTGGAGATGAGTCATGTCGAGGGAATTCCATCTAAGTTATTAAAGAAAAACTTATCTGTAGGTTTTAAGTTTCTTGCGGATATAGTGGGAAAGGTTTTGCTAGGCAAACATTCGGCCCATGATAACATCAACAGGCAACAGTTCGATATCATGTCTGCTCTAGTTAATAGGAAGGCCATTGATTGGGCAAGTTTGTTATTCGATTTAATCAAGAGGAAGAACAATAAAAAGGAAGTGTTCTTAGGGAGGATTATAGGAATCTTTCTTTAAAAGAAAGCCCTAGAGCTATTGGTGTCTTCAACCATAGCTATTAATGCCAGCAAGAGGCTGGATTGCTCTTTGTTCGGGAAGTGGGAGAGGTTGATTCAGAGACCCTCCAGGGTTGGAACCTCCTCTCATACATCTGAGGACACAAGGACTGTCATAGTCACTCCTCAACCTAGTGAAGAAGTTCCCTCTCTTCCTCCTCCTCCTCCAGCTTCCCCAATCATCCCAAATGTCTCCTCTCAATCTACCTCAGTTATTCCAACTACTCCTTCATCTCCAGTTATTATCTCTTCCCCTACTCGGTCACCCCTTCCCATTTCTCCTACTGAACAATACTCCCTTCACTCCTTGTCCATTCCAAATTTTAACCTACTCTCACCACACTCATCCCCTTCTCATCAAGCTGACTCACCCATCAACACCGAAGTATCTCCTCACAATCCCCCATACATTCCTCCAGAAACTCCCCTCTTTATGATGACATCATGACAGATTTATCTCCTCCTCCCTCTCATATTTCTGTTTCAACTCAGACTTCAACTGAGTTTCCTCAAGTTGATCCAATCTTTATCTCTCATCTTCTGGACCTCCTCACTCCTACCCTCAAATCCTTTATAGCAGAAGACCTCTCACCCCTTGCTCAATCTATCTAATCTTTTTCTGCCTCCCTATCTGCTTCTCTCTCTACTTCCTCTGCTCCTTCTTCATCTTGGGGTCTGGCTCCAGTTGTCACTGAAACCAGATAGGGGGAGATGTCCTATAAAGTTGCTGCAGGATCAGATTCAGCAGACCTTCAGGTTCAGTCTCCTCCAGCAATTCGAGAAGAAGTAGTGCAGGAAGAAGAATTATTTCAAAAATTCTGTACAGACATTGTTCTATATTCAGACTTGCTTATGTCAGATGAAGACACCAATGTGTCAATTCCTTAGATATCCAGTGGTTATTGCTTTATTAATCCCTCCATCAATTTACAGTCTATTTTACATTCTTTCTCTTTATTTAGAGCTGTTTGGAATTCAGTTGAGACAATTTCCTCCAAGGCCATGGTCTGTTATACCAGACCGATGTGTCCTTCAGTTGTGAAACATCTTCTGCAGATTCAATCAGGTCCAGCTTGTTCAGATATTCTATCAGTTATAGAATGTACAGATATGTCATCCCCTATGGATATAGAGTTTTTTCATATGTCAGAAGAGAAGAATGAGATTGATGCTCTATCAGTTACTGATGAATTACTTGATCTAGTGGTCTCAGAAAATCTAGCCTTAGCCCTAAAAACAAGCTTTATAAATCTTTGTGAGCCTATTAGTCTTTATCCATCTCTGGATGATTTCATTGTTATTGATATTTAGGAAGAAGCCAAAGAAAAAGTTGCTAAGAAGTTAGATGATAAGCAAATGAAGGAAATAGATTATTTATATGACAATCCTTAGGTTTTATCTGATGATGATGATGATGATGATTCAGATGATAGTAATTCTAAGAAAAAGAAAGCTTCAAAGAAAAGAAAAGAAAAGCTGCTCCCCAGGCTGCTCCTAAACCAAGAAATACAAATGACACCCCTTACTACATTTTGAAAGGGATTACTCCATATCCTGGCATGGAGAGCTGGATGTGGTTATCCAAGAATGAGCAAAAAGCCAGAAAGAAGAGCAGGAGATATTCTCCACCTCCTCAGAAATTCAGAAGAGGCCCTCCTCCTCCTCCTCCTCCTGCTGTTGGTGCTTCAAGTGTTATCTCTCAAGTTTCTGGTGCATCTTCCCTGCCTTCCTCTTACTCAAGATCATATCAATGGCAGGACAGATCCTCCAGGACTCAGTTTCAAGGAAGTAGTCAGCAGCACAGAAGTCAGAGCTCCTCAGAACAAGTGAAAGAAGTCATTTATCAGAATCCCTCTTCTCCTTCTCACCAACAAGTTGCTTCAAAGATTAAAAAGACAGCTTCTTATCAAGTCAGAAAATCTGATGTATCCTTCAAACCTAAAAGAAAATATAGTGAGGCTGCCCCTCCTAGATCTCTCTACTCCCAAAGTGATGATCAGCTCAGCTCAACATGCTTTCAAGCTCAATCCACTAAGTTCAAAGCAGTCACTGTATTGCCTCCTCAAGAAGATAAGTCACCTGTTGAACAGGAACTTGATCCAAACTTTAGGATGGCCAGGCTTTAGGAACTGATTGGTCTTTCTCAGATCAGAAAAGCTAGAGAAGAAGGAAAAGATCCATCTTCATTCTCAAATATGTCCTCTTTCAGAGAAAAAAAGCTGGATAAGCTTCAAGTGAGCAAGAAAGTCTTCAACCCAGTTGGATATATGGCATTGCATCCTAAAGCATTTGTGCAAAGGACCAGCACTTAGATATCTCTTGGTGGGCAAGACTTGATGACATCCAAGAAGAATGTACCAGACCCTAGCAGGAAGATAATATTCTCAAAACCTTCATCTGGTTCTTCATATGATAAACCATAGTTTATGTTATTTTTTTAATGATTAACTGATTATGAACAATGCACTGCTATAACATATCTGCTGATGTTATTTCATCCCTTCAGATATTTATGGTCTTTGTATTTTATTTATTTTCAGTTTTGTTTTTGAGTGACCTCACACAAATACGGGGAGATTGTTGGAACCCTTGTTTTTATTGGTGCTAGGTTCACTCTTAGGATGTTTAGACCCTCTTGTATAGCCAGGGTCTCTATCTTAAGTCTTAGTTAGATCCCCTTTAGATCAGGTTTGGGCAGAAAAGCATTACAGTGGACTCAAGACTCAGATTCCGAAAATATTGTTAACTATCTATATCAATTCGACTATAGTCGAACTCAGCTCGACGATCTCAGAGTCTCCTACTCTGAACTGAGCTCGACGATCTACGAGCTCAGGTCGACAATCTCTTATTTCTCTGCAGTAATCAAAGCTCGACGATAGCCATTCTCTGGTCGACAATCTCTTATCTCTGGTCACGATCTCTGAACCGAGCCCTTCGATTTTATGCTGCCTTCTTCTATCAGTGTTCTCAGATTAGTCAGAAGTCTTATTTTGGTTATGATAAATTTATTTTAAGGCAAGATATATTCTGATAATAAATGCTGATACTCCCAAGGCTGAGAGCCGTATTTCTTGAAGCATTTATTATGGTATTCACAGAATATTGTATAGAGATAGTTATGGATTGTACTTATGACTGCCAGCCATTCTAGCTGTTTGGGCTCCTCAATTCTTGCAGTAATTTATGCCTTGCCTTGGGAATTCAAATTCTAGCCATTTTTCTTCATACTGACAGAACATATATCTCAATATAACAACAATATGAAGATAGTCAGGAATCAGTTAGTAATCAAAAAGAAAAGAATCTTCCTTTTCTCTCAGTGGATTTTGCATGCTTTGCTAAAAAGAAGAAGAAGAAGAACTTTTTCTGAACAACATTTCTCTCCAGTCTTCTTCTCTCTTCAGTCTTCAAAGATTCATAGAGAGTCACAAAATCAACAATTGTTATCATATTCAAAAAGGCTTTATAACTTTTTCTCCCTGAAGACCTAAACCCAAGGCAAAGCTTCATCTTTCTGGATTCATACAATATCTCAGGGGGAGCTTGGACATTCTTCTCAATCCACAAAATCTTCTCACTTGTCTGAGAAAGAGAAGATTCTCATAAACCTTTTCTTCTACCTCCATCTGTATAGGGTTATCTCTCCCTTCAAAAGTGAACTCATGGAGATAGGGCACCTGATCAAAAACCTATTGGATTTTGAGCTCCAGATCAAAAGCTCAAAGGATCTCTAGATCTATTTGCAGCAGATCTTGTGGTGATAGGGCACCTGATCAAAAACCTAAGTGGATTCCTACCTGGGTAGTAGAAGAGTGGATGTACCCAGATTTGGGGAACCACTATAAATTTTCTTGTGTCGTCTGTGTTACTCTGTGATTTCTTTGTGTGCTGTGTTGCTGTGGTAGTCTATCTTATTTCTTTTCTCTAGTTACTTTTATTAGTATTTTAATTCCGCAATAAATCTAAACAATTTTTTAATACTCTATTCACCCCCCTCTAGAGAAAAACCTATCTATCCCTCACTTTCAGAATGGTTTCCCTAAAGGTGGTAGTAGGTACACTATGTGCAGGCCGACCTTTGGGGGAAAATGATCTAGCGTTAGGTATATAATCATTCCTATAGGCAAGTATGGGACTAGTGCCATAACGATACTCACTCATATGCTTGGTGTCCGCGAGCGGAGGTAGGCACGATCAAATTGATCCGAGAGTAGGCTACGCATTGCCGACCAAGCATATTTATAACTACCAACACGACGCTCTTCGTTTAGCAAAAATACCTGGTCTTGACCTACTAATCATTCTCAGGCTATGATAACCTTATGGTGGTTGTCCTAGTCGTGACAATCAAATTCAATTTCTATTCCCTTAAGCCAGTATCTAAAAGTTTTGGAGCACCGATAACTATCATAAGTTTGTGCCTGTCTTCTAGTGTCAGGATAAATGTGGGGACGGTTGGGATTCCTATGGTATGAAGGCAAGGCTGGGGTGTGTTTAGCCATGGCTTTATCATACCAATAGTCTAAACGAGAAGCGTAAATGTCATAGGACATATCAGTGAGAACCTGAGAGAAAACTCGATCCGATTCTTGTACACATGCAAGAATTAAGGATTCTGACCCACATAATCTAAGATAGACGGAATTGTTCCCGCTTAGTAACTAGGGTAATATTTATCAAATTTTGATTTTCTTGCTGAAAATAATATGAAGATTATTAAATAATTTTTTTTTGATTTTTTTGCAGAAAAATAAAAATATAAGCCGGTATTTGCAGACCAAAAATTAAAATTTTATTTTATTGTTTGGCAATGAAACGCGCAAGTGCGTGTCAGCGTACTAATAAAAGGGAGAGGGTGCCAATTAGGAAATTGACATAAACCTCCCTCTGATACCAAATTGATGCAGGCCCATGGTTTGGATGGATTAAATACTACGCGTTCTTAGGTTCCGTAATTATATAAATTACGTAGCGAGCAATATTTCTCTAAAACTTATTCTAGCGATGACTCCAACCATATAGTAATGCACAACGCAAAGGTTCGCTACCCCTTAGATAGATTGAACAAGGGCTAAAGGCCAATGTTCGCTCAAGTGAATATGACCTACCCAATCCAGACAATTAGCAATTCAAAATAAAATTATACTCAAACATTCACAATTCCAATACGAGAGGATCCAGACTTAAATAGCGATTTAAAATAAAGTCCAAATCAATCCCAAAAATTAATTAGTATGAGGGTATACCAAATCACTTGAACTCAAGCGGAAATCAAGGGTCATAAACCCGATTTCTTCTAGTGTTCACGAGATCTACCCGCTCTAATTTATACGAAAAATATTTGGACAATTAACGCTTAAAATTTAGATTTTAATTAGAAAGATTTCAATATAAATCAGGACAATTAACTAGCATTCTAATTCCACCAATTCTCACAATAATTTAAAAGAAAAAACATGAAGGGTTAGTTTAGAAATCCTTACCCAATCCCAAGAAAAATCCGTCCACAAGATGAGTGGAGGAAGCGCACACGACGGTGGTTGAATCTATCTCCATGCGACTCCACGGATCTGCACCGGACGATGAAGACACGAGCTGTTTCCTTTGCAATAAGCCCTAGGAGAGGGAGAAATCCTTGAATGACAATATATATATGGAAAAGAGGAGAGAGGAAAGGTGATGGCCTATTCCTATCAAGGGGTTGCTCGGTTCTTGGAGGGTGAAAGTTGGCTAGATTTTTGGAGGGAGAGAGGGAGGTGGCCGAGAGAGGTAAAAAAGAGGGAGAGGAGGTGGCGGCTTGGACTTGGCCGAGATTGGAGGGTGGTGGTTGCCGGTGATTTGAAGGGAGATGGGGCTCGGGTTGGTGGAAGGGAGGGGTGGCCGAGAGGCTTTAAAGAGAGAGAGAGATAGGGTGGCCGAGATTAGAAAAAGAGTAGGAGAATAGGAGGCCGAGAACTAGAGAGGGGGGAAGGAGATGTGGTCGGCGAACAAGGTAGAGAGAGGGAGAAAGGTTTTGGCAGAAATTTGCCAAAGAGGGGGGAAGGAGGAAAATTCTCTCAAGAATCTCTAGGGTTTCAATTTTTCATTCTTCTTCATTATGAAATCCTACAACAACATGGCCTTAAATAGCCTACACCACTAAATCTCCACCCTTCAAATAATATAAACTCATGATGGTTATATGCACCCATCATAATACATGAAATAAAAAATACAATAATGAAATGCTTGGAAATAAAAAATGCTTAAATTAAAATTGCATTAAATAGAAATTGCTAAAATATATAATTATAATTATTTAATTTATAATTATATATTTTATTTAATGGCGGCGGAGGACGTCGAGCAAAACATGTAGCGGCGGCGGCGTTGGTGAAGAAACATCGTGGTAGAATCCCATCTTCGAGCTTGCAGTAATGACCGTCCTAATCCACGAACTCTCTATGTCGGGGATCAATGGCCGCATCAGCAATGTCTCCATCAGCGTGCCTAAACTGGACGGAGGTATAATATGACCTTGTGGACATGGTTCAACGAGCAACGGAACAACATGAGAGTCTAAAACGCTATGCATCAGATGGGTCAGATTCCCAGTTTTCCTTGGATGACGGCCTTTTGCAGAAAGACGGTCGTTTGTGCATCCCGAATATAGGTAATCTAAGAGAAGAATTGATGTATGAAGCTCACTTCACGAAGTATTCAATTCACTCAGGGAGCACAAAGATGTACAAGGACATGAAGAAGATGTTTTGGTGGCCGGTCGTGAAGAAAGACATAGCTTTCTATGTGGCAAAATGTCAAACTTATGCTTTTGTGAAAGCTGAATGCCAGAAACCTCGAGGTTTCCTGAAGTCACTGCCTATTCTGAAATGGAAGTGCGATGACATTTCTATGGATTTTGTGCATGGGCTGCTGAAATCACAGAGCGGAAATGATGCTGTGTGGGAGATCTTTGACCGTATATCAAAGGTGTGAGACTTCATACCAAACTGGAAGGATGGTTCAGTTTAGAAACTGGCTAAGCTGTATGTGGATAATATCGTACGATTTCACGACATGCCCCGTAGCATCGAAAGTGATTGAGATGGTAACTTTACTTAAAATGATTGGAGGCTAATCCATCAGTTGTTGGGCACTAAACAAAAGTTCAGTACGACCTTTCATCCGCAAACAGATGGCCAAACTGAGAGGACCAACAGAACAATGGAGGATATGCTCTGTATGTGTGCCCTAGATTTCAGGAAGAGGTGGCAAGATCACCTCTATATGATTGAATTCTCCTACAATAATAGCTATCAAGCTAGTATTCAAATGACGCCCTATGAAGCTTTATACGGTATAAAGTGTCGTACACTGTTAGCTTGGGCAGAAACAGGCGAGTCAAGGCTCTATAAACGTAAAGAGATCGAAGATGCAAATTCGACCATACGTACTATTCGAGAGTGGCTATTAATAGTTCAAGATAGGTAGGCGAAATACTACAATGCCAAAAACCGCAAGATGGAACTTGCGGTGGGCGATTAGGTATACTTAAAGATCAAGCCATTCAAAGGCATATCCAGGATTCGGCGCTTGAAAAAGCTGAGTCCAATATATCTTGGTCCGTTCGAAGTAGTGGAGCAAGTTGGAGAAGCTACCTATCGACTAGCTCTTTTGGCAGAACTGAGTGGCTTGTATATGTGTTCCACATATCAGTGCTTCAAAAAGCCGTGAAAGAGCCAGCTCAAGTGATTGTGATTGATCGAAGTACCGGTTGAATCTAGGCTAACGACGAATGTTAGGCCCATTCGGATCGAGTATAAGGCAGTTAAGAATCTACGAAATAAGACAATCGAGATTATCAATGTCCGGTGGGACAACTATGGCCATGAGGAGCTAACGTTTGTGCGGGAGAAAAACCATGCGTGCTGAATTTTCCTAGTTGTTTGTATATATGTTGTAACATATTTGTTGCTGTCTTTCTTATAGGTGTGGGTAAATTTCGGGACGAAATTTCTGTAAGGAGGGGAGCGTTAAAGCATTGAGTCGGCACTCTACGTACTCGACACACTCAATGCACTCGATGCACTCGACACACTCGAGGAATCGTCAAATGATATTGTCGAGAGGCTATAGTGGATGTCGCCGGGCACAAGTGCTACATGGCGTAAGACACGTATCAGTTTGGCCGAAGAGCAGCCGATAAGCAATGGTTGACATTGGTCAAAGTGGTCAAATCGGTTAAGTCGATGTCGACGGGTGGCGACAGCCGATGTCGCCAGGCGATAATGCAAAAGTTGACCAGTCAACTCAAATCTTGGCCTTTGCTTCATTTTGATGGATTAATCACGTGGCTGGGGTTAAACCCGAGGTCACTTAAGTAGAGGGGTGTGGATTGAGGAGATCATTATTTCCTTTTTACTCTCTCTCCTCATTTCATCCTCTCCTTGAGAAAGGAAAGCTAAGGAAGAAGGCTGAGTTTGTGCTAGAGCTAAGGGCTCGGCTAAAGCTTGCATAGCTTGGAGAAGAAGATTTTGTAGGTGATCTCAAGATCCGATACTAGATCTGTGAAGAGGAAAGCGACGTGCTCATTTCTAACCGGATAGAACGCTAACGCGATGGCTCCAAAACGAACTACAAGGGTAACAATTTTCTCTTAGACAAGTGAAGTCCTCAATACGCATACCTGCATGGAACCCCTCACCAAAAAGGTGGAAAAGGGGTGGATTCCTTTGGGTTGATCGGTATGATCCCCATTTAATTTGCATATAGATCCAGAAATGTGTAGTAAGGAATTGGCGTGCTATGTGAAACCCATCCAAACAGGTTGTTCTGGATTGGTGATGCTTTATTTTGCGAATCAGAGAAGAATCCGCGTATAAGACGAGTAGGTTACGGGGTCTACGGGTTTTGCTTGTGAAGTGGAGTAATAAGAAGTACTGTGAGTTGTACTCCAGGAAAATAACCAAGAAATTCCACTATTTTGAGAAATTCTTAATATCACCCGACAATAGTGAGTATCGCCGATGGCGATAGCTCTTGGTGAGCTATTTTGTTATATGTTGTGAAAGACCAGTATTTCTCGCATAGTAGGATGCTGTATGTTTGCTTGTTGGACTGCTGTTCTAGTAATTTCTTGTGATTACATAATTTTTGATTGTGAAGCCAGTCCTTTGAGGACAGTGTGGCTATTGTGAGCTGCGAGCTCTTAAAGTCCTTCATGCCAAACGGATAAGGGGAAGCCGACTCGCGTTAGTCTAAACATTGAATTAGCGATTTGAGAAATGGCAAAAACCTAGAATGTCTCCGCGTTATGGATGTTTAACTTGAGTTCTTTGGATATTGGCATTCGTTAGGATCACATAATGAGAGTCTTGAGCTATTTTCCATCAAGACTAAAGTCTCGGACCGTAGGCCATCGAGCATGAATGCTCAATGTTGGAGGCGGGACCCCGGTTTTTCGATACACCGATAATGTGTCGTGAGTGCACAGAGCGTCGGGCCGTGCGATCGATGTTTGTGATATATTTAAATGTGTGGTCGTGCACTTTCTTGTGATATATCTATTGATATTGCATTGCTTGTAGGGAAGGAGAATCACCTCCCCGAGTAAGGGGTGGGGTCGTAATAAAATTGGTCAGCTAAAGCTGACTATTGCCTTATTTATCACCCTCGTGGTTTTTTATCTCTGTGCAAGTGTTGGGAAGGCGAGCGGGAAATAGCGGGTTGAATCCCTTGCTGCTTTGCTGGCCCTCGAAGGCCAAGAGTAATAGTTTTACTGTTTTCATGTGTGGCCGGCCTGTGCACCGATGTTTGTAGACCACACTTGTGAAGTTTAACTGTAAGGCCTTAAGCCCAAACTATTTTGTGTATTTATGTATACATTCCTGTGATATATAAATGTGGTTGTTTATATATAGTGGACATTCATATGTGATGAGTTCAATAATAACCCCTAAAGCTTCCGCTAGAATGCTCTGAGTTAGGATGTGTGTACTGGTTTTTGATATTAATAAGTAACGTCGCTGACTGTCTGCGAAATATGACGTGGGGCCCCGACCGGACCCTCTATTATTTTTCATGTGACGGATGAAAGTGTTATATTGTGAAACTACCTTCTCTAATATGAAAGGACCGAGCAAGAAGCTGATGTCTGCTCTTCAAGTAGTCAAAGCCATTCATGAGGGTTCAGAGTTATTCTTCGCCCTATTGTAGGCTAATAAACCCAAGTTTTGTTTGATCAGTGTTTTCGTTGTATCAGAGTTTGCTGACATTTTCCTCGAAGATCTCCCTGGAGCTCCACCTCAGAGAGAGATCTATTTTACCATTGAGCTAGTCCCAGGTGCCAAGCCAGTGTCACGCTCTCCGTACCGTCTAGCCCTAAGAGAGATGGAAGAGTTGAAAGTGCAGCTTCAAGAGCTGCTAGAACAAGGTTTTGTGCATCCAAGTTCGTCACCTTGGAGCATGCTAGTACTCTTTGTTATGGCGTTGTTGCTGATGCGACCGTTGATCCCCGACATCGAGAGTTCGTTGATTAGGATGAACGTTGCGACAAGCTCGAGGATGAAATTCTACCCTGACGTTCTTCGCCAATGCCGCCGCCGCTACATGTTTTGCACAACGACCGCCGCTGCCATTAAATAAAATATATAATTAAAAATTAAATAATTATAGTTTTATTTTTAGTAATTTTTATTTTAAGCAATTTTATTTTAAGAGTTTAATTTCATGCATTAAAATATTGTATTTTAATTTCATGTATGATGGGTGCATATAACTATCATAGGTTTATTTTATTTTTCATGAAGGGTGGAGATGGAGTGGTGTAGGCTATATATAGCCATGTTATGAAGAGAATAAGAGATGAAGAATGAAAAATTGAAACTAAGAATTCAAAATTTTAATTTCCCCTCCTTCACTCTCTTTCCCCTTTGAAAAAATTTGGCCCCTTCTTCTCTTGCCCCCTCTTGGACGCCGGCCACCTCCCTCTCTCCCTCTCTATTTTAGCCACCTCCTCCTCCCTCCCTTCTCAAGATCTCTCTCTCTCTTATTCATCCCTAAAGAAACCCGACCACTTTCCCTTGTCTCTTCAAACAAACTGCCGACAACCACCTTCTTTCTAAGGTTCGGCCCTTCCTCCAAGCCGCCACTTCATCACCCTCCCTTTTAAACTCTCGGCAACCAACCTCCACCACAACCCAACCGACCAGCCCCCTCCTTTACATCAAAATCGACAGCCCCCTTGCAACCTTTGGAAATTATTCCACCACCATTCCTCTCTCCTCTTTCCATATATATTGGCCTTCAAGATTCTCCCTCTTTTTGGGGTTTGCAAATGAAACTGCGAGCATCTTCATCGTACAGTGAAAATCCATGGATTTACATGGAGATAGATGTTGGAGTTACCATGGTTATCTAGAAGTGGTCAAACATATAATCTCACTGCCAACGGGATATGAGCCTGCAGGGTCGCACATAAGAGCATGTGGAGAAGTTGGAGGATTGACTATGTTGGTAAAGGTTACCAATCACCATAGAGAATGGGGTCCGACAAATGTTGCCAAGGAAGAATCGTCGAGATTCGTCTAGATTCGTCGAGAATCGTCGACTATGGTCCGTCGACGATCGTCGGCTGTGGTTCTTCGAGAATTGTCGACTGTGGATCGTCGAGTATCGATCGTCGAGAATCGTCGAGTCTCGATCGTCGAGAATCGTTGAGTATCGATCGTCGTATATCATTGATCGTCGAGATTCCTCGAGAATCGAAATGTTTGATTCTCGACTAATGCTGATTCCTGTCGAATTTTTCCCAGAAACCCTATTTTGTCGTGGTCTGCGGATAGCGATTTTACCTAGGTTTATTTATTCTTTGGGTATAAATAGACACTTAGGTTTTGAGCGGAACACACGAAGAATTTCCCCGACCCGACGGAAGAGTTTCGCCGATTCCGCCGACGGAAGTGTTCCGCCGACGGAAGAGTTCCGCTTCCGCCGATCGCTCGCTCCGCCGGCCTCCTCTTCGACGATAGTCGCCGGTGTTGCTCTTCCTGGAGCGGACCTAGCAGTCCGTGGATGTGCAAGGTGTAGTCTATCTCCTTCCCAATCCTTCGTGCGACGAAGATCAATGTTCTTCCGCTCGTGTGGATTTCTGTAGAGACGTAGACGCTATTCTACGTGGAATTCGCCACCGACAAGGACTCATATTGTGGAGCATCATTGTTGAGTTGTGACTCAACACCACTAAGGTAATTTTACCTTGTTGTTTGTTAACTTCTTGATTCAACATTCATGGCCCGATCCAAAATCTCTTTTGGGTTGTTCTTGATTTCTTTATTTCCGCTGCGTGCACAAGTGTTGTGCCACCTCATAGAGAAACCCAACAATAGATTAATCCACCAATGCGTGTGCTTCATCCACTCATTATTGTGGACGGATTTTTCTTGGGATTGGGTAACGACTTTCTAAACCATCACTTGTGTGTTTTCTTCTAAATTATTGTGAGATTTGGTGGAAATAAAAGACTAGTATTTTGTCCGGATTTATATGGAAATGGTGCTTAATTTAAATCTCAATTTTAAGCGTTAATTATCCGAATATTTTCGTATCAATCGGAACGGGTAGATCACGTGAACGCAAGTAGAAATATGGTTCACTACCTTAAATTTCTCTTCAAGTTCAGGTGATTTGGTCGACCTTGTTTTTATTTAATTTGGGAATTGATTTTGGACTTTATTTTAAATTGCTATTTAGTCAGGATTCCTCTCTTATTGGGTTTGTGAAAGCTAGCGAATAATTTTAATTTGAATTGCTAATTGTCTGGATCGGGTATGTCTTTTTTGCTTGTGCGAACTTGGGCATATAACCCTTGTTCAATCACTATAAGGGATAGCGACCCTTTGCATTGTGCATTGCTATATTGTTGGAATCATCGCTAGTATTAATTTTAGAGAAATATTGCTCGCTACGTATTTAATATAATTACCAAACCTAAGAACGCATAGTATTTGACCCTTCGGACCCATAGGCCTGCATCAATTTGGTATCAGAGGGAGGTTCACATCAATTTCCTAATTGGCACCCTCCCCCTTTTATTAGTACGCCGACACGCACTAGCACGTTTCATTGCCAAAACAATAAAAATAACTTTTTATTTTTGTTCTGCAAATTGCGGCCTAAAATTTTTATTTTTCTACAAATAAATCAATTAATTTTTTTAATAATCTCCTATTTATTTCAAGCAATAAAATACAAAAATATATATTTATTGCCTTAGTTGTTAGCTGAAACAATTCCATCTATTATAATTTTATAGGGTCACTGACATTATTTCATTGCATGTGCACACGATTCGAGTATATTTTTCTGTCCCGTCTCTTGGGCTGTTCTCGTACTTTTCCTTTCCGCTGCGTGCAGAAAGTGTTGTGCCAACCCTCACGAGAAACCCCAACAGTGGTATCAGAGGGAGGTTGCGGCCATGACTGTTGTATTGGAAGTTAGGGAATTCCAACACGTGTAAATCTAGACATTTAGAACACTTCTAAATCCCTAGGTTTACACGTGTTGGAATTCCCTAACTTCCAATACAACAGTCATGTCCGCAACCTCCCTCTGATACCACTGTTGGGGTTTCTCGTGAGGGTTGGCACAACACTTTGTGCACGCAGCGGAAAGGAAAAGTACGAGAACAGCCCAAGAGAACTGGATCTGGCCATGATCGTTGTATCAAGAAGTAAACAAAATAACTAGGGCAAAATACCTTAGTGGCGTTGAGTCACAACTCAACGAAGATGCTCCAAGTATTGAGTGCTGTCGGTGGCGAGTTGTACGTGGAATAATATCCACGTCTCTGCAGAAATCCACACGAGCAGGAGAAACCCGAACTGCTCGTCGCACGAACAATCGGGAGGAAGACAGCCGCACCTTTGCAACTCCACGGACTGCTAGGTCCGCGCCAGGAGAGGCAAGAACAACGACTATCGCCGGAAATGGGAGGGTCAGCGGAGCAGACACGGCGGTGGCGGAACACTTCCGACCGGCGATGTGCGGGATGCGGCGGAACGAGCGATCGGCGGAACTCTTTCCGTCGGGTTCTAATCGGCCGCAAAAGGCACAAGTCACTCACTTTTCCAAAAACCCTAAGTGTCTATTTATACCAAAGGTATAAATAGACCTAAAGGAATGGCTATCCGCAGACCACACTGCATAGGGTCCCTGGAAGAATTCGGCGAGAATCGGCAAAGGCGTTCGGCGAGAATCATCCGCCAAGTCGTCGAGAATCAGGGACGATTCTCGACGAATTGCCTTTAGTCGTCGAGTCATACTCGATAACTCTCGACGATACTCGTCGATCGGCGAGAATCATCAGGCAGATTCGGCGAGAATCGATGGACAGTCCCGACGACTAAGTCTTTGATTCTCGACGAATCTATCAGATTGATTCTCGGCTAAAATCCCCATAGTCGTCGAGACATTCTCGACGACATTGCCTTGGTCGTCGAGACATTCTCGACGATTTGCCTTGGTCGTCGAGACATTCTCGATGACCTTTCGACTATTCATGCCCTATGAACTTTATTGGCAACAATTGCCTGACCCCCATACATAATGGTGATTGGTAACCTTTACCAATACGGTCAATCTTCCAACTCCTCCATAGCTCTTATGTGCGACCCTGCAGGCTCATATTGCGTTGGCAGTGAGATTACATGTTTGACAACTTCTAGATCACCATGGTAACTCCAACACCGTCACCACTAGAAAATGGCCTATGATGTTAACGTTTCCCGATTACAATATTTTGGTTCCATGACAAACGTTTGGAAACTAGTTCATTCCCCTATAATGGATGAGATTAAGGTTTTGTTTGCGCAACTAAAGGCTAACCAAGTGGCACAACCCCCCTAGGCAACCCCACTATCATTTGGACCGTTGCCTTGAGCGAGACATTCATATTTCTAGGTCATTTAGGAATGTTGCACCTACTTATGACGGTTTAGTGTGTCCCCAAATTTTTAGAGACTGGCTTAAGGGGATACAAATTTATTTTGATTGCCACATATGGGACGACCACCAAAAGGTTAACATTGCCTGAGAGCGGTTAGTAGGTCAAGCCCACGTGCTTTGGTTAAACGAAGAATGTCATGTTGGTAGCTATCAATATGTGTCAATCCCTCAAACAACTAGACCCCTAGGAGTGGTTTTGTCAAGACTAGGTCATGACAAAACCATAAGAAGCTCAAGGGACAAAGTGAACAAGGGCCAAGGTGAAAATAACATTGGTCTGCATATAGCACAGCCTCACCACCAGACTTAGGGTTTGACATTAGGGATTCAACTTGACTTCATGACTCCACCCCAACACCCATAACCCCTTGGGTGGTATATAGGGTCACGAAGGACCCATTGGGGTCAATCAAAGTGGTTAAGTTGACCTAAGTCCACCCTAACCCTAAATGGGTCAAATTGGCCAACTTAGTGTCAATTGACCTTCCTTAGCTATGTGGACCCCACACAAGCCTTCCTAACCCTAAAGTGAGGTCAATGGGTCACCAAGGACCCATTGGCGTCAACCCAAGTGGCTAAGTTGACCATGTCAACCCTAGCCCTAAAATGGCCAAAGTGCCCTAACTAAGGGGCAGGTGACCTCCAAAGTGCCAAGTCAACCCTACCCAACCCTACCTAAACCCTAGGGGAGGTCAATGGGTCACCAAGGACCCATTGAGGGTAACCCAAAGGGCAAATTGACCAAGGTCAACCCTAGTATAGGTTTAAATCAAACTAGCATAAATGGGCTAACCCAAGATCAAGCCCTATCCACTTGGGCTAACCTCATATTAATTACCTAATATAATGAGTTAGTGGGCTACCAATAAGCTGGAGTAGTCATCAAGTTTATTGATCAGGAGAGAGAAAGCTCCATTTTTACCCTTTAATGGAGGAGAGAGAAAATGAGGGAGAAGGCCATCCATGGCATAGGGAGGCCAAGGGCCACCATTTATTGCTGGATTCAACTGCTCTGGGGAATAGGAGGAGTTTCCAGCCATTTCCCAGCCAAATTGAGCCTAGGTTCACCCCCACCACCATGGCTGAAATTCTTCATTAAGGCCATTAATGGCCATTTCAGCCTACACCCTTCCCCTCCTCCAACTGATGATCTTAAAAGAATCCCTGGACTCAACTGAGATGTTTCCATACTTTACCTGAAGGAGCCGAGTGAGTTGGAAGTGTTGTTGCAGAAATCCGATCGGCGCCACACCACCCATGGCAATCTGGCGATCGACCCACCTCCAGCCCTCCAATAAGGTCCTCCCCTACTCCTTCTATGGGTAGATCTTAGGATTCAATAGGGATAAGATTCGGGCTAAATTGAGTCCGATCGGGTGGAGATTTCCATGGATTTTTCCGTAAAAAATATGTAAGACCCCCCCTCCCGGAATACAGAACATGGCTCGAGGGGAGTCTTATGCCCAGAACAGCCGCCTTGCGGTAGCACTAGCACTCAGGCTAGCCTGTACAACAAGACGCCTATTCTGTCAGCCTTCACCAATATCAAACATTGCCAACCCAACCAAACATATAAAATGAGAAGTCAAATCCACACAAGCATATAATAGTCCAAAAATACAACATATAAAAGAAGCTACAACAAGCTTATACATAATCAGAGTACGATTTAAAACTCGCCCAAAAGGGCTACAACAAGAGTCTCTCAAAGACTCACATCAGTCACTGACGGTAGCGACAGTATTGTCCCCTCAGGCCCTGTGGTCCTGACCTGTCTGTCCTGCTGCATAACCTGCTGCTGCTCTGTTTGCAAGGTTTCCTCCTAAAAAGGAAGACACAGTAACCGTTAGTCATAAATACTAAGCGGCTATCACATCCACTCCCCCGACGACTCCTCGACATCGGGCGGAGAAAGGAACAGGGTACAATATATATAGATAAGAAATAGTACAAACAGGTGGAATGAAGTGATCCGTAAATAATTTATATATATAGCAGCATAGTAAATGAGCAAACACATTGCCCTAATAGTTCTAACATCTACTGCAGAAAATAAAAGTGTAAAGCTACAACAGAAAGTAACTTAACTTATATGAATGCCCATACAGACATATAAGTTGAGGATCGGCTCAACAGTAAAGTAACTCATCGTATAAGAGTGCCCATACAAACTTATACGATGAGAATCTTGTGTTTACAATGTAATGTAATGCCATGAATGCTATGCAATGACTCACCCATGATTACGCACAAGCAATTGCTGTGTCGACACAGACTCTTAGTTCCCACTTTTCGAGCAGGTAGCTAACCTCTCATGCGTCATCTGTCGTGGCCAGACGGTGACAGTAGAGCGAGCATCTCCACTACTAGGTTGGTCTCCACACTACCTGGGCTAGGAATCAATATGCCTCAATGCTAAGAACATAACAGCGGAGCTTAAATGCGTACTACGGCTCAGCGGGAGTCTCGGGTAGATGTGCACCGAGAACCAAGCCCCGAACTGGCCTAAGATATGACCCGGAAGGAGCCTCGGAAAAATTATAAGGACCAAGCCCAACTGTTCACCTGTCACGGAAGGAGCCTCGGGAATGAGCATCGAGGACCAAGCCCAACCACCCAAGGTCTAACCGTCAACTCCCGTCGGTGTGATGACTGGAGAACCCGTAGACCTGCCACACTATCCTTAACCCAGGATTACGAAACCATGTGTCGACTCACACCGCATGCCATCTCACGTTTCGAGCTCAATAGCTCACAAGGACTCCTCACACAGTACCTTATCAACACAATCGATCAAGTGCGGCAAACACTCACACACTTTCAACCCTTCCACATATCATGCACTGCAAATATCAAGTTCATCTTTACCGATTCACATAACTAGTTTATTTATACAATCTAACTCGTCTACCCACAAGTTCACCTAGGGATCTATCAACCAACCATTTCGTTCAAGTAGTTTTAACTTCATCATTTGATTAAAAATGATCAACCAACATCTCACAATAATCCTTCAAGCAAACTTCCTACAATCTCTCTGCTAATTCTAGTAGAGTTTACATAAACAAAAGAACAAGCATGCAGGAATTATATAAAGTGTAGAACTTCAACTGGGGATTCATGATGCTACAGGAATCTGGTGAAAATGTTTAACCCCTCGTTGGAAAGGTATTTCCGAGGGCTACGACTTTCGTGTTTAGTTGGAAGCCCAGATTTGGCCATATCACACTTGAAATCGGCTTCTAAGACAGCTACGTTCAGATTACAGTTTCTCCTCGTTTATATTATAAGCCATCAATTTCGATCAGGCTTTCCCATGGCTAAAAACCTTGCCTGAAGATGTGTAACCACTCATTGGAAAGGTATTTCCATGGGCTATGACTTTCATGTTTAGTCAAAAGCACAAATCTGTCTGTTTCATATCTGAAAATGGACACGAAGATTGCAGCGCGCAGAAAGCAAATTTCTGCTCGCATCTTAAGGACGAACGAACGACATCGGTCCATCTTCCTCCTCTAACCGATCTTCCCAAGTCACAACCAGAAATACCTCCACCATTATTCACCCTCATAAGGCCATTTATCTTCACGAGACAATCCCCCATTATCACATTGAAGGAAGGAGAGTTTCAAGATGACTAAACCCTAGAACACAAGTTCTAGCATGGCCTCTTCCTAGAAATAATCATCTCACACATAAAGACTCTTTTGAGTCGATATCTCTCCTAGGAATAACTAGAGATCTAGCACCAAGGGAGAGGGGAGGAGGCTCACCTCGATTCTGGTGTATCCATGATTTTCGGCCATGGATCTCGTCACCCTTCGCGGCGGCATCTTCTTCTCCTCGACGGCGTCGGTTCTCCACTGGAAGAAAGTTGCTCTAGAACCAGTCTCTCCACAGAAAAGGCTTGGGAAGAGAATGAAAAATTACCAAGTTTAAAAAATCCTATAAATATAGGACCAACACAGGTAGGGACACGCCCGAGTCCCTACCCGTGTCCTGCTCAGGTTAATATCGACGGTTACATTGTCGTTTGGACACCAATACGGGTAGGGACACGCCTGTGTACACTACCCGTATCACGCGACATGGCCTTGTTCATGCCCGTTTTCTACCCGTGTCCTGCTCGGGAGATACGACCGACTTCCTGGAGATATGCACACGGGTAGGGACACACCCGTTTCTCTACCCGAGTCCTGCTCGGGAAACTCGATTGACAATGGAAGTTACACTCACACGGGTAGGGGACACTCCCATGCCTCTCCCCATTTCCACATACACACAGGTAGGGACACGCCCGTGTCAGTACCCGTGTCCTTCTCTAGAAACTCCACGAATTTCCACCCATGTACCAGAGCACCACACGGGTAGGGACATGCCCGTGTAATTACCCGTGTCCTTTTTTGGACTGACTTCTCTTCCCTTACACAAGTGTAAGCCTAGCTGCCAGCACTCCTTGAGCCCAAATCGTTTCTCCTGACTGAAAAGCACGCACGAGGGGCCTAGCGCGAATTGGGACATTACAAATCCTATAATTAAAATAAAAGATTTCATCCCCGAAATCAGACTAAGGCTATGGGGAGAGGAAAGCGTGAAAAATAAATTAAAACATGCTTTTAAATTTTACCTGAAGGAAACAACTCCGGGTAGCGCTTTTGCATCAAGTCCACCAGCTCCCAGGTATACTCCTCCTTCCCTTGATTAGACCACAGTACCTTTACCAAAGGAACACTCTTGCAGTGCAAAATCCTTGTCTCGTTGTCTACTATCCACACCGACTCTAGTCGTACAGATCTATCGGTCGCTACTGCTTTATCAATGGTGGGAATATGTTGATCGGGCCGCAACAATGCCTTCTGGAGAGACGACACATGGAATACGTCATGAAGATTCTCCAGCTTTGGTGGTAACTCCAACCGGTAGGCCAAAAGGCAAATCTTTTCCAATATAGTGTAAGGCCCAACATACCTTGTGCTGAGCTTCTTCATACCGCATACCCGTGACACTCCAAGCATCGGTCGTATCTTCTGGAAAACTTTGTCACCCACTTGAAATTCAACCACCCGGTGCCTTGCATTATAGTATTTAGCCTGCCTACTTTGAGCCTCAAGCATGCTGTCCCATATTAGCCTTACCAGCGCATCAGTGTCATCGATGTATTCAATACCCAAAACATTCGGGTCTTCATCTTGTACCCATGACAAGAGGGTTCTATACCTTCTTCCGTAAAGGGCTTCATGGGGTGCCATTCTGATACTGGCCTGGTGACTGTTGTTATATGAAAATTCCACCAGGGGTAAGAGCCTTTCCCACGGCTCTCCTCTATCCAATACGCACAGCCACAATAGATCCTCCAATGTTCTGATGGTCCTCTAAGATTGCCCGTCCGTTTGAGGATGAAATGTTGTGCTAAAGTTAAGATATAAACCCAAATACGCCTGCACCGCCTTCCATTCTTTAGAGGTAAACCGACCATCCTGATTAGAAACAATTGCCTTTGGCACACCATGATACCGTAAGAACTGATCCACAAAGAGGCGTACCAAAACATCCACATGAGCTTCTTTCTTCATAGGAATAAACTGGGCTACCTTCATCAGGCGGTCAATGATTACCCATACTGAATCGTTCCCTGAGCATGAGCAAGGCAAACTATGGACGAAGTCCATGGAGACATCCTCGAACTTCCACTCGGGGATGGGCAATGACTACAATAATCCACCGGGGCTCCTGCATTCTGCCTTCACCCTTTGGCAGGCCTTGCAGTGCGTAAAAAAATGTCAGGCGACCCTCTTAATTCCTTTCCAACACATGGTCTTCCGCAAGTCTAATTATATCTTGGCAATCCCAGGATGCACAGAATATTATGTTCAATGTGCCTCTCTCAGAATGTCTTCCCGAATTTTACTGCCCTTGGGAATGTAAAGCCGGCCGTGAAGATGGATGAGGCCATCTTTTAGGGAGTACTCATCAGTTGTCCCATCTTCAATTGACTTGAATGCCGGGAACAAAGCCGCATCCTTTCCTTGCTCCGCATTGATCCGGTCTCGAATGTCACAGACTATGCTCATCGCGGTTAGGTACTCCGTATACCCTTTCGATTGGTATTTGTACACCAGGGTTATCTCCATCTCTTTGAGCATCCAGGCTAACTCTATTCTCATCAATCGGGACTCCGAGTTCGATTCCAGTAACTTTCTGCTCAAAGCATCAGCTACGGAGTTTGCTTTTCCGGGGTGGTAGTTCAAGGTGAATTCATAATCACACAAAAACTCTAACCACCGCCGCTGTCTCAAATTCAATTCCTTCTGTGTATGCACATACTTTTGATTCTTGTGGTCTTAAAAGATCTCGCAGTGGACGCCATATAGATAGTGCCTCCAAATCTTCAAGGCGAACAGTACCGCTCCTAATTCTAGATCATGTACAGCGTAGTTGATCTCATGCTTCTTCAACTGTCTTGAAGCATATGCAATCACATGCCCGTGCTGCATCAGTACCGCTCCCATTCCTTGATACGACGCATCTGCGTAAACTTGAAATACTTCCTTCCCGTTTGGAAGGGCTAGGATGGGTGCGGATGTAAGTCGGTCCTTCAATTCCTGAAATGCAGCTTCACACTGAGGTGTCCACTTATACGCCACACCTTTCTTTGTCAACATAGTCAAAGGAAGGGCGAATTTTGAGAAGCCTTTTACAAACTTACGATAGTACCTGGCAAGTCCAAGGAAGCTCTGCACATCAGCCGCTTACTTTAAGGGCGACCACTCCTTCATGGCATGCACTTGGGTCGGATCCACGGCTAACCCAGCCCCACTGATCACATGGCCCAAGAAGGCAACCTTTTGGAGCCAAAATTCGCACTTGCTGAACTTGGCAAACAAGGCATGCTCTTTTAGCATCTTCAGTACCAAGGTAAGATATTCGACATGCTCTTCCTCCGTCTTAGAGTAGACCAAAATTTCATTGATGAAAATGATGACGAAGACATCTAGGTAAGGTTCGAACACTTTGTTCATCAAGCTCATGAAGGCTGAAGGGGCATATGTGAGCCCAAACGGCATCACAGTGAACTCGTATAAGCCGTACCTTGAGCTAAAGGCTGTTTTCTGATTGTCCTGCTCCTGTATTCTCAACTGATAATATCCCGAATGCAAATTCAATTTGGAAAACCAATGTGCTCCTACCAATTGGTCGAACAACACATCGATCCGAGGTAGCGGATAGGTATTCCATACCGTCAGTCGGTTAAGCTCCTGATAGTCTTTACATAATCGCAAGGTTCCATCCTTCTTCTTAATGAACAGAACAGGGGCTCCCCAAGGTGATGAGCTTGAGCAAACAAACCCTGATTCTACCAACTCATGCAACTGAACACAAAACTCTGCGAGTTCCTTAGGGGACATCCGGTAAGGGGTCCTGGAGATGGGCCTAGCTCCTGGTACTAGCTTAATTTGAAAATCCACTTCTCTTTGTGGGGGTAAACCTTACAATTTCTTAGGAAATACCTCGGGAAAATCTCGCATCACCCGCACGTCCTTCATATCTATTTTCATCTCCTTCAGTTCGAAACATATCATGTAAACTTCATCCCCTCTCATGTGAGCTTTCAGGGTCTAAATCGAAGATAATAATAAACGTGGTGCGAATTTTATACCTTGGAAGATTACATCGGTATCCCCATGTCTCAAGTAGATTCGCTTCTCCGTGAAGTCAATTCTTGCGTAGTGCCAATCCAGCCATGCCATGCCTAGAATGAGGTCGAACTCCGACATTCTCAAAACTGTGGCAGGGGTATCAAAGTTCTTTCCCCCAATGAGTATCTCCAATTCGCACTTGGCGATTGTGGTCATCTCAGAGCCGTATGGAAGGCGTACTCTTCGAGCAATACCAGTGAAAGATTGCACTCCTTCCAGGTCTTTAATGAAGTCCGTAGACACAAATGAGTGTGAGGCACCAGTATCGAATAACGTATAGGCCGGTTTCCTGCCGACCACAACGGTGCATACTTACCAATAAAAATAATCAAAGAAAGATATCTAGTATGTCTTAAGCAACTTAAGATTAAAAATGAAAAAGTGATAACTAAATATAATATACCTGCAATCACCTCCTGCGGGTTTCGCTCCTATGTCATGTCCAGCGCGAACACCTGATTCTGAGCAGTTCTAGGGTTTCCTCCTCGTGGTCCTCGTCCTTGACCATGCATATTCCCCCACCCTCATTGAGCTGTCGGAGGGAGAGCAAGAGGCGTATTTCCAAATAGTTCTGGGTAGTAGCGTCGAATGTGGCCCGGTTGGTTGCATTCGAAGCACACTCACTCCTACTGCCCACCGGGTTGCTGAAATTATTGAGGCTGTGGTGGTGGAGCCAATGCTGGCGGCTGTGGAACTGGGTGCACCGCTCTACAATTCCGGTGGAAATGCCTGCCACCTCTCTGATGTCCTCTTCCTCCTTCGAAGTCGTGTCTCCTTCTGTTGCTAGGTCCAACTTCCATCATACCCTCACCAGGTCTTTTACCACTTCACAAGTGGTGTGCTCTAGCCTCTTCGCCATGTTAATAATTTTCGCAAGGCTAGAGTCCGCTATATACAAAAGGGCTTGCCTTAGGGTGTATTGTAAGCCTTTGTAGAACCTTTTTGCATACCCTCTGTCATGCAACTCATAGGAGTCAGCAAATCTAGACAGATGCTGAAACTCCCGTTGGTACTCCGTCACTGACTTGGATCCTTTCTTTAGTTGTAGGAATCTCTCTTTGAGTTCATCTTGAGCAGAAGAGGGAATTAAGTGCTCCAAAAAGGCTCTCGAGAACTCGTTCCAACTGATCTCCGTATACAATCGCCCTTAAAAGGTGGAGCCCATGAGGGACTTCCACCAACTCTTGGCGTGCTGTTCTAGGAGTGTCACTACTAGGGTCACAGCCATGTTGCTTGGGAATCTAATTCTTGTCAGCAGTTCTCTCACGGTGTCGAGCCATTCCTCCAAACGCACTGCCGACTTTGTCCCAAGGTAAGCAGGAGGGGAGAGAGCTCGGAAAGTGCTCACCCAATTGGAGACCGGAACTTGTTGTTGTACGAGGGCTTGTTGGGATTTTAAGGCATCCAGGATAGCTGTGAGCATCTGCCCTAGCTCCAATTGTTGAAATTTTGTGGGTACAGAGGGGGTTGGGGTGCCCCCCACTGGCTCAACGTACACTGGGATCTACACGTAGAATACAAGCTTAAGGTCAGGTTGGCTAATCTTAAGGTCAAAGTTGGACATACTTAGTGTGAATTACATATGGGCACACCACTGCTTCCGCTAAGTTAGTTTGTCCCCAAACTGACTAATCGAACGGGGGTGGCACCATTGTTGAATGACTTTTTTAGTTTAGGATCATAGCAAGCTGATCCCATTTGTAAGACCCCCCCCCCTCCCGGAACACAGAACATGTCTCAAGGGGAGTCTTATGCACAGAACAGCCATTTTGCGGTAGCACTAGCACTCGGGCTAGCTTATACTACAATACGCCTATTCTTCCGGCCTTCACCAATATAAAACATTGCCAACCCAACCAAGCATATAATATGAGAAGTCAAATCCACACAAGCATATAATAGTCAAAAAATACAACATATAAAACAAGCTACAACAAGCTTATACATAATCAGAGTACGAGTTAAAACTCGCCCAAAAGGGCTACAACAAGAGTCTCTCAAAGACTCATATTAGTCACTGATGGTAGCGATGGTACCGTCCCCTTAGGCCATGTCGTCCTGGCCTGGCTGTCTTGCTGCCTAACCTGCTGCTGCTCTATCTGCGAGGTTTCCTCCTAAAAAGGAAGACATAACAATCGTTAGTCATAAAGAGTAAGTGTATATCACATCCACTCACCAAGCGACTCCTCGGCACCGGGTGGAGAAAGGAACATGGTAAAATATATGTATATAAGCAATAGTACAAACAGGTGGAATGAAGTGATCCGTAAACAATGTATATATATAACAGTATAGTAAATTAGCAAACACATTGCCCTAACAGTTCTAACATCTACAATAGAAAATAAAAGTGTAAAGCTACAACAGAAAGTAACTCAACTTATATGAATGCCCATACAGACATAAAAGTTGAGGATCGACTCAACAGTAAAGTAAATCATCGTATAAGAGTGCCCATACAAACTTATACAATGAGGATATTGTGTATACGATGTAATGTAATACCATGAATGCTATGCAAGGAATCACACTTGATTATGCATAAGCAATTGCTATGTCGACACAGACTCTTAGTTCCCACTTTTCAAGAAGGTAGCTAACCTCTCAGGTAGCATCTGTCATGACCAGACGGCGATAGTTGAGAAGGCATCTCCACTACTAGGCTGGTCTACACACTACCTAGCCTAGACCTCCGTATGCCTCAACTCTAAGAACACAACAACAGAGTTCACACGCGTACTACGGCTCAGCAGAAGTCTCGGGTAGATGTGAACCGAGAACTAAGCCCCGAACTGGCCTAAGATGTGACCCGGAAGGAGCCTCAGAAATAGCATGAGGACCAAGTCCAACCATTCACCTGACACAAAAGGAGCCCCGGGAATGAGCACCGAGGACCAAGCCCAACTGCCCAAGGTCTAACCGTCAAATCCCATCGGCGTGACGACTGGCGAGCCCGTAGACCTGCCACACTATCCTTAACCCAGGATTACGACACCACGTGTCGAATCACGCCGCATTCCATCTCACGTTTCGAGGTCAACAGCTCACAAGGGCTCCTCACCGAGTCCCTTATCAACACAATCGATCAAGTGCGGCAAACACTCATGCACTTTCAACCCTTCCACATATTCATGCACTGCTAATATCAAGCTCATCTTTACCGATTCACATAACTAGTTTGTTTATACAATCCAACTTGTCTACCCACTAGTTCACCGAGGGATCTATCAACCAACCATTTCATTCAAGTAGGTTTTACTTCATCATTTGATTATAAATGATCAACCAACATCTCACAACAATCCTTCAAGCTAACTTCCCACAATCTCTCTGCTAATTCTCGTAGGGTTTACATAAACAAAAGAACAAGCATGCAGGAATTGTATAAAGTACAGAAATTCAACAAGAGATTCCTGATGCTACAGGAATCCAGTGAAAACGTTTAACCCCTTGTTGGAAAGGTATTTTCGAGAGCTACGACTTTAGTGTTTAGTGGGAAGCCCAAAGTTGGCCGTATCAGACTTGAAATCGGCTTCTAAGACTGCTACGTTCAGATTAAAGTTTCTGCACGTTTACATTATTAGCCATCAATTTCGATCAGGCTTTCCCGTGGCAACAGACCTCGCCTGAAGACGTGTAACCACTCGTTGGAAAGGTATTCCAATGGCCTATGACTTTCGTGTTAAGTCAAAAGCCCAGATATGGACGTTTCATATCTGAAAATGGCCACGAAGATCGTAGCGCGCAGAAAGCAGATTTCTGCGCGCATCTTAAGGTTGAACGAACGGCATCGGTCTGTCTTCCTCCTCTAACCAATCTTCCCAAGTCACAACCAAAAATTCTTCCACCCTTATTCACCCTCATAAGGCCATTTCTCTTCACGAGACCATCCCCCATCATCACATTGAAGGAAGGAGAGGTTGAAGATGACTAAACCCTTGAACACAATTTCTAGCATGGCCTCTTCCTAGAAAACTTCATCTCACACATCAAGACTCTTTTGAGTCGATATCTCACCTAGGAATAACTAGAGATCTCGCACCAAGGGAGAGGGGAGGAATCTCACATCGATTCTGGCATTTCCACGATTTCCGGCCATGGATCTCGTCACCCTTTGCGGCGACATCTTCTTCTCCTCAGCGGCGTCGGTTCTCCACTGGAAGAAAGTTGCTCCAGCACCAGTCTCTCAACAGAAAGGGCTTGGGAAGAGAATGAAAAACGACCAAGTTTCAGAAATCGTATATATATAGGACAACCATGGGTAGGGACACGTCTGTATACCTACCCTTGTCCTGCTCGGGTGAATCGGCATCGACGGTTTCATTTTTGTTTGGACACCAACACGGGTAGGTACACGCCCGTGTCCACTACGCGTGTCACGCGACACAGCTGTGTTCATGCCCGTGTTCTCCCCGTGTCTTGCTCGAGAGACACGACCGGCTTCCTAGAGATATGCACACGGGTAGGGACACGCCTGTGTTTCTACCCGTTTCCTGCTCGGGAAACTCGATCGACAATGGCAGTTACACTCACACGGGTAGTGGACACGCCCGTGCCTCTACCCGTGTCCACATATACACGGGCAGGGACACGCCCGTGTCACTACTCGTGTACTTCTCTGGAAACTCAACGAATTTCCACCCATATACCAGAGCACCACACGGGTTGGGACACGCCCGTGTCACTACCCGTGTCCTTTTCTAGACTTACTTCTCTTCCCTTACACAAGTGTAAGCCTAGCTGCCAGCACTCCCTGAGCCCACATCATTTCTCCTGACGCAAAAGTGCGCATGAGGGGCCTAGCGTGAATTGGGATGTTACAAAATAATCTTGCGGGCTCTCCAGAATCGGCCCCTCCGGCGGCCGTTCCGCCGCCCGATGATAGCCACCACCTCAACGGAGGTGGTGGTGGCGGTGGCCGGCCAGGGAGGGGGCCGGGTGGCCAGGAAAAAGGGCTGGAATATTATCCAGGTCGGGTGAATCCTGGCCTTTAGCTAGAGCAAGAAGATGATGTCAGGGCCCTTCGATTGTTCTTTAAGATTCGTGCAGGGATGATTATTAATTCCTGTTATATTAATTTCTGTCCTATTTACTAGTCTATTTTAAATTAAATATTAAAAATACCTAGGTTTCTCTATAGAAAAGGTTGTAAACATAAAATTTGTAGATCTTTGAGTCTAGTTTATTTTAAAATTTATTTGAGTCAATTTAGAGTTCAGGTTAGACCTCAGCACTCATTTTGGTGAGGTCTATACATAGGGTTGAGCAGAGGTTGATTTGAATGCTCCCATCAATCCAGCCATCCCAATGACCTGAAATTTGGACTGGTGGTCACTCTTATCTATAACAACAACCTTTAAAAAATGGGAATTTATGGATATACGTTTTCTATAGTTTTTGTAATTATTTAATAAACATAGAATAATTTAATTAGGAGACCTAATGACCTCCAAATTCTCCCAAAATTTGGTGAGAGGTTCTTGGGATCAATATAGGTTGCTATATAAAATTTCATCTAATTTGGAGATGATTTGGTTTGGATTTTAGTAAACCCTAGCCTTGATCCAAAAGGGGTAATTAGGTCAAAGTGTCCCTTGTGGGCTTAAGTGGCCAAATCACATCAACAGAGGGTGATATTTGGTACACTGATGTATTATGTCAGTAAACACCCTCCCGTGGATTATGGTGTGGATTAGGGGTGATTTGCCCTAGTACCCTAGTTCAAACCCTAAGGTTGAACTTTGGGGGTTTGTGAAGGACATATGGTGTTATGTCCTTGTATGGACTTGGTGTTTAGTCTATGTGATTCTAGGGTGGTGAAATGCCCTAGGGAGGAATTTGGTGACATTTAGACTTAGGAACACAACTTAAACCAATTATGGTTATTTTAGGCCTTTACCTTTTCGGAAAATATTGATGGGTCATATGACCTTGGATCCTTAGAAAATTTTGGCAGGAATGCTTTTATAATATTTTGAGTCTCTAGGAATTATTGTAGAATGTTTTGAAGACATCAACTTATACTTGTAGTTATAGCCATTATCTCTGTAAGACCCCCATTTTTTTCTTTTTATACACCAGGGTCTTAGGCCCAGAACCGCCGCCTTGCGGTGATACCTTCGCACCCGGGAAGGTCGTCACTACAAAACGCCGATTCTGCCGGCCAAATCGATCTCAACTGTAGCAATGAATTTAAAGCAAGTCTACAGGAATCACATGTATAGAAAATAAGCTCCACGAAGGGAGTGTCCACAGATAGTACATATAACAGAAATCTCGGGCTTATGCCCGATACATCATATCCTCACTACAAATCGCTCATCGCGGAAACAAACTAATATAACTACTAGTGGTCAGGACTCACAGTCCCTACTGTCTGGACTCCAGTACTAGACTGTCCGATCTCCAAGCGTGCCGACCTCTGGGGCTTCTCCTCCATGCTGGGCTCCGTGGTCCCCTAAAATGATGTGGTTCGAAAACCGTTAGTCTAAAAGAGTAAGTCCTATCGTCCTCCGCCCCTTCCCCCATGGCTCCTAAGCACCGAGCGAGGAGAAGGAAAGGGAAGTACATAAAGGTGGAGAATATTAAATAGCAGATGGCAGCAGAACTAAACTAACAGTTCAAAAAGATGGTAATAATGATATAAGATTTGAAAAGAAAGCAACCTTAACTTATGTGAATACACATAAGCTAAGGGATCTCTTGCAGGGCTCCCATCGTATAAAAAGTCTCATACCGATTTATACGATAGGGTGTCGGTTTTACTAGCAGGCTTAAATATATAGTACAGAATGAGAACCTTGACTTATAAGCACGCTCGCGCGAACTTATAAGCCAAGGGGTCGTTTTACAGGGCCTAATGTATAGAGCGTCCCATACCACTTATACATTAGGTGTCAGGTTATATGCAATGGTTATGCTATGAAATACAATTATGCCATGACGTGGACATGCAAGTGCAACTCACCCACTCGACTCTGTGTACACAGACCTTTAGTTCCCCCTTTCGGAGCCATTACCTCCCAGGATACCGCCGTAGTGGCAGACGGAAGCGGTGGGTTGGGCCTCGCCCACCTCTAAACTAGTAAAGCACTACCGGTTAGACCTATCGTACGCCTCAACGCTTGGTGCACAAAGCGGACTCCTGCGTACTCTTGCCGGTTGGCGCACCGGACTTCTTTTGGCGAAGTGCTAACCACACTTGCCGAGTCAGCGTATTGGCATCGGTGCATCGACCCTCCAATACCGAAGACCCACCACCTTATACCTTTTATGCACATGAAATAGTTATGAGTCCAACCAACAACCGACCCAAAGCTCCCCGGACTATCCCGTCCATCAACATTCGAGCCAAAGCTCCCCGGACTATCCCGTCCGTCAACAACCGAGCCAAAGCTCCCCGGACCATCCCGTCTGTCATAATCCACAATCGAGCCAAAGCTTGCCGGACTAACCCGTCCGTCATAATCCACAGCCAAGCCAAAGCTCACCGGACTAACCCGTCCGTCATAATCCACAACCGAGCCAAAGCTCGCTGGACTAACCCGTCCGTCACAATCAACAGCACCACCCAACCTAATGTAATTTTGACTCTTCCTTATTACAGGAAAGACGATTTTTCGTCGATCATGAGCACCACCTAACACTAGCCAATCCAAACCCTTGCTCATCCAATCCTGAGTGATGAACTCATTCTAAATTATCCAAACCTATAACAACTAATCTTTGACTTATGTGCCTAACTTGTACTCCAGATTATTTCTGTAGATTTACTATATGCAGACCACAAAGGTTAAATGCCATGTAAAAATGGGAAGTACATCAAATAATCATCCAATACTCCTATAATAATTAATGGAGGTCCATTATGACCTTTATTGCCCAAATCCAGAATTTCACAATTTTTCTATTTATCTAGAAATTTATTAAATATTCATAGTGGCCAAAGTCTCCGAGATTGAACAGGAGGTACCAAATTTAGAAAAGATAAAATTCCCCCAGATTTATGTTATACTCAATATAAACATTTAACCTAAGATCCAAGATCTCTTAATTTTTCAGCAAGGTTTAGGCCACTGATTTTATTTTAAAGTTATCTTACAATTATTCATTAAAAAGATAAATAGGGCAATATTATTTCTAAAAATTCAAGGAAAACTCTAACATGATTGCAAGGGAATATAAATGCTCTGGGTCAAATATCATAAGTGATTAAGGAATGATAAGCCTCAAACAAATTCATGAACAACTTTCCAAAATTACTAAATGCAGACCACCGAGGTTAAACATCATGTAAAATGGAAAGTACATCGAATAATCATCCAATACTCCTATAATAATTATTGTAAGTTCCTTATAAACTTTAAGCCTTAAATCCAGAGACCCAAAATTTTCCTTATTTATTTAATAATTTATTTAATTATTATAGTGACTAAAGTTTCCAATAATGAGCATGAGGTACCAATTTCAGACAAGATATCATTCCACTAATTTTATATGATATTGAAAATAAGAATTTAACTCATCCTCCAAAATATCTAAATTTTTCAGTAAGGTTTTATCCCCAAATTCTTATTTCATTTTAATCCTTAAAAATTCATTTAAAGAGATATAAAAGACTATATTGCTTCCAAAAATTCAGAGAAAATTCAAGTATGATTCTAATGGCATATAAATGATTTGAGACAAATTTCAAAATTTAGTTATCAGTAAATAGACTTAAATAAATTATTGAATAATTTTCTCATTTAACAAGCTTGTGAAGTAAGTACCTCCAATATGTATTTAAAAATTCTCATAAAATTTATATATGTCTATAATGCTTCAAGACTTCCTCTGCCAAACTTTGATGTCTTCCCAAGGGAGAGAGGGACCATAATGATCAATTTATTAAATTGAGGCATCCCCTTGTGTTATAAAGAAAGTACTATAAATATTATCCCAAAATTCCCAATTAAATTACCAGAGGCTGATAATATCCTTATGACCATTCTACAAAAAGTTCATCTTAGTTTGAGGAGTTTAACTAGCCCATTCTAACCCTACAATATTTGTGCCCTAAACTAAGGTTAGGGTTTTATGGGTCACAAACCTTCCAAAATACCCTAAGATTTTTACCATAGGGTTTTAGTTACCCTAATACCCTCCCTACAAAATTTCATAGTCATACAATTCGTTTGGGCCACATGCCCTTCACAAGGTACAAAAGCCCTTCCTTAGGGTTTGACCTAGGATCTTGGGGCAAATCAATTCCAAACCTCCCCATATTTCATTGGAAGGTGCACATGTTCATGCCAAGTCAGTGGCCCAAATTTGAACATCTGTTGAGGTGAATTGGACATCCTAAACCAACAATACATTTTTGGACCAAAATGCCCTTCTTAGGGCAAGGCTACGGTTTGCATGATTTCCATTCAAATCACCTCCAAACTTAATGAAATTTTAACCAGGGATCTATATTGACCTCATATACCTCCCACAAAAATTTGGTTGAATTTGGGCTTCATTTGACCCATAAATTAATTTACCATAGATAAATTAAATTATTTACAAAACTTTAGAAAAATTATTCCCAAAAATTTCCATTTTTGAGCAGGGTCTACATATTGGGTAGGGTGACTTCTTGCCAAAATTTCAGCTCATTTGAGCTAAGGAGAAGTGTGGGCACTCTGTTTTATGGCTGCCTAGTCATATGTATAGACCCCACGAAAATGAGTGCCCTGGTCAAACCAGTCACCCAAATTGGTTCAAACCAATTTTGTATGAAAGTAGACCCATAGGGCTACATTTTATGTGTTGATCATTTTTTTCTGAAATGGCCTCTAAGTATTTTTAATAATTAATTACATTAAATACCAGATATGTGACAAAAATGAAATGAATCAACATATATATTCCATAGTTTAAATATGATCCCACACGAATCTTGACTCGTCTTTGGACGGCATCCCATCATCGTCCCCGCGCGCCAACGGCCAGGATTGATTCTACCTGGGCTGACTTCCAGCTGCTGCCGCCGGCGCTCCGGCCACCTCCCCGGCCGGCCACCGCCGCCAACACCTTCGTGGTGGTCGGGGCTATCTCCAGGCGACGGTATGGCCGCCGGGGAGCACTGTTCTGGCGAACCCGAGAGGTTTATTTTTCATGGAAATTCCATGATTTTGAAAATCAGGTTGGGCTTAATTGAGCCCTAACCTTGGTTCTAAGGATCCCTAAGGACTACCCATTTAAGAAGGAGTGGAGGAGGACCTGTGGGGGCGGCTGTAGCCGTGCTGATCGCCGGATTGGCATGGTTGTGTCCGGTGGTGGTCAGCCTCTTCAAAAACACAGGAAACTAGCTGGCTCCTTCAGGAAAATGGTGGGAATTACTCCTTGGAGTCCAATGGAGCTTTTAAAAGGGAGAGGGGAGGTGTTAGGTAGCTGAATTGCCCTATGCCATTTTTGGCCTAAGTCAAAAATGGCAGCTTTGGTTGGTAGGGGGGGTGGAGCTTGCTCTAATCAGTCAAGGATTGCTGCTGCACTCCCCTTGCCTTGCTGAATTGAATGGGGAGGTTAGGGAAGGGGGAGGAGGTGCCCAAAGTCCTCCTTCCCTCTTCTTCCTTCTCTTTCTCTCTCCTCCATGGGTGGCTTTCTCTCTCCTAATCACCAAGCCTGAAATTTGGCTCCTACCTAATCCATGGCAGCCCACAAGTCCATTTGGTCATTTAAAACAAGGTTAGCCCAATTGCAATGGGCTTGAGCTTGAGTTAGCTCATTTGGGCTAACTTGACCCAAACTTTGACTGGGGCCCACCTAGGTCAATTTGGTCCCTTGAAGTTTCCTTAATGGGTCTTTGGTGACCCATTGGCCTCCCCTAGGGTCAAGATGGGGTTGGATTGGCCCCTGAAAGCCATTTGACCCTTAACTAGGGCACTTTGACCAATATAGGTCCAGCGTTGACTTTGGTAAACCTAGCCTTTTTGATTGGTCCCAATGGGTCCTTGGTGACCCTTTGGCCTCTCACTAGGTCTATGAGGGTATGGGTGGGGTCCACTTGGCTAAGGAACTGCAATTTGCCCTTGTGTAGGTCAATTTGATCCAATTAGGGTTATAGTTGACTTTGGTCAACTTAGGTCCTTTGGCTGCCCTCCATGGGTCCTTAGTGACCCATTGACCCCTTACTAGGGTTATAAAGGTATGGGTGGGGTCTTGGAGTCTTGGTGAAGCCCCATGATCACCTTAAACAAAGGTTTTGGAATTTACTATTTGCAGACCATAGTGCCCCTATCCACACCACCAGCTCCACTTGACTCTTTCTTGGGCTTCTTAGGGTTTTGTCATGACAAAACCACTCTTAGGGGTCTAGTTGGAAATGGGATGTTACAAATCCCAATAAACAAAACAAAGATTTCGTCCCCGAAATCATGGTTAAGCCCACGAGGACTCTTATCGGGGAGAAAGAAACTTGTAACATCCCATGAAAATTGAAAGATTTACATCACGACACCATGTTTGCTATGTGAGGTTTGAAGGTGATAGTTAAATCTAAGACCAATTCACCTAATTGGCAAAAGTCTAGACCCCAATAAACAAAAGTTTAGCCTCTATTCTTGAAATTTCAGTCCTACTAGTTTAAAATAGGAAAATAAATTGAACATCCTGAGTGGTTGTGAGGTATACCTGACTCAAGAGTTCCGGGTATCTTTGTCGCATCAAGTCCTGGGGCTCCCATGTGTGCTCCTCTCTCCCGTGATTTCTCCATAGGACCTTGACTAATGGAAACTTCTTGTGGCGTAATACTCGTACCCCATTGTCGTCAATTCGGACCGATTCTAGGTGAATTGACCGATCAGAGGCTACCGGTCCATCTGTGGTCGTAACTTGCTGTTCTGGGCGTAGTAGAGCCCTCCTAAGAGAGGATATATGGAACACGTCGTGCAGACTCGCCAGCTCCGGTGGCAGCTCCAACCTGTATGCCAAGGGACCGATCCGCTCCTGGATCCTATAAGGCCCCATATATCTTTGACTGAGCTTCTTCCTCTGTCCGCGTACCCGAGTAACTCCATGCATTGGTCGGATCTTCAAGAACACCTTATCTCCTACCTGGAATTCCACCTGACGGTGCCGAGCATCGTAATACTTAGCCTGTCAGCTCTGTGCTTCTAGCATCCTATCCCGTATCAATCTCACCTGAGCCTCAGTGTCCTCGACAAATTCCGAATCCAACGCCTTAGGGTCCTCGTCCTGTATCCATGACAACGGAGTCCTGCACCTCCGTCCATACAACGCCTTATAAGGAGCCATCCTTATACTGGACTGGTAGCTGTTATTATATGAGAACTCGATCAGTGGCAACTTCTCCCAAGGTTTACCACGATCTAATATGCAGAGTCGTAGCAAATACTCCAGGGTCCTGTTGGTGCGTTCCGTCTGTCCATCCGTCTGGGGATGAAAAGCCGTACTAAATGTTATTCGAGTGCCCAAGTAAGTCTGCACTGACCTCCACTCCCTGGATGTAAATCGTCCATCCCGGTCCGAAACAATCGACTTAGGTACGCCATGATAACGGACGAATTGCTCCACAAACTTTCGGACTAACACACCCACCGAGTGATCCTTCCTGATTGAAATAAACCGGGCTACCTTTGTAAGTCGGTCGACGATTACCCAGATCGAATCATTCCCTGTCCTCGATCGAGGAAGTCCATGTATAAAGTCCATGACAATATCATTGAACTTCCACTCTGGTACTGGGAGTGGCTGCAATAATCCTGTGGGGTTTCTGCACTTCGCTTTCACTAACTGACACGCCTTGCAATGGGTCACGAAGTAGGTGATATCCTTCTTCATGCCGAGCCAGAACATAGTCTTCTTAAGATCTGCAGTCATCTTTGTAATCCTCGGGTGTACCGAATATCGACTGCTATAAGCCCTTATCATGATGTCCTCTCGGATCTGGCCTCCCTCTAGTATGTATACCCGTCCTCTGAAGCACACTAAGTCATCCCTCAGTGAGTAATCTCCCGCAGTGCCTGCTTCTAAGGCCCGGAATATTGGTTCTAGCTGGGTATCCTGCCTCTGTCAATCCTTGACCCGTTCTCGAATGTCATCCGTGGCGATTAATGACGACAGATATTCTCGGTATAACTCAGGGTGATCCTAGGATACCAGGGATATTTGCATCTTATCTAACATTTGTATTAACTCCAAGGCCATCAACTGTGTTCCTACTCCGATGTTTGCGGTCTTTCGGCACAGTGCATCTGCTACCACATTCGCCTTTCCCGGGTGGTAGTGCATCTCATACTGGTAGTCTGCAAAAAATTCCACCCATCGACTCTGTCTGATGTTAAGCTCTTTCTGCGTGTCCACATACCTTAAATTTTTATGGTCAGAGTAGATGTCATAGTGGACTCCGTACAGATAGTGCCTCCAGACTTTCAGTGCAAAAATGACAGCTCCAATTTCTAAGTCATGGACTGGGTAGTTTTGCTCGTGCTTCTTCAGCTGCCGAGAAGCATAAGCTATCACATGGCCATTCTGCATAAGCACTGCTCCCATGCCCTGGTAGGAGGCATCGGTGTAGACCTGGAATCCTTCTTTCCCTGAAGGGAGGGCAAGTATAGGAGCCGAAGTGAGTCGCCCCTTTAGCTTTTGAAAAGACACCTCACACTGTGGGGTCCAGACAAAGGGCACCTCCTTCCTTGTCAGAGATGTGAGTGGAAGGGTTATACGAGAGAATCCCTCCACGAACTTCCGGTAGTAACCGGCGAGTCCTAGGAAACTCCGTACATCTGTGGCCGTCTTCAACTGCGGCCAGTCCCGAACTGCTTGGATCTTGGCCGGGTCCACTGCCAACCCAGCACCACTGATGATATGGCCTAGGAAGGCCACCTCCTTCAACCAAAACTGGCATTTGCTGATCTTCGCATAGAGCTTGTGCTCCCGTAGTCTCTCCAGAGTCAGCGTCAGATGCCGTGTGTGCTCCTCCTCCATCCTAGAGTAGTTCAGGATGTCGTCTATGAATACTATGACGAACACATCCAAGTAGGCCTCAATAACCCGGTTTATGAGGCTCATGAACGCCGACGGAGCATTCGTGAGCCCGAAGGGCATCACGGTGAACTCATACAGGCCATATCTGCTACTGAAGGCCGTCTTCGGGATATCCTCCTCCTGGATTCGCAGCTGGTAGTATCCTGACCTCAAGTCCAGCTTCGAGAAATAATGGGCTCCCTCCAGCTAGTCGAATAATTCGTCTATTCGTGGGAGCGGATAGGTATTCCAGACGGTCAGCCTGTTTAGTGCTCAATAATCGATGCACAGGCGAAGTGTCCCATCCTTCTTCTTCACAAATAAGACCGGGGCTCCCCATAGCGAGGAACTCGGTCTAACAAATCCGAATTCCACTAGTTCCTGGAGTTGGCTCCAAAATTCTGTCAGCTCTTTTGGGGCCATCCAGTAAGGGGCTCTAGCTGCCGGCTTAGCCCCCGGCACTAGCTGTATCCGGAAATCCTGCTCCCAGTGTGGGGGTAGCCAAGGCAGTTTCTCTGGGAATACGTCGGCAAAATCTCGTACCACCAGAATATCCGAGGTGGAGACCTTGGCTTCAGTCATTTCAAATATCACCTCATATACTTCATCCCCCTGTAAGTGAGCCTTGACAGCCTGTACAGATGACAACATGAGAGGGGGAATAGATCTAGTACCTTCGATGACGAGGTAGGAATCCCCATGTCTCACGGTAACTCTCTTGGACATGCAGTCAATCTGAGCATGATTCCAGTTCAACCATGTCATTCCTAGGATCAAATCAAAGACTGGCATCTTTATGATCGTCGTTGGGGCTTCAAATATCTTTCCACTGATCTCCGCCTCCATGTTGCAGAGGGCAGAGGTGAACAGCTCTGATCCGTCGGGTAATCGTATCCTCATCATCAAACCCATGAATCGCTCCACTCCTTCCAACCCTTCTACGAAGGCTTCCGATACAAACGAGTGTGAAGCACCCGTATCAAATAGCGTATAAGCTGGTTTGCCGCTGATGAAAACTATTCCTTGGGGTGGGGAAAGTTAAATGTCTTAGAATCTAGCTATGGTTTTCTTCCCTAGATTATCACTTCTATATAAACTTAAATGTCATGAGGAAATAAGTTTACAATTTTCTGACGTACCAGTGATTACTTGCTCCGGGTTCCGGGGTTGAGCCAAATCCAGTGCATAAATTTGCTCCCTCTGCTGCCTGCGATCTGCACCCTGGAAACCACATCCTCGACCACGTCCTCGTCCTCCAAAATGTTGGGCATGCGGGGCAGCCTAGGGTGCTGGTAGAGGTGCTTCCCTCATGGGGCAGTTTCTCCGAATGTGTCCTATCTGATGATAGTTGTAGCACTCTGGTGGGGGAAATGCCATACCACCGGGTCTTGGTGCCTCCCTCATCTGAAGAGGCTGAGGGGCCAATATCACCTGCTCCCTCGGCTCCTGCCTCACTTCCTGACGAGGCTGGTTCTCTGTCCTTCTCCACCGGGTATAGCACCTTGCCGCTGATCATTTCTGGCTCTTCGGCCCTGATCCTCCGCTTTCCGCTTCCGGCCCCGAGTGGTGTGCCAATAAGCCTCAATCCTCTTTGCCATCTCCAAAATCCCGGAGATAGGCCCGTCGGATACAAACAACAAAGCCTCCCTCAAGTCCTCCCGCAGGCCCTTATAGAACCTCTTGATGTACCCCGCTTCGTCCAACTGGTAAGAATCTGCATATCGAGCCAAATGGTCGAACTCCTGATGGTACTCTACCACCGTTCGGGTGCCCTGCTTCAGCTGTAAGAACCGCTCCTCCAACTCATCCCTGGCCGACTGCAGAACAAAATGCTCCAGCAGCGCGGCCCGGAAATCTTCCCAAGTAACTTCCGCAACCTCCCTATTGGCAAACGTCGTATCCAGCAGCGTCTTCCACCACCTCTTGGCATGGGTCTCTAAACAAGAGACCACCAATGGAACCCTCTCCTCCTAGGGGCACCGTATCCCGGTCAACATTTCATACATAATGTCTAGCCATTCCTCTGTCCGAACAGCCGATTCTCTCCCTAAGTAAGATGGAGGAGAGAGTCCTCGGAAGATACTCAGCCAATTGGCCCACGGGTTTGGCTGCGGGGCCGGAACCTGTTGGGCCCTGAAAGCTTCCAGAATAGCTGTCAGGGTTTGTCCCATCTCCGAGTGTAGGAATGGAGTGGGGACCGAGGGAGGTGGTGCAACATTCGGAGTCTGCTGGACTCCGCATTGTGGTGTTGACTGTGCTGGGGGCTGCATAACAGAAGTCAATTATAAGTAATCACACATAACTAACTAAAAGTGGACAATTTCATGTGATCCCCCATATGGGCCCACCACTGCTTCCACTGCTTAGTTTGTCCCCAAACTAAACTCGTGCGGGGGTGGCCCGGGGTTTGTGGACTGCTACCTTTTGATCGTTATGTTTTCGCTCTGATACCACTTGTAAGACCCCCATTTTTTTTTTCTTTTTAGACACCAGGGTCTTAGGCCTAGAACCGCCACCTTGCGGTGATACCTTCGCACCCGGGAAGGTCATCACTACAAAACGCCGATTCTGCCGACAAAATCGATCTCAACTGTAGCAATGAATTTAAAGCAAGTCCACAGGAATCACATGTATAGAAAATAAGCTCCACGAAGGGAGTGTCCACAGATAGTACATATAACAGAAATCTCGGGCTTATGCCCGGTACATCATGTCCTCACTACAAATCGCTCATCGCGGAAACAAACTAATATAACTACTAGTGGTCAGGACTCACAGTCCCTGCTGTCTGGACTCCAGTACTAGACTGTCCGATCTCCAAGCGTGCCGACCTCCAGGGCTGCTCCTCCATGCTGGGTTCCGTGGTCCCCTAAAATGATGTGGTTCGAAAACCGTTAGTATAAAAGACTAAGTCCTATCGTCCTCCGCCCCTTTCCCCCATGGCTCCTAAGCACCGAGCGGGGAGAAGGAAAGGGAAGTATGAGAGGACTTAGCGCAACCACTCGCACCAAAAGCCCGGACTGATGGAGGACGGCGCCACTAATCTTTATATCAAAGGTCCTCGGGCGGATACACGGGGCAGCCAGTTAAGCCATTACCGCATAGCACCGCAGCGCGGGGGCAATTCCGGACCGCAGCCCCAACAATCCCCCCCAGAAACGACCCCGGGGTTTCAAACCCGCAACCTCCCTCTGATACCAATTGAGAGGACTTAGCACAACCACTCGCACCAAAAGCCCGGACTGATGGAGGACGGCGCCACTAATCTTTATATCAAAGGTCCTCGGGCGGATCCACGGGGCAGCCAGTTAAGCCATTACCGCATAGCACCGCAGCGCGGGGGCGATTCCGGACCGCAGACCCAACAGTAGAATAATTAATTTGGTTGCCATTCAGACGGTAGCTCTGAAGATAGATGCACGGACGGGACAGTCCGGGGAGCCGAGGGCTCGAGGGTTGGAGTACAGAATAAAGGTGGTGGGTCTTCGATATCTGATTGTCGTTCACACCGACATCGGTATGTTGACTCGGCGGTGTGGGACACTTAGCCAAAGAAAGTCTGGTGGGTACAGCCAGCAGTAGTACGCGGATACTCTAGGTTGTGTTCTTCTGGGGGCGTACGGGAGGGCTAGGCCAGGTAGTGTGGATACCCGCCTAGGAGTGGGGGGCCCGACCCACTGTCTCTATTTGACACTACGGAGGTTCCTGGGAGTGAAGCTAGCTACCCGAACAGGGGGAACTAAAGGTCTGTGCGCATAGAGTCGTGTGCGTGGGTTGCACTTGCATGAATCATGGCATAGCATATCACTACACTCATATTTGCATACAACCGACACCCCAATGTATAAATCGGTATGGGACTTTTTATACGATGGGAGCCTTGCAAAAGACCCTTAACTTATAAGTTTGTATGGGCATTCATATAAGTTAAGGTTACCTACTTATTTACTTACTTATTTACTTGCTTGTTTACTTACTGTTCTCTAGCTACCTTTTTGTCATACTATTGCTACTTACTACTTGTCTTCTTTACCACTTACTACCATAGAATTTGCTAGTTGTTCTAGATAGTTGTTAGAATAACTCCCCTATCATCTGCTTGATTATTCTCCACTTTTGTGGCCTCCCTTTCCTCCTCTCCGCCCGGTGCTTAGGAGCCGTGGGGGGAGGGGTAGGGGATGATAGGACTTAGTCTTTATGACTAATGGTTTTCGAACCACAAAATTACAGGAGCTCCGGATGGGAGACAGGGACCAGCAGTCCAGGGACCAGCACCAGCGGAGTACGGTGCGCATGGAGGTGGGTCAGTCTAGCACCGGTGCGCCTGCGACCAGCTCCGTGAGTGATTAGTATTTTTATAGCTTCCTCGATGAGTGATTTGTAGTGAGGACTCTAATGTACCGGGCTCGAGCCCATTTATCTATTTCCTGTTGTTATCTACTGATGGACTGGATATGATTTCACTTTTATTTACATGTTTCTAGGGACTTATTTACATTTTATGTATAATTACTTCTCTCTCTTGTGATCGAAAAGGGCCGGCAGAATTGGCGTTTTGTAGTGGCGGCCTTCCCGTGAGTCGGTGCCACCGCAAAGCAGCAATTCTAGGCTAAGACCCCGGTTGTTTGAAAAGAAAAAAAAGGGGGTCTTACAAGTGGTATCAGAGCAGACCTCGATCGAAAGAGAAGTAGTCCACAAAACCTTGGGCCACCCCCGTGCAAGCTTAGTTTGCGGACAAACTAGCAGCGGAAGCAGTGGTGTGCCCATTGGGGAAATCACATGTGAAAGTCCATCCTAACTCTTCTTAAATTCCATTCATTCACTCTCTAACAAATGGAATTTTCACTTGTAGCCTGCGACGAACCCTACATCGCAGCAGGGGACACCCCAGGCTCCAAATGTGGTCCCGCCTCCGCCGGCTCCAGCTCCGTTCCAGCAGACGAAGATGTGGCAAACACTAACGGCCATTCTGGAGGCCTTCAGAGCTCAGCAAGCCCCGGCCCCACAGCCAAACCCTGGGGCCAATTGGATGATTATCTTCCGGGGGCTTTCCCCTCCAGCTTACTAGGGGACGGAGTCTGCAGTACATACGGAGGAATGGTTGGACACCATTTACGAGATGCTGGCAGGGATTCGATGCCCTACTGAGGAGGCAGTTGCTTTGGAAGTCTCCTGCTTAGAGTCATACAGAAAGAGGTGGTGGAAATCTCAGCTGGACACCACCTTTGCGGGGATGGACTGCGCTGATATTACTTGGGAGGAGTTCAGAGCAGCGCTCTTGGGACAATTTGTACCTCAGTCGGCGAGGGATGACCTGGAGGATAGGTTCCTGCGGTTGAGGCAGGGGAATAGGACTGTGGTGGAGTACTATCAGGAGTTCACTCACCTGGCCCGCTATGCGGACGCTTACCAGTTAGACGATGCTGACTAGGCCCAGAGGTTTTATAAGGGGCTGCAAGATGACATGAGACAGGCCCTCCTTTTCGTCTCAGAGGGGAGTCTGGCCAGGATTCTGGAGATGGCTAAGAAGAGAGAGGCAGATCAGCTTATAGTGAAGATCCGGAAGAGACCGGCTGATGATACAGTGATCGGAGGTCGTAGAGACCGTCCCCGAGGCTAGGTTATTGGGGAGAGAAGGAACGGGGATCATCCTCGTCAGGAGTTTGGGCAGGAGCAGAGGAGCCAGGGGGTATTGGCTCCCCAGCCTATACAGATGCTGGAAATGCCAAGGACGGCAGAGCAGCCACCGGTATGCTATCAGTGCAACCAGCCGGGGTATATCAAGAGGAACTGCCCTGTAAGGCGAGCACCCCCACCGGCACATCAGGGCGCTCCACCTCCCCGACAGTTTGGCGGACGAGGACAGGACCGAGGACGAGGATTTCAGGATCGAGGCCGCAGGCTAGAGAGGGAGCAGGTGTATGCTCTAGACCTGACACAGCCCCGGAACCCGGAGCAGGTTATCACAGGTATGGCAGTACTTTTAAATTTTCTTCATATAAACTAGTATTCTAGATATAACCTGGTTAGAAAATTAAGAGAAGACAACTGCAACAAGAATACTAAGACACTTAATTACCCCAAGCATAGTCTTCGTTAGCGGCAAGCCCGCTCACACCCTCTTCGACACTGGTGCGTCGCAATTGTTCGTGTCGGAGGATTTCGTGAAAGGACTAGCAGGTGTGGAGCCATTCACCGGGAAGATGATGAGGGTGCGCCTACCCGATGGATCAGAGATAATGACCTCTGCTCATTGCAACATGGAAGCGAGGATCGGCGGGAAGGCGTTTGAGGCACCAGCGACGGTTCTGAAGATGCCAGATTACGATCTGATCTTGGGCATGACTTGGCTGTATTGGAACCATGCCCAGATCGATTGCGTGGCGAAGAGGATCACCGTGAGGCACGGCGACTCCTTCATTGTCATCGAAGGTATTATACCAGCACCTCGTACCTTACTATCGTCAGTGCAGGCCGTTAAGGCCCACCTGCAGGGGGGAAGAAGTTTATCAGGTCCTTTTTGAGGCGGTCGTGGACAAGGACTCCATTGCAGATATTCCAGTAGTGCGGGACTTCGCCGACGTGTTTCCGGAGAAGCTACCAAGGCTACCCCCGCACCGAGAGTAGGATTTCCAGATTTAGCTCGTATTGGGGGCTAAGCCGGTATCCAGAGCTCCCTATCGAATGGCCCCAAAAGAGTTGGTGGAATTTCGGAGCCAGCTTCAGGAGTTAGTGGAGGCCGGGTTCGTTCGGCCTAGCTCTTCACTATGGGGAGCTCCGGTGTTATTCGTTAAGAAGAAGGACGGGACCCTTCGACTGTGCATAGATTACCGGGCTCTGAACAGGTTGACAGTCCGGAATACTTATCCCTTACCAAGGATAAACGAGCTATTTGACCAGCTGGAGGGAGCCCATTGGTTCTCAAAGCTGGATCTGAGGTCAGGGTACTACCAGCTTCGCATTCGGGAGGAGGACATCCCGAAGACGGCCTTCAGCAGCAGATATGGTTTGTACGAGTTTACAGTGATGTCGTTCGGGCTCACGAATGCACCCTCCGCATTCATGACCCTGATGAATCGGGTGTTCGAAGAGTATCTGGACGTCTTTGTTATCGTATTCATCGATGATATCCTTATCTATTCAAGGACGGAGGAGGAGCACGCGAGACATCTGGCCTTGACCTTGGAGAAGCTGCGTGAGCATGAGATGTATGCCAAGTACAGCAAGTGCCAGTTCTGGCTAAAGGAGGTGGCCTTTCTGGGCCATGTCATCAGTGGAGCAGGTCTGACAGTGGATCCGGCGAAGGTCCAGGCAGTACGGGATTGGCCACCACTAAAGTCGGCCTCGGATGTTCGAAGTTTCTTGGGACTTGCCGGTTACTACCGGAAGTTCGTAAAGGGGTTCTCTCAGATTGCCCTCCCTCTTACGTCTCTGACAAATAAGGAGTCCCCTTTTATTTGGACACCACGATGCGAATCTGCCTTCCAGGAGCTGAAGGATCCTCTCACCTCGGCTCCCATCCTTGCTCTCTCATCAGGGAAGGAGGGATTCCAGGTGTATACAGATGCTTCCTATCAGGGGATGGGTGCCGTTCTGATGCAGAACGGGCATGTAATAGCCTATGCCTCCCGTCAGTTGAAGCAGCACGAGCAGAACTACCCCGTGCACGATTTGGAGATGGGGGCAGTCATTTTTGCTCTCAAGATCTAGCGACACTATCTCTACGGAGTACATTGCGATATCTTCTCCGACCATAAGAATCTGAAGTACGTCGACACCCAGAAGGAGTTAAATATCAGACAGAGACGCTGGGTGGAGTTTCTGTCGGATTACCAGTATACCATACACTATCACCCGGGGAAGGAGAACGTGGTCGCGGATGCTCTGAGCCGAAGAGCGAGTACGACAGGAGTAGGTCCGCAGCTGATGGCCTTGGAGTTGGTTAGATCATTCGAGGAGATGCAGATTTCGCTAGTGTCTGAGGATGACTCGGAGCTATACATGGAGTACTTGGGGTCGATGGTTACTACTGATGATATTTGAGACCGCATCAGAGATGGGCAGATGCTGGATGAGAGAGCTGAGCCGATATTTCGAGCCTTGGAGGAAGGTATGACAGGAGATTACTCTTTGAAGGATGGGCTCCTGTGTTTCCGGGGCAGAGTCTACATACCAGCAGGAGGACGGATCCGGGAGGACATTTTGACGGAAGCTCACTACAGCCGATATTCTGTACACCCGGGGATCACCAAGATGGTAAAGGATTTGAAGAGGACGATGTACTGGCCGGGTATGAAGAAAGATATTACGTACTTTGTGACGCATTGCGAGGCCTGCCAGCTCGTAAAGGCGGAGTGTAGGAACCCGGCAGGCTTGCTGCAGCCGCTTCCGGTGCCGGAGTGGAAATTTGAGGATATAGCCATGGACTTCATACATGGGCTACCTCGATCCCGTGTGGGGAATGACTCGATCTGGGTGATAGTGGACAGGCTAATCAAGGTGGCCAGATTCATTCCAGTGATAAAGGACACACCGGTCAGTGTATTAGTACGGAGGTTCATTGAGCAGTTTGTGCGTTATCATGGGGTGCCCAAGACTATCATATCAGATCGGGATGGGCGGTTTACATCCAGGGAATGGAGGTCAGTCCAGGCCCATCTGGGTTCTCGGTTGACATTCAGCACAACTTTTCACCCTCAGACCGACGGACAGACAGAGCACACCAACCGTACACTGGAAGATCTGTTGCGACTGTGTATTTTGGACCGTGGCGAGCCTTGGGAGAGATTGCTGCCACTGGTCGAGTTTTCATACAACAACGCTCATCTGTCCAGAATAGGCATGGCTCCATACGAGGCGTTGTACGGAAGGAGGTGCAGGACCCCACTATCATGGGTTCAGGATGAGGATCCGCAGACACTAGGCTCGGAGTTTGTGGGAGATACAAATGCTCAGATTAGATTGATCCGGGACAGGATGTTGGAAGCCCAGAGCAGACAGGCGAAATACTACGATACGAGGCATCGTAAAGATGAGTTCCAGGTGGGAGATCGGGTTTTCTTGAAGATACGGCTGATGCACGGAGTCTCGCGGGTTCGCGGGTGGAAGAAGCTCAGCCCGAGATATATGGGGCCTTATAGGATCCTGGAGCGGATCGGCCTCTTAGCCTATAGACTGGACATACCACCGGAGTTAGCAGGATTGCATGACGTCTTCCACGTCTCCTCACTTCGGAGGGCTCTGCTACGCCCTGAGCAGCTGATCTCCTCGGCAGATGGCCCGGTGGCCTCGGATCGGTCGGTCAACTTGGAGCCTATCAGGATTGACTATACAGCAGTGCGGGTCTTGCGACGGAAGAAGGTTCCGTTAGTCAAGGTTCTGTGGAACAATCATGGGCAGGAGGAGCATACATGGGAGCCACAGGACTTGATGCGGCAAAAATACCCGGAACTTTTTCGTCAGGTATACCTCACCACCCCTCTGGACAATCAATTTGCCTTCCTGTTTTTAAACCGATAGGACTGAAATTTCAAGAATAGGGGCTAATCTTTTGTTTATTGGGGTGTTAATACCTAGTTAATTGGGCGAATTAATCTTAGATTTGAAACCACATAAAGCAAACATAACGTAGAGATGTAATCTTTCAATTCTCATGGGATGTTACAAGCTTCTTTCTCCCGATTAGAGTCCCGTAGGCTTAACCTTGATTTCGGGGACGAAATCTTTGTTTTGTTTATTGGGATTTGTAACATCCCATTTCCGGCTAGACCCCTAGGAGTCGGTTGGTCGTGATAGAACCCTAGAAGGCCCAAAAATTGAAATACATCGACCGAGATTTCGGGTCACGGGTTGGTCACGCCCGTGTGTTGGTACCCTAGATGTGATTTGGCTTATGTAATCCCTTTCCAGCCCCTCTTGATCCATATAAAGATATATGATCATGTTTAGACTCTGTTTAGTCTCCCTAGGGCAGTTTATAAACTGACCTAGAGCTTAGGTTAGAAGCTCTAGATGTTTTTGTAGTTAAGGCTTTTCCGTTCGACCATCGTCGAACGAGGCCTCGCGATCGTCGATCATTGGTCGACGATAGCAGGGCTATTGAATCGTTGAAGTCAAGACAATTATCGTCGACCGTTGGTCGACGATCTCAGAGCAAGCTTACTACGCTCTGAAGGTTGGTCGACGATCTGTCATCAACAGATCGACGATCGTGTTCTTGCTTCACGATTTCTGTCTCGACAGATATTTGCCTTAGCTGGTCGACTATCTGTTAGCTGGTCGACTATCTGTAAGCTGGTCGACTATCTGTTAGCCGGTCGACGATCTATTAGCTGGTCGACGACTTCTGGTCGACGATTTCTGTTCCGACAGATTCCTGCTATTAGTCGACGATCTGTTTGCAGGTCGACGATCATCGAACTCCTGTTCGACGATTTCTGTCTGCTTTTATCTGTTCGTATTTATTTTATTCCTTGGTTTATTTCCAAGTGTTTTAACGTGTGGTTAGAAAGATTTTCTGAAGAATGTTTTTGCTAATTTATGGCTTAAATTCAAATGAATTATTTACCAAATATGTCAAGCATAAATTACGGGATTTCGTATTTTGATAAAGCATTTTTGTCTTATTATACAAAATATATTGCCAGGCTGTATTCTAGCCGTTGGCGGTGTATGCTATTTCCAAGAACGATAAATCTTTATGCTGAGATATTTTCCTATTCATTTATTTCCTTATTGGGACTGACAGAGAGCTAATAGGTCATTCTATTCCTATTGCTATATTCTATTTTGAGATAATCTGTTGCAGGGATCGAGAATTCAAATCAATAGAGCCGTTCCAAAGGAAAAACGTGAAGACATATTTAAGAGAGATTCTTCTCTCAGCAAAAGACAAGTTACAGACACAGAGAAATATTATTCATTCGCTCAAGCATCATCAGAGCAGCTCTTCACAATCTCACAACAAGAAGAAGAAAAGTTTTCCTGAAGCAAAAGCCCAGAGCAATCATCTTTCATTCTCAAGTCTCCTGAGCATCTGCTTAGAGTTTGTCAAAGACTTCAGAAAAAGCTCCAGATCTGCTTCACATGCTCCAGAATCTTAAGACCTGATAAAAATCAGTCTTCAGATCTCTGAGGATTTAGTTTCAGTTTATCTGAAACTCCTTCATCCTGAAGCAAAGGCTTTCCCTGGACTTTCACTGAGCCAGGGGGAGACTTTGATTCTTTAGAGAATCCACAAGTCTTCTCTAATCTGTATTCACAACAGAGAAGATAATCTAACCCTCTCAACCCCTTTGTAAAAAGAGTTTGTTCACATCTCTTCAAAAGTGAACGTTGGTGACAGGGCACCTTATCAACAACCTGTGGTTGAGCATCCTTATCAAAAGCTCAAAGGGTTTGTTTGATCTACCTGAATCAGATCACTGGTGGCAGGGCACCTTAGCAAAAACCTGTAGTGGATTCCTACCAGGGTGGTAGAAGAGTGGAGTACCTATTAAGAGGGAACCACTATATATCCTGTGTCCATCTGGTTATCTTGCTTATTCATCTTATTCTGTGGCTGTGATAGAACTACCTAGGATTGCTAGTTGCTGTGATAGGCTTATAGTTAAACTGAAATTTCAGTTAACTCTCTCACTTGTGCACTTCACTGTGTTAGGCTCTTAGGGTTCAAGTATCAGATTATTTTATTCCGCAAATCAACTCCAAGGGAGCTGACTAGTTATTCATAAAATTTGAATACTCTATTCACCCCCCCTCTAGAGTAGTTTACAACTTATCCCCTCACTTTCAATTGGTATCAGAGGGAGGTTTGCTGTTCATACAGGCTAACACCTGAGTTAAAAGATCCTGTGATAAGTTGTTTCCTGATACCATTCTCAAACACTTTCACACATGGCCCAGTCTAAGGATTATTCAAGCACCAGACCTCCTGTATGCAACTTGTCCAAGTTTGGCATATGGAAGGCCAGGATAAGACTATACATGAATTCTATTGATGAAGATATCTTTTCTTCTATCTTGACAGGACCACCTGCTAGGCCTGCTGCTGCTTCCACTTCTGCTGATCTCAGTGCTGTGCCACCACCTGACTACAATGAAACTTACAAGAAGGCAAAAGCAGCTGATGCTAAAGCAATGAATATCCTAGCTCAGACAATGTCTGATGAGATATTCCAGAAGCTGGCTGAATGTACCTCAGCCAAAGCTATGTGGGATTCCCTCAACCACATAGTTGCTGGCTCAGCTGACGAGAGGAAGGACAGGAGATCCAATCTCACCTCTCAGTATGAAAATTTCAAGAAGGATGATGCTGAAGACATTGACACAATGTACACAAGACTCAGTTCAATAATAAGTGAACTGAGGTCTTTGGACAAGGAGATAACTTTGTCAGAAGTAAATGACAAGATCCTGATGTGCCTTCCCATCTCTTGGGACTCAAGGATATGGCCCATCAAGGATGGAAGAAACACTGTGGAACTCTCCATAGAAGCTCTGTTGGGAAAGCTCAAGTCATATGAGCAAACTCTAAAGAGCAGAGCTGCTGCAATTGAAGTAAAAACTCCAACACCAACAAAGAAAGAGCATTCTCTAGCTCTTAAGGCTGCTGAGACTTCTGAAGGAAGTCAATCAAATGAGGAGTTACTGGCACTCATTGCCAAGAGGTTCTTCAACATGGGAAGAAGAGACCTCAGAAAGAAGTTCTCCAAGCATGAGGACAAGCCAAGGTATGACAAGACTCCATCTAAAGAAATCATTTGTTATGTTTGCAGCAAGCCTGGACACATTGCTCCAGATTGTCCAGAGAAGAAACACAAGGAGAAGAAACATGAGAAAGAATACAGGAAGCACCACTCCAAGTCCTCATCACACAAATACAAGAAGAAGGACAAGGGATTTGTGGCTGCTACCTGGAGTGAAACAGAAGAGGATACCTGCTCCTCTAGCTCCAGTGATTCAGAAGAAGAAGAAGAGAAGAAAGCCAAAGAGGTCTGCCTCATGGCCATTGATGCCTGCAGCTCTCTGTCAGCTGCAGAGAATTCTGAAGAAGAAGGAGACAATGAAGAAGATTCCTTTATGGAGGACCAGGTAATCGACTCATTTGACTTCTCATCTCCTGAGTTCAAACTAAAATTTAAAACTCTATGTTTAGATTTACTATTATCTGAAAAAGAAATTAAGTCACTTAGATTAAAAATAATGGAACTAGACATGGAAGGTACTGAAATAATCAGATTAGAAAAGGAATTAGAGTGCTCAAAAGAAGAAGTAACATTCCTAAAATTAGAACTAGCTAAATCTAAGAGGTTAGAAGAACAATTAAATGGCAGAAGCCTCAAATTATCTGAAATAACCTGTATAGCAAACACTAGGGTTGGTAATGATAAACTAGGCTTAGGTGCTACACCTAGTGAACCCATCCTCCTCACAAAGGAGAGATTTAGCACTCCAGTAAAATTTGTTTCTGAATCAGGAATGAAGAATACTGAGGAAATTGAAAAATGCAAGAAAATTCAGAATAAGATTAAGAAAGAGAATAGGAAGAAAAAATTTCTAGCTTTACAAAAATCGTCGAACATTAATCGACGATCGTCAAACCAATCGTCGAACGACTATCGACGATCGCTGAACACCTACACTGAGTATAATAGCTTTGGTGCAGGAGGTCGACGATCTCATCTTGAGTCGTCGACCAGTGATCGACGATCGTGGAATCCAGAACATCGTTCTATCATAAATGATCGACGATATGGCTTGCGATCGTCGACCATTGATCGACGATCTGGACTTAAGCTGGAAAATAAAAATCAAACTTCCAGAACTTCAAATCCTAATCACCACCCCAGGTTGTTTAATCCTTCAACTGAATGGAGTATCCCACCTAGGAGATCACACCCTTTAGGATATAAATCTAAGCCTGCAAAATCTTTTATATCTAGTTTTTCTTTTGTGAAGAATACTGGACCCAAGGTAACCTGGGTCCACAATGTATAACTGTTCTTTCTGCAGGTGAAGACCTATCCAGTCATACATGACAAATGGTATCTGGATAGTGGATGCTCAAAGCATATGACAGGAAAGAAGAAGAACCTGTCAGGTTTCAAAGCCAAGCTGGGACCAAAAGTTGTATTTGGGGACTCCAGCTGTGGACAGACTGAAGGGTATGGCAGCTTCACCATAGGAGCTGTAACCTTCAAGAAAGTAGCTTATGTCTCAGGACTAAAGCACAACCTAATCTCTGTAAGTCAAATGTGTGATGCTGGGTACAAGGTATGGTTTACTGACACTGCTTGCAATATTTCTTTAAATAATACTGTTATGTTAGCAGGTATTAGAATTGGAAATGTTTATGTTGTAGACTTTAATTCATCCAAATCTGAAATATGCTTATTTAATGAAGTAACCAGTAATAATACCCTTTGGCATAAGAGACTTAGTCATGTAAATTTGAAAAACATTTCTAGGTTGGCTAAATACAATCTTGTACGAGGTTTACCTTCTTGCCCCTACAAGAAGGAAGGCCTTTGCAAAGCTTGTCAATTAGGTAAGCAAACAAGAAATAGCTTTAAATCAGTTAATAAAAGTGATTCTCCCAGGATTCTGTACTTGCTACATTTGGATTTATTTGGTCCTATTGCTGTACAGAGTCTTGGAGGAAAGTCTTACACTTTAGTAATTGTAGATGACTTCTCTAGGTTCACTTGGGTATTCTTCTTGAGAACTAAGGCTGATAACTTCAAGGTTCTTACAGATTTTCTAAAGTGTATACAGAGTGAGTATTCTACTCAGATTGCCTTGATCAGAAGTGATCATGGTACTGAGTTTGAGTCTCTTCTTATGCAAGAATTCTGTGAGAAGGAAGGTATCAAACATAGCTTCTCTGCTCCTAGAACTCCTCAACAAAATGGGGTAGTTGAAAGGAAAAACAGAACCCTAATTGAAGCTGCAAGTACATTGTTGGCAGATGCTAACATGCCTCTGTCCTTTTGGGCTGAAGCAGTTAGCACAGCTAACTATGTATTGAACAGAAGTCTGATACATAAACTTAAGGGTAAGACTCCCTATGAATTACTTAAGCAAGTGAAACCTAAAATAGACTATTTTAGAGTATTTGGCTGTGTTGCTTTTGTTCATAACAATAACAAAGAATACCATAGAAAATTTGAGGCAAAAGCATCAATGGGAGTTTTTCTAGGATACTCTCAAGTAAGCAAAGCCTATAGGGTCCTTAATAAATCCTCTCTTAAGATAGAAGAGTCTGCACATGTCTCTTTTGATGAGACAGACATGTATTATAAGGAGAAGGACTCTTCCTCTAATAGTACAGTGCAAGTCCTAGGAGTAAGTAAGGATTTGGAAGGTTTGAGACTCACACAGGAGAATCATCCCCAACAAACTCCTCAGGTTGCTCCCTCAGATTCTGAATCTGATGTAGAACTTCTTGAAGTTAAAGCACCTGCTCCAACAGTTGATCAAATTCCACATGAGGAATTAAATCTTGAAACTGTTGAAGATCAGATCATTGTCGAACCTACTGATCTTGTCACACTTAGAGATCACCCTGTATCTCAAGTGATTGGAGACATTTCAGCAGGAGTCCAGACAAGACATCAACTCAACAAAAATGTGATGTTTGCTTGTTTCCTTTCTCAGGTTGAGCCCCTAACTATTAAAGATGCTGAGCTTGATCCCCACTGGATTATAGCCATGCAAGAGGAACTTAACCAGTTTGAAAGATATAAAGTTTGGACCTTGGTTCCAAGACCAAGAGGCCAACGGATCATAGGCACCAAGTGGGTGTTTAGAAACAAGCTTGATGCCCAAGGCATAGTAGTTAGAAATAAAGCTAGGCTAGTAGCTCAAGGCTATAGACAGGAGGAAGGCATAGACTATGATCAGACTTTTGCCCCTGTAGCTAGACTAGAAGCCATTAGGATTTTCCTAGCCTATGCTGCCTATAAAAGATTTAAGGTCTTCCAAATGGATGTGAAGAGTGCCTTCCTCAATGGAGATTTAAAGGAAGAAGTGTTTGTTGAACAACCACCAGGGTTTGTTTCATCAACCTTACCCACTCATGTGTTCAAACTCCAAAAGGCTCTATATGGACTTAAGCAAGCTCCTAGAGCTTGGTATGAGACCTTAGCAAATTTTCTTCTAGAACACAAGTTTGTGAGAGGTGTAGTAGATAGAACCCTGTTCATTAGACATCATAAGGACTCACAACTGTTAGTTCAAATCTATGTAGATGACATTATATTTGGCTCTACTGATCCCAAACTATGCAAGAGGTTCTCTGAACTAATGCACTCTAAGTTTGAGATGAGCAGCATGGGTGAGTTATCCTATTTCCTTGGTCTCCAAGTGAAACAGAGTGTTGATGGCATTTTCATTTCTCAATCAAAATATGCCAGAGAGCTGGTTAAAAGATTTGGAATGTCTGATGCTTCATCAATGAGCACACCTATGGCCTCAAATGCAGTTATTGATTCTGATGTTAATGGCAAGCCTGTTGATCAAAAGAACTTTAGAGCCATTGTTGGTTCCCTGCTGTGTTTGACTACAAGTAGGCCTGACATAATGTTTGCTACATGCCTATGTGCTAGGTTTCAGGTCAACCCAAAGGAATCTCACTTAACTCTTCTCAAGAGGATCTTGAGATACCTTAAGGGATGCCCTAACTTAGGACTGTGGTACCCAGCTGAGTCAGGATTTGAATTAATTGGATATTCAGATGCTGATTATGCTGGTTGTAGAGTTGACAGGAAAAGCACCTCAGGGACTTGTCAGTTCCTGGGAGAGAGACTTGTCTCTTGGTTTTGCAAGAAACAGGCATCTGTGTCTACTTCAACTGCTGAGGCTGAATATATTGCAGCAGCTAGTTGTTGTTCACAGATCCTGTGGATTCAAAATCAGCTAGTGGATTATGGGTACACACACTCAAACACAAAAATTCTGTGTGACAGTACCAGTGCAATATCAATTGCTCAAAATCCTGTGCACCATTCCAGGACCAAGCACATTGAGATTAGACATCACTTTCTGAGAGATAATGTGGAAAAGAACAAGATAGTAATGGAATTTATATCCACAGACCTGCAGAGAGGAGATATTTTCACTAAGCCCCTTGATGAACAAAAGCATTTGTTCTTCCTGAACCAGCTTGGCATGATTAATGGTTCAGAGTAGTGAAAATTTGGTTAGTTTTGTTTTCTGTCTAAAATCGTCGAACGACTGCTCGACGATCTTCGACCAGGTCAGAACTATCGTCGACCAACCGTCGACGACAGCTCGTTCTGTAGTAAGGCAGAAATCGTCGACCAACTGGTCAACGATCTCTCCTTAGGTATCTATCGTCGACCAATGGTCGACGACAGATTTTCTGTGCTGGGTGGAAAATCGTCGACCAAACATTTATTGATCGACGATCGTGGTAATTGCGTGTAGTCGGTCGATGTTTACCGATTAGTCAAACATTGACTATCGTCGATCTGTGTTCGACGACCGATCTTATTCCGGGTTCGACGATCGCAGATTTGTTTCTAATAGTCGATTTAGGTCTGAAGATCGTCGTCCTTCCGCTCCGTCTTTTCATATTCCTTCTTCTGGCTTAGAATTCGCTCTCGAACTCTAATCTCGCGCGATTCTCTTCTCCCCTGTTTTGCTTCTCGATTCGCCATCTTCTCTCAAATCCTATGGCGATTCCTTCTGCTGTTCTCTTCGGAATGAAGTTCGACACTGGCTTCTGTGTCGACTTCGATTCCTTCAGCCGATGCGATCAACCAATCCAAGATATTCTGCAGCTGTGTGAAGACCAAGGCCTCAAGAAATTTATGTCGTTCTCTCCTAAGATTCATATACCAGAGATTCGTGAATGGGTATATACTTCGTCCTCCAGCGACGACGCCATGACAGGAAAGATAAATGGCGAGGAGGTCATTCTGACTCCTGAAGTATTGACTGAGCTGTTTGGACTGCCAACAGGAACTGAGGACTATGAGCAAACTACAGAAGAATATGGCCGCATGCTATCTGTGATGGGCCATGCTGAGGGTGTTCCAGCTAAGTTGCTAAAGATAAACCTGTCTCCAGAGTACAAGTTTCTGGCCGACCTGGTGGGCAAGGTCGTTTTGGGAAAACATTCTGCTCATGATAACATCAACAGGCAACAGTTTGCCCTGATGTCAGCTTTGGTGAATAAGGCACAGATTGCCTGGGGAAAAGTTCTGTTTGAACTAATAAGGAGAAAGAACAATCAGAAAGAAGTAAATCTTGCCAGGGTATTGGGTGTGTTTCTATATGTGAAAGCACCCCTGCTGCTTGTTTCTGCACCCTCCGCAGTCAACGCCAGCAAGAGGTTGGACCCCTCTCTATTCAAGAAATCCCAAAGGATTATCAAGAAGTCAGCCAGGGTTGATCCTAACCCTCCTTCAGACACAAGGGCTGATTCGGCCGCTCTCCCGCTTACTGGGGAAGGCTCAGTAATCCCTCCTTCCTCCCTCTCTATCCCTGCATCCTCTTCTCCTACATTACTTTCCTCTACAACACCTGCAGTGCCACCACAACATGCATCCTTCATTCCACCTGCATCTCCATCCCAGTCACCAACACCACAACATCTGGCAGCTTCAGCCAGTGTTGACATGGTGACTGCTACCATCCTCACGCATCTTTCTCAACATGAATCCCACACTCATGTTGATGTTCACCCATCTCCACATGACTCATTTGATCATGTGGCAGATCATCCTGCTTCCATTCCATCCACCTCCACATCATCAGCATTTCAGATAACTCCTGAATTGCTTGCACATATTGTCGAGCTCATTACTCCCTCCATCCAAAAAATGATTGAGGCTGCCAATGCCCCTCTCATTGCATCCATCAATGCCCTTACTCAAGCCATAAAATAATCTCATCCCTCTGCTGAGCCCTCTTCAGTAAGATGCATGACTCCAGTCCCCACTGAAGTCATGCAGGGGGAGATGTCTGTTGAAGTGGTCTCAGGTGATGCCCTGACCCTTCAGGACAATTCTTCTCTTCCCCTTCAAGGAACTGTAGAAGAACCTCAAGAGATTCCAGAGAAAGAACCAGAAGGTAAACCTTAAAATTCTTCCTCCAAAGGTTATAATCAGGACTTCAATTTGATATTTGTATCTAACAAAGACATTCACTCCCTAGTGAATCTAGCTTCTGAGGAAGAAGTTCCTGAAAAAAAAAATGAGGAAGTCCCCATGGACACCTGTGAGTATGATGCTGCTCAACCTGATGGTATAGCTTTATTTAAGATTCTAATTAATTCAAACTCCAACTTAGAGTTAATTTCTTATCCCTTCCTTTCCATCACAGCTGCTGATGACCTTACATCAGTATTGCAAGTTGATGCTGCTAAGTCCCTTGATTCTGATAAAGACTTGGAATCATTTCTTAACTCAGACTGTGAGTTCTCACTCACATCTACTCCTTTTGTTCTTCCTCCTCAAGAGATAGTGGTCCCTTATAGACCTGAGTACCTTGATGACCCCTTGGTCAAAGATACTCTTTTCTTTTCCTGTATGGCACTCCTCTTGTGCCTTGCAGAGGTGTCTATCCCTGATGTCACTGAACATCTAGAAGGAATTATAACCTCCTTCCTAGATGCAAAGTGGTATCCTGTGTAGATCTTCAGGTAATCCTATCTATTACCTGTTGTTTGTTCACCTTGGGGGAATATTTTATTCCCACTTGGTTGTTAACCTATCTTTCTTTGCATGCAGGCACAACCATAAATGCTGCTGCTGCTGAAAACATCAACATCCCTGCTGATGCTGCTGCTGAAGAAATTGAAGATGTGCAAGATAGGGCAGACAATGCTCCCAAGATGACTGAAATGGACTCAAGCTCAGGTACTCTAAACCTAGAACAATTTATAGCCTTTGTGGCTGAGAACATTGCCTCTGAGTACATTGAAGGGATGACTAATTATCATCTGGATTCCCTAGCCATCTCTCTAGAGAGAGCATCTGCCCCTGCAGATATCGTCATCTTTTCTCCACCTATCCTTACCTATCCTCTATCCATTCCTTCTATTGCAGAACTGGTCCCCAAGACAGTTCCTGAGTTGTATCCAGAATCAGAACTCTGGAAGAGGTCTCCAAATGTGGATCTTGATGCCCTCCTTAGGCAAGATGCCATTGAGGAAGCTAAAGAGAAAGAAGAAAGAGAAAAGAAAGACAAAGCTGAACCTGCTGCCAAGGATCCTTCTGAACAAAACTTTGATGATTATGCTGGCAGAAACTCATCCCACTCCTCTGATGATGATGATCCTGAAAATTCTGATAGCTCCCAAAAGAAGAAAAAGGCTGTAGCCCAGAAAAGAAAGGCATCTGCTCCTCCTGCTGCTAATCCAGACAAGGATGTTCCCTATTTTATTCTGAAGGGAATTGATCCCAAGAGCAAAGAATTTCAGCCTTGGATGAGACTTTCAAAGAATCAGACAAGAGAGAATAAGAGAAGAAAAAGATATGACACTCCTGTTCAGAAATTCCCCCCCAGAGGTCCTCCTCCACCTCCTGGTGCTGGAGCCTCTGGAAGTCTCTCTTCTGCCCCCTCTGCAAGGTCAGCCAGTTCTAACACTTCTCAGACCTACCAAAGAAGGAGTAACCAAAGCCAGGGAGGCCAAGATGTATCAGGACAGGGAAGAAAAAGAAATGACAATGCTCTCGTGGAACAAATAAAGGAGATGACTTTTCAGCAACCTACCTTCTCTCCTCCTCCCTCTCCTAAAAAGAAAATTTCAGAATGGAAACCTTCTCCTCCCAGGAAAGGTCCATCCTCTTCTTCAAGAAAACCTGCTGCTGCTGAGACAACTGAATCAAAAGGAAAAAGAGTGGTCCTTTCAAAGAAATCCCATAAGAAGTTCATTGAACTTGCTCCTCCAAAATCTCTATATGCTGAAACAGATCCTAAGAAGGCTGCACAGATTTATCTTGATTCAAGGAAAATAGTCACAGCTCTTCAAAGAAACATGGAGATTGCAGCTCAAACTGATATTGACAGACCACCCTCTCCATCAGATATAACTGAAACTGAAAGGATTGCCTCTATGGCAAGATTTAAGGAATCTATTGCTCTAAGCATGATGGAGAGAGCCAAAGCTCAAGGACTAGACCCTACCGCATATACAACTATGTCTGAATTCAGAGAAAAGGAACTCAGCAAATTTCAAGTCAATCCAGAAGCTTTTAATACTGAAGAATACATGAAGCTACATCCTGCTGCAGTTCTACCAAGCTATGCTAAAAAGAAAATCATTGGTGAACATGACCTAATGCTATCTAAAAGACAAGCAGCAAATCCTAACAGAGAGATTATTTTCAAACCAGCTGTAACCCCCTAAAAACTCATCTGATGCTAAAACCTCTGATAAATCTGCTTGATACTTTATAGTTCTGCTGATTTATGTTTTTTTGTGGATTGCCTGTGTTTTATTTTGGTTAATATCTGTTTTTATTGCTGTGTGCTTTAGTTTTTAGATTGGATTGGATAACATAACCCAAATAGGGGGAGATTGTTGGTACTCTAGATGTGATTTGGCTTATGTAATCCCTTTCCAGCCCCTCTTGATCCATATAAAGATATATGATCATGTTTAGACTCTGTTTAGTCTCCCTAGGGCAGTTTATAAACTGACCTAGAGCTTAGGTTAGAAGCTCTAGATGTTTTTGTAGTTAAGGCTTTTCCGTTCGACCATCGTCGAACGAGGCCTCGCGATCGTCGATCATTGGTCGACGATAGCAGGGCTATTGAATCGTTGAAGTCAAGACAATTATCGTCGACTGTTGGTCGACGATCTCAGAGCAAGCTTACTACGCTCTGAAGGTTGGTCGACGATCTGTCATCAACAGATCGACGATCGTGTTCTTGCTTCACGATTTCTGTCTCGACAGATATTTGCCTTAGCTGGTCGACTATCTGTTAGCTGGTCGACTATCTGTTAGCTGGTCGACTATCTGTTAGCCGGTCGACGATCTATTAGCTGGTCGACGACTTCTGGTCGACGATTTCTGTTCCGACAGATTCCTGCTATTAGTCGACGATCTGTTTGCAGGTCGACGATCATCGAACTCCTGTTCGACGATTTCTGTCTGCTTTTATCTGTTCGTATTTATTTTATTCCTTGGTTTATTTCCAAGTGTTTTAACGTGTGGTTAGAAAGATTTTCTGAAGAATGTTTTTGCTAATTTATGGCTTAAATTCAAATGAATTATTTACCAAATATGTCAAGCATAAATTACGGGATTTCGTATTTTGATAAAGCATTTTTGTCTTATTATACAAAATATATTGCCAGGCTGTATTCTAGCCGTTGGCGGTGTATGCTATTTCCAAGAACGATAAATCTTTATGCTGAGATATTTTCCTATTCATTTATTTCCTTATTGGGACTGACAGAGAGCTAATAGGTCATTCTATTCCTATTGTTATATTCTATTTTTAGATAATCTGTTGCAGGGCTCGAGAATTCAAATCAATAGAGCCGTTCCAAAGGAAAAACGTGAAGACATATTTAAGAGAGATTCTTCTCTCAGCAAAAGACAAGTTACAGACACAGAGAAATATTATTCATTCGCTCAAGCATCATCAGAGCAGCTCTTCACAATCTCACAACAAGAAGAAGAAAAGTTTTCCTGAAGCAAAAGCCCAGAGCAATCATCTTTCATTCTCAAGTCTCCTGAGCATCTGCTTAGAGTTTGTCAAAGACTTCAGAAAAAGCTCCAGATCTGCTTCACGTGCTCCAGAATCTTAAGACCTGATAAAAATCAGTCTTCAGATCTCTGAGGATTTAGTTTCAGTTTATCTGAAACTCCTTCATCCTGAAGCAAAGGCTTTCCCTGGACTTTCACTGAGCCAGGGGGAGACTTTGATTCTTTAGAGAATCCACAAGTCTTCTCTAATCTGTATTCACAACAGAGAAGATAATCTAACCCTCTCAACCCCTTTGTAAAAAGAGTTTGTTCACATCTCTTCAAAAGTGAACGTTGGTGACAGGGCACCTTATCAACAACCTGTGGTTGAGCATCCTTATCAAAAGCTCAAAGGGTCTGTTTGATCTACCTGAATCAGATCACTGGTGGCAGGGCACCTTAGCAAAAACCTGTAGTGGATTCCTACCAGGGTGGTAGAAGAGTGGAGTACCTATTAAGAGGGAACCACTATATATCCTGTGTCCATCTGGTTATCTTGCTTATTCATCTTATTCTGTGGCTGTGATAGAACTACCTAGGATTGCTAGTTGCTGTGATAGGCTTATAGTTAAACTGAATTTCAGTTAACTCTCTCACTTGTGCACTTCACTGTGTTAGGCTCTTAGGGTTCAAGTATCAGATTATTTTATTCCGCAAATCAACTCCAAGGGAGCTGACTAGTTATTCATAAAATTTGAATACTCTATTCACCCCCCCTCTAGAGTAGTTTACAACTTATCCCCTCACTTTCACCGTGACTGACCCGTCACACCCGTGACCTAGGGCGTGACTCAATCGACGATCGTCGATCTCAGGGAGACGATCGTCGGGCGCAGAATTTTCAACCTGGGCCTGTCACGCCCGTGACCTATTTGTTACGCCCGTGACCTAGGGCGTGACACCTTCGACGATCGTCGATCTCAGCGGGACGATCATCGAAGGGCAGAATTTGCGTCATGGCCCTGTCACGCCCGTGACCCAGGTGTCACGCCTGTGACCAAGGGCGTGACCCCCTTCGGCGATCGTCGATCTGAGCGAGACGATCGCCGAGCGCGGAATTTGCCTTACGACCCTGTCACGCCCGTGACCCATGTGTCACGCCCGTGACCAAGGGCGTGACCACCCTTCGACGATCGTCGACATCAGTTCGACGATCGTCGAACCCAGAATTGGTCACCCGGGCCTGTCACGCCCGTGACCCATGTGTCACGCCCGTGACCTAGGGTGTGACAACCCTTCGATGATCGTCGATCTCAGTTTGATGATCGTCGAACCCAGAATTGGCCACCCAGGCCTGTCATGCCCGTGACCTATGTGTCATGCCCGTGACCAAGGCTGAAACGTCAGCCAGACTGGAAATTTCTGTAACCGACGTTGTAATCAATTTTGATTATGGGAAGTTACACCAGGAGTATTTATGGGCCGTTTCCTACTCTAATTATTTAATAAAATAAGGAAATGTTGGTCCAATAGGAAATCGCCACCTGACAAACACCTCTTCATTTCCAGCGTTTCAACTGCCTCTACCATAACCGAAATGTCATTAAGAGAAATATTAATGGCCATGAACATTTCATCCTTTCCCCTTCCCACTTGCTAATCTATAAAAGACTCGTAAGAGCAAGAGGAGAAGGTTACACGCTCAATCAAACGGATTCAGATTCCTCCCCTTGCTGTTGAAGAATTTCCGTCGACGCCACCACCGCGCAAATGGCTTCCCGACGGTCTGCACTCCTCCAGCCCGCGAACAAGGTCCTCCCCTCCCTCTTCTTCTGCGGATAGATCTTAGAAATCATTAGGAGAGATATCGGGCTCAAAAGAGCCGTATTGGGTGAGCGTTTCCATGGTTTTTCGAAAATTTCATGGTGGCGGGTTCGCCGGAAACCGCCTCTCCGGCGGCCGTGCCGCCGCCCGACGGTAGCCCTCACCTTAACAGAGGTGGTGGTGGTGGTGGCCGGCCAGGGAGATGGCTGGGTGGCTGGGAAATAGTTTTAGAAAAGCTACAGGAATAGTCGTTTTTTCTGGTTCTGTTCGGGTTCGGGTAAAGAAGAAGATGAACAGTGTTAATTTTATCATAATATATATTGTATAATTAGGAATTTAAATCCCTTTACTATACACTTAGTTTAAACTGAACATTATTGCCCGTAGGGGTTAAAACATAAAGAGTGGTCAACATAGAAAATGTAGCCCTTGAAGTCTAGTTTAATTCAAAATTGATTTCACTCGATTTGGAGTCTTGGTTAGACCATAACACACTTTTTGGTGAGATCTATCCATAGGGCTGTCTTGACCTTGGAAAAATTCCCCACTCCAATACAGTCATCAAAATGACTTGAAATTTGGGGTGTGGCCTAATCTTATCTATATCTAGATGTTGTCCAAAAATTAGGATTTTTGGGAAATATTTTTCTATAGTTTTTAGAAAAATTCAATAATCCTAGCATAATTTAATTAGATGGCTAAAAGACATCCAAACCCTCCCAAATTTTGGTGAGTGGTCTCTGGGTTTATCATAAGACTCTGGTAAAAATTTCATCTCATTTGGAGATGTTTTGGTTAGGTTTGTGTCTAGCCCTAGGTTGATCCTAGTAGGATAATTTAGGATCAAACACCCCCTTGGTATTTGAGTGGCCATATCACCTCAACAGGGGCTGATATTTTGGTCACTGACTTTTTAGGGCATGACACACCCTCTAAGGGAGTTTGGGGTGGTTTGGTGTAGGGTAGCCCTAGAACCCTAGGGTAGGTCCCTTAATGGGGATTTGTAGGGTTGTGAAGGTCATGGGGTCAAATGACCTTGGACTGACTTGAAATTTGGTGGAGAGGACCATAGGGCCATTAAAGTCCTCTGGTAAAAACATTAGGGTATTTGGAGACCTTTAGCCCACCTAAAACCCTAACCCTAGTTTAGGTCACCAACCTTAATTTGAATTATTAAGCTATCTAATGAATTTCAAATCAGGTAAAATTTGGGCAAAGGGATTTTCTAGTCAAAATAGCCATGATATAATTTTGTTGAGATTTTTGGGTTAATTTATACAGTACTTCATTTACAACTCTAATTGTGCCCTAGATATTTATTTTAGTGATTATGGAATTGCTGTTCATTTGAAAATTATGAAATCTTGGATTAGGGTATCTAATAACCTGTTATACCTTCTGTATATTTCTTGGAAATTTTAACTGATTATTTCTAGTACATACTTCTTTAACATATTAGTTATTACATGGAGTCAAAAATACAAATAATGTCCATTTACTATTTGTAAAATTATAAAATTGGGTCAGTGGGTGTTTCAAGTTATGATAGCAACACTGTAAGTTTCTCTGGAATTTTAGATGAATAAAAACAGTACCTCCTTCATTAAGTTAGGAAAATTAGTACCTTGCATTAAAATAAATTCTGAGTTCAAATGTTAGAGAAAAATTATTGTACTTGGTTCATGATGGTTTTAGGTCAATATATAGCTTCTATAATTTTCTTGGAATATTTGGATATATATTTACAATACTTCCTTCATAATATAGAAAAAGTGGTCTAAAATGGTAAATTAGGAAATGTAGGCCTGAACACCTTTGAAGTTTCTCAAAACTTGGAATTGCTGTTTAAATGTCTCATAGGATTTTTAATAATTTTATGATGATTTATTGTTGACTCATTAGTGCACTTCATGTTTATAGTAGGGCATTTTGAATCTTAGAATAACTAAATTAAATGCCCGATAAATAGGGAAAATTTGGAAATCTTGGATTTAGACTAATTATGTCATGGTAGACCTCCAGTAAATATTATAGGAGATTCGGAAGACAAATTGGAGTACCTCCCCTTATACTCCTCATGTACCTTAGGATGGTCTGCATATAGTAAAACCACGGAAACTGAACTAGAGTAATAATGGACTTGGGAAATGGAATTTTGGTAGTTGCTGGTTGGTTAGGGCAATCTAAGATTAAGCTCATTGTTGGAGGTCAAGATAAGTAGAGTGTTAGACTTGTTTAAGTTAAGTGGCGCACGAGAACGACGAAAGATCGTCCACCCCGGGTAGGAATGGAAGAGTCTTAATACTCTAGGGTTAGATCTAAAGTTACAAAAAGGGGATCGGGTTAAGGGAGATCAACCAGTAACAATAAGTGCCTTGCGAAAGGGAACTTCGGGCCATAATGCCGCCGTCTTGGTTCCTAGTGCCCCTTGAGAGCCCTTCACGGGGTATGCCGGGGGCAGTCCTGGGCTAACGTAAACCATAGGAATAATAAATTAAAAGAGCAACTAGTATAACTAGGGTTGCACATACACACTCCCCGATAGATAGGAAGGTAGAATAATTGGTTTGGTTGCCATTCAGACGGTAGCTCTGAAGGTAGATGCACGGACGGGACAGTCCGGGGAGCCGAGGGCTCGAGGGTTGGAGTACAGAATAAAGGTGGTGGGTCTTCGATATTTGATTGTCGTTCACACCGGCATCGGTATGTTGACTCCGCGGTGTGGGACACTTAGCCAAAGAAAGTCTGGTGGGTACAGCCAGCAGTAGTACGCGGATACTCTAGGTTGTGTTCTTCTAGGGGCGTATGGGAGGGCTAGGCCTGGTAGTGTGGATACCCGCCTAGGAGTGGGGGGCCCGACCCACTGTCTCCGTTTGCCACTACGAGGGTTCCTGGGAGTGAAGCTAGCTACCCGAATAGGGGGAACTAAAGGTCTGTGCGCATAGAGTCGTGTGCGTGGGTTTCACTTGCATGAATCATGGCATAACATATCACTACACTCATATTTGCATACAACCGACACCCCAACGTATAAATCGGTGTGGGACTTTTTATACGATGAGAGCCTTGCAGAAGACCCCTTAACTTATAAGTTTGTATGGGCATTCATATAAGTTAAGGTTACCTACTTATTTACTTACTTATTTACTTGCTTGTTTACTTACTGTTCTCTAGCTACCTTTTTGTCATACTATTGCTACTTACTACTTGTCTTCTTTACCACTTACTACCATAGAATTTGATAGTTGTTCTAGATAGTTATTAGAATAACTCCCCTGTCATCTGCTTGATTATTCTCCACTTTTATGGCCTCCCTTTCCTCCTCTCCGCCCGGTGCTTAGGAGCCGTGGGGGGAGGGGTAGGGGATGATAAGGCTTAGTCTTTATGAGTAATTGTTTTCGAACCACAACATTACAGGAGCTCCGGATGGGAGACAGGGACCAGCAGTCCAGGGACCAGCACCAGCGGAGTACGGTGCGCATGGAGGTGGGTCAGTCTAGCACCGGCGCGCCTGCGACCAGCTCCGTGAGTGATTAGTATTTTTATAGCTTCCGCGATGAGTGATTTGTAGTGAGGACTCTGATGTACCGGGCTCGAGCCCATTTATCTATTTCCTTTTGTTATCTACTGATGGACTGAATATGATTTTACTTTTATTTACATGTTTCTGTGGACTTGTTTACATTTTATGTATAATTACTTCTCTCTCTTATGATCGAAAAGGGCCGGCAGAATTAGCGTTTTGAAGTGGCGGCCTTCCCGTGAGTCGGTGCCACCGCAAAGCAGCAATTCTGGGCTAAGACACCGGTGGTTTGAAAAGAAAAAAAACGGGGTCTTACACTGATTAACTCGATCTGTTTGACCATTGGTATGTGGGTTGTATGCGGTAGAATATCTCAAATCCGTACCCAAACTTTCTTGCAAACTCTTCCAAAAGCGAGATGTAAACCATGAGTCTCGGTCTGAAATAATGCTGACTGGAACACCATGCAATCAGATGACTTATTCAAATACAGCTCAGCTATTTTCTTCATCGGATAGACGATCTTATAAGGTACGAAGTGAGCACACTTCGTTAATCTGTCCAAAATCACCCAAACTGAATCATATCCTTTAGGAGATCTCGGTAAACCCGTGATGAAATCCATCGAAAAGCTCTCTTACTTCCAACTCGAAATCTCCAAGGGAGTCAACTTGCCTCCTGCCCTTCCATGATTGACCTTAACCCGCTTACAATCAGAGCACTCAGATACAAACTTGGCTCTATCACCTTTCATCCCAAACCACCAGGCAATCTGCTTCGAGTCTTGATATATCTTAGTAAAACCATGATGGTAGGCAACACTAGAACTATGCGCTTCTCTGCACAACATAACTCGGATATCAAAAACGACAGGGATACAAAATCTGACGTGGTACTTCAAAGTACCCGCATCATCAATCGAGAAATCTGGTAACTCCCCTTTCTCAGCTCTAAGATATAAATGCAATAGATCTGGATCATCTTTCTGATGTAACCTCGTAAGCGCAATCCAAGAAGGCTCGACTACTACCAAACTACTCTGCAAGTCGCAGATCCCCACAGAAATATCCATCAAAATAAATTCTTCCACTAATTGCTCGGCGGAGAGATTAAAAATCTTCCCTGTCTTCCGACTTAGGGCATCGACCACGACATTAGCCTTGCCCGGATGGTACTGGATCTCAACATTGTAGTCGGAAACATACTCCAACCATCGCCGCAGACGCAGATTCAATTACTTCTGGGTGAAGGCGTACTTTAAACTCTTATGATCGGTAAAAATCTTGAACTGTGCGCCATAAAGCAGATGTCTTCACAACTTCAGTGCAAAAAATTACGGCAACAAACTCCAAATCATGCGTAGGGTAGTTTCTCTCATGAGTCTTTTGTTTCCTGGACCCATATGCAATCACTATATCGACTTGAATCGACACACAACCAAGCCCTACATGCGATGTATCGACATATACATCATAATCCATTCCCTCCGTAGGAAGAGTCAAAACGGGAGCAATGCATAATCTGTTCTTGAGCTCTAGGAAGGCTTCCTCACACTTATCGCTCCAAAAAAAAGCCGCATTCTTCTTAGTCAATCTAGTCAATGGAGCAGCCAGGTTAGAAAAAAACCCTCCACAAACCTCCTGTAGTAGCCGACCAACCCTAAGAAGATCCTAATCTCTTTGGGTGTGCAAGTCCTACTCCATTCCATCACAGCAGCTATTTTCTCTAGGTCAACTGAAATCCCACTCCTATTAACTACATGGCCTAGAAATGAAACCTGAGGCAACTAAAACTCGCACTTGCTCAACTTGGCGAACAACTTATGGTCCCTCAAAGTAGATAAGACTAATCGCAGATAGTGTTCATGCTCCTCATCATTGCAGGAATATACAAGAACGTCGTCTATAAACACGACTACGAATTTGTCCAAAACATCCTTGAACACATGGTTCATCATATCCATAAAGGCCGAGGGCGCGTTGGTCAAACCAAATGACATTACCAGAAATTAAAAATGCCCATGCGTCGATCGAAAAGCAGTCCGTGGAATATCTTACTCACGGATCCTGAGTTGATGGTAGCCAGAACGAAGATAAATCTTAGAAAGCATCGCGCTACCACGCAGCTGATCGAACAAATCGTCAATCCTCGGCAGGGGATACACGTTTTAATAGTGACCTTATTTAGCTCTTTATAATCGGTGCAAAGCCTAATCGATCCATCTTTCTTCTTAATAAATAGAACAGGAGCACCCCAGAGCGACAAACTCAGCCTTATAAAACCCTTCTCTAACAACTCCTCCAGCTGGATATGCAACTCCTCCAGCTCTCGAGGGGCCATTCGGTACGGCGCCATTGTAATAGGATGCGTGCCCGGCTCCAAATCTATCACAAACTCAACATCCCTATCAGGTGGAAGACCAGGAAGATTGGCTAGAAAGACAACCTCAAACTCGCTCACCATAAGGATCTCCTCTAAACGCGACAAACTAACTTGGTCTCCAACACTGGAACCAACAAACAAAACATCCGGAATCTAAAAGCTTCCGAGCACATACTGTAGAAATAGTGGGGGAGACCTGGTGCGAATTATTCTACTATATGGAATCGGCAAAAACTAGGAAGTATTATATAGACTCACACAATCTTAAATACTTTGCCCCCACAATACCCAACCACCAAAGGGAATCTCGACACGAAGCGCGTTGCCATAAGATCGAGGGCCAAACGAGGGTCCTAGCCACGAACGAGTGGGTAGTACCGGAAATCTTCCTAAATAATCGTTCAGGCATTCAAGGAAGCGAATACTAAAACTATAAATACCACTAACAATTAGGACTAGATGAGTACCTATCCTGATATTTCTTGGGTAGAAGTTTGAGCTTCTTTTGATGATAACACATTCAGCTTTCCTTTTCCTTGACCAACTGCGGTGGCGGTGGCAATGCCTGAAGTGGGACTGGGTGCCGAATGAGCTGGAGCTGCGGGCACTTAGACTTGATATGCCCTTCTTGTCCACACAGAAAACAGCTTCTTGTCTTCTTCATTCCCCAATAATGGGCAACGTCATGCCCTACCCTCTTACATGCTGAACAAACCAACTCTCTCTTAGAAATCCCTTGAATCGCTTGAACTTGCTCTTTCTTCTGAGCTCCCTACCTTTGGTAACATCTTTCAAAAGGATGGCCTGATCGGCCACAGAAACTACAAACTTCTATACTCCTCTTCCTCGAAGCAGAACTAGATTCCTTATAGCTCTTACCCCCGTCGGACTTCCTCTTGTCCATCCTCAGTATCATGCCTCGATCCTTAGCATATCCCATAGACTTAACTTTAAGGGCAACTTCCACTGTCCTCTCATTCGTCTAAAACTTTTAAGTATTAGCGTACTGCTGAATGTCATTTGGGAGGAAACCCAAGAAACCTTTGACTCTTCACTCTTCAGCAGCTAACAATCTAGAAGAAATCTTATTCAATTTGCTGATCTCGCTCTCAATCTCCCCCACTGCGGTGGTTTACTCACTAGGCTGCCGTCCTAAGGTGGCAACCAACAATGCCTGCAACTGCGCTTGCATCACCACAATCAAACCTGACAGGGTCTGCATGCTCTGGCGCAATTCTACAATAACTGCCTCATCCTGCACACCTGACGACTCACCTCAAGCTGTGGAGTCGACCTTGTTGAATCATTCTCAAGTGATATTCTAATAAAACAATAAACTGATAATCAAAATCTAGCTTAACGGCCAGAACTCAAACGACACAGTACAGACAAAACATACTTAAGTATTAGCTTCAACTTGCTAACTTGCTCTGGGATTTTTCAATAATGATGTTATGCTTAACCTAGGATGATTCGACATCATCACATTAACACATGTGCTTAGACCATGAATGCATGAATTTATATTCCTTTTGACTCAAAACCATGTGTGTACATATATCATCATGTAAAACTTTAGCATGGCACGTTGCGCTTATGTTATGTTATGCTATGTATGTTGTGCTATGAATTCGTAAAAAAGGTCTTAATGTATGTTATGAGCGGCGTACACATGGAAATGTTATGCATCCCATACTTCATAACATTGTATGCAACGAAAAGAGAAAACATGCTAATGGGAATTCATGTGGTGAGGTTATGCATCCCATACTACATAACTCTCACATGTTGCCACATATGGTGGATCCATATACAAACACATATTATGCATCCCATACTACATAATATTCCCCGTATTCTTCTAATCATGCTTATGAGTGTAGTGTTCATGTTTCAGCAAAGATGTACTCATGACACATCGATGTGTGTATGATATGAACCCTAAACTACTAACACTAACAAGGGAAGGTGGTCCGACCAATTGTCAAGCAACCTCCATCTGATACACACTGTCATGACCCGCATTTTCTCAGCAACAAACTTTTATCAGAGTAAGAGAAAATACGTGTTATGATGCCACACCATGCAATGGATAACTGCAGATGCTCAGGCAAGGCACCAACCCAAACAAGTTAAACCGAAATCATAAGTTATTATGAGAAACATATTTCAAATTAGATGGATGGCCGTATCCCTAGGCACAGTGGATCAACTAGTCCATAAGTAAAAATATATTTATACACTGCTGAAAAATACCTTGGTTAAGGTTATTTGACATCTACATGAGTGTAAACATCCCCAAAAGAAAACTCATGAAATGTAGGACTCTAAATTTAGTATAATATGAAATTAGTCTTTACGTTTCTTTGGAAAATAGTACTTTAGGTTTAGAAATATGACATGTATGAAGTACATATAGTAATTCTTTTCGAGTTAAAATACCTAACATGCATCATAGCACAAATCATTCCCAGAGAGCAAGTAAACAACCTCCAAATAGGCAAAAATAGCAGTTTAAGTCTCTTTTTTGGCATCGTAAGGAAAACCACCAGTGGGAGTCAATAACCTGACACGAACCCACTGGTGAGTATGCATGTCTATACAGAAGGAAACAAGAAAAGATCTACCTCACAGACTGAGGAAGGGGAATCTCAATAGCTCAGGAGATCACTAGCAAACCCCCAAAAGAAAATAAACCGCCCAACCGGCTACTGCTCTGAACCTGAGGCATTCAAAGAAAGAACATCTCAGCAAAAAAATATAATCAAATAGAAATGGAGCATTAGGTCATAAGCAATAAAAAGGAAGAGGTTTACCATACCCATACAGTAGAATGCTATCAAACTTAGCAAAAGTAAATAAACAAGACAGCAGAAGTAAAACACTGTCCAAATAATTAATCAAGCGCACCCAGTGTGAGAAGTTAGCAACATGTCCTGCTAAAGACCTGCAGCAGCAACAAGTCAAACATATGCCAAAATATAGCCATTTAGAAAAGGAAAAGAACTAGCAGTCCTAACTTGTGAATTAATAGCAGTGGTAAAACCTTGGGTCCGGGTTAGTAGCCAAAAGCAGCCCTCTTCCAAACAACCAAACCCAAAAACTCTATAGGGTGAAAATAACCAATGGCAGCTCCAGGGTCCATACACACCTAACAAAACTAGCCCAAACTGGTGCCTAATAGGTGGTGGCCATAGCTCAGTACACACAAATCACCCATTTACCGAGCCACCAGAAAAACCACCTGCCATAATCCATGATTCGGCTTCCAAAAACTAGCCGAAAACACAACACCAGACCGAAATAAAACCCACACTAACCAACTCGGGAGAAAAACACCAGCCTAAGAAAAAAGCGTCGAGTCCACTCGACGCCGTGTTGAGTGTGTACTACTCACTCAACGCCAAACACTAAGTAGAGAGGGCGTCGAGTCCACTCGATGCCGCATTGAGTGAGTACCATTCACTAACCGCCAAAATCTAAGCAGGGAAGGCGTCGAGTCTACTCGACGCTGCATTGAGTGAACTCCACTCACTCAATGCCAAAAGACTTAGCTGCAAAAAACTCACTGGACAACGGCATTGAGTGAGTTAAGCCAACTCAATGCTAATAGCCGAAGGCGTTGAGTGACTTCACCACACTCAACGCTTTTGACTTAGAAGAAAAAATATCACTAGACTAGACGGCGTTGAGTGAGCTCAACTCACTCAACGCCAAACACAGACGGCATTGAGTGAGCTCAACTCACTCAATGCCAAAAGACAGAAGGCGTTGAGTTGGCTCAACTCACTCAACGACAAAAGACTTAGAAAAATTCCAAGACTGACAACATTGAGTTAGCTCAACTCACTCAACGCCAAAAGACTTAGAAAAAGCCTTTGGACAGACGGTGTTGAGTGAGCTCAACTCACTCAATGCCAAAAGCAAACGACATTGAGTGAGCTCAACTAACTCAACGCCAATAGCAGACAGGTTTAGTGATCTCACCTCACTCAATGCTATCAACGCTTCTAAACTTAGTCTCTAGACCAAACAGTCAGGGGTTGAGTGTCTCCACCACACTCAACGCTTTTACTATTAGCCTACAAAATGACTTCTGCCCTAAGCTAACACTTAACGCCTACTATCCAGTGAACTAAAAAATTTCTAATTTCCTCTCCCCTACCCCTTCTACCCGGCTATAACTACCAACCAAGTTGGGCTAAAACTAGAAAACCAAAATCCTACCTCCATCCACTACTGTCACAACCCGCATTTTCTCCAATTATAGGAATTATCAGAGTATGAGAAAACACGCGTCATGATGCCACGTCAAGCAGGGGATAACCGCTGCAAACTCGAGGTCATGCGTGGGATAATTCTTCTCATGAGTCTTCAGTTGCCTTGACCCATAGGCAATTACTTTTCCATCTTGCATTAATACGCATCCCAGACCTACAAGCGAAGCATCCACATAAACATCATAATCTACTCCCTCGGTAGGCAGGGTCAGGACGGGAGCAGTGCACAATCTCTCCTTCAGCTCTAGAAAAGCTTCTTCGCACTTCTCACTCCAAACAAAAGCCACATTCTTCTGAGTCAGCTTGGTCAAAGGTGCGGCTAGGGAAGAGAAACCCTCCACAAATCTTCTGTAATAGCCAGCCAACCCTAAGAAACTCCTGATCTCCTTAGGAGTACTCGGCCTAATCCAATCCATCACTGCTGCAATCTTTTCTGGATCGACCGAGATCCCATCCTTAGTCACCACGTGGCCTAGAAAAGAAACTTGAGGCAACCAAAATTCACACTTGCTCAACTTGGCGAATAACTTGTGATTCCTCAACTACGATAGGACCAAACGCAAATGCTGCTCATGCTCCTCAGCACTGCGTGAATAAACTAACACGTCATCAATGAAGACCACAACGAACTTATCGAGAAAATCCTTGAACACCCGGTTCATCATATCCATAAAGGCTGATGGTGCGTTGGTCAGACCAAACGACATCACCAGAAACTCAAAGTGTCCATGTCTCGACCTAAACGCAGTCCGTGGAATATCCGCCTCACGGATCCTAAGCTGATGATAACAAAAACGAAGATCGATTTTGGAGAGCACCGTGCTACCACGCAACTGGTCAAATAAATCATCGATCCTCGGCAGAGGGTACCTGTTCTTGATAGTGACCTTGTTCAATTCTCTATAGTCGATGCAGAGCCGCATCGACCCATCTTTCTTCTTTACGAACAAAACAGGAGCACCCCAAGGCGACGAACTCTGCCTAATAAACCCCTTAGCTAACAGCTCATCCAACTGAACTCGCAACTCCTCTAACTCACGAGGGGCCATCCGGTACGGCGCCTTAGCAATAGGATGCGTACCCGGCTCTAAATCGATCACAAACTCAACATCCCGATCAGGAGGAAGACCAAGAAGATCATCAGAAAAAACATCGGCGAAACCACGAACAATAGGAATCTCTTCCAAGCGTGGCACGCTAACAGCAACTCCAATCGCCGAGACTAAACAAACACCACAATTAGAATGAAATAATCTCTGAGCACATACCGCAGAGATGACAAGAAAACCCTGACACAGAGTAGCATACACGCTGCCGGGCTGACCGTCGTCCCTGATGAAGTCCAAGCGCTTTCCTTTGCACTGAATGACCGCATCATACCGAGAGAGCCAGTCCATGCCCAAAATGACATCGAAGTCCTACAGATCAATCATTTTCAGGTCCACCTTCGCAAGAAAGTCCCCCAACAAAACCGGGCAATCCAAAATGCCCAAATATGACAACACAGATTCACCAGAAGGAAACTTGACACAGAAGGAATCCCGAACACGATCTAGAGTCAATCGATGACGCTCTACAAAGGCTCTAGCCACGAACGAGTGGGTAGCGCCGGAGTCGAACAGAACATGCGCCCAGTGGTTCTTCACCTTAAACTTCCCTGAAATAACCTGGGTCGAAGTCTGAGCCTCCTCAGAAGAAATCACGTTCAGCTTCCCTTTTCCCTTGTCCACACGCGGAGGTGGAGCTAAAGCCTGCAACGGAACTGCAGGAAGAGCTGTCTGAACCTGAGGACACCTCGACTTGATATGACCCTTCTGCCCACACTAAAAGCAGACTCTATCCTTGGTCCAACACTGGGCCGCATCATGCCCGGACCGCTTGCAAACTGAACAGGAGACATCTCTCCTAGGAGCACCCTGGATCGCATGAACCTGCTCCTTCTTCTGAGCTGCTGACCTCTTAAAACATTTCTCGACAGGATGGCCTGACCGGCCACAGAAACTGCACGCTACTCGGCTCCTCTTTCCCATAACAGCATCGGGTACCAGGGGCTTCTTCCCCTCCACAGACTTTCTCTTGTCCTTTCTCATCTGCTGGCCTCTGCTCTTTGTCGTTTCAATAGCCTCAACCTTAAGAGCAGCCTCTACAACTCCAGCATAAGTCACTGACCCATAAGCACTGGTCAACTGCTGCACTTCGCTCCTCAAACCACCAAGAAATCTCTTAACTCGATCAGCCTCAACGCTGACCAAGGCAGGGGCAAAACGGCTCAACTTACTAAATTCTATTTCATACTCACCCACCGTGAGTTGCCTTTGCTTCAGGTAGAGAAAGTCATTCATGAGACGGTCACGCTCGACCAAAGGCAAGAACTTCCTCAACAACATCTCCTTAAACATTCCCCAAGAGCATCCAGCTACTAAGCTCTCCTTCTCTCTCAGCCACCAACTCTTAGCCAATCCTTTAAGCTAATAGGTGGCTAGCATCACCCTCTGGTCACCAGCAATCCCTGAATACGAAAACATCTCCTCCATGGAGATCAGCCAATCATCTATAACCATGAAATCTGCCTTCCCGTCATAAGTGGGAGGGCTCAGCCTCTGAAACTGCGAGATGAAGGCCATCTCCGCTGGCACCACTACTGGAGGTCACACGAGCGCAGGGGGAGGAGGAACAGCTAACCCCCCAGCAGGAACTTGCGCACCATGAGCCTTTCCTGCCACAACTGCCACCAAAGACTGAATCTGGGCTTGTACCTCCTCCAACTGTCTGCCCATAGCTTCGCTACTCTGACGCAGACTCTCGATTACCGCATCACACTGAGCCCCAGACGACTCACCTTCAGACAGGGGAGTCGATCGAGTCGCAGGTCGCCTAGCCATCCTATAATCATAACCACCCCAAATCAGATCCCCAATCAATGACTAGAACACAAACACAAGTACAGACCATACATATATAGATATAGGCTTAAAGCTGCTAAACATGCTCTGAGAGTTTATCTTTTTAACAAAAATTTGATGACATGCCCTAACCTAGGATAGTTAACCACCACCTTACTAACTCCTATGCCTAGATCGGGAATGCATGACTTTAAATTAATTTGAAAACTTATGTGTGTACATATGTCATCCTGCAAATCTTTAGCTTGGCACGTTGTGCTTATGTAATGATATGCTATGCATGTTTGTGCTATGCATTCTAAAAAGGCCCTAATGCATGTTATGAGCGGCGTACACATGAAAATGTTATGCATCCCATACTACATAACATTCCCATGCAACGAAAAAGAAACGTGCTAGTCGCAGTCATGTGGTGAGGTTATGCATCCCATACTACATAACCCTCACATATAGCCCCTATGGTGGATCCATATACGAACACATATTATGCATCCCATACTACATAATATGCCTCGTATACTTCATGTTATGCCATGAGTGTAGTGTTCGTGCTTTTGCCAAGACGTGCTGATGACATATCGATGTGTGAATGACATGATGCTGAACTACTAAAGCAAACAAAGGAAGGTTGCTCAACTAACTTGTCAAGCAACCTCCCTCTGATACCAACTGTCACAACCCGCATTTTCTCCAATTATAGGAATTATCAGAGTATGAGAAAACATGCGTCATGATGCCACGTCAAGCAGGGGATAACCGTTGACGCTCAGGCAAAACCAACTACAAACTTTATGCAAGAAAATCCTGTGTTTTATGAATAGAAAATCAGTTATATTTTGGAGACCGTATCCCTCGGCTCAGTGGATCACCTAGTCCACAAAAGAAAACTATATTTATACGCTGCGGAAAGAAAAATACTTTAATTAGGTTTTACACCCTAAAGAGCGCATAAGGGTCCTAAGAGAACCACTCATGCTATGCAAGACACTACATTTAATTTATATAATATATAAGAAAACGATTTTCATACGTGATTTGGAAAATAGTGATTAAGTCTTATAAAACATGCCGATCATGAGCTTTATTTATAATAATATTTATAGTTTAAAAGTAACTAGCAACCTAGCATAAAACCTTCTCAGAGCAAGTAGACTATCTCCAGAAAATGGTAGCAGCATAAGTAAATATATCCAGTACAAAGGTAAGAAAACTACCAGTGGGCGCCAACAACCTGACACGAACCTACTGGCACATATGTAAGTCTGCAAGAAGGTACAGAGAAACTATCTCACTAACAAGGTAAACGGATCTCCAGGGTCCGGGAGTCCACCAGTAGCACCACTGCCTCAACTAGCCACCAGACCGGCTACAACTCAGAACCTGAGGCATTCCAAAAGAAAACAGAATACCTCAGCAAGCAACAAGGTAAAAACAATTGCATGCAAGAGTCAACCAAAAGGAAGAAGTAACTGAAAAACATGCAGTAGGAAGAGCCACAACTGTCCAAACCAGGACAACAGAAAAACACAACGAGCACAGGAAACAGCAACAACCCCACTCAGGAACAACATCCTGCCGGGCCTACTAGGCTACCAAGAGCCAAAAGTGCTGCAAACTACCAAGGAAGGAACTTCTAACACCCTAAACTGTGGAGAGTGATAGTAGCAAAAACAAACAATGAGGAACCGGATCGACGGCAAACGCAGTCCCCCAATCCACCATGTCCAAGTCAACAAGCTTGAGGGTCTACACGTGAAAGCACAAGGGACCTTCCACCCACACATGCCCAGCCCGTACCTGGAGCACAAAAACAAGAGTGGCCTTGGCTATGTCACATAACTCCACCCCCCTGAAGAGCTATAAACCACCACTACTAACCACGACCCACGATTCGGCCTTTAAGAAGGTAAAGAAAACCGCCGACAAGGAAATATCAGAAATATAACAAGAAACCACTCGGGAACGGAAAACAAGGTAAAGGAAGAGTGTTGAAAAGAATAAACACGACAAGGCGCTGAGTGAGACCCACTCGGTGCCTACCTACACCTTGGCATTGAGTGAGCTAGCCTCACTTAAGGCCAAAACCAAACTCTAACCTCAATCCCACTAAGGTAACACGGAGCTCGACGATTCTAAGACAAAAAGAAGGCAGGGAATTTCCAGTACTCGAGTAGTTACCAACTACTCGTGTACCTCATCCCTCTACTCGAGTAGTCGCCCACTACTCGAATACCTCAACCCTCTACTCGAGTAGTTGCCTACTACTCGAGTATGCTAAAGCCACTACTCGCGTATCTGCACTCGAGTAGTTACCAACTACTCGAGTAGGGGGTTTGGTTTACTCGAGTAGTAGGTAACTACTCGAGTGCAGATACGCGAGTAGTGGCTTTAGCATACTCGAGTAGTAGGCAACTACTCGAGTAGAGGGTTGAGGTATTCGAGTAGTGGGCGACTACTCGAGTAGAGGGATAAGGTACACGAGTAGTTGGTAACTACTCGAGTACTGGAAATTCCCTGCCTTCTTTTTGTCTTAGAATCGTCGAGCTCCGTGTTACCTTAGTGGGATTGAGGTTAGAGTTTGGTTTTGGCCTTAAGTGAGGCTAGCTCACTCAACGCCAAGGTGTAGGTAGGCACCGAGTGGGTCTCACTCAGTGCCTTGTCATGTTGATTCTTTTCAACACTCTTCCTTTACCTTTTTTTCCATTCCCGAGTGGTTTCTTGTTATATTTCTGATATTTCCTTGTCGGCCGTTTTCTTTACCATCTTAAAGGCCGAATCGTGGGTCGTGGTTAGTAGTGGTGGTTTATAGCTCTTCAGGGGGGTGGAGTTGTGTGACATAGCCAAGGCCACACTTGTTTTCGTGCTCCAGGTACGGGCTGGGCATGTGTGGGTGGAAGGTCTCTTGTGCTTTCACGTGTAGACCCTCGAGCTTGTTGACTTGGACATGGTGGATTGGGGGACTGCGTTTGCCGTCCATCCGGTTCCTCGTTGTTTGTTTTTGCTACTATCACTCTCCACAGTTTAGGGTGTTAGAAGTTTCTTCCTTGGTAGTTTGCAGCACTTTTGGCTCTTGGTAGCCTAGTAGGCCCGGCAGGATGTTGTTCCTTAGTGGGGTTGTTGCTGTTTCCTGTGCTCGTTGTGTTTTTCTGTTGTCCTGGTTTGGACAGTTGTGGCTCTTCCTACTGCATGTTTTTCAGTTACTTCTTCCTTTTGGTTGACTCTTGCATGCAGTTGTTTTTACCTTGTTGCTTGCTGAGGTATTCTGTTTTCTTTTGGAATGCCTCAGGTTCTGAGTTGTAGCCGGTATGGTGGCTAGTTGAGGCAGTGGTGCTGCTGGTGGACTCCCGGACCCCGGAGATCCGTTTACCTTATTAGTGAGATAGTTTCTCTGTACCTTCTTGCAGACTTACATATGTGCCAGTGGGTTCGTGTCAGGTTGTTGGCGCCCACTGGTAGTTTTCTTACCTTTGTACTGGATATATTTACTTATGTTGCTACCATTTTCTGGAGATAGTCTACTTGCTCTGAGAAGGTTTTATGCTAGGTTGCTAGTTACTTTTAAACTATAAATATTATTATAAATAAAGCTCATGATCGGCATGTTTTATAAGACTTAATCACTATTTTCCAAATCACGTATGAAAATCATTTTCTTATATATTATATAAATTAAATGTAGTGTCTTGCATAGCATGAGTGGTTCTCTTGGGACCCTTATGCGCTCTTTAGGGTGTAAAACCTAATTAAAGTATTTTTCTTTCCGCAGCGTATAAATATAGTTTTCTTTTGTGGACTAGGTGATCCACTGAGCCGAGGGATACGGTCTCCAAAATATAACTGATTTTCTATTCATAAAACACAGGATTTTCTTGCATAAAGTTTGTAGTTGGTTTTGCCTGAGTGTCAGCGGTTATCCCCTGCTTGACGTGGCATCATGACGCGTGTTTTCTCATACTCTGATAATTCCTATAATTGGAGAAAATGCGGGTTGTGACAACTCTCTGACATAAATCAGTGAATAAGAAGAGAGAAAATAAGTTAAAATTGGACAAAATTGAGCAGATCTAGCTAGGATGAAAAATGCAGCAATCCCAGCTTCTAGGAGAAAATGGAATGAGCTACTAAAACAAGATAAGTGGAGTAAAAATCAAGGTTGGCAAGGGAAAAGAGCGCCACTTGCCTCTACCTCTAGGAACAGCAACTGCCCTACCAATCCGGCACCGGTGGCAAGATCGGCCACCTAAAAGGCAAACCTGAAGCGTTTAGAGGGAAGAAGAGGTAACCCGAACAACCCAAGCTTATTAAGACAACTCTAGATTAAGAAATACTTACCTAGGGAGGAAGATCGGGGTGAGAGCTATCCAGATCTGCCCTTACCCGAGAAAAACAAGCTCTAGATTACAAGAAATCACTGGCCGGAGCTCCAGCACTTCCATCTCCCGAAGCCTTACGCTAGAAGATTCCATCCTTTCTTTTTGGGGAAGATTAAGGGGATACTAAAATAAGCTATAATATAATATATCCAACCATTATAACAAATACATATAATATAATATCAGCCACTAAGCTATTATAATACTATTATAAATCAACCACTAGTATATATATATATATAACTAAAATTATATATACTATACTATTATATCTGATAATATAATATCATAATATAATCTTATATCTGCACAACACTAAAACCGGCTAAGGAAAACCGGCCAAGCATATCATTATATCAGCTAATTAAATAACACGCCAAAACGACGAGAAAAACAAACGATCTCGTAATTTGACGAAATTCACACTGTAGCTAAATACCCACGCTATGAATCTAGTGGCGAAGTCAGAATCGTCATCCGACAAACAAAACTCAGGCTAACACTTCCCTTTAGCCAAAACACAAGCATTCCCGGAGAGGCTCCACCGAGTCACCAAAATAGACTCTGGCTTGCTAGGGAACCTTGCAAACATGATACAACACAAGCCACTCATAGAGCCTAAAGAGCTAAGACAACGCTCTAACAACAACAAAAGGCCGAAAATGCGCCAACGTAATGCCAAACCAATAATAAACAATCACAGAAAATTCGGGGGCGTTACACCTGAACATGGAAATGTACTCCAACTTCTTGTCTCAGGTCGAACCTAAAAGGTTTGAAGATGCCATCATTGATCCATTTTTTATTGTGGCTATACAAGAGGAACTTAACTAGTTCAAGAGATGCAAGATCTGGAAGCTGGTTCCCAGACCACAAGGACATAACATCATTAGAACTATGCAGATCTACAGGAATAAGCTTGATGAAAATGGTGTTATTGTAAAGAATAAAACATAGACTAGTAGCCAAAGGATATAAACAAGAATAAAGAATTGATTTTGATCAAACCTTTTGTCCAATAGCTAGATTGGAAGCCATTAGACTAGTCCGTTCATATATTGCACACAAGGAATTTATGGTCTGCCAAATGGATGTCAAGTCAGCTTTCTTGAATGTTGACCTAAGAGAAGAGGTCTATGTTAAGCAACCCTTAAGGCTTTGTCTATTCTAACTCACTTGATTATTTTTATAAGCTTAGGAAAGCATTGTATGGGTTGAAGCAAGCCCTTAGGGCTTGGTATGAGACTCTATCTAGCATTCTCATTGAGAACAAATTCTCAAGGGGGAATATAGATGAGACATTATTCATAAGGGAAGTCAAGGGCAAGATCATCCTAGTTTAGATTTATGTAGATGACATAATTTTTGGGTCTACTGATGATAACCTCTACAAGAAGTTTGCTAAACTTAAGCAAGGGAAATTTGAAATGAGTAGTATTGGTGAGCTCAAGTACTTCTTGGGCCTCAAAGTAAGGTAGTCTGAGGATTAACTATAATTTCTCAGTCTAAGTTCAGTAAGGAGTTAATAATAAAATTTGGAATGGAGAGTGCCTCCATAATGAAAACTCCTATGGGGTCAAGGGTGTTAGTAAAAAAGGATAGCTAATTTATTTTCTTGCAGGTACAGAACTATCTTACCACAGAGTAACAGTGGTACTTGGATAGTGGGTGTTCAAAGCATATGACAGGAAGCAAGGACAACCTTACTAACTATAAGTCAAAGCTTGGACCAAAGGTGATCTTTGGAGACTCCAACTGTGGCAAAATAGAAGGCTATGGGAATCTCAAAGTTGGAGCTGTTACATTCAAAAAGGATACATATGTGAGTGGTTTAAAACATAACCTGATATACATAAGCCAGTTATGTGATGAAGGTTATCAGGTATCTTTTAACCAATCTTCATGCATTATTACTTCAATAAATAACAAAACTATTTTAACTGGACTTAGACAAAGAAATACTTATGTGGTTAATTTCAAGTCAGCTAGTTCAGAAATTTTCTTCTTCAATCAAGTTAGTGATAATAATTATTTATGGCATAAAAGACTAGGACATGTAAACCTAAGAAATATTGCTAAATTATCTAGGGACAACCTTGTTAGAGGATTGCCTTCTAGCCCCTACAAGAAGGAAAGTCTCTGCAGGGCTTGCCAATTAGATAAGCAAACTAAAAATAGCTTTAAATCTATTAATAAGAGTGATTCACCTAGGATTCTGTACTTGCTACATATGGATCTTTTTGGACCCATTGTAGTACAGAGCTTGGGAGGGAAATTCTACACTTTAGTTATTGTAGATGACTTCCCTAGATTCACTTGGGTGTTCTTTTTGAGAAATAAGTCAGATAACTTTAAAGTTCTTACAGACTTTCTTAAGAGCATAAAGATTGAGTATTCTACTCTAGTTGCATTGATCAGAAGTGATCATGGTACTGAGTTTGAATCTCTTCCTATGCAAGAATTCCGTGAGAAGCTATCAGACATTGCTTCTCTGCTCCTAGAACTCCTCAATAAAATGGGGTAGCAAAAAGGAATAATTGAACTCTAATTGAATCAATAGGGTCATTGCTTGTAAACACAACAATCTAATTGAACTCTTATTTGCCCCTATCCTTTTGGGCAGATGCTGTAAACACAACAATCTATGTTCTGAATAGGAGTTTAATACATAAACTTAAGGGTAAGACTTCCTATGAACTACTCAAAGGGGAGCAACCTAAAATAGATTATTTCAGATTATTTGGTTATAGATGTTATATACACAATAATAATAAGAAACATCTTAAAAAGTTTTAAACCAAAGCTGCAGAGGGAATTTTACTTGTACATTCCCAAGTCAGTAAGGCTTATAAGGTATTTAATAAATAAACTTTAAAAATGGAAGAATAAATACATGTAATATTTGATGAAGCTAACATGTTTTACAAGGAGAAGGATTCTTCTACCATAGATTTATTGTAGGTACCCCAACTGTGTGAGAAATTTGATGATTTAAACCTCACCCAAGAGGTTATATCACATCCTTCTCCACAAGTTGATGAAGATAGTGAAGAAGATATCATTGAAATAATTCCAATAGATGAACCAACAACAACCAACATAATTCCACAAGAGGAATTAATTCCCAATGTTGTTGTTGAACAAACTCCTCCTATTGATCTTATCACGCTTAAAGATCACCCTATATCTCAAGTGATTGGATACATGTCAGTTGGTGTGCAAACAAGGCATCAACTCAACCAAGAGTTAATGTATGCTTGCTTCATATCTCAACTTGAGCCCCAATCATTAAAGATGTAGAGCAAGATCCCCACTGGATTATAGAATTGCAAGAGCAGCTTAATCAATTTGAGAGATACAGAGTTTGGGATTTAGTTCCAAGACCCAAAGACTACCCAATCATTGGAACTAAATGGGTATTTAGAAACAAATTGGATTCATAAGGAGCTATAGTAAGGAGCAAGATTGGTAGCTCAAGGCTATTCTCAGGAGGAAAGAATTGATTATGATCAGACCTTTGCCCCTGTTGTAAGGTTGGAAGATATCAGGATATTCCGTGCTTATGCAGCCTTCAAAAAGTTCAAAGTCTACCCGATGGATGATAAGATTGCTTTCTTAAATGGTGAACTCAAAGAGGAAGTCTATGTGGAGCAACCACCAGGTTTTATCTCTCCAACTCATCCCTCTTTTGTTTTTAAGTTATATAAAGCTCTCTATAGTTTAAAGCAAGCTCTAAGAGCTTGGTATGAGACCCTAGCTAGCTTTCTTTAAAACTTAAGTTCTCTAGGGGCATTGTAGATAGGACTTTATTTTTTAGGCATCATAAAAATGAAATTTTATTAGTATAAATATATGTAGATGACATCATTTGTGGCTTTACTGATTCCAAACTATGCAAAAGGTTTTTTGACCTGATGCATTCCAAGTTTGAAATGAGTAGCATGGGTGAGCTTTCATACTTCCTTGATCTTCATGTTAAGAAATCCCCTGATGGCATTTTCATCTCTCAATCTAAATATGTTAAAGAGCTAGTTAAGAGATTTGGGATGTTTGATGCCTCATCTATGAAAACACCCATGGCTTCTAATGTTATGATTGATTCTAATGAATAGGGCAAGCCAGTTGATCAGAAAACATATAGGGCAATAGTTGGGTCCTTATTGTATCTCATAGCTAGTAGGCCAGATATAATGTTTGTTACATGCCTTTGTGCTTGGTTCCATGTGAACCCTAAAGAATCTCACCTTATTTTCCTAAAAAGAATTTTGAGATATATAAAGGGTTTCCCAAATCTAGGACTCTGGTATCCAACTCAGTTAGAATTTCAATTAACTGGATTCTCAAATGCTGACTTTGCTGGATGTAGAGTACACAGGAAAAACATATAAGGAACAAATCAGTTCCTTGGTGATAGGTTTGTGTCTTGGTTTTGTAAGAAACAGACATCTATGTTAACTTGAACTGTAGAAGCTGAATATATAGCAGCTGGCAGTTGTTGTTAACAAATATTGTGGATTCAAAACCAACTCCTGGATTATTGTAATAATCAAAATAATTCAACTATATTTTGTGATAGTACCAGTGAAATTTCCATTGCACAAAATCCAGTGCATCATAGTAGGACAAAACGTATAGAGATTAGACATCATTTCATTATAGATTGTGTGGACAAAAAGAAAATTAACATTGTCTTTATCTCTATTGATTTACAAAGGGCAGACATTTTCACCAAAACTTTGGATTAAAAGAAACATCTATTCTTCTTAAATCAGCTAGGCATGATTAATGGAGAAGGTCAAATTTGATTTTTGTCTGTGTCTAAGAATTGATCACTTTTCATCGAATGGAGATTGACGATCTATGAACTCTTCTAGAGTTTTTCGTCGAATGTAGATCGACGAAATCTCTTTGTGAAATTTTTTTGTTGAATGGAGATCGACGAATTTATTTTTGAAAATATTTCGTCGGATGGAGATCGACGATCTGTTTTCCCGCTCTTCTAACTTAGGTTAACGACTTTTATCTCTTTATGGGTATTTTTGTCGAACTGAGCTCAAATTTTTCCTTTTCATTGGACGATGTTCATCGCTTCACCTTCTAAAACCTTATATCTATGTTTTCATCGAACTAAATCCCGCGCTTTCAAATTTCCTTCTGCACTTGATCTTTTGTTGCTTGTTTTTTCAGAGCCATGACGATTTTTCAAGCACTTCTTACAAGCAAGAAGTTCGACGTAGTATTCGATATAGATATGGAATGAATTTCTCATACTGATCAGATATTTCAAGATATTCTGAAACTATTTGAAAGTTCAAATCTGCAGTTTCTCATGAAAACCAGGATCAAGTTACCAGTACAAGAGATTAAGGAATGGGTTTTCTTGGCAAAGATTCAGGATCTCATGTTGTTATCGGCTCGATTTCTGGTAACCCGATTCTTCTTTCTCCCGAGATTTTGTCTGAAATTTTTGGTTTTGTGAATGAAGAAGATGAGATAGAATTATGTAGCAGAGAATTTGATGAGATGCTAGATATTGTAGGCAAAGTGCTGTTAGGAAAACACTATGCACATGATCACATTATTAGGAACCTGTACCACTTGATGTGTGCCCTATTTAATAAGAAATCAGTAAACTTGGGAAGTATTTTATTTTATTTGATAAAAAGGAAAATCAATAAGAAGAATGTATGTTTTGGAAGGATTCTAGGAATATTTCTGCAGGAAAAGGATCCAAATCTGTTGGTCTCTCAGACCACATTTATCAATGCCTCAAAGAGGCTTACTTCTGCCCTATTTGGCAGATGGGAGAGGACTATTCCAAAGCCCTCCAGGGCCACCTCTTCTAGAATAGCTTCTGATAATACAAGGGATGATTCAAGCACTCCCCCACCTCATGAAGAAGCTCCTGCTCTCTCTCCTATTAATCCTCCATCTCCACCTCCTTCAATATTTCCTTCATAAAGTCCACTCCAACAAACTTCCACTTCCATTCATCCAGTATCTCCATCTTAACCATCATCACATGTTCATGTCAATGAAAAAACTTCACCATCTCCACCTCCTCAATCTCTAATTCCATCTCATATTGATGACATTCCATCCACCTCCACTCAACCAAAATTCAATCTACTGACATCTCCATCTCCTCAACCATCTCCTCACCACTCTCTAATTAATTCTTCCATCTAGGAAAATATCCCTACTGACATACCATCCATAATTCCATCATCATTTATAGAATTCCTTCAATCAGACTTCCCTCAAGCCATGTCTCTATGTTCTAATTGTGGTCACCAATCCACATACACCCCTTCTACCCCTAAACCTCTCTACCTCAACTTTTCTGACATTGCTAAGGATCTCTTCTAGTTCATCTCTTGAACTCTTAAGTAGCTAATGGCTAAGTCTATTGGTCCTCTCTCTACTTCTATCTCCACTCTTTTTGCTCAAATTGCTGATTTGTCCTCTGTCCCTTCTTTTGGGGGCCTGGCTTCAGGTCTTTCTGAAACTAGGTAGGGGGAGATGTTCCATGAAGATGCTCTAACAGCATCAACTCCAACTCCTCTAGTATTAGAAGTTCCAGATAAAGAAATTCCAACAGAGGTTATTGATATTCTTGATGAAGATACAAATATAGAAATGATTTATTCTGAAGATACAAAAATATCTATTGTTGGTGATTTAATCATAAATCTCACAGTTGATTTAGGTTCTTTGCTACATTCTTTTGATTAAGTTTATAACAACATTCTAACAGTTCTTATTGATTCAGTACCAGATGTTTCTAAAGCAATAGTTTGTTATTCATCTTCTATAAGTCCTGAAGTTTTGGAATAACTTAGGACAAGCTTTTCAGTTTCTAATACTGTTATAGAGCGAATGGATTTTTCCCCTCCAACCTTTAGATGGGCTGAGTCTCCCATGCCAGACATGGATAAGATAATGTTTGTAGATATGGAAGAGGAAAGTGAGTCTATTCAGGACCAATCTATTACCGAAGTTTTTGTAGAGCAAGTAATTCAGGAACAGACTCAAGCTCATCCAATTCTCACTGATGATATGCTGAAATAGATTCATGCTCTATATGATAATCTAGCAAATTCTTCTTCTTCTTCTTCTTCTGATGATGATGATGATGAAGACGCTTATGATTTTGAGGATACAAGCTCTAAGAAATGAAAGGCTAAGTAAAATTCTCCTCCTAAGGCTACTCTAAAGCCCAATCCATCTGTTGATACTCCATATTATATTTTTCATAATATAAAGCTCACTCTAGACTCCCCTAACTGGATGAGATATTATAAAAATAAATTGAAAGCAAGGAAGAAGAGCAGGAGGTACTCTCCTCCACCTCCTTTCAGGAGTGGCCCTCCTCCAGCAGCTGTATCCTTTGGAAATATTTCTCAAGGTCAAAAGTCAACGTCTCATTCCTATCAATCAGGAAATTCTAACAACAATAGAGACATGCCATCTAAATCAGAATCTCAGTCTCAGTCTAGTAAATAACAACAACAGTAGTAGCAAGCTCAAGATATTCAGAAATCAAGTCCTGGAAGGCCTTTGTCCCCAGTGTGTGATCCAGAGATGGATCCTAACTCTTGGATTGCCAGGTTCAAAGAACTGATAGGAATATCTCAAATTAGGAAAGCAAAAGAAGAAGGACAAGAAACTTCTTAATATACAACAATGTCTTCTTATAAGAAGAAAGAGCTTGAAAAGTATCAGGCACAAAATCTTTTTAATGTTGATACATATATGTCTCTGCATCCTGAAGCAATTGTACCAAGAGCTGCTTCTGTCACAATTCTTGGAGTTGAAGATTTAAAGATGTCAAAACAACAAACAGTTGATCCAAATAGTGAAATTATCTTCACAAAACATTCTGCTAGAACTTCACAGGATTCTTCAAAGAAAATTTGACAGTTCTTCATTTTCTGCTTTTGATCTTAACTGTTATTTTGTTGTAAATTTTTCACAAGGCACTTTTGTTTATATCTGCTGAAATTTTATGATTCTGCCAGATATTATTTTATGCTTTGTGATTTTTCTTTTATTGTTATTCATAGTGACCTCACCCAAATAGGGAGAGATTGTTGGAACCCCACCATGTTTAGGGTTGATTTGGGCTAGGTTAACAATTAGGTTTGTTGACCCATCATGTATAGTCTAGGGTGATTTTTTTCCCTAAGGTTAAGGTTAGTCTTTATAGGTTAGCCTTTGAACTGGCCTTCAGAATACTTCAGAGATGCAAGAACTTAGATACAAGTAGTTTTAAAGACTTCAGAATTTCTGCTCGACGATAGGCTAACTCAGCTCGACGATCGTCGATCTCCGATCGACGAACTAAGAGTTCCTTCTCTGAGTTGAGCTCGACAAAAGTCCAGCTGAGGTCAACGATTTCTGATCTCATATCAGAAGTTCAGCTCGATGAAAGTATTTCTCTGGTCGACGAACTTGGATCTTAGATCAGCAGTCCTTTTTCAGTTCATGATCGCCGAGCTCAACTCGACGAAGGAGATTTCTCAGCTCGACGAACTTGGAGTTCAGGTCGATGAAATTCTTCCTGAGGTCGACTATTTTCTTTAAGGTTCTATTTGACATTTTTACTCTTCAGTTTCTCAGTTCGACTGTCAATTTATTTGATTATATTTAAGCATAAATACTCTAATAATTAATGCTTATATTTTCAAGAATATAGCCATTCCATGGCAGCAAAAATTATGGTATTTCACAGAGTTATTACTTGGCCTATTTCCTGAGACAGTTAGGGAATTCAATTAAGACATTTCTAGCCGTTCAGTCTCCCAGATTTTCTACAGTCAATCAAGGATTGGATTAAAAATTCAAAAGCAGATTTTCTTCAAGGAATATAAAAAGACAATTTTTCAGAAGATTACATATATAGAAGATACAAAGCATATACACAATATACATAAGCTATTGAATTATGCATACAGAAAACTGAAAGAAGAACATATCTCTCATAGATTATCAGTCTTCTTCAGTTTTGCTTCAGGACTTTTCAAGAGACAAACAATCTTCATCAGGCTAAAAGTTTTCTGAAGATCAATCTTAATTCTGAAGGCCTAAACCCTGAGAAAAGCTCTCATTCTCCTGAATTCTTGTACATCTCAGGGGGAGCTTTGACAATAGCAACATCCAATAGTCTTCTCTATGATTGTTGACAGAGAAGACATCATCTTTATTTTCTTTCACCACTGTAAAAGGGTTTCTTAACTCCCTTCAAAAGTTATTCCTTTTGGTTGTCAAGTCTCCTGATAAAAAGACTTGGATTGGTTTTTGGGCACCTGGTAAAAATCTCAAAGGGTTGTCAGAACTCCCTTGAAATAGATCTTATGGTGACAGGACATCTGAGCAAAAAACTGTGGTGGCAGGGCCTCTAATCAAAAACCTGTTAGTTAATTCCTACCAGGGTGGTAAAAAAGTGGATGTACCCAAGTTTAGGGGAAGCACTATAAATTCTTTGTGTCGTTTGGATAGCTCTATTGTTTATTTCTGTGTGTTGTGATTGTCTTTGTTTTTATTTCTCTCTATACATATAAAAATCACTTATTTTAATTCCGCTATAAAAACTAATCAAAGTTTTTTTAAATACTCAATTCACCCCCCCCCCCTCCAACCTCAAGAGTTAAGATAGATCTATCCCTCACTTTCATATGATGAGCGTTGAGACAAATAGCATATAGTGCACACACAAACTAAAGTTAGAAAAGATAATCATAGAGGTGACTTAAAACAGAATACATATCAGAGAATTGTAAGCACATGGGTGACAAAATGGAGCAAGGTACACAGACAGAGAAATCAAGGAAAACCTGTTGATGAAACCTTGTAAAGAGGCATAATTGGCTTCCTACTCTATCTTACTGCTAGTAGGCCAGACATCATGTATACTATATGTGTTTGTGCTAGATACCAAGCTTTCCATAAGGAGTCTCACTATTCTACGGCTAAAAGGATTTTGAGATATTTGAAGGGCACACCTGATCTTGGCCTTTAATGCCCTAGGAATAATGATTTTGAACTAACTGGCTATTCACATGCAGACTTTGCAGGCTATAGAGAAGACAAGAAAAGAACATCAGGCTCATGTCAATTTTTGGGAAGAAGACTTGTATCTTGGAGCAGCAAGAAGCAAACTAGTGTTGCACTCTCAATTGAAGAATCAGAATATATATCTGCAGGTAGCTGCCGTGCTCAATTATTGTGGATCCAACACCAACTCTAGGACTATAATCTTAAGATAAGTAGAATCCCTATGTTTTGTGACTCTACAAGTGTTATCTCTATTGCTAGGAACCATATGTGTCACAGCAGGACTAAGCACATAAAGATTAGGTATCACTTCACTAGAGAGCATGTGAAATGTGAAGACATTAGTCTTGAATTTGTCCCTACAGACAAGCAAGTAGCTGATATCTTCAATAATTCACTTGATGAAGCCAAGTTCAACACCTTCAAATTTGAACTGGATACGTTGAACTTTGTCTAGCTTCAGTAATAATTCATATATTCCTATTGTAGTTAGTGTTAATCCTTATAGGATAACAAAGAAGAAATGGACTAAGTGTCTAGGCGTCGAGTGCGCTGAGATAAGTAAGGGGTCGAGTGCACTGATTCTATGTACTCAGGAATCAAGTGCATCGAGATAACTACAAGTGTTGAGAGAATTGAGTGCGTCGAGTCAACTCAATACATACTCCCAGGATCGTCTATTTGCGGCTAACTACCGGGATTAATCACAGCCATTGATCACTTCGTGATCATAATAAAAGGTATGCTACTCTCTACATTCTCTACTTAGAGGCAAGTATAAATAGACCTAAGTGTGCTTAGAATAAGAAATACTATTCCTGGCCCGTTGCGAACTAGTATCTCCCTCCGACAAAAGCTCGTCAATTCTTTAGAATATCAACAAATCAATGGTTCTAAAATGAATGGATTTCTTGTTTGAGGGATCCGAGCTTGTTCGAAACAGTTTCAAGGATGCTCTTAAGGAGGTAATACATGTTCTATACTTCCTAGAGGTTGCTGACCTAAGCTTTGTCTTGTCCAAGCCAGTCCTGATTTGGAAAAGAGAAGTTCTGGAACTCTATTCAAATGCCAAAGTGGACTCATCTTCAACCAAAATCAATACTTCAATCAGTGGGAAGAAGTTTAAGATCACTCCCAAGTGGTTATTCAAGGATTTTCATCTACTCAATATAAAGGAGTCGGATGAAGATAAAGATTTATTTCAGAATGATGTCAAGATAACACTGAAGTGGTGTGGACTCTCTCCAAGTATTCCACTGGTTTTGTGTTGAGAAAAGAGATGAACAATAGAGGAAACTTCATCGCAGGCATTGTGGGAAAAGCACTGCTCTGCAAAACATGTTCACATGATAAAATATCTAAGAAAATGTTTGAACTTATGACCAGGATTATTATATTAAAGAAAACAGACTAGGGCAAAGTGTTTTTTAATAGAATAGTAGAATGCAACCCAGAGCTTAACCTGGGCGGAATCGTTTCTCTGTATCTACACAGTATAGTCCCAGGAATCCTTAACATGAGGCTAGGGACTAAGATTCATCATATGAGACTCCAGGATGTTTGATAGATATGAGAGAGTTCTACTGCCACACCTTCAGTTTGCTGAGAATTAAAATAAGAAGTTAGTTCTAGTTCTAGATGTCAGCTCAATGGGTAGTTTCAGTTCATCTGAGAATAGAGAAGAAGAGCCACATGACCCAAATCTGTCTGTGTCTACTGAAGAAACAAGAAGAGAAATATGTGCTCAGATCTCAATATCTTCTGAACCCACTTCAAGGGTCTAGTTGGCTAGAACACAACCTGAAGAAAACCAAGTAGGAGCCATGATCATACTGTAAGGTTTTCAAGTGTAAAATATCTGTGCTGATGTTTAGGGGGATACATCTCAAATGGGTGATGCAGTTGAGGGGGAGATTCACCATATACTTGCTCATACTGAGAGGGAAATAATCCTTCCTGTTCAATAGGAATTAGATAATTTCATTGAGAATCTGGAGAAGAGAATTGTTGAAACTTTAGAGGGTCCAGAAGTTGTTTTTTTCTATCCTCAAGCTGAGGGGGAGCAACTTCTTGAGAATATAATGGAAGATGCTCATGATAAGGGGGAGCAAAACCAGTTCATGCAGGAGAGTACTCAAATTCCTACTAAGAATGTTCAACATGCTTAAATAATGGAAGAAGAACATCAAATCAACACTGCTGAAAATTGGAATGTCCCTGTGGATATTCCTGAGATTGAGGGGGAGATTCACTCTGAACTCACTGCTCCAACAACTATGGTTGAGATAGACTCCTCTAAGTCTAACAAGGATAATGTTGTTGTTGATGTACCTGATGATGCACATTCCTCAGAATATAAAATGGCTATTTCAATTGTTAGAGATGAAGAAAGGCCTGTACAACAAAACATCTGTGATGAAGGGACATCTCATCAGACTGATCAGTTTGATCTTTCTTTCTAGCCCAACTTATAGGATTACTCGATGATCAAAGAAGGTAACTAGAGAACTTTGTGGATGACTCAATCAAGACCCTAAGGAAAGATTTGTTAACAGAGATCAATTCAATCAGATTTGAAGTAAATTTGCTGAAGGCCAACACTGTTGCATTCTTCCATAGGGCTGCACCTGCTATGACTTTCAATGAAAACAAACTACAAGAGATCAAAAAAACACAAAATGGCATTATATTGAACCAGAAAATAACATCAAGCAATATGGAGATGGTTCACAATGCCTAGCAGAAACTGATGAATGATCACAATATCATAACTAAAAGGAGAATGGATGCTTGCACACAAAATTTGGATGACCATATGCTTGAGGTCAAGAATCATGTTATAAAAGGAATAAACTTCTTATATGCACAGCTAACAAAGGCTAGCACCTCCCTGACTACAGATGTCTCTAAAGAAATCAAAAAGAGGGAGAAAGCAATGATAGAGGCCAATACTGAAAATTTTGTATGGACTATAAATGTGATCAGAGGATCTCATGGTCTTGATCAGATAACATATGACAACATCCCTATTGTTCTTGCCTAGATTCATCAAGCACTGAAGGATGGAATGATGGGTCAGTATGATAGTGAGTATGCAGAGTAATATGATACTCATCAATATGATATTCAAGAAGATGCTCAGTGGGCTGAACCTGAAACTGCTGCTGAAATTCTCTCTTTCAGCCTCGCTATTGTGCAGATTGTTAGGGACATAGGAAAATCTGTTGTTGAAGAATAATAAGAGGTCAGGCTCAAAAATAAGAGGTATTGAGAAGAAATGGAGTCAAGGCTATACTTTGAGCAATAGACTCCTCAATCTAGGACTATAATTTTTGTTTTCTTGAGACCAAGTTAAGTCCAAGAAAACTGAGAGGGGAAAGCTTTACAGCTCCTTAGAGTGGGCAAAGCTAGAGAGAAATGAAGAAGCAAGGAAGAATTACATAAGAGATAAGAAGTCATGTATTCTGACACCAGATGCATTGGAACCAAACAAAAACTTCCCCATGCCTTACAACTAATTTAAGAGATAAAAGGAAAAGAGAGAAGATAAAGTAGAGACTACAAAAAAGCAAAAACGGGAATAATAATTAATTAAGGAACCAGAAACATGATGCGTTTTTGCTATTTTCCTTGAGGGCCTTTTGGAATGTGAACAATATTTTAAGCACATTGGATATTTATGATTAATTCCTTTAAATATATTCATAATTTTATTTGTGCTTCAATTTTTGTTCTCAATTTATGTGTTTGATTAAACTTTTATATGTGTTAGTGAATATCATTGTGTAAGGTTTTAACTTCTTAAAATAGGGGGAGATTGTTGGTTCCATTGATCACAATGTCCTAGATTTGAAGAAAGCCAATAAGACAATGGTATATACAGGATTGTATTTGGTACATGCTCTAAGTTTTATATATACAGGTTTCTCTTTGTTCACTGTTTAAATAGGTTGTCTAAGCAATAAAGATAGCGAACACAAGACAGGATGTTGACCACACAGAAATCTGCTTAAGTCCCAGATGCATTGAGTGAAAGGAGCTCACTCAATGTCAAATGGCTTTAAGCATTGAGTAATGCCTAGGAAGTCACAGCCTAAACATTGCCAAAATAGAAATATGGTTAAGTCAAAAATCATTAAGTGAAGGCAATTCACTCAACGCTTAGGGATAGAAGCGTTGAGTAAATCTCAAATAGTCAATGTCAGGGAGAAGCTGACTATAATTCTAGCTAAGTCTAGAAGCATTGTGTGAAGGAAGTTCACTAAACGCCCTGAATAGAAAGCGTTGACAAAACACAGCTCAGTCAGAGTCGCAGGGTTGTTTGACTTGGAAATCTGTCTAAGGACAGATGCGTTGAGTGAAGACAACTCACTCAACACCTATTCAATGGAAAATCTATCTAAGGATAGAAGCATTGAGTGAAGGCTATTCACTCAATTCCGATTCAATAAAATAGGCAAAGGGAGGAAGTGTTGAGTGAAGACAACTCACTCAACGCCATAATACAGAGAAAATTGATAAAGTCCAGATGCGTTGAGTGATCAAGGCTGACTCAATGCCTTGTCAGTTTGACTATAATTAACAATATTTATTGAGTGATCAATGATCACTCAATGCCTGGTGGTGCAGAATTCATGCTGAGTGTTTTTACGTTGAGTGACAAGTCTTCACTCAATGCCTATGCAAAATTGTCTAAATTTGGCTAAGTTCATAGGTGCTAAGTCATGATGAAATCAGTAGTAATTCAAATGTTTTTGGAACGAAACAGCAGATTACAAATGGTGTCGCTTGCCTGTTGTATATCAATTAATGCAAAATAAAAGTTACAACTACCAACTCCAGGCGGTCCTACTCCGCAAAGAGCCGTTGGACGGCAGGATACAGAAGTGATATTCCAAGAAAGAAGAAATTAACTTTTGGAAATTGACAGCTTCATCTTCTTCCTCTGAAACAAAGTTGCAGAGCTTGAAGAAATTATTTTTGTTGTTGATCTGAAAGTTCAAGATAGATAGTTGATATCATTCTCACCTTCAACAACAAGTTTAGGGAGTTTTCTCTGTGAGGTAGAAGAACGAACAAAGCAAGCCCTAGTTGTAGTTACTTCACAGCTCAAGCAGAACATTCTTGAAGATCCATCCTTGGAGCTGTGAAGAAGATAGGACTGAGTCATCTCAGTTCAGGAAGAGGAAGACTCAGAGATTAATTCTCTAGAGTCAGTTTACTTATTTGTAGATCTGAGCTGTAGGGCGTTTGTTCCTGAGTTATAGGATTCTTGTTGAGAATCTGAGTTGTTGGAGTGTTTCTCTCCGAGGTAGAATCTTGTGGTGGATTTGAGTGTAGGGCTAACCTCCTAGCCTGAGTGTAGGACTTTGAGTAAAATTTCGAGGTAGGTGTTCTGGAGTTGATCACTGAGTTGTAGGAGAATATTTCTCTAAGTGTTGGGACATGGGCCTAAGGTATGACTTGGAGGAGTCTAAAAGATCCCGAGAGATCTGTGTTGTAAGCTCATTGTGCTGAGTTTCGAGAATTTGGCCCTGTCTAACTCACTGTTAGAAAGGTGGGAGGGATATTGGATGTACCTAGACCTTGGGGAACCACTATAAATACCTTGTGCTGATTGTGTGATCTTGAAAGCTAATCAAAATCTAAATCAAACTCTCCTAAGTAAAAGATTGTCATAAAAGACATAAAAACCTATTCACCCCCTCTAGGTGTTTAGCTACTCTTTATAATAAAAAGTCTTTCGACTATGCCAAATGCTTCTACTGCGACATCAACAACTCTATTCGGCAACGAGTCATCTTCACAACACACTCTTTACACATATTCTAGCATCTGCAAAGACACTAGAGGTGGACCACCTCATGGTCCAGAATAGAAGGAAGAGATCAGCATAAATAGTCTTGGAACACAATAACAATATGATAAATGTGCCTCTAGTCAGAGATAGGAGTAGGGAAGGATGAAGACACTTTTAACCTACTCCAAGGCTTGAATAGCAACCCCGACAACCACTCCCAACTCATACCCAGCCGCCAATGCTCAAAAATTTGGGACCCTTCCAAAGGAACTGTTTCCTCTTTCACCAACCAGCCACTTATGGAGCAACTGCCAACAAAAGAACCTCCCACGGAGCATGGGTGCACCCACACCATTCCAAGGTGCACTTGTACCATTCTAAGGTACACCGACACCTTTCTAAGGTATAGGAAGAGGCCATTGAAGCGGCTACCATGGTAGAAATAGGTATAATTGGAGAAATACCATACCCCTGAAACAACAAGCTTATGCTTTTGACCTTACTCAAGGTTATGAATCCTAGGAAATTATGACAGGTAATTTTATGCTTTTAGTACTTTTAATTTTGTAGTAAGCTACTATATGCCCTGGTTATAATCAATCCTACATGTCCTTAGTACCAAGTAAGGATCATAGTACAAAGATAATTACTTACATCCCTCTGTGCCTCCTTTACTGCGGGAACGGGATCAGGAGAGGGATCCATAACTACGGGTATCTCTATGTCCATCTTAGGGAACTCGAGCATGGGCAAGAATTGGGACTAGAATGGAGGCTGGAGTGGGTGTTGTTGATACAGCTATAGCAGGGGCACCTGGATGGTTTTATAAAAAACCTTTAGTTATTTAGACTAGCCAGATTCCTTCTCTTTCCCTAATACATCCTAGAGTATGGGGTTTTAGAAGGAGGAGGCAAGGCACACAAGTAGTAATATGAGTAAACTGAGTGATGACAACAAAGGATTGTGTTATGGAACAGGTGATAATATACAAAAGAATAAGTAAATCAACTTATAAGAATGCTCATACATCCATATAAGTTGAGGGTTGTGTTTGTAATAGGTATCTATATAAGAAAGTGAGTAAGCAAGTTTAATAAAGACTGAATCAGTAAATACATAACAATTTATTATATTGAAATAACTCAACTTATATTATTGCCCAAACAGGCTTATAAGTTAAGGTTCTTTTTCATAACACAAATTATCTTACAAAAATACACATACAAACTTGTAAGATAAAGGCTAGTAAATGCTGGATATGCAAAAATAAAATTATATAATGAACTAATTTAATAAACGTCTAACCCCTACAAAGTCCAGTTATTAAGAAGGTAGCTAACCACACGGACCATATCACCATAGCGTATGATAATAGCAGATCAGACACATCCGCTTCTAGGTCGGTGACACACCACCACCCTAGAACTTAATGTACATTGCTGACACACTTTATACTCCACCCTTCATCTCGCATAAACTGCAAGGATGAATTACTGACTAAGGGAATTTTCCCACCGGGATTTTAACCACAAGACAAATTTCCCCTATAGTCAAAAAGGATCTAACACGCAAGTCTCTTTGTCAGTGTGTTCTATTAGTTAGAGTGGTTGGACCCGCCTTAATTTTAGTTAGTTATTTATTCTATTGTGAGAACACTCTCACTAGTCTCACCACAGTTGGAACCTCTATTCTACATCTCCTTAGTTTGACAATATCAAATCGCAAGTTGTATTTGATCATACTTGTGTTGGGTATAGTGTGCAGTTTATAAGTATGAACACACCATGTTTCTACTATCTGTGACCAATAGCCAAGTGCTAGTAATACCATTTGTGTTAGCTATGTAGGCTTAAAAGTTGAGGACGACATTTTTCCACTATGTGACCTACAACCAAGCGCTACTACTATCGCCTGCATTTTAAGTATGACAAGTCACTTTCAGTTCAAGGTATGGTCTGTATAAATTTACAGTAATGTCATTCGGCCTAACCAATGCCTACTCAACATTCATGACCTTAATGAATCATGTCCTTAAGCCCTACCTAGGCATCTTCATCATTATCTTCATAGATGACATTCTGGTGCATTTTAGAACCGAGATGGACCACCCCGAATATTTACGGCTAGTATTGGAAAAGCTGAAGGAGCACCACTTATATGCCAAGTTCAACAAATGTGAATTCTATCTCCAGAAGATTTGCTTCCTTGGTCATGTGGTGAGCAGAGCAGGAGTTACAGTAGACCCCGCTAAGATTCAAGCCGTAAGAGATTGTCCTTCACGTAAGATAGTCGCGGATATTCGCAGCTTTCTATGGTTGGAATTCTATTATCGTAAGATCGTGGAAGGATTTTCCAAGATTGCTCTCCCCCTTATATCCCTCACCAATAAGGATGCCCCCATTCAAGTTGACACATCGGTGTGAAGCCACTTTTCAAAACCTAAAAACAATGCTAAGACCTACCTCCATACTAACCCTCCCTTTTGGAATAGAGGGATTCCAAATATATACTAATGCATCACTCCAGGAAATGGGGGAAGTCATGATGCAAAATGGTAATGTGATCTCCTACGCATCCCATCAACTAAAGAAGCATGAGTTGAATTATCTAGCATTCAATTTAGTTCTTGGAGACGAAATCTTTTCCCTAAAGATTTGGAGGCACTACCTCTACGGGATACACTATGAGGTATTCTTGGATCACAAAAACCTAAAATACATACACACCCAAAAGGACCTTAACATACGATAATGATGTTCTTTAGAATTCCTTTATGATTACGTGTACACATTACATTACCCCCCAAGGAATATTTAACTATATTGCTGATTCTCTAAGCCGAAGATCCCTAGTTTCTAAGGATGAAAAAAAAGAGATGAGCCTCACAGACATGTTGAGTCAGATGGATATCACCTTAGTATCACGAACACGCCTAGAGCAATACACCGAGTACATAGACTTGCTAAAGGTTGAGTGCAGCATGAGAAACCAAGTTTAAGATGGACAGAAGGAGGATCGAATCCTAGAGTCTATCATACACGCCGTCTCAAATGGCCCATAGGAGGACCATTACATTAAAGAAGTCTTAATCTACTTCTGAAATCGCATCTACATCCCCGTAGTCAAAAACATTAAAGAGGAGATTCTACAAGAAGTGTACTGCACAAAATACTCAATACACCCCTGTATTACAAAAATGTATGGCAACATCTGAAGGACACTATATTGCCCGGGAATGAAGAGAGATATTATATTATTCATGACCCACTGTAAGGTCTGCAAACTAGTCAAGTTGAGTGCAGAAGTCCGGGAGGCCTGTTGCAACCCATATGAAAGTTATTATTTCAAGGTTAGCTGGTCACCTAAGGGGGGGGGGTGAATAGGTCTTTAAATCTCTTTGAGTCTTTTTACTATCTTGTTGCATTCTTTTAGCTTTCAGCCTAGGGTGATCTAGAGCTTGTCCTTAAAACTAATAAAAGAAGAACAAACACACAAACAAGCACACAAAGATTTATAGTGGTTCCCCAAATTATGGGTTGATCAACTGTCCCTCCCACCTTTCTAACTCTTGTTAGACAAGGCCAAACTCCTCCAAATATGCTCCTCAGAGCTTACACCTCAGGCCCTCAGCCTTATACTTAGAACTTCAGCAAGTTCCTACACTAAGTATCCTTTTCAGGACACGTACCTTAGAACCAATAGGTTCCTTCCTCAGAGCTTTGTAGTGCTCCTATACTCATTAACCCTCAAGCCACCTACCTCATCCTTACACAAAGGCCTACAGCTTAGGCTTCTCAGCCCAAAATTTTCAGGCACAAAGCCCAACTCTAAGAGTGCTACAATACCTCTACAACTCAGTACTTAGCAGGTACCTACCTCAGTGCCCTTCCAGGCACCTACAGCTCAGTTATTAATTAATCACCTACCTTAGAACACCAATTGTTCTGACTGCTCAAATCTAAAAAGATCTGGCACTTAGCCTAATTACTTAGGCCTACTCTCAGATTCAGTAAACACTGAATCCTACAGGATAATTTACACAAAATGAATAAATAACTGACTCATAGATTAATCTCTAAGTCTACCTTGCTGGACTGAGCAGATTTCAGTCTAGGCTACTTGCTGTTGAAGAAAAGAGTCCTCTTCAACAGCTCACTTCTTTGTAGATCAAATTTGCTCAGCTACCTGCTATTGAAGGAATGAGTCCTCTTCAACAGCTATCTTCACTCTTGCTGAACTAGAAGAATCACCTATCTTGTTCTCCCCAGAACTATCCTGCTCAAGTAGAAGAAGCTTCAGCTATCTTTTTCTGTCATCTGGATTTCTTTGCTGGACTGTTGTTTCAAGCTCATCGGAGAAGACGATGATGTCCAACTGACTTTGTTAACCCTAGAAAAGTTAATGTTTTCAAGTTACACATTTCCTTTTTATACGACCTTAAGATTCAACGACTCTTAATAGTACTATGGGCCCAGTCATGGAGGATGAGCACCACCTCCCTCAAAAGAGGACAAACAGTAGCTTCCGACATTACTGTAGCGTTCCCGCAATGGCTATGAAATGCTTTGACTTGTTGACTTCTGGTGACATCATCTGACGTCACCCCCATCTAGACTTAGTGAAAATCAAGCAATATTAGCATAAGCATTGAGTGAAGGTCCTTCACTCAATGCCAAATAATTTAGACAGCTCTACTGTCACATGGCGTTGAGTGAGTAAACTTTACTCAATGCCAAACTACTTAGAATTTAAAGTCTATTTTTAGGCGTTGAGTGAGTCAGCTTCACTCAACGCCAAACTGCTTTCTCAGCTTTCTATTGCTTGGCATTGAGTGAGTGAGCATCACTCAAAGGCAAACTCCTTAGACAAAATTTTGTCTTTACTAGGCGTTGAGAGCGTTGAGTTAGCATGCCTCAATAAACACTTTTTTCCTTGACCAGATATTTCTGAATCATGGCGCTGAGAGCGTTGAGTGAGCATGCCATACTCAATGCTTTTTGCCTTAGCTATATTTTTCTGAATCTTAGCATTGAGTGAGTTAGCTCCACTCAACTCCATACTACTTAACAGAATTTCTTCTTCTTAACTGTCTCAGCGCTTTCTTGTCTCAGCGGTTCTTCTTCAGTTTGCCCTGTCTCAGCGCTTTCTTCTTCTCAGCTGAGACAAACACTTGTCTCAGCGGTTTTTCCTTAGACAAAAATCTAACTTGCCAGCTTACACTTTTGAGTATCATTGTACAATCAAGGACTGTCTTGCAAACAAAGACTAGACAAGCATCAAATACGCTGTGCCCCTTGGCCTGATTTGTGATTCCTCTTCAAATCCTAGGGAATGTTGAATGGCACTATTCCAAACAATCTCTCCCTATTTGAAGAAGGCAGAACACCCATCCATGCTAAGGTGCACCAACACAAAAAGTATCATGATAGGTCTCATAATACATTTTTATGACAACTAGCCTGTCATGTAGGTGTCTAACTCCCCCATATGAGATAGGCTTTGCACTATGATTGATTAACCAACAATTTGAGTGAACTATCAATCTTTAACAATTTTTAAAAACTAGCCCATTCATAGGAGGCTAACTATATGATTAGAACATGTATAACCATTAATAGTATGATTAAAATTGTATAATCATTATCAAGGTGATTATTATGATTAAAAGATGAATAATCATTTACAGTTTTGGAGAACCTTAGCCAATCAACAGTAGACAAAACTTGTGATTTAAGATATATATATATATAATTGCATACTCATCAATCACAAACAATATAACCAGGGCAAACTTATATTAATTCCATTAATAGAATTATGACATTGTTACATCATTGATTCACATTATAAGACCTTAATTAAAAATTTAAAGAACCCTAAGCCTTGCAATAACTCATGTCTACTCTTATTTGAAGAACTTGATTCAGCACCCTTATCAGCATTAGCAGACAACTTTAGACTTTCAGCTCTGTTCTTCTACCTTTTGAAGTATAGGAAAGTCTTGGGAATATATCTGGGAGGTATCTTCTTTGGGTTGTTTTTCCTCACCAGATTTTCTTTGAATATTCTCTCCCTTTGAGAATTCCTTTCCAGATGTTTAATCCATTCCTTAGAAGGGTATACACTGTCACTATTCTTTAAAACCTGTCCATGGCTTAACCAGGCACTGATGATTATGGACTCAAAAGCATCACTCAATTGTTCATGATCTGAATAATCTTTGTTCGCAGCCCTCCTCCTTGTCATGAACTCTTCAGCCAACTTAGTTCCTTCCCTTTTCCTTCTAGCAGCAAGTTGTGTATCCTGTGCAACTCTAGCTTATGCTGGGAAGTTTAGGTCTTCTGGCCTCTTTTTGTCCAGGAGGGGTAGGTGCATTGCCACCCTGGTACCTTGAATCACATTGAAGGCCTGATCTTCAATGAGTTATATTGTCTTAGCATGGCATTTCTCCCCCTTTCTGCTTTCTTCAAAGATCCTATCTTGCAGTAGTGTGGAGTTGGCTTCAATTCTGCTTGATAGGGTTCGAAAAATTTTCTCATTATCATCAAGCAACTCAGCTTTTAGTAGAATGGCCTCTCCTATGGAGTGGTAGGTAATATTGGATACATGATGGTTTATACTATGTGCTGCACCTAATATCACCTGTTTATTTAAATGAGAAGTTTCTTCTCTATTCTTCTTGACTTCATTCATCTGTTCATGCTTGAGCTTAACAACTAACTGGTAAACATACTCCTTTAGGGATGTGGTCTGAGTATCTAAGAGTGCCTTGATCTATCTTAGGAGTGACTCATTTGATATTGAGGTAGTTGATGGATGGCTCATAGGAGGAGGGATATCATCCTAAGCAGGGACCTGTGAAGACTCCCCCTCAATTACAACAACTATAAAAGGAAATTTTTCCTTAGCTAAAGCTGTATCAACACTACCACTTAAGAAGGTATGAGCATTACCTGTAGAAGGTGCAGACTCAACAATCCTATTGATAACTTGATCCAAAGTTGTCAACTCCATCTGATAATGCTCCCCCTCAGACTGAGCATTCTCCTTCTATAAGCTTGTCCTATATAAATAAATATCTAATGCTTCATCAGGCTTACTGTTATCTTCTGTAGCAGTGACATCTTTAGCAATAGCTACACCTTCCACATCTTCAACAACAATCTCATCTTCATCAGTAGCCTCTGATATTTGTGGAGACCTTGGGCTGGCATGGATTTCATTAACATGCCCAGCACTGTCCTGGAGTTGGATATTTGCAGAGGATTTACTAAGAGATAAGTCAGCCTGAAGTCCACCATCAGCAGGAGGAGTGGTGCCATGCTAAGGTTCAGAGATAGAAGAATTGTCTTCTTTAGCAGGTTGCTTCCCTTTATCTCTTGATGAGTTATTTACTTCAGAGGGTTGGCTCATAGGAAGTACTATAGTGAATATATCTAAGGTTTTGATGTTCATTCTATTAAGGTAATGGATCTTCACACCCTGCTCCTGCTAGAAGCTATCTGGATGAGTGTTTACTAGGTAGAGTGAAATAATTCATCCCAAGCTAGGAGTATGAAGGCAGTCTACTATCCTCTAAAAGATGAGGGTTGCCCATGAGGTCTGCTTATGAAGTATAATCCTTGTCATGACTTCAAATATTGACTTGGATATGGTGTAATGTGATCAAGGTTTACACATCAGGGCTTTCCCTACTATATCTGCTAGCAGCTTTCCTCTTTGATTGAAGAATTTCCTTTGAGTGATCCAATTATGGCACCACTGTATTCACACCATCTGAGAGCTCTGTCTCTGTCCTTGATGGTGAGTTCTTCTTCCTCAGTAGGGAAAGTGGAGGGTAATTGAAGATCTTTGCCTAGCCTCTTAGGGGTTACCTTAATCTCATGGTCCTTAATCTTATACTTAAGGGAGTTCTTTGTAGAAGAGACCCTTACATTAAAGAAGAATTAACCTACCTCTTTTCTCAGAATGGTGGAGGGTTCAGAAGATGCATGAATGAATAACTTTCTAACTATTTCATAGCCTTCCTAGAGCTCCTTTGAGATCTTCAACGCCATTGAAGCAGTGCGGCAAGACACTGAGAAGGGTTTTGTCCCGACAGCTTGAGTTAGGGCTTTTTAGAATAGTGTGGCTTTTAATTTTATATCGCCCTTATATATATATTGAGAATGTTTAATTACTTTATCATAAGATTAAGTGATTAATCTTTTTTGCTTAAGATTGTAATTTAGGCTTTAAAGCTTACTTTATGCTTCCTGTTGTGAGATAGTGCACTCAATGCTTCTATAATAACACTCAACTCCTGATGATTATATTATGGCTTCTATCACTGTCTTGATGTACACTATTATTATTCAAACATTTTATCAATTTTAAATAGAATGGAGACCAATTATGCTAATAGAGTAGTTTTTATTAGCAGACTGATTATGCACTGATTTACAGGTTATTTGAGCTAGAGAGAAAAAGCTAAAAAATTTAACAGTGCAGATAATCTGATAGATAAGTAAACTTAATCTCTCTACAAAAGAGAGAGACTAACCTTGAGGTTTTCTGCCTCTAGCTTTTGAGGATTACACATTTAATAGCTTCAACTTTTGTTCATTACTTTACTTGGAGCATTGTCCTTGAGCAATCATCTTGTCCCAGACATGTGCCTGGAATATCCATTCTCCAAATGCCAAGTCTTATTTAGATAGATATTTGGACTATGCTGCAAAAAAAGATTACTTTCCCTTAGGAACCCAATAGTTATTGGGTCCTAGGTTCATGTTAGCATTATAAAGCTTTTGCCCAACTCTCTGCCTAGGCTGAGCACCTTTCTTTCCACTGGCCATATTTAGGTTATGCCAACAATTAATGACAAAGTGGTCCACTTTCCCACAGCACCAACATTCATGAATATTGTACCTTCTCTTCTGGACATCACAGAAGGTGGAGGCTTTTAATTGCTATCCATATGAGAGGTTAGCAGCCCCAGGCTTTGCAGAATGAGTATTGGGGTTTGCTACTTCCTTCTTGCTGAGTGAAGGTGTTGGAGTACTAAATACAATTGGTCCAAGATGGGCCATTTGTATTTTAACTTGTGAAGCCTGACATCTCGTGTCCTCTCTCATCAATTTAGATGATGGAAATTTGGATCCAAATCTAAAGGACTTATCCAGAACTTTATTTCTAGAGAGGTCAACATTACTCCTACTTAGATCTGGTGACTTTACCCCACTAGTAGATCAGAGAAAAGATGGAACCTTATGGGAAGTTCCAAACTTGACAGATTTAGAAGGTAAATTTTACTTTTGAAATACTGTCCTCTTATCAGGGAATTTTGATTTGAAATGATGATTTGTGTGATCTATTCCCAGCTTCTCAGGGCTTGGCTAGTTGCAACTTTTAGCAACAACCCCTGTGAAGGAGGAAGGCTCACCATAATCCCTAATATCTCAATCAATTTTTGTTTAAGATATCTAATATGTTTACACTTCTCTTCAAGAAGCATGGTCTGACACTCAATTATTTTCTTGAGTTCGCATACCTCATGACTTTTCTTATAAAACTCAATAGAAATACTGTTATAAAGAGTTTTATAAGGCTTAAGGACTTCAATATCCTTTGCTTGCCTTTTGGCAAGCCTTCTGCTCTTCTTTGGACCATCTAGGATTAGTCCATATTTGTCAATCGATTGATTGACATCAGTCTCAGATTCTGAGCACTCTTCATCACAGGATGAAGATGCTTCAGTTTCTGGACTAGTTTTATAGTCAAAGGCAGATGAATAAATGAAGAGAGGTTGTACCTTGATTGATTTTGTATCTACCTGACTTCTTTCTTCTTATGTTATTGCCATCAATCCATGACATCCACTGAATTCCTCATCCTCCTTATTGTCTCTGTCTGAGTGTGAAAGAGGGGCCATGATTCCTATCATGGCAGCAGGATATTCCTCTTCTTCTTTTGGACTTGCAGCAATAAAAATCAACCCTATATAGGCTTCTTCTACTTCTTCTAACTCTGAGGAGGAAGAGTCTGTCCAGCTTTTCTACCTCTTGGCTACATAGGACTTCTCCTTCTTCTTGTCCTTGTGGTGATGGTGGTGCTTCTTCTTCTCATCTTCTTCCATTCTCCTGACTGGGCAGTCAGCAATGACATGCCTATCCTTACTACAAAAATAACAGAAAACTTTATATAAAGTCTGTTTACTAGTTTTAGGGCCATACCTTTCTACCTTAAGGACTTCTTATCATCTCTAACTTCCTTAGAACCCTCCATTTAGACCAGAAGAGTGTCCCGCATTTCTTTGGAGGTCTTGCAGTGCTCTAGGTTTTGGATGGTTGAGTTATCAATGGCACTGGCTATTATATTTTGTGCCCACTTGTCCATGTTAGACAACACTACCTCATCTCTGTCCATCTCAGTATATGACTTAGGCACTTTCAGAGTTGGATCTATGGTGGTGGCCTTTGTGGGGACAAAAGGACCTTCCTGTACTGTTACATATATCCTAGGGTCAAATTCTTCCATGAACAATCTGACCCTTTGCATCCAGAGTTAAAATCCTTCCTTCCTACAGATAAGAAGCTTCATGGTCCCCAGCTCCTTGTAGTTCATACCTGAATCCATATGTAATAACTTTTATCTAACCTTGGAGGCTTACTGAGACTGCTACGTACTTTTTGAGTAACCTCCCTCTGATATCACTTGAAAGTTCTTATTTTAAGGTTAGCTGGTAACCTAGAGGGGGGGTGGTGAATAGGTCCTTAAATCTCTTTGAGTCTTTTTACTATCTTGGTTCTTTCTTTTATCTTTCAGCTTAGGTTGATTTAGAGCTTGTCCTTAACACCTGCAATTAATAAAACAAGAACTAACACACAAATAAGCGCACAACGGTTTATAGTGGTTCCCCAAATTATGGGTACATCCACTATCCCTCCCACCTTTCTAACTCTTGTTAGACAAGGCCAAACTCCTCCAAATATGCTCCTTAGAGGTTTCACCTCAAGACCTCACCCTTATACTCAGAACTTCAGTAAGTTCCTACACTCAGTATCCATTTCAGGACACCTACCTCAGAACCAACAGGTTCCTACCTTAGAGCTCTGTAGTGCTCCTACACTTAGTGACCCTCAAGCCACCTACCTCAGCCTTACACAAAGGCCTACAGCTAAGGCTTCTCAGCCCTACAGTTTCAGGCACACGACCCTACTCTTAGAGTTCTAAAACACTCCTACAACTCAGTACCAAGCAGGTACCTACCTCAGTGCCCTTCCAGGCACCTACAACTCAGTGATTAATTAATCACCTACATCATAACACCAAGTGTTCCTACCGCACAGATCTAAAAAGATCTTGCACTCAACCTAATTACTTAGGCCTACTCTTAGATTTAGTAAACACTGAATCCGACATGATAATTTATATAAAATGATTAAATAACTGACTCAGAGATTAATCTCTGAGTCTACCTTGCTGGAGTGAGCAGATTTCAGTCCAGGACACTTGTTGTTGAAGAAAAGAGTCCTCTTCAGCATCTAACTTCTTAGATGATCAAATTTGCTTAGCTACCTGCTGTTGAAGGAATGAGTCCTCTTCAAAATCTATCTTTACTATTGCTGAATCAGAAGAATCAACTATCTTGTTCTCCCCAGAACTATCATGCTGAAGTGGAAGAAGCTTCAACTATCTTTTTCTGCCCTCTGGCTTTCTCTGCTGGACTGCTCTTTCAAGCTCGTCGGAGAAGACGATGATGTCCTGCCGCCTTTGTTAACCCCAGAAAAGTTAATGCTTTCAAGTTACACATTTCCTTTTTATATGACCTTGAGATTCAACGGCTCTTTATAGTACTGTGGGCCCAGTCATGGAGGATGAGCGCCACCTCCCTCAGAAGAGGATAAAAAGTAGCTTCTGATGCTACTGTAGCTTTTCGGCAATGGCTCTGAAATGCTTTAACTTGTTGACTTTTGGTGACATCAGCTGACGTCACCCCCTTATGGACTTAGTGAAAATCAAGTAATATTATGATAGGCATTGAGTGAAGCTCCTTCGTTCAATGCCAAACCATCTAGACATCTCTTTTGTCACTTGGCATTGAGTGAGTAACCTTCACTCAACGTCAAACTACTTACAATATAAAGTCTATTTTTAGGCATTGAGTGAGTCAGCTTCACTCAACGCCAAACTTCTTTCTCAGCTTTCTGCTGCTTGGCGTTGAGTGAGTTAGCATCACTCAACGTCAAACTCCTTAGACAAAATTTTGTCTTTGCTAGGTGTTGAGAGCATTGAGTGAGCACGCCTCACTCAAAACTTTTTTCCTTGGCAAGATTTTTCTGAATCATGGTGCTGAGAGCATTGAGTGAGCATGCCTCACTCAACGCTTTCTGCCTTAGCTAGAATTTTCTGAATCTAAGCATTGAGTGAGTAAGCTCCACTCAACACCATACTACTTAACAAAATTTCTTCTTCTTAACTATCTTAGCACTTTCTTGTCTCAGCGGTTCTTCTTTAGTTTGCCCTATCTCAGCGCTCTCTGATCCTCAGCTGAGACAAACACTTCTTCTTCAGTTTGCCCATTAGGCGCAGCATCACCGGCCCACCAGGAAGCATGCCCTCTTTCGGTGGTACAACCAAAATATTACAAGTACTGCAGGTCGTACACCCCAACGCCTCCCTGGCCTATTTATCAACACAGTATGTTATTGGCTCTAGGTCTTGAACCCGCAACACTTGATACGGAGTGTATTATTATGACTTACTTGTGGACTAGTGGATCTACTGAGCCAAGGGATACGAGAATCCAAAACATAACATAAAACATTATTTCTCACATCTTAACTTAGTATTTTCATAAACTGTGTTGGGATTGGTGTTTGCCTGAATGCCTGCAGTTATCACCTGCACGACATGGCATCACGACACGTGTTTCCTCTTACTCTGATATACATTTAAATTCGGAGAAAATCTGAGTTGTGATAAATTGTGTTTGGTTTTGCTATACGTCACAATATATGTGCGCAGCGGAAATGGAGCAAGAAAACACAAAAGAAATTCAGATGTGGCGTTAAACATTGATCAAGAAGTAACATTACAATAAATAAATTATACCTTTGAGGGATTGAGTCAATACTCAACCTAGGTGCTCTGAGGAAGCCCAGCGAATGATAATGGCTGTAGTTTTGAGCGTAGGATAGTGTCCACACCTATACGGATATTTACACAAGGAGAATCCTAGACTATTGTTGCACAAGATCTAGGTCGGAAGAAGTTTCGCCCTCAACGTCTCCATAGACTACTAGATCCATTAAAGGAGAAGCAGCAGGGACTAATACGATGTTCAGGAAAAAAATTTCGGCGACATACAAGGACGGAGGATGATCGGCGGCGAGATTGGCATTCATGACCCAGCGGAATAGTTCTATTGTCGGGAGGAAGAGGAACAGGTCGACTCGCTCGATTTGGTGAAAAGGGAATAGTAACTTACTAGGTTTACTGTACATATCATATATAAACTGAATACCGAGCCAACTGATACCAGCAGACAATGCCAAATCGGATTTAAAGGAAATAAACTGGAGGATAAAAAATTTGTTGAGTATTCACATCAATATTCGATGAATCTAAAGTTATTCATCGAATTAACATGAGTATACTCGACGAATCGAGACAGGGCAACTCATCCAAGTATTAAGGCGATATTCGATGAATCGGGGTCTAACTTGTCGAAATAGAGTAAGGGTGAGTACGAGTATTTGAAAAAGCCCTTTAGAATACGACATGAGATGTAGATTTCTCATATACAATAATTTATAGGTGCACTTGCCTGAAAGATAATTCAATCTAGCTTATGCCAATCTACATAGTTTTTTCTAAAGTGTAGAATGAATCCGCATCAAGTTAAACATACTCAGTAAAAATATCATCAAGTTTTTGGCGTCGTTGCCAGGGATTCGTTTTTCAATATTTTGAAAGCTTAAACTCTATTAATCTACCATTTTTGCTTACTAACAAATAATTGTAAATTAGTTTATAGTATAATTATATTACTTAATCTCTGTTTTGTAGTTTGTTAGTCTATGACCAAGGGAAGAAATTCTTGGCTAGCACCATTTCATCCTGACCCGGAACGAATTATTAATAACACTAACCAAAGGGACATGGGAACTAATACCATAGATATTTCAAACAGACTGTTTGAAGAGGAAATAATAAACCAAGGAGAACATCATCCAGAGAATTTAGATACCATGGAAAATAAGGACGAGCAAATCATGTCTGACTTTGCTAGGCCCAATCTCCAAGGTACATGGTCGAGAATCGTTAGACCACCAATTCCAACCAATAATTTCGAATTATAGACGAGTGTTATATAAATGGTTCATCAGTTTGTTCAATATGATGGCCTGCAAGATGAGGATCCCAATACACACTTAGCTGGATTCTTAGAGATATGCAATACATTCAAGATCAATGGTGTTTCCAATGATGCCATTCGATTGAGATTGTTTCCATTCTCACTAAGGCATAAGGCGAAGCAATGGCTCAACTATTTACTAGAGTGTCGATTACTACTTGGGAAATGATGGCTGAGAAGTTTTTGATGAAGTATTTTCCACCGGCGAAGACTGCAAAGTTATGGAATGACATCTCTACGTATGTTCAATTGGAATCTGAATCATTATATGACACATGGGAACAATTCAAGGAGCTATTAAGGAGATGTCCCCATCATGCCTTACCTTCTTGGATTCAGATTCAGACTTTCTATAATGGTCTCAATCCAGCAACCAAACAGATGATTGATGCGGCTAGTGGGGGCAACTTGAACAATAAGACTCCTGAAGTGGCTCAAAATTTGATAGAAGACATGGCAGTGAATAACTATCAATGGACTACCGTGAGATAGAAGCCAAGTAAGATTGCCAGAATGTATGAAGTGGATGTCATCACTGCCTTGGCTATTCAAGTGGTGAAGTTTCACAAAAAAATGGATAACCTATCATTAGCACCACCCTCTTTGCCATCTCCACAATGGGACCCTTTATTTGGTGGAATGCCTAGTGGTGAACCTCAAGTGCAAGAGCATGTTGACTATATGGGTAACAATACTAGACCACCTTTCAATTCAGCAAACAACCCATATAATTTTACATATAATCAAGGATGGAGGAACCACCCCAATTTCTCTTGGGGAGGGAAAGGCAATCAAGGCAAGCAACCCATGTTTGGACAACAACAACCGGAGCAGAGGAAGCCAATATTGGAAGATGTGCTTACCAAGTTCATGCAAATTACTGTTGTAGACTTCCGGAATCAAGAGGGCTCAATTCGAAATTTGGAGAACCAGATTGGGCAACTTGCAAGGATGGTGTCTAAAAGGCAACAAGGAACACTTCCGAGTAACACTAAGACAAACCCAAAGAAGCATGCAAAAGCCATCCAGTTGAGGAGAGAAAAGGAGTTAAAAGACCCAAGGATTATAACTAAAGCACCCCAAGAAGAGTCTAGTGGCGAAGCACCGAACAAGATGAACGTGAAGCCAATGGAGTATCAACCCGCAATACCATATCCTGTAAAGCTGAACAAGGAGCGCATGGATGCGCAATATGGTAAATTTTTATCTATGTTTAAACAATTGCACGTTAATTTACCTTTTTCTGAAATTATTCAAATGCCTAAGTATGAAAATTTTTTGAAGGATTTAATTTCAAATAAGCAGAAAATAGAAGAATTATCTTTAGTAATACTTTATGAAGAATGTTCCGCTATTTTACAAAACAAATTACAACAAAAACTTAAGGATCCCGGTTCATTTTCAATTCCATGTTTTATCGGTGATTTACAAGTTAATAAAGTGATTGATAGGGTAAGCTTTGAACCACTGTAGAGGGGGGGGGGGGGTGAATAGAGTTTTTAAAGACTTTTTGATATTTGCGGAAATAATAAGTCTTTAATCAAATATATTACTATGATATAAGTGTATAAGTGTACAAGTGCAGCAAGTGAATTAGAGAAAAAGGTAACTAAGCTACACAACAAAATATATCACAGCATAGGCAATTATATCACATCACAAGCACATAGGAAAATCACAGCCACACAGACAACACAAGAATTTTATCGTGGTTCCCCAAACTTGGGTACATCCACTCTTCTACCACCCTAGCTAGGAATCCACTATAGGTTTTGATCAGGTGACTGCCACCAAAGAGCTTTTGATCAGGTGTTCAAAAACCAACCCAAGTCTTTTGGAAGGAGACTTGAAACCAAAATAATTTTGAAGGGAATTAAAACCCTGTACAGAGGTGGGGAAGAGAGGTTGATTGAAGTCTCCTTTTCTCAAATCAAAATGAGAAGACTTTGTGGATTCTGTGATGTTGTCAAAGCTACCCCTGAGATCTTGACTTGTTCAGGAGTGGAAGCTTTGTAAAGGGTAGGTAGTCCTTCTGCTGTAAGATCTACTTTCTGAGATCCTTTGATTGATTTGAATATTTTTGTCACTTGAGATCCTAGAAAACAAAGAAGGAGAAGAAAGACTCTTGATAGTGATTGTTGTTCTTTCTTCTTCTTTTAAGAGCAGTTGATTTTTCTTCAGAGAGCTGTATGCACTGCACTTTTGGTTTTTCAAAAAGTTCTGTATTCCTAAAGGTTTCTGTGTGTATTGCTTCTTTCTGGCTGAGAAATTATATGCTCTATAACTGCCTTAAGGTCGAATTCAAAAACCTTCAATTAATGCTAAGCCGAAATCTCGGAAAATGAAAACGGGAAGTATGCTGACATATATTCTATTCTATGTCTGTCCCGAGATATAAGCAATTAATTCCATGGAGGATATTTGCAATCAATGCTGCCAGTAACGGCTCGATTTAAAGGATATAAGAGCATTGATTATCTAAGGAATTAACAGCCTATAATAGATATAAAATAAGGAGACAGAAAAAGAAAGAATAAATAACAATATGTCTTATAGTTTTCGTCGACCTGAGAATAGCTGTTCATCGAGCTGAGATCCAAGATCATCGAACTCTGAATGCTGCTTGATAACTTTCTTCTTCTGTGCATCAAGTTCGTCGAGTTGAACTCTGAGATCGTCGAGCTGAGTCTGCAGTCTGGACTTAGAATATTTTTTGATGTTGAGTGCTGAAGTATTGATCTGGCATTTGAGAGCTTTGAGTGATCTTTGGCTCTGAGAGTTTAAGTGTTAGTCGACCTGAGGACAGAATTCATCTAGCTGATGTTCTTAGTTTGTTGACTGAAGTTTGACTAGAGGAGTTATCACTTTGTCCAGAGTTCGTCGAGCTGAGATCTAAGTTCGTCGAGCTCAGCTCAGAGAATTATCTCTGAGTTAGTCGAGCTGAGCACGACAATCGTCGATCGGAGATCGACGAACGTAGATCTCCTTTTTCCAAAACTTGAATTCTCTAAGTCTTGAGTCTTTGGCAGTGTTGGAGGCTGGTCCTTTGTACTGTTGATTCTAAGGACTTGACCTAGACTCTAAGACATAGTCATGACCCTGATCTATACACGTTGGGTCATATCCTAATTTAGTGAACCTATCCCAAATCCAACTAGTGATCCAACAATCTCCCCCTATTTGGGTGAGGTCCCTAATTACAGACTCAATACCAGAAAATATACAAAGCTGAAATACAATATATATCTGACAGATACTTTGCCAGCAAATGTAATAGATATATTTACATAATCAGCTTTGTAATAGAAAACATAGTTTAACAAAGTATACCAAAGACAAGTAGCAAATTTTCTTCAGGATTTTCTGTTTTTACTTCTTGGATTTTGCTTCCTTCTTCTTTTCTTCAGGCTTGGTAAATATAATCTCCCTGTTAGGATTGACAGCTTCTCTTTTTGATATATATAGATTTGCTGCTCCAATTACCTCTGGATAAATATAATCTCCCTATTAGGTTGAATTTCTTGGAACAATTGCCTCTAGATATCTAGCCATATAATCAGCAGGGTCAAACAATTTCTTGCTCATCTAAAGTCTTTCAAGTTCTTTTTCTCTATAAGTAGACATTGTAGAGAATTTAGTTGGATCCTGTCCTTCTTCACTGGCCTTTTTCATCTATGACATAGCAATCAATTCTTGAAGCCTGGCCATCCTGAAGTTTTGATCATCATTCTGATTGACAGGTGACTAATCTTCTTGAGAGGGTACTTATGAGGTGACAGGCCTGAATTGTGTTGACTGTTCTTTGAAGTTTGTTGCAATCTGGCTTTCACTACTTTGAGTGTACACTGATTTTGGAGATGGAGCTTCACTATATTTTCCTATGGATTTACGTGATACAGAATGTCTTCTTTTTCCAGCCTGTGGTTGGGGAGGAGAGAATTCTGGTTTCTAATATACTATTTCTTTTATCTGTTCTGTACAGCTAGTACTTTTTTGCTGACTGCTTCCAAGTGATTTCTGTCAAGAAGGCCTTTCCTGCCTCTGATAAATTCGGGTGAATGAGGGCTTGGAGGGTGCATATGATAATTGAGAGCTGATTTCAGAAGCACCAGCAGCTGGTGGAGGATGAGGGGGATCCTTCCTGTATTTGTGAGCTGGGGGAGGTGAGTACCTCCTACTTTTCTTCCTGGCCTTTTGTTCATTCTTTGAGAGCCACATCCAGGCCGACATTCCCTTGTATGGGGTTATTTTTTGTAGGATATAGTAGGAAGTATCATTGGTGTTTCCAGGTCTGGGAGCAGGAGGAGGTGGAGCCTTCCTTTTCTAAGAGATTTTCCTTTTCTTATATTCCTCCTCCTCCTCCTCCTCATCATCATCGGAGGATTGAGGATTGTCATACATGGCATCAATCTCTGTTAGTGCTTTATTAGAACTTGTTTTCTTTGTTGCATGAGATTGAACTTGGGATGGAATTGGAGAACTGTATACTTCTGTGCTCTGAGCAGCTAACTTGTTTTCTTCCTCTATGTCAGCCATAATCAATGTATCCAGATCTGGTACTTGAGAATCATCCATTACAAAGACTGGGGCAATAGGAGAAGATACAATTGGGGAGGCAATCTGTCTAGATGATGGAGTGGCAGGATCGGTAAAACTGACCTTTAGTTGTTTGACAACATCAGGGCTTATTGGGGAAGAATATGGAATAATAGCTAATGATGGCTTGGTATTCTCAGCTGGAGGAAGACTGTGATAAGTTGTATCAAAAGAACTTAACAAACTCATCAAGTCTATAGTGGGATTAATGAAAATATCACAAACAGTATTTAGTTTTAGTATAACTGACTCATCAATGTCCATGTCAGTTTCAATAAAGTGAATCAATTTTAATAAATCTTCTTCTGCTTCTGTATCCATGTCTGCTGTATCTAATATCTATACAACTAGTCCTACTACTGCTGCTGCTACTTATTCATCAAGTATCTCCCCATGCCTGGTTTCAGCATGTGCTGAAGCCAGGCCCCCAACTGAAGATGGAGGAGTGGTGAGGGATGATATTTGGGTAGTAAGAGATGTGATGGAGGTAGCTATAGGATAAATGGCCTCTGCTATAAGGGTTTTGAGTAGTTGGGTGAGAAGAGTGATGAGAGTGGTGGTAAGAAAGGGATCTAGGGTTGGAGAGGTAGATGGTGGGACAGTAGTTGAAGGAGTAGATGTGGTTGATGGAGGTGGAGGTGGAAGTGGAGTTTCTAAGGGGAAGTCATTTTGTGGAGATGGAGAGTTCAGGGGAGAGGAGAGAAAGTTAAAGGAGGGAAGGGAGGAGAGGTTGATGTGGGGGATATTAACCAGGTTAGATGGTAGAGGGGATGGAGGTGGTGTAGGGATGGAGGTGTCAGGTTGAGGTGAAGGAGGAGAAGATAGTAGATGTGTAGGGGAAGAGGGAAGTGGAGATGCTGGTGGTATTGGAGTATGGATGTGGATGGTAGTAGAGGGTGGGGTTGGTGGGACTTGTTGTTGGGATGGAACTGGAGGGGCAGGAGGTGGTGGAGAGGTGGAAGGGAGCCGTTCAGTGGGATGGGGAGAGGCTGGTGCAGCCCTTGTACTCTTGGAAGTTTTAGTGGAGGAGGAGGTAGCCTTAGTTGGCTTGATGATGGTCCTCTCCCACTTGTCAAAAAGGGCACAGGTGAGTCTCTTTGAGGCATTGATGGATATGGTCGAGGAGACAAGGTATCCTGTAGCCTTTTCCTTTAGGAAGATCCCTAGGATCCTTCCAAAACATACCTCTTTCTTGATGTTCTTCTTTGTGATAAAATCGAACAGAATCTGTCCCCAGTTCACAGCTTTCTTATTTACAATGACGCACATGAACAGGAACTGATGCCTAGTGATATAATCATGCGTAGTGTGCTTCCCGAGCAACACTTTCCCAACTATATCTGTGAGAAATTTATACTCAGCAGACAAAAAATTCTTGAGGAGCTTGTTATGGGTGTCTCCATAATACCCCATTGTATTCAGCATTAAATCAAACTCCTCAGAATCAATTTCTAAAATCTCCTCACCATTTTTCAATCCAAAAATTTCAGTAATAATATCAGGGGCAAGAGAAATTTCATTACCCGCGATGGTGCCGGTCATCTTGTCTTATCGACAGTAGCTGTATACACCCATTCCCTGATTCTTGTGGCAGATATCTTGATTCGGGTTGAGAGAAGAGTCTTCAGTTGTTGTTCTTCTAGTAGTTGGAGAATGTTCAGGAAAACTGGATCAGAATACTGGAATGATTCAAAGTCTATGTCGAAACCAGCATCAAATTTCATGGCAGTGAGAGAACCAGCGGGCATCGCCATGAAAGCACCTGCAAAAGGAAAACGACGATCAAGTGCAAAGGGAACTGAAAGCGCGGGACGGAGGTCGAAGAAAACCTAAATATAAGGTTTTCCAGAATATGAATTGACAAGCTCCGGTCCACGAAAAAGAAAAAAAATCTTCGTTCTGAGGTCGACGAAATAATTTAAGGTTAAATAGTTCGTCGAACTCAGTCTGAAGGATATAAGGCATTTCTTCGATCTCTGGTCGACGAAAGGTTTCTGAAGTAAGTTTGTCGATCTCGGGTCAACGAAAATCACTTCACAAAGAGATTTCATCGAGCTCAGGTCGACGAAAAATCACAAGAAAAGTTATCAGTTCGTCGATCTTAGGTCGACGAACAGAGACAATTCTTTGACTATAGATAGAGCATTAGATTAAATCCTGACCATTTGTCATACTAAGCTGATTGACAAAGAACAGATGCTTGGATGAGTCCAATGGCTTAGTGAATATATCCGCTCTTTGCAAATCAGTAGAGATAAATTCAAGTTTAATCTTTTGTTTGTCAACACAATCTCTAATGAAGTGGTGTCTGATGTCTCTATGCTTGTTTCTAGAATGCAATACTTGATTTTGTGAAATTGAAATAGCACTTGTATTATCATATAGAATAGTTGAATTATTTAAGTTGACACCATAATATAGTAGTAGGTTTTGTATCCACAAAATCTGTGAACAGCAACTGCCTGCAGCCATATATTCAGCTTCAGCAGTGGATGTTAAAACAGATGTTTGTTTTCTACAGAACTAAGATACAAGTCTGTCACCTAGGAACTGACAAGTTCCAGAGGTGCTTTTCTTGTCTACTTTGCATCCAGCATAATCAGCATCAGAGAATCCAGTTAACACAAATGCTGATTCTGTTGAATACCAGAGTCCTAGATCTGGACAACCTTTTATATATCTTAAAATCCTTTTCAAGAAAATAAGGTGAGATTCTCTAGGGTTTACCTGAAATCTAGCACAAAGACATGTGGCAAACATAATATCTGGTCTGCTTACTGTCAAATACAGTAGGGATCCAACAATGGCCCTATACATGGTCTGATCAACTTGTTTTCCAGATTCATCAGCATCCACAACAGCATTGGCAACCATGGGAGTTTCATGGAAGAGTCATCATTCATCCCAAACTTCTTAATAAGCTCTTTAACATATTTAGACTGAGAGATGAAGATCCCTTCAGGGGTTTGTTTCACTTGGAGATCAAGGAAATATGATAACTCACCCATGCTACTCATCTCAAACCTTGAGTGCATTAAATAAGAAAATCTTTTGCATAGTTTGGGATCAGTAGAATCAAAAATTATGTCATCTACATATATTTGCACTAAAAGAATTTTATCATGATGCAGTTTTGTAAAAAGAGTTCTATCTACCATGCCTCTAGAAAAACCATGCTCTAAAAGAAAGCTAGCTAAGGTCTCATACCAAGCTCTTGGAGATTGCTTTAAACCATAGAGAGTCTTATGCAATTTAAAAACATAAGAGGGATGAGATGGAAAGATATAACTTGGTGGTTGTTCAACATACAACTCTTCTTTGAGTTCTCCATTTAGGAATGCACTTTTCACATCCATCTGGTTGACTTTAAACTTTTTGAATGTTGCATAAGCTAAGAAAATCCTTATGGCTTCAAGTCTGGCAACTGGAGTAAAGGTTTGATCATAATCAATTCCTTCCTCTTGCATGTATCCTTGAGCAACAAGTCTTGCCTTATTCCTCACTATCACACCTTGGGCATCAAGTTTGTTTCTGAATACCAACTTAGTCCTAATTACTGGATAGCCCCTGGGCCTTGGAACTAAGTCCCAAACTCTACACCTCTCAAACTGGTTGAGTTCCTCTTGCATTGCAGTGATCAAGTTTGGATCTTGCTCTGCATCAGATATGGATTGAGGCTCAATTTGATAGAGAAAGCAGGCAAGCATCACATCAGGGTTGAGTTGATGTCTTGTATGCACTCCTAATGATATATCTCCAATTACTTGAGATCTAGGGTGATCCCTAAGTGTGACAAGATCATTAGGTGGAGTTGGTTCAACAACAGTTATTTCATTTAATTCCTCTTATGGAATTGTATCAACTGTTGGAGGAAATTGAACTGCTTCCACAGTCTCTTCTTCACTTTCAACTTCTGATATAGCTTGTTGAGAGGGATGTTATTCATCATTTAAATTAAGATTTAGATCATCCAAGCTCTCACACAAATTTTGTACCTGCAGATTATTGTTGGTAGAGATGTCTCTCTCCTTGTAAAACATATTAGATTCATCAAATGTTATATGCACAGATTCCTCAATTTTTAATGTTGATTTATTAAACACCCTATATGCCTTGCTGACTTGGGAATATCCTAGAAAAATTCCCATTGCAGCCTTAGCTTCAAAATTTCTAAAGTGTTTCTTGTCATTATTGTGAATATAGCATATACATCCAAATACTTTAAAATAGTTTTTTATAGGTTTCTTTCCTTTGAGTAGTTCATAGGGAGTCTTAAGCTTTAGTTTATGTATTAGGCTTATATTCAGGACATAATTTGTTGTGCTTACTGCCTCTGCCTAATAGGAAAGAGACATGTAAGCATTTATAAGCAATGTACCTGCAGCTTCAATGAGTGTCCATGTAACATCCCAATGTTATTCTAGACCCCTTAACTTAGATTGGGTTAGGCATGGGGTGGGCGTTAGGGTAATAAGCTAGGTTTGACCCTAGGTAGTGGGTTGTAGCCATGTGGGGCCCACCATGGGACCAAAGTCAAACTAGGTCAAACTAGCCTAAACAGGAACCCTAGCCACACCATGACCCCACCACGATGCCCTAACCCTAAATACAATCTAAGTGGACCCTAAGGTAGGCCATGGGGTCAACTAGTTGACCCATGTTGAGTCAAGACAACATTTTGACCTAATTAGTGAAAACAGTGCCCTAGCCCAATTCTTTGGGTTAGGTCCACCCAAACCAACCCAAAATCACTAGGTGGGTCTAAAGTGACCCTATACCTCCTATGGAAGAGAAAAATAGGGGCATGCGATAGTAACTTTGGGAATTACCTAGGAGAGAGAAAAGATGAGGAATAGGAGAGAGAAAGTGTTAAGGAATTGGTTTGGGCCACTTGGGCTCATCCCACCAACTCATAATGGGTTGGCTAACCATATAGGTGTATTAGGAGGTGTGGGGACCCACCATGCAACCTTGGGTCAAGCCCAAGCCCAAAACCGAGCCCCCCTCTCTCCTATCTCATTCATGTGAGCCAACCCTTCTCTCCACTCACCCAATTCAACTCCTACCCATGGAACCCGACCCATTAGGGTCTAGTTAACCCAGCTGGAGCAGTGGGGCCCACTCCCACACACCCAACCAGCCCACACCCCCCAACCCGAGCCCACCTTGGTGAAATCGCCCACCTTGGTGAAATCGCCCCCCCCCCCACTCTTATCTCAACCCAAAACCGAGCCCACCCCCTCATTCCCACTTCATCCCTACCCCAGAGAGAGAGAGAGAGAGAGAGAACCAGCTGCAGCCATGGCTAACCGAGGAGGAGCTCACCGGAATTTTCATTCCATGGGAACCCGCCGCCACCCTCAACCACAACCGCCGCCAATGGTCCGTATCCCTTCCCTTCCAACTGTACTAGTATCCTAGATCCACTAGGTTAGAGGTCGAGCTCAAACGAGCTCGACACTAGGAATCAAAAAGCTTGAAATTTTGTTTAAAAATGGCGGCCTGGAGTCCTTTCGGCTCGGTTGCACCGCCGCCGTCTGCCGCTCTCCGCCGCCCAGCCGCCGGCCAGCCCAAGCCCCGACCACCGTGAGGCCGGAGAAGCACTTGGCCGGAGGTTCCGCCACCGGCGATGGCCGGGAACCGCCCCACAAAAATGCCCTGCGTCGGTTGCCCATGCATGCATGCATGGGGAAGAAAAGCAGCGGTCGTCCGATTGCCTTTGAGATTCGTGCAGGCTGGATTCATTCCTTTAGTTATTATTACTTCTGATATTAATTAAAAGTATGTTTAAAGATCAAATTTTGTAACGTTTTAACAGTCACCTTGCATGATGAAATTAAGGCTCTTACAGCCACCTGATGAACTTTTGCCCAATATAAATATTATATCCCTAGGTGTTAGCTTTCAAATGCCACAAAAATTATAGGTTTTGGTCCAGTGTTTTGTCCTGTAGGGCTGGTTTGTAGGACTGCTCCTAGGCTAGGGCAGAAATTAAAAATGATGCCCAAGCCAAACCAAGTGTCCTCATGACCTGAAATTTTGGTCATGTGTATATTTAGGGCATGTCTAGCCCTTGACAAAAACTTGGAATTTTTGGAAAACATTTTCCTATAGTTTTTAGCAAAATGTCATAAATTAAATAAAAGAAATAAATGGAGTTCTAGGTCTCCAAATGGCCCCACATTTTGGTGGCAAGTCCTCTGGGACATTGTTAGGGTCTGACAAAAATTTCAGCCCATTTGGATTTCTGCATGATGGGTTAACCCACTTGCAAATGTAGGCTAGTATTAACCTTGGTGTGCCAATAGCAAGTCTTACTATAATGTGAATTTATTCATTCTGGAGCTTTTGAAGACCATGAAAATAATTCTAGAGGGCATTTAGGTCCAATGTAATCCCTAAAAAATTTTGTGGGATTTTTGGGATAAAAAATCCCACTATTTGGATTTTTGGAAATTGTACCCTTATTGGTAAATTAAAATGAAAATTTGGAAATAGTTAGGTAAAAATCTTCAAATTTGGCCCTGTTGTATAGTTGATCATAATTGATTAGGGGTATTTTTATTTTCTCTGTTTGAAGTCTTTTGAGGTAACATAACATGAAATGACCATTTTACCCCTATCATTTTATTTAATAAATTAATACAAATATGGGTCAGAAAAATTTGGGAAAATTTCTAGAGGTATATATAGGTATGAGACCACTGAATTATTTATTTCAGAATTTTTGATTGTACCTATAAATTTTAAATCATCGTAATGGCATTTTAGTAATTATCCAATATAATGATTTGCAAGTCTATAACTTTGTTAAAGTTGATGAAACTTGGTCAGTAGCATTATTTTGATGAATTAGATTCCCTATAAATTTATTGGAATTTTTGTGATTAAAGTCTCTATACTTCATTTGAAAAGTAGTAATTTGATGGCTTATGAAAAGTAATATTTAAATACATAAAATTGGAGAGAAATTATGAATTTTGGAAAATAATGATGATTCATCATGATAATGACAAGATAATTACTTTGCATCATTAGGACTATGCAACAACATACTTCATGTGATAAACGACCTTGGGGAATGTTCGGAGAAAATAAAATAAATATAAAAATAATAGAGAAAATTATAAAAGTTACCATACACATTTTAGATGGTCATACCACCCTAGGATAAATACTTGGGTCTATTGGTCCAAAGAGTTGAAAGTTTGATTTCGGGGTGGTACAAGGTCATGGGGTGCGCATAGTAAAAGTAGATTGTACTATAGGCCGTCAGGGGATGGATTAACAACTGAGTTAGAGTATAAGATCGGAAGTATAACCCTGGGTGGCAGATGCATTCTAGAGACGAGAGTAACAGTGCAACATTAGACTTGCCTAGGAAGAGTTGACGGAAGACCGTCACTCCTTAACCCATACCTTAAGTCACTAGGTCACTCTATGTAACAGGAGAGAGAAAAAGGGATTCTGGGTAGACATCAACTAAAGTAAATATCCTTGAGAAAGGGAGCTTTGGGATTCAGCCCATCGTAGCTCCTAGTGCCCCTGAGAGCCCTTCACCGGGAATACCTTGGGCAGTCCTGGGATTAACCTTAAGACTCTAAGTATGATAATCTGTAGGCAAGAGTAGTCTAATAGGTTAAGTGAACTGGACATGTGCTCACTCGTGCAGAGTTGGAGAAAAGAGATTGGCATATATACACTCACCCGGGCAGGGTTGGAGGTTCTGTAGCACATACTCACCCGTGACGGGTTGGAGAGAGTTGGGACTGGTTAGTCCTTCGAGCTGGAGGCTCAATATACTATACTTGCATGTGCATATACTAGTGGCGGGCCATGCGGTACTGTCCAGTCGTCACACCGACGGCAGTACGGTGGACCAGGCGGGTGCGAGGGTTAGAAGGACCAGTAGGATGTTTATACTAGAGTTTGGAGGACTTTTTCTAATAACACGCACCCGACCCAACAAGACTGACAGGTAGTCAGCAAAGTGGTACGCAGAGGCTCTAGAGTGCACTTATTGGTGTACAGAGGCGTACAAGAGAGGTCTAGGCCTGGTAGTGTGTATACCCGCCTAGAAGGCGGAAGCGCCCGTTCCGCTGCTACCGTAGCCACAACGGTGGTACCTGAGAGTGATACTAGCTCTCGAAAAGTGGGAACTAAAGGTCTGTGATCACGGAGTCGTGTGTGTGTGTTGCACTGCATGTTCATATCATACCCACCATATAGTTGCATAACATTAACCTTCATAACAACTTAAGACACCTAATGTATATGTGGTATGGGACGCTTATACATTAGGACCTGCTATACGATCTCTTAGCCTATAAGCTTGAGTGGGCATGTTTATAGGTTGAGGTTATTTTCTTTCATATATATATGCTTGTGACACCTGACACCCCATTGTATAAAATGGTATGGGATATTTTATACAATGGGAGCCCTGCAGAAGACCCCTTGCTTATGCGTACCCGCATAAGTGAAGGTTACTTTTCATTATTTACTTGATTACATATTCGGCTTAGTTTCCTGTCACCTGCTCCGCCTTTGTCACCCCTTGTTTGTCCTCCACTTCGTCCTCCCGCACGGTGCCTAGGAGTTGCAGGAGGAGGTGTTGAGGATACGACTTAGTCTTTTTTGACTAATGGTCGGTGACCTTACTATTTTAGGAGCTCGAGGAGGTGGACCAGCACGACGAGGAGGCAGGACTTGAAGGGCAGATATCGGCTGCCACTACTGGAGCACATGTTCAGGTGCGATGATTTGAGATGATAGATTCCGCTGCTGTTAGTGAGAGAGAGATTTGATCATGATGTACTGGGCATAAGCCCTATTTACTTTCATTTTACTGTACTCATTATAGACTGGCATGTGTACTTCAATTTGATATATATATATGTGATGTGGTTGTGGACTTCTACTGCGTTTACTCTGTTTCTGTACTTTTATTCTCATATTGGCCGACAGGATATGATCGTACTAGCAGGAAGAATCGGCGTCTTGCGGTGTCGATTAACCCGTGCGTTAGTGTCACCGTAAGGCGGCGGTTCTGGGCATAAGATCCGGGTTAGCCTTGGAAAGGGGAGACAGGATCTTTCAAACTGGTATCAAAGCAACACACGATCATATGAGAATACAGTCCACCACACTGGAACACCCCGCGCGGGCATTAGTTTGCGGACAAACTATGCAGCGGAAGCAGTGGTGTGCCCATGTGTAAAAAGCCACATAATCAGTCCATCAAACAATGAGTTAGGCCAATTTTGACGTTATCTTTCCTTTATGCAGCCTCCACAGGATACGGTTCCTCCCCCTCCGGCTGCCATTCCGTTCATCCAGACAGAGATGGGGAAAACCCTGACGGCTATCCTAGATGCCTTCAGAGCGCAGCAAGCCCCGGCTCAGCTGCCCAACCCAGGCTCGAACTGGCTGAGTGCGTTTAAAAGTCTGTCTCCGCCATTGTATCGCGGGACAGAAGATGCTGTGAAGACAGAGGAGTGGTTGGAGACCATTCAGGAGTTACTGGCTGGAATTAGCTGCCCAGTCAGACAGGCAGTTCCTCTTGCCACCTCGGCACTAGATGCTCATGCAAAGAGGTGGTGGAAGTCGGTGCGAGACTCTATTTTCGCCGACAGGGAGCTGATGGACATATCTTGGGAGGAATTCAGTGACGTATTCTTGGAGCACTTTGTATCCTCCACAGATCGAGATACTTTGGAGGCGAGGTTTTTGAACCTCCAGCAGGGGAGCCGATCAGTGATTGAGTACCAGAGAGAGTTCTCCCACCTGGCTAGGTTTGCAGGCTTCCATGACTGGGACAACCGGAAGTATGCGAAGAGATTCTATCATGGACTCCGCGACTCTTTGAGGCAGCCCTTGTTGTTCATTGCTCACGGTACCATGGCGCAGATCATCGAGATGGCAATGAAGCTGGAGGCTGACCAGCTGATGGTGCAAGGCAGAGGGAAGAGATCGCTGGATGGGCAGTCATTTGGGGAAAGCAGCAGATCATCTCAGAGAGGCAAGACAATTGGATACAGGAGAGGTGGGGGACGTCGTCGTCCCAACTACAGGCAGGATCAGGGGCCTCCTCCACCATTGGCTCCCCCACCTATACAGACTCCCGGGCCGATGAGACAGGATGATCGAGGTCAGAGGCAGATCACCTGCTATGGTTGCGGCCAACCTGGGCACATCAGGACGCAGTGCCCGCTTCAGGTCCACCCTCTTTCTCCTCCTCCACCTCCAGTGGCCCCTCCAGTTCACCAGGGCCGAGGACGAGGACGAGGCCGAGGCCGAGGCCGAGGACATCATGGCCGAGGCCGAGACCGGGAGCAAATGTACGCGCTGGACCTCACGGAGCAGAGAAACCCAGAGGAGGTGATTACAGGTACATTAAATTTTTTGTAAGAGTTAAATTTTTTTTTTTAATTTTAAGAGTACCTTAAACCTTAAGAGTAATACTATTATTTGAACTCAAACGAACCCAGGCATAGTGATGATTAGCGGCAAGCCCGCTCATACTCTCTTCGACACGGGTGCATCACACTCCTTCGTGTCGGACACTTTTATCGAAGGACTAGAAGGAGTAGAGAGGCTTCCCGGTCTGGAAATGAGAGTGCGACTTCCAGATGGTACGGAACTTCGAACCACAAACTGCTGCAATATGGATGTCGAGATAGGAGGCAAAGCGTTCGAAGCTCCGGCAATAGTTCTGAGTCTACCGGATTTCGATCTGATCCTAGGCATGAACTGGCTTCATTGGAACTACGTGTAGATAGATTGCCCCTCGAAGAGGATCACACTCAGACACGGAGATTCCTTCGTCACCATTGAAGGTATCCGTCCTATTCCCCGCCTTTCTTTATCCTCAGTACAGGTCGTTTAGGCCTATGAACAGGGAGAAGAGGTATACCTCATTTGCTTCGAGATGGCAATGGTAGAGAGTTCTATAGCCGATGTTCTAGTGGCACGAGATTATGCTGATGTCTTTCCGGAGAAGTTACCTTGACTACCACCATCTCGGGACTTGGATTTCAGAATTCAGTTGGTGCCAGGGGTGAGACCAGTGTCCCGGGCTCCCTACAGGATGGCACCTAGAGAATTGGCAGAATTCAGGACACAGTTACAGGAACTGGTGGAATTGGGTTTTGTATGACCGAGTTCTTCGCCTTGGGGAGCACCCGTTCTATTTGTGAAGAAGAAGGACGGTTCGCTGAGACTATGTATAGATTACAGAGAACTGAACCGATTGACGGTTCGGAATACATATCCACTGCCACGGATAGATGAGCTCTTCGATCAGCTTCAAGGAGCTTGCTGGTTTTCAAAATTGGATTTGCGCTCGGGTTATTATCAGCTCCGCATCAGAGAAGAAGATATACCGAAGACGGCTTTCAGCTCACGCTACGGGCTATATGAATTCACGGTGATGCCATTTGGGCTCACGAATGCCCCCTCGGCGTTCATGACGCTCATGAACCGTGTATTCGAGCCTTATCTAGATCGGTTTGTCATAGTTTTTATTGATGATATTTTGATTTACTCACGATCCCGAGAGGAGCATGCAGAGCACCTAGCGCTGGTATTACAGAAGTTAAGAGAATTCCAGATGTATGTGAAGTTCTCTAAGTGCCAGTTCTGGCTTCAGGAAGTGGCTTTCCTAGGACACACGATCAGTGGAGCTGGATTAGAAGTGGATCTGGCTAAGATAGAGGCAGTGCGGGATTGGCCACGGCCAAAGACAGCGTCGGACATCCGTAGCTTCTTGGGCCTAGCAGGTTATTATCGCAAGTTCGTGGAGGGGTTCTCGAGGATAGCCCTCCCCCTCACGTCCTTGACGAAAAAGGATGCCGCATTTGACTGGACAGAGCAGTGTGAGTCAGCATTTCAAGAGCTCAAGGACCGGCTCACTTCATCCCCCATCCTTGCACTTCCCTCTGGGAGCGAAGGATTCCAGATATATACAGATGCCTCCTATCAGGGGATGGGTGCAGTCTTGATGCAGCATGTACATGTTATCGCTTATGCTTCGCGACAGCTGAAGAAGCATGAGCATAACTATCCAGTACATGATCTCGAGCTCGGGGCCGTAGTCTTTGCCCTCAAGACATGGAGACATTACCTCTATGGGATTCATTGTGATATATACTCCGACCATCAGAATCTCAAGTACATCGACACGCAGAAGGTTCTGAACCTGCGACAGAGGAGGTGGCTTGAGTTCCTCTGCGATTACGACTATAAGATGCACTATCACCCGGGGAAGGCGAATACTGTAGCAGATTCTTTGAGCAGGAGAGCCGGCACTTCTGGACCGGGGCCCCGGGTGATGTCTATGGAGCTGCTACGCATGATGGAGGATATGCACATTACCATGGTTTCGGAGGCCGAGCCAGTGATCTATCGAGAGTACCTGGACTCTTTGGTCAGCGATGATGATATACAGAAGCGCATTCTTACACATCAGAGATTGGATACTGATCTAGAGCCTATTTTTGGCACTTTGGAAGGAGGCAAGTATGAGGACTACACACTGGAGGACGATCCTCTTCGATTTCGTGGTCGGGTGTACATTCCAGCAGGAGGTGGGATCCGGGATGACATCCTCAGAGAGGCACACTACTCCAGATATTCAGTACATCCCGGCATCACCAAGATGTGGGCTGACTTACGACGGACCATGTACTGGCCAGGAATGAAGAGGGAGATCATATATCTTGTGACACACTGCGAGACTTGCCAGTGAGTGAAGGCCGAGTGCAAGAGCCCAGGCGGTGTATTACAGCCACTGCCAGTCCCAGAATGGAAGTTCGAGGATATTTCCATGGATTTTGTACACGCACTCCCTCGCTCCCATTCTGGGCACGATTCCGTCTGGGTCATTGTGGACAGGTTGACCAAGGTAGCACGGTTTATCTCGATCAGAAAAGATGCCCCAGTTGCTGTGTTGGTGAGGTTGTTTGTAGAGCAGTTCATCCGGTATCACGGAGTACCCAGGTCTATTGTTTCAGATAGAGACGGTCGCTTCACCTCCAGGGAATGGAGGGCAGTGCATGCTTACTTGGGGTCCAGACTTTCTTTTAGCACTGCCTTTTACCCGCAGACCGACGGTCAGACAGAGCGGACGATACGGACTATGGAGGACCTGCTCAGGTTATGTATTCTGGATACAGGGAAGCCCTGGGAGAGGCTACTGCCACTGATCGAATTCTCTTACAACAACAGCCACCAGGCCAGCATTGGGATGGCTCCTTACGAGGCACTTTATGGGAGGAAATGCCAGACTCCGTTGTCTTGGGTTCAGGATGTGGATACTCGAGCCCTCGGGTCAGATTTTGTGGAAGATACGGAGGCCCAAATTCGCTTGATCAGGGATCGGCTTTTGGAGGCTCAGAGCAGACAGGCAAAATATTATGATGCACGGCACCGGAAGGTGGAGTTCCAGGTTGGGGACAAAGTTTTTCTGAAAATTCGACCGGTACACAGTGTTTCTCGGATACGGAGACACAAGAAGCTCAGCCTCCGGTACATGGGACCCTACTTGATTTTGGAGCGGGTGGGCCCCTTGGCTTACCGGCTGCAGCTACCTCCGGAGCTGAGCAGCCTACATGATGTTTTCCATGTCTCTTCCTTGCGAAGAGCTCTTCTTCGACCTGAGCAGCATATCACTACTGCAGCTGGACCGGTAGAGCCTGACCGTTCAGTTAGATTGGAGCCGATCCGGATCGACGATTCAGCCGTCTGAGTGTTGAGGAAAAAGAAGGTTCCGCTCGTGAAGGTGTTGTGGTCCAACCATGGACAGGAGGAGCACACCTGGGAACCTAGGGATCTGATGCTGGAGCGCCATCCGGAGCTATTTTCATTAGGTACCTTTTATGTTATCTTTTAAAAGTCCCTTTAAGTTTCTACAAATAGAACCCGTAGACCTGAACTAAAATTTCGGGGATGAAATTATTCTTTTGTTTATAGGATTTGTAACATCCCAATGTTACTTCTAGACCCCTTAACTTAGATTGGGTTAGGCATGGGGTGGGCGTTAGGGTAATAAGCTAGGTTTGACCCTAGGTAGTGGGTTGTAGCCATGTGGGGCCCACCATGGGACCAAAGTCAAACTAGGTCAAACTAGCCTAAACAGGAACCCTAGCCACACCATGACCCCACCACGATGCCCTAACCCTAAATACAATCTAAGTGGACCCTAAGGTAGGCCATGGGGTCAACTAGTTGACCCATATTGAGTCAAGACAATATTTTGACCTAATTAGTGAAAACAGTGCCCTAGCCCAATTCTTTGGGTTGGGTCCACCCAAACCAACCCAAAATCACTAGGTGGGTCTAAAGTGACCCTATACCCCCTATGGAAGAGAAAAATAGGGGCATGCGATAGTAACTTTGGGAATTACCTAGGAGAGAGAAAAGATGAGGAATAGGAGAGAGAAAGTGTTAAGGAATTGGTTTGGGCCACTTGGGCTCATCCCACCAACTCATAATGGGTTGGCTGACCATATAGGTGTATTAGGAGGTGTGGGGACCCACCATGCAACCTTGGGTCAAGCCCAAGCCCAAAACCGAGCCCCCCTCTCTCCTATCTCATTCATGTGAGCCAACCCTTCTCTCCACTCACCCAATTCAACTCCTACCCATGGAACCCGACCCATTAGGGTCTAGTTAACCCAGCTGGAGCAGTGGGGCCCACTCCCACACACCCAACCAGCCCACACCCCCCAACCCGAGCCCACCTTGGTGAAATCGCCCACCTTGGTGAAATCGCCCCCCCCCCCCCACTCTTATCTCAACCCAAAACCGAGCCCACCCCCTCATTCCCACTTCATCCCTACCCCAGAGAGAGAGAGAGAGAGAACCAGTTGTAGCCATGGCTAACTGAGGGGGAGCTCGCCGGAATTTTCATTCCATGGGAACCCGCCGCCACCCTCAACCACAACCGCCGCCAATGGTCCGTATCCCTTCCCCTCCAACTGTACTAGTATCCTAGATCCACTAGGTTAGAGGTCGAGCTCAAACGAGCTCGATACTAGGAATCAAAAAGCTTGAAATTTTGTATAAAAATGGCGGCCTGGAGTCCTTTCGGCTCGGTTGCACCGCCTCCGTCCGCCGCTCTCCGCCGCCCAGCCGCCGGCCAGCCCAAGCCCTGACCACCGTGAGGCCGGAGAAGGACTTGGCCGGAGGTTCCGCCGCCGGCGATGGCCGGGAACCGCCCCGCAAAAATTCCCTGCGTCGGTTGCCCATGCATGCATGCATGGGGAATAAAAGCAGCGGTCGTCCGATTGCCTTTGAGATTCGTGCAGGCTGGATTCATTCCTTTTAGTTATTATTACTTCTGATATTAATTAAAAGTATGTTTAAAGATCAAATTTTGTAACGTTTTAACAGTCACCTTGCATGATGAAATTAAGGCTCTTACAGCCACCTGATGAACTTTTGGCCAATATAAATATTGTAGCCCTAGGTGTTAACTTTCAAATGCCACAAAAATTATAGGTTCTGGTCCAGTGTTTGTCCTGTAGTGCTGTTTTGCTAGGACTGCTCCTAGGCTAGGGCAGAAATTAAAAATGATGCCCAAGCCAAACCAAGTGTCCTCATGACCTGAAATTTTGGTCATGTGCATATTTAGGGCATGTCTAGCCCTTGACAAAAATTTGGAATTTTTGGAAAACATTTTCCTATAGTTTTTAGCAAAATGTCATAAATTAAATAAAAGAAAAAAATGGAGTTCTAGGTCTCCAAATGGCCCCAAATTTTGGTGGCAAGTCCTCTGGGACATTGTTAGGGTCTGACAAAAATTTCAGCCCATTTGGATTTCTGCATGATGGGTTAACCCACTTGCAAATGTAGGCTAGTATTAACCTTGGTGTGCCAATAGCAAGTCTTACTATAATGTGAATTTATTCATTCTGGAGCTTTTGCAGACCATGAAATTAATTCTAGAGGGCATTTAGGTCCAATGTAATCCCTCAAAAATTTTGTGGGATTTTTGGGATCAAAAATCCCACTATTTGGATTTTTGGAAATTGTACCCTTATTGGTAAATTAAAATGAAAATTTGGAAATAGTTAGGTAAAAATCTTCAAATTTGGCCCTGTTGTATAGTTGATCATAATTGATTAGGGGTATTTTTAATTTCTCTGTTTGAAATCTTTTGAGGTAACATAACATGAAATGACCATTTTACCCCTATCCTTTTATTTAATAAATTAATACAAATATGGGTCAGAAAAATTTGGGAAACTTTCTAGAGGTATATATAGGTATGAGACCACAGAATTATTTATTTCAGAATTTTTGATTGTACCTATAAATTTTAAATCATCATAATGACATTTTAGTAATTATCCAATATAATGATTTGCAAGTCTATAACTTTGTTAAAGTTGATGAAACTTGGTCAGTAGCATTATTTTGATGAATTAGATTCCCTGTAAATTTATTGGAATTTTTGTGATTAAATTCTCTATACTTCATTTGAAAAGTAGTAATTTGATGGCTTATGAAAAGTAATATTTAAATACATAAAATGGAGAGAAATTATGAATTTTGGAAAATAATGATGATTCATCATGATAATGACAAGATAATTACTTTGCATCATTAGGACTATGCAACAACATACTTCATGTGATAAACGACCTTGGGGAATGTTCGGAGAAAATAAAATAAATATAAAAATAATAGAGAAAATTATAAAAGTTACCATACACATTTTAGATGGTCATACCACCCTAGGATAAATACTTGGGTCTATTGGTCCAAAGATTTGAAAGTTTGATTTCGGGGTGGTACAAGGTCATGGGGTGCGCATAGTAAAAGTAGACTGTACTATAGGCCGCCAGGGGATGGATTAACAACTGAGTTAGAGTATAAGATCGGAAGTATAACCTTGGGTGGCAGATGCATTCTAGAGACGAGAGTAACAGTGCAACATTAGACTTGCCTAGGAAGAGTTGACGGAAGACCGTCACTCCTTAACCCATACCTTAAGTCACTAGGTCACTCAATGTAACAGGAGAGAGAAAAAGGAATTCTAGGTAGACATCAACTAAAGTAAATATCCTTGAGAAAGGGAGCTTTGGGATTCATCCCATCGTAGCTCCTAGTGCCCCTGAGAGCCATTCACCGGGAATACCTTGGGCAGTCCTGGGATTAACCTTAAGACTCTAAGTATGATAATCTGTAGGCAATAGTAGTCTAATAGGTTAAGTGAACTGGACATGTGCTCACTCGTGCAGAGTTGGAGGAAAGAGATTGGCTTATATACACTCACCCGGGCAGGGTTGGAGGTTCTGTAGCACATACTCACCCGTGACGGGTTGGAGAGAGTTGGGACTGGTTAGTCCTTCGAGCTGGAGGCTCAATATACTATACTTACATATGCATATACTAGTGACGGGCCATGCGGTACTGGCCAGTCGTCACACCGACGGCAGTACGGTGGACCAGGCGGGTGCGAGGGTTAGAAGGACCAGTAGGATGTTTATACTAGAGTCTGAAGGACTTTTCCTAATAACGCGCACCCGACCCAACAAGACTGACAGGTAGTCAGCAAAGTGGTACGCAGAGGCTCTAGAGTGCACTTGTTGGTGTACAGAGGCGTATAAGAGAGGTCTAGGCCTGGTAGTGTGTATACCCGCCTAGAAGGCGGAAGCGCCCGTTCCGCTGCTGCCATAGCCACAACGGTGGTACCTGAGAGTGATACTAGCTCTCGAAAAGTGGGAACTAAAGGTCTGTGATCACGGAGTCATGTGTGTGTGTTGCACTGCATGTTCATATCATACCCACCATATAGTTGCATAACATTAACCTTCATAACAACTTAAGACACCTAATGTATAAGTGGTATGGGACGCTTATACATTAGGACCTGCTATACGATCCCTTAGCCTATAAGATTGAGTGGGCATGTTTATAGGTTGAGGTAATTTTCTTTCATATATATATATGCTTGTGACACCTGACACCCCATTGTATAAAATGGTATGGGACATTTTATACAATGGGAGCCCTGCAGAAGACCCCTTGCTTATGCGTACCCGTATAAGTGAAGGTTACTTTTCATTATTTACTTGATTACATATTCTGCTTAGTTTCCTGTCACCTGCTCCGCCTTTGTCACCCCTTGTTTGTCCTCCACTTCGTCCTCCCGCACGGTGCCTAGGAGTTGCAGGAGGATGTGTTGAGGATACGACTTAGTCTTTTTGACTAATGGTCGGTGACCTTACTATTTTTGGAGCTCGAGGAGGTGGACCAGCACGACGAGGAGGCAGGACTTGAAGGGCAGATACCGGCTACCACTACTGGAACACATGTTCAGGTGCGATGATTTGAGATGATAGATTCCGCTACTGTTAGTGAGAGAGAGATTTGATCATGATGTACTGGGCATAAGCCCTATTTACTTTCATTTTACTGTACTCATTATGGACTGGCATGTGTACTTCAATTTGATATATATATATGTGATGTGGCTGTGGACTTCTACTGCGTTTACTCTGTTTCTGTACTTTTATTCTCATATTGGCCGACAGGATATGATCGTACTAGCCGGCAGAATTGGCGTCTTGCGGTGTCGACTAACCCGTGCGTTAGTGTCACCCTAAGGAGGCGGTTCTGGGCATAAGATCCGGGTTAACATTGGAAAGGGGAGACAGGATCTTACAGTCCAATTCTTCCTTTCAACTACCCCTTTTTGTTGAGGAGTTCTTGGATTTGAGAAACCATGTCTGATACCTTCCTTCTAACAGAACTCTAGCATAAGAAGAGATTCAAACTCAGTACCATGATCACTTCTGATCAATGCAACTTGAGTAGAATACTCAATCTGTTTGTTCTTAAGAAAATCTGTGAGAACCTTAAAAGTATCTGACTTAGTTCTCAAAAAGAAACCCATGTGAATCTGGAGAAATCATCTACAATAACTAATGTATAAGACTTTCCTCCTAGACTTTGTACTGCAATATGGCCAAGAAGGTCCATATGGAGCAAGTACAAGATTTTAGGTGAATCACTCTTATAAATGGATTTAAAACTAGATTTAGTTTGCTTTCCTAGCTGACAAGCCCTACAGAGGCCTTCTTTCTTATAGGGACCAGAAGATAAACCTCAAACAAGATTGTCTTTAGATAACCTAGCTATATTTTTATGGATTACATGTCCTAGTCTTTTGTGTCATAAGCTAGTTCGAATGCTAACCGAATTGAATAAGCAAATTTCAGATTTAGCTGATTCAAAATTTACTAAGTAGATGTTGCCTTGTCAAATTCCTATTAAAACAGTTGTGTTGTTTACAGAAATAAGACACAAAGAGTTAATGAAGCTTACATGATAACCTGTATCATATAATTGGCTTACTGATATCCGGTTATGCTTAAGACCATTTACATAGGCCACTTTCTTGAATGTAATAGCTCCAGAGTTGTAGTCTCCATAGCCTTCTGTCAGTCAAAATCCTGAGTCCCCAAAGATTACTTTAGGTCCAATCTTGGCTTTATAGTTGATAAGGAATTCCTTGCAACCTGTCATATGTTTAGAGCAACCACTGTCCAAGTACCACTTGTTTTGAGTGACAAGGTTCTCTTCTACCTGCAAAAGGATTAGCAGTTTATGACCCAGGTTACCTTGGGTCCTTATTGTTTAACATAACTGAAAGTTGAAATAAATGAACATTCAGATTGATCCTTATAACCTAAGGGATGATACCTTCAAGGAGGTATGACCCACTAACTAAAGTGATTAAAGGGTTTATCAATTTTTAGGTTACTCTGGTTATAAACTGAGTTTGACAAATTTGAGTATGTTCGTCGATCTGAGCTCGACGATCTGGGTTGAGTTCTTCGATCTCTGCTCGAAGAATGGAGGTATCCATTCTCAGAGCCCCAAAAACGTCGATCTCTGGTCGACGAACCATACTGATTTTGTCTATCCCAATTCGAAGAATAGTTTACATTATTATTTGCATTCAGGGTTTGTCGTTCTGAGGTCGACGAACCAAACCCATTTCGTCGTTCTGCGTTCGACGAAATATGCTGAACATAGTTATGCTGTTTGTTTTCCCTTTTCTGATTGGTTTTATTAAGTTCTAACCGTTTAAGAACTTTGTTAACCTTCTCTACCTGTTCAGTATTTTTCTTAACATTTTCAGAGATGAAGTTAATAGGTTTTGACTATTGATTTTTCTGAATTAGGATTGGTTCACTAGATGAGGCTCCTAATCCTAGTTTGTTATTGTTAGATCTTGTATTAACTATGCTAGTTATAACTAACAGTTATAAGCTTCTACAATTCAGGGATTCTTCTAGTTCCTTAGACTTAATTAATTTAGATTTTAGAAAAACTATTTGTTGATTAGCTAAGCTTAATTCTTTAGTTAATTTTTCACTTTCAACAATGATTTTATCTTGTTCTAAAAGTTTTCCCTGAGAAGTTTGATTTCCTTCTCAGATCCTATTAGGTCTAAACACAATAGTTTAAATTCAGATTGAAATTCTTTAGATTGAAAGTCATATGAAGCAATTACCTGATCCTCTTCAGAGAGGAATTCTTCACCATCCGATTCTTCTGAATCTGATCTGCTGCTTCCTGCATCTATTGTCATAAGGCAAACTTCCCTTATCTTCTTTTCTTCTTCATCATCTTCACTGGAACTACAGGAGTATGTTTCATCTTCAGTATCACTCCAAGTTTCAGCTACAAAGCCCTTCTTCTTCTTTTTTTACTTGCTGGAGGAGGCCTTGTTGTGCTGATGTCTTCTTGAGTCCTTTTCTTGCCTTATGTCTTTCTTTTTGACTTCTGGGCATTCTGAGATGAAGTGTCCAGGTTTCCTGCACCCAAAACAGACAACCTCTTTAGAAAGGGTCTTGTCATACCTGGGTTTATCTTCATTCCTTGAAGGCTTCCTCATGAAGTCATTCCTTGCCATTTTATAGAATCTCTTAGCAAAGAGACTCATGAGTTCTTCATTAACTGGCAAGCTAGGAGATTCTTCTGCAGCTTTGAATGCTAAGCTCTGTTCCTTCCTGGTGGGTGTTGGAGCCTTTGGTTCAACTGCATCGTCTCTTAAATTGATCTATTGCTCATAGGATTTGAGCTTTCCAAGCAGAGATTCTGTTGAGATTTCAGCCATGCTTCTGGCTTCTCTGATGGGCCAGATTCTAAAGTCCCATGTGCTAGGGAAGTACATGAGGATCTTTTCATTGACCTCAGCCAGAGTAATTTCTTTGTCCAGTGTTCTGAGCTCACTGATGATGGAGCTCAGCTTATTGTACCTTACTTCCACAGATTCTGCTTCATCTTTTCTGAAATTCTTATATTGTTATATGAGGTTGGATCTTCTATCCTTCCTCTCATCAGCAGATCCTACTACCATTTGGTTAAGGGAATCCCAAATGGCTTTGGAAGATGTGCATTCAGCAACTTTTTCAAATATATCATCTAACACAGTTTGGGCCAGTATGTTTATAGCTCTAGCATCAGCAATCTTTGCTTTCTTATGTGCATCAGTTTGATCTAAGGGAGGAATTGCACGGAGATTTACTGGGGGTTGAAGTAGAGGCCACTAGAGCTGGTGGTCCTGTCAAGATGGAATTAAAAATTTCCTCATTAATAGAGTTCATATAAAGTTTTATTCTTGCCTTCTAGATTCACAACTTTTGCAGGTTGCAAACTAGAGGTCTGGTGCTGGCATAATCCTTGTTTTGTGCCATGATATCAGAAAATAAAATTTAAACTGAGAAACTAGTAAGACTTATTCAGAGTTTATCCTAAGAAACATGATTAATCCAGGTGTGAGCCTGTATGATGTGATTAACAACCCTCTGATACCAATTGAAAGATAGGGTAAGATCTGAACAACTCTAGAGGGGGGGGGGGTTGAATAATGTTTTTAAAGTCTTTTTGATTTTTTCGGAAATAACAAGTGTTTAATCAAATATGTTACTATGATATAAGTGTATAAGTGTACAAGTGCAGGAAGTGAATTAGAGAAAAAGGTAACTAAGCTACACAGCAAAATATATCACAGTACAGACAATTATATCACAACACAAGCACACAGGATAATCACAGCCACACAGACAACACAATAATTTTATAATGGTTCCACAAACTTGGGTACATCCACTCTTCTACCACCCTAGGTAGGAATCCACTACAGGTTTTGATCAGGTGACTGCCACCAATGCACTTTTGATCAGGTGCTCAAAAACCAACCCAAGTCTTTTGGAAGGAGACTTGTAACCAAAATAATTTTAATGGGAATTAAAACCATGTACAGAGGTGGATAAGAGAGGTTGATTGAAGTCTTCTTTTCTCAAATCAAAATGAGAAGACTTTGTGGATTCTGTGATGTTGTCAAAGCTCCCCCTGAGATCTTGAATGGTTCAGGAGAGGAATCTTTGCAAAGGGTAAGTAGGCCTTTTGCTGTAAGGTCTACTTTCTGAGATCCTTTGACTGATTTGAATATTTTTGTCACATGAGATCCCAGAAAACAAAGAAGGAGAAGAAAGACTCTTGATAATGATTATTGTTCTTTCTTCTTCTTTTGATAGCAGTTAATTTTTCTTCAGAGAGTTGTATGCACTGCACTTGTGGTTTTTCAAAAAGTTCTGTATTCTGAAAGGTTTCTGTGTGTATTGCTTCTTTTTGGCTGAGAGATTATATGCTCTATAACTGCCTCAAGGTCGAGTTCAAAAACCAGGAATTACTGCTTAGCCGATATCTCGGAAAATGAAAACGGCAAGTATGCTGTCATATATTCTATTCTATGTCTGTCCCGAGATATACACAATTAATTCCATGGAGGAAATTTTCAATCAATGCTGCCAGTAACGGCTCGATTCAAAGGATATAAGAGCATTGATTATCCAAGGAATTAATAGCCTATAATAGATATAAAATAAGGAGACAGAAAAAGAAAGAATAAATAATAATATATCTAACAATTTCCGTTGACCTGAGAATAGCTGTTCGTCGAGTTGAGATCCAAGATCGTCAAATTCTGAATGCTTCTAGATAACTTTCTTCTTCTATGCATCAAGTTCGTCGAGCTGAAGTTTGAGATCATCGAGGTTAGTCTGCAGTCTGGACTTAGAATATTTTCTGATGTTGAGTGTTGAAGTATTGATCATGCGTTTAAGAGCGTTGAGTGATCTTTGGCTCTGAGAGTTGAAGTGATAGTCGACCTGAGTACAGAGTTCATCTAACTGATGTTCTTAGTTCGTTGACTTAAGTTTGACTAGAGGAGTTATCACTTTGTCCAGAGTTCGTCAAGATGAGATCTAAGTTCGTCGAGCTCAACTCAGAGAATTGTCTCTGAGTTAGTCGAGCTGAGCACGACAGTCGTCGATCGGAGATCAATGAACGTAGATCTCCTTTTTCCAAAACTTGAATTCTAAAAGTCATAGGTCTTTGGTAGTGTTGGAGGCTGGTCTTTTGTACTGTTGATTCTAAGGACTTGACCTAGACACTAAGACATAGTCATGACCCTAATCTATACATGTTGGGTCATATCCTAATTTAGTGAACCTAGCCCAAATCCAACTAGGGATCCAACATAAAGCTTTAGCAGATTTAGGAGCTAGTATAAATTGAATGCCTTATAAACTATATCTAAAACTAGGTCTAGGAGAACTTAACCCGACTAGAATGAGTATTCAACTAGCAGATCGGTCGGTTAAGTATCCTAGAGGCATAGTTGAGGATGTGTTGGTTAAGGTAAATAAGTGTATATTTCCTGCTGATTTTGTTATTCTAGATATGGATGAAAATATTGAAGTGCCACTCATACTAGGTCATCCATTCCTAACCACTTCTAGAGCTCTTATTGATGTTTTTGATGATAAATTATTTTTGCGAGTAGGGGAAGATGAAGTCACTTTTCAAATAGGCAATACTATGAAACAGTCCTTAGATAATGATGATTATTGCTATTTTCTCATGGTGTTGATAATTTTTTGACATATATGAATTCTAATTTTTGTTACCGAGATCCTTTAGAAATTTGTATATCTAACTTTTATCTAGAAGATGAAAAGAATGAAGACATTGTTGAGCATTTATTTTTTCTAGATAATTCCATTTTGATGAATAGAACGGTTGAATATAGTTTGATTTTCGAAGGAGATCATGAAGTTCATAAGAATAGTACTAAGGATCCATCAGTAGTAGAGCTTAAAAAATTACCAGATCATCTTGAGTATGCATTCTTAGGAACTAATTCTTCGTACCTAGTTATTATTTCTTCTAATCTTTCTAATACTGAAAAGGCTAAATTATTCAATGTATTGAAGAAATGTAAAGGTGTAATAGCATGGCAAATATCTGATATAAAAGGTATTAATCCTAGTTTTTGCACTCATAAAGTCCTTATGGAAGAAAACTATAAACCATCTATTCAACCGCAACGTAGGCTGAACCCAAATATGAAAGAGGTAGTCAAGACTGAAATTATTAAGTTGTTAGATGCTGGTATGATATACCCTATTTCAGATAGTTCATGGGTAAGTCCTGTGCAGGTCGTTCCTAAGATGGGTGGTCTTACAGTAGTAGCAAATGATAGGAATGAATTAATTCCAATGCGAACCGTAATGGGTTGGCGTGTCTATATTGACTATAGGAAGTTAAACGATGCCACTAGGAAAGACCATTTCCCTCTACCTTTTATTAACAAAATATTACAACGATTATCATGACATTCTTATTATTGTTTTCTAGATGGACTTTATGGTTATTTCCAAATTCCTATATCCGCAGAAGACCAAGAGAAAACATCTTTCACTTGCCTATTCGGTACATTTTCCTATTGGCATATGCCATTCGGTCTATGTAATGCCCTCGCCACTTTCCAGAGATGCATGTTAGCCATCTTCAACGAGTATGTTGAAGATATCATGGAAGTGTTTATGGATGATTTCTCTGTGTTTGGAGATTCATTTTATTTGTGTTTGAATAATTTAGAGAAAGTTCTTAGGAGGTGTGAGGAAACAAACCTAGTGCTTAGTTGGGAGAAGTGTCATTTTATGGTACAAGAAGGGTTAGTATTAGGCCATAAAATCTCTAGCCAAGGAATTCTAGTCGATAGAGCCAAAATAGAAACCATAGAAAAGTTACCACCACCAACCTCCGTTAAGACTGTGAGAAGTTTCTCAGGACACGCCGGATTTTAACGCCGGTTCATTAAAGATTTCTCTAAAATTGCTAAACCACTTACTAGACTTCTAGAATAAGACACACCTTTTATTTTAATTCAAGAGTGTATGCATGCCTTTGAGTTCTTAAAATAAAGATTAATTAATTCTCCTATTATGATCACACCTGATTTTACTTAGCCGTTCGAGATCATGTATGATGCTAGCAGTTTTGCGGTAGGAGCTGTTTTAGGACAACGTCAAAACAAACACTTTCATCCAATATTTTATGCTAGCAAAACACTTAATAATGCATAGGAGAATTATACCACTACTGAAAAAGAACTCCTAGCAGTGGTTTTTGCCTTTGATAAATTTAGATCTTATTTAACATTGTCTATCACATTTAGAAAATCCACTACGAGCAATGTTAGATGAATCTAAGATTTTTGATACATTCCCTGAGGAGTCGTTATTTGCCTAATCTACAAATATCAATTCTGATTATTCATGGTTTGCCGATTATGCAAACTATCTCGTGGCTAAGGTCCTTCCAAAGGATTTTTCATATCAGTAGAGAAAGAAATTTTTCTCTGACTTGAAATATTACTTCTGGGAGGACCCGTTTCTTTTTCAGCTATATGCAGATTTCATTATTCGAAGGTGTGTATCAACAGAGGAGGGTTGGAGAAAACTTAGCGGCAGACCATCTATCACATTTATAAAATCCACTACGAGCAATGTAAGATGAATCTGAGATTTTTGATACATTCCCTAAGGAGTCGTTATTTGCCTTATCTACAAATATCAATCCTGATTATCCATGGTTTGCCAATTATGCAAATATCTCGTGGCTAAGGTCCTTCCAAAGGATTTTTATATCAGCAGAAAAAGAAATTTTTCTCTGACTTTAAATATTACTTTTGGGAGGACCCGTTTCTTTTTCGGATATATGCAAATTCCGTTATTCAGAGGTGTGTATCAGCAGAGGAGGGTTGGAGAATCCTAGAGCAGTGCCATTCAGGCCCTACTGGTGGTCATTATGGATCAAATCGTTCTGCCAAAAAGGTTCTTGAATCTGGTTTTTATTGGCCCCTTGTATTCAGTGATGCCCAAAAGTATGTGCTTTCATGTGATTCTTGTCAAAAATCAGGTAATATTTCTAAATTACATGAAATGTGACAAAATTTTATTCTTGAATGTGAATTATTTGATGTGTGGGGAATTGATTTTATAGGACCATTTCCAGTTTTGTATGGGAATAAATATATTTCGGTAGCCGTAGATTATGTATCAAAGTGGGTTGAAGCGCAAGCTTTGCCCACTAATGATAGTAGAGTAGTAATTCAATTTTTGAAATCTCTATTGGCACGATTTGGCACACCACGTGCACTTATTAGCGATAGGGGTTCACATTTTTGTAATCTACAGTTAGACAAAGTATTGGAGAAATATGGAGTCACACATTGGATAGCTGCACTGTACCATCCACAAACAAGTGGTCAAGTTGAAGAATCAAATAGAGAACTTAAGAGAATCATAGAAAAATCTATAAAAGGGAATAGGAAGCAATGGTCTAGTAAACTAAATGATTGTTTGTGGGATTATAGGACCTCCTTCAAAACACCTATAGGGACCACCCCCTTTAGATTAGTCTATGGTAAATCTTGTCACTTACCTATAGAATTAGAACATAATTCGTATTGGGCAATACAGTCTTTAAATTTTGATACTAATTCAATAGGGAAGAAACGAAATCTTCAACTTAACGAATTAGATGAGTGGAGAACTATGGCCTATGAGAACTCCCGGATTTATAAGGAGAAGACTAAACTATTTCATGACCGTCACCTTCGTAAACCTAAGACATTCCAAAAGAGTGACCAAGTCCTCCTTTTTAATTCCAGACTACGGTTATTCCCAGGGAAGTTAAGGTCTAAGTGGTCAAGACACTTCCAAGTTAAAGAAGTCTTTCCCTACGGCACCGTCGAGCTAACTCACCCTGAGAAGGGAGATTTTAAATTCAACGGGCACCGGTTAAAACTTTACTATGGTGCGCTTCCTCAAGACTTTACTCGTCAAGAAACTTCCCTTCATCTAGACTAGGAATTTAAATGTGTCGTATGATTTTTCTATAGTTTATAAATTTTTTTTAGTAAAAATTTTAGTTAAATTTTAACACAAAAATTCATAATAAAAATCACTTAGGAGGAATCTAAACTTTAGAGGGGTACATGGCCAAACACACGCCCGTGTGCCTAGCCGTGTCCATAATACACCCTTGGACACAACCGTGTTCTATAAAAAAAATGAGCAAGATTCATTTTTTTTCGAGAAGGACACGGCTGCGTACCCAGCCGTGTGCACAGCCGTGTTTGTCACACATCCACTCACCCGACTTTGTCCCATATAAAACCTGGGAAAGGCATCATTTTATCCCGAGCATAACACGAGTCAACACACACCCGTATGTGTTGCCGTGTTCTCAAGCGCCCATTTACCCATTAGCAAATAGAGAAGGACACGGGTACACACACACCCGTGTTTGTGCCCATGTGCATATTCTGATTTTGACCGAGTTTATATAGAGCAGGACACAGGTTTACACCCAGGCGTGTACTGTGTCGTGTCGCATTTGACGAAACCATCCCGAGGAGGGCACGGCTTGACACCCAGCCGTGTTGGTGGCCGTCTGGACTATTGTGCTATGAAAATGTGTCGGGACACAGGTCTCGGACTTTAGTATGTTACAATACAATGAATTTGATAGTTTTGTTATTTCATGATTACATAAAATTGAATTAGTAAGTAATCATGTTCATGTGAATGCTCTTAGACTTTCAGTCTATTATCATCTTTAAACCTCCAATGTTACTTTATCCAATTAGTCATACTTAGGTTTATTTAGATTAAAAATCAATTTTAATTATATGTATGATAATAGAGTATGGGTGAGTACGAGTATTTGAAAAAGCCCTATGGAATACGATATGAGATATAGATTTCTCTTATACTATGATTGATAGGTGCACTTGCCTGAAAGATAATTAAATCTAGCTTATGCCCATCTACATAGTTTATTCTAAAGTGTATAATGAATCCGCATCAAGTTAAACATACTCAATAAAAATATCATCAAGTTTTTGGCGCCGTTGCCTGAGTGCGTGTACACTTGCACCCACTTAGAATGATCCCTACTATGAATCTCCTAAAAGAAAAACATAGTGATATGTTGCCTGAGTGCGTGTATATTATCACCCACTCGAAATGATCCCTACTATAGACACTTAGTTAAAATAAAAATAAAAATATAGAGTTTCCATTAAAAAACATGGGAAGTATAATAAGTGCAAAGTCTGGGGGTGCTCTTATAATATTGATGTATGTTAAGGTATTTACCATGCAAAGGGCTCAATTGTGATCTAGGTGTGATAAAAACCATCAAATTTATTTGATTACCCCACCTATAATCGACTATCCTAAGCAAAAAAGGTTACACCACAATACAAGTCCTAAGGATCCAACCTCAGTAATTCTAATTAGTGTCGTGGAGAGGGTGTGAAAAGGTAAGCTCATGACTATCAATATTGGTACCTATAAGTTTTGAAATACTAATGCATATCTTATTGAAATTGTTATTTTCTCCTCACGATTGTTATGGATGACTATACTTCTATTTCTAAGAAAGAGTGAAAGATAGTTAAAAGATATATTGGAGGAATTTTAAGATAAAGATATATTTAGAAAAGTCTGCTACACTATTTTCTATACGATTACATCATCAAAGTTCTCTTTAAATTCATAGCAACCAGTATGCGGAAGCAAAATTTTTTATTGGTAACCCAAGTGTTTGAATTAGTTTTCTTAGGGACAAGCAAACACTCAAGTCTGGGTGTATTTGATGAGTGCAATTATGATAGGGTTTTTACTATCATAATTGTGATCATGTCAACTATTTTCCACCTCCATAGGTTGTAATTTCGCAAGAATAGTTAAGAATTCATATTATCATGAATAGTAGAGCACAGTTAGGAGTTCCTATTATTTCATGTATTGAGCTATGTATTTATAACTTCATTTTCTTAATGCAGGTATTGCGAACCAGTGGAACTAAAAGTCTTGGAGCAAATAGAGGAGTTCAAGGATCCAACATGGCTGATGATAGGACAAGAATTGGGCGCACACGGGTAGGAACACGCCCGTGTGCCTACCCGTGTCCTATTAAGGATGGATCCGAATAATTAGAAGACAAGTCAGATCACCACACAGGTGGGAACACGCCCGTGTGCCCACCTGTGTCCTTTTTGGGACAAATTGAAGAGCTGCTTCCAACCAACCCGTATTTGAAGAACATGAAGAACAACACGGCCATGTCATCCAATATGGCCATGTCACCACCCATGTCATATGACGCAGCCCACGTCTAGGCACACCGATTCGTGTGGAACCGCCCTAGAACTGTCAACATGGCCTGTGACACGGCCGTGCTGGAACCCGTGTCCAACCCTGTTTGCAAGGAGACTATATAAACCTATGTTAAAATTTTATTCTGGAATTTTGGATCATTTTATTTGGAGCACTTCTGGAGGACGAAAGTGGAGTACCCAAGAGAAGGAGGAATTGATGGAGATTTTTATATGCATTTAATCTTTCATGTATCTCTCTTAATCTTTCCTTTCTCTTAGTGATCTAACTTTAATTATCTTATATTTCACTTGAATATTTTATTTGAATAATTTTGTAATCATGTATCTTCTTATTTTCATCAAAATCGTGGTATATTTTTCGTATATAGGCTTGCAAACATTGAGAATTATCCTAGTTATGAATTTTGGTTTTGTTTTACATGAATTCCAAACTTCTAGATTTAGAAATTGGATGCTTGGGATGATGGTTAAATGTTAATAGTTGGGTATTATTCCTCTTTGTATTTCAAACTTCATGATTGACAGATATGATGTTTGGATAATTATAATACGGATAAATGGGTTTATGGTATTTTAGAGATATGATTTCATGAATTTATGTTTGAGATAGGGTAATGTATTTAATTCAAATTTGAGTGTTGTAAATTGTTCAAGAGAAATTTTACTCAACTTAGGTTTAGATTTTGAATTGCTCGAGAGAGAATTTGATAAATGTATAACCCCTTACAATACAATGAATTTGATAGTTTTGTTATTTCATGATTACATAAAATTGAATTAATAAGTAATCATGTTCTTGTGAATGCTCTTAGACTTTCAGTCTTTTATCATCTTTAATCCTCCAATTTTACTTTATCCAATTAGTCATGCTTAGATTTATTTAGATTAAAAATCAATTTTAATTATAGGTATGATAATAGAGTAAGGGTGAGTACGAGTATTTGAAAAAGCCTTGTGGAATACGATATGAGATGTAGATTTCTCCTATACAATGATTGATAGGTGCACTTGCCTGAAAGATAATTCAATCTAGCTTATGCCCATCTACATAGTTTATTCTAAAGTGTAGAATGAATCCGCATTAAGTTAAATATACTCAGTAAAAATATCATTAGTTATTTGTTGTCAATGGGTTGTGCCTGTGAAGGGGAGTAGCAGGAAGTTCTGAAATGAGGAATTCCAGGAAATACCCTTATACTGCTTGTGCTGTGGCTACAGTGTAGCCAATCCATTATGGACAGTATAGCCAGTACATGGTGGACAGCATGTCTATTGTGAAGCCAATCCTTGGTGGACATTATGGCTAGTTTAAGCTGCGAGCTCTGAAAAAGGCTTCTTGTCGAACAGGAAAGGTGAAACCGACCCACTCCTTTAGATATAGCCTCAGGTATGCTGTACTCAGTGATGGCAAGATGACTTGAGCAATGGGGGGTGGTTGATTTATACCTGCGTTATATCGACTATACAGGAGAGCATCAAGGCATTGAGCTTTTGTTAGTGGCATAATGAGAGTCTTAGGCCTGCGCGCCATTAAGACTAAATGCTCAATAACGTGTAAACAGTGGTGTTGACCCTAGTTCGCCGGTGCACCGAGAATGTGCCCTGAGTGCACGAATCGTCGGTCTGTGTGGCTGGCGATTGTGATGGATTGATTTTCCGTGAGAGCACAAGATGTCATATATCTGTCTATGCATTGCTTTGCCTGCAAGGAAGGAATTCCACTGCCCCGGGAAAGGGGTAGGATTATTATAAATTGGTCAGCTGAATGCTGGCCGTTGCCTTATTTGCAACCTTCTGGTGGGTTGTCCCTATGCAGGTGCTGGAGAGCCGAACGAAAGTAAGGGCTGAACTCCTTTTTGTTGATATTGCTGCCACTGCTAGCCCTTGAAGGCTAAGCTTTCTATTGTGTTTTGTTCATGTGTGGTCGGCCTTTGCGTCGATGTATGTAATACACTGTGAAAGGAGGAACTGTAAGGCCTTAAGGCTAACATGTGTTGTATTTGCTATATACTCTTTCAAGAGTTGATATATAAATGTAGTTTATATATGTATTGGAAATTCCTGGTATGAGTTCATCTTTATTGTTAAATCTTATGCTAGCATACTCTGAGTTAGGATGCGATTGTGTTGTGGTATTAACCTGTGACCTCTCTGTCTATTTCTGGCATAAAGTGTGGGGCCCTGGTCAGACCTTCTATTATATGTTATTTAACGGGTGGAGTCGTTACATCCTCCTCCTCCTATAGCTGGATTAGCAGGAAGTGTTTCTCATGCTCCAAAGTCTACATCTACTCAACATTCCAAATCTTCTTATAGCAGACAACATTAGAGTTCCAGCAGCAGTAGACATCAATAGTACCAGAAGTAAAGCAGATAATAGAGATCCTCTGAATAAAATAAAAAAGACAAATCTAGTCCTAAAAGGCATATATCTCTAGTGTGTGATCCAGAGATGGATCCTAGTTCTAGGATGGCCAGGTACAAAGAGCTTATAAGACTATCTCAAATAAGAAAAGCTAAAGAAGAAGGACAAGATATTTCCTATACTACTATGTCTTCTTACATAAAGAAAGAGTTGGAAAAAAATATCAGGTACATAATATCTTTATTTTTGATACATATATGTCATTACATTCTGAAGTAGTTGTACCAAGAGCTACTTCTGTGACATTTCTTAGAGCTGAAGACATAAAGATGACAAAACAACAAGCTATTGATCCAAACAAGGAAATTATCTTCACCAAACCTTGTGCTGGAACTTCACGAGATACTTCAAAGAAATTTTGATAGTTCTTCATTTTTTTGATCTTAACTGTTATTTGTTGTAAATTTGTCACAAGGCACTTCTGTTTATATCTGCTGAAACTTTATAATTCTTCCAGATATTATTTTATGCTTTGTGATTTTTCTTTTATTGTTATTTATAGTGACCTCACCCAAATAGGGGGAGATTTTTGGAACCCCACCTTCTTTAGGGTTGATTTGGGCTAGGTTCAATATTAGGTTTTTTGACCCATCATGTATAGCCTTGGGTCATTTGTTTTTCTAAGGTTAAGGTTCATCTTATTAGGTTAGCCTTTTGAACCTACCTTCAGAAGACTTCAGAGACTCAAGAATTTAGAGACAAGCAGTATTAAAGACTTCAGAATTTCTGCTCGATGATAGCTTAACTCAGCTGGACGATCGTCGATCTCCGATCGACGAACTCAGAGTTCCTTCTCTGAGTTGAGCTCGACGAAAGTCCAACTGAGGTCGACGATCTCTGATCTCATATCAGAAGTTCATCTCGACAAAAGTCTTTCTCTGGTCGACAAACTTGGAGTTTAGATTTGTGATCCTTTTTAAGTTCATGATTGTTGAGCTCAGCTTGACGAAGGAGATTTCTCAGCTCGACGAACTTGGAGTACAGGTCGACGAAATTCTTCCCGAGGTCGACTATTTTCTGTCAGGTTATGTTCAATGTTTTTCCTCTTCAGTTTCTCAATTCGCTTGTCAAATTTATTTGATTATATTTAAGCAGTAATACTCTGATAATTAATACTTATATTCTCAAGAATATAGTCGTTCCATGGCATCATTAATTATGGTATTTAACAGAGTTATTACTTGGCTTATTTCAAGAGACTATTAGAGAATTCATTTAAGATAATTCTAGTCATTCAGTCTCCCAGATTTTCTGCAGTCAATCAAGTATAGGATTTAAAATTCAAAGGTCGATTTTCTACAAGGAGTATAAAAGGCAATTTTTCCGAAGATTGCATATACAGGAAAAAATAGAATACATAGAAGCTTAAGAATTGTGAATACAAGAAAACTGAAAGAAGAACAACTCTCATATACAATATCAGTCTTCTGCAATTTTACTTCAGGACTCTCAAGAGACAAACAATCTTCATCAGTCTAAAAGTTTCCTGAAGATCTACTTCAATCTGAAGCCCTACACCCTGAGCAAAGCTCTCATTCTCCTTAACTCTTCAACATCTCAGTGGGAGCTTTGACAATAGCAATAATCCACTAGTCTTCTCAAAACTTTGAGAAAGAGAAGACAACATCTATTTTCTTTTTTACTCTCCTATATAAAGGGTTTTTAACTCCCTCCAAAAGTTATCTTTTGGTTGTCAAGTCTCCTGATCACAAGACTTGGTTTGGTTTTTTGGCACCTGATAAAAAGCTCAAAGGGTTGCTAGATCTCCCTTGAAATAGATCTTGTGGTGACAGGGCATCTGAGGAAAAACCTCTGGTGGCAGGGCACCTGATCAAAAACCTATAGTGGATTCCTACCAGGGTGGTAAAAGAGTGGATGTACCCAAGTTTAAGGCAACCACTATAAAATTTTTGTGTCATCTGGATTGCTCTATTCTTTTTATTCTGTGTGCTGCGATTGTCTTTGTTTTTATTTCTCTCTATACATATAGATATCACTTATTTTAATTCCGCTATAAAAACTAATCAAAGTTTTTAAAATAATCTATTCACCCCCCCTCTTGAGTTAAGACAGATCTATCCCTCACTTTCACACAGTCCTAGTCAAACCAAACGATAAGTAGGATGACGCAGATAAGCTTATATGTACGAATAATGCCAAGGCCATGAACTCGTTATTCTGTGCCTTGGACAAAACTAAATTCAATTGAATATGTAACTGCGAGACTACTTATGATGTATTGCACCTTCTTGAGCTCACTCACGAAGGTACTTCGCAGGTGAAGGAGTCAAAGCTATTCCAACTCGAATCTAAATATGAACAGTTCCGGATGGAGATTGACGAGGATGTGGATATCATGTACACGTGATTTACTAAGATCGTCAATGCCTCAAGATCTCTCAGAAAGAACTTTCCAAATGGTGACCTAGTGAGGAAGATCATGCGATCTTTGCCTCCTCGCTTCAACCCAAAGATGACAGCTATTGCTAAGTCGCTTTAGATCAGCACCATGGAGGTAGAGAGCCTCATCGGTAATCTGAAGACAAATGAACTTAAATTGAAGATTCAAGCAGAGGAATATCCCAGGAAAGTAAAGAAGAGGGGACTGGTGCTGAAGGCCGCAAAGGAGAGAAAAGCTGCTGAAGATTCTTAGGAAGTTGAGGAGGAGAGCCTCAACGTTCGGGAGTTCAAAAAATTCATGAAGAATCTCAAGAAGCAGGGACAATTCAAGAAATTCCAAAAGAGAGGAGTTGGAGAAGGAAGAAGGTGGAGCAAGCCATCAAAAGAGATGAAAAACGATGATGAGAAGTCTCAGCTGGAGTGTTATCACTTCTACGAGCCTGGGCACCTAAAGAGAGAGTGCCCAAGACTTCAATAGGAAAAATAAAAGCAAAGCCAACATAAAGGGAAGAAGAAGGTGCTGAAGGCGCACACTTGGGATGAGGATGGATCATACGAGTCAAGCACCACAGACTCTGGCAGAGAAGACGAGGCGAATCTATTCCTCATGTGGAAGAATCAAGAAGAATATGACGATGAGTCCATTGTACAGAGCGATACTGAGGTGAACCCACCCACTTATACTGAACTTTTAGAAATTTACGAACACTTAGTAGATAAATTAGAAAGTGTTTTTTCTTAGAAAAAGTCCCTGAGAGCCGAGAATAAGAAAATAAAAAAGGACTTAGAAAAATTAAAAAATTAAATCAACTGAAGTGGCAAAGAAAAGATTGAGTGTCTAGATCATAAATGCCTCAAGATCTCTCGAAAAGAACTTTCTAAATGGTGACCTAGTGAGGAAGATCCTGCGATCTTTGCCACCTCTCTTCAACCCAAAGGTGACAGCTGAAGACACACGAACTTGAATTGAAGATTCAAGTAGAGGAATATCCCAAGAAAGTAAAGAAGAGGGGACTTGCGCTAAAGGCTGCAAAGGAAAGAAAAGCTGGTGAAGATTCTGAGGAAGTTGAGGAGGAGAGCCTCTACGTTCGAGAGTTAAAAAATATCATGAAGAATCCCAAGAAGCAGGGACAATTCAAGAAATTCTGGAAGAGAGGAGCTGGAGAAGGAAGAAGGTAGAATAAGCCATCAAAAGAGATGAAAAGTGATGATGAGAAGTCCCAGCTGGAGTGTTATCATTGCCACAAGCCTGAGCACCTAAAGAGAGAGTGCCCAAGACTTCAGGAGGAAAAAGAAAAGCAAAGCCGACACAAAGGGAAGAAGAAGGTGCTGAAGGCGCTCACCTGGAATGAGGATGGATCAGACGAGTCAAGCACCACAGACTCAGGCAGTGAAGACGAGGCGAATCTATTCCTCATGGGGAAGAATCAAGAAGAATATGACGACGAGTCCAGTGTACAGAGCAATACTGAGGTGACCCCACCCACTTATACTGAACTTCTAGAAATTTACAAACACTTAGTAGATAAATTAGAAAGTGTTATTTCTGAGAAAAAGTCCCTGAGAGCCGAGAATAATAAAATAAAAAAGGACTTAGAAAAATTAAAACATGAAGTCATCTGAAGTGGCAAAGAAATGATTGAGTGTCTAAAGTGCTCTCAATTGATGACAATGATCGAAGAACAAAAGGCAAGTCTCTCCAAGTTGTCGGTGAGAACGAATAGTCTCATAAATTAAAAGAATGTCTTGTTGAAGAGACTTACCTTGTCACTTGCCAAGGTAGAGGAAGGCAAGAAATAATTTGCCAATCAGTGTGTGATGCTTGTGACTGAAAACACCGCCCTAAAGGTGAGGATCCATGATCTTAATTGTGTCATCTAAAAGTTTGGAATAGGCCAAAAGTCTTTAAATATGCTTTTGGGTGCACATTGTCATGGATCTGGGATGTTTGGACTAGGATATGTGAGTCCAACATCACCACCGAGTGGAAATCACCATCACTCTGAGCCTAAGTCCAATTTTAAGAAATCTAAAGATTATGTTAAGAGTTCTGGAGGGCAATCCCCATCCTCAAGCGAAAGCTAGAGCAACTCGATAAAGGCAGCATCCACTGCTTATACTTTCTGTGCAAACTATCATAAGTTCGGTCACATAATAGGCTCGTGTCTAAGGAAAGGTGCCAAGAAAAATAAGCAAGTCTTGCTACCAAAGTCTTCTACCTATCATATTAGTGGGACAACTTGGGTAACCAGAACTTTACCCTCATCTTCATTTTAGGTCTTTTTATAGGTTAAGGATACAAAGAACGTGTGGTACTTGGACTCTAGGTACTCCATGCACATGACTAGATCTAAAGTCAAGTTCCTTTGCCTAGAAAAGAAGAAGGGTGGCATTGTGACCTTTGGGGACAACAAAAAAGGACGGATACTTGGAAGGGGCACTATAGGTAACAAGGCATTTTCTATTTCTAATGTTCTATTTATAGATGGACTTAAGCATAATCTTATCTCTATTATCCAATTGTGTGATAAAAGTCTAAATGTCATATTTGAGTCATCTACAAACACTTGCAAAATTATTGATGCCAAAACTTCTAGTGTATTACTTGTAGCTCATAGAAATCATAATGTGTACACTTTTAGTTTTGATGATATTTTTGCATCTAATTTGAAATGCCTAGTTACTAAGAATGATGAATTAGATCTTTGGCATAGGAGACTAGGACAAACTAATAGCAATCTTATTGTAAAACTATCGAAAAAGAAACTTGTTCGGGGGCTTCTCAACTTAAGCGGTAGTTTAAATGTCTTATGTGCTCCTTATCAAAAAAGACAAATTTGTCAAAACTTCTTTCAAAAGCAAAACTGTAGTTTCAACGTCTAGACCACTCAAACTCATCCACATGGATTTGTTTGGACCCCTTAGTGCGAGTAGTCTAGGTGGAAAATGCTACACCTTCGTTATCATAGATGATTATTCACGTTATTGCTGGTCGATCTTTCTAGCAAATAAATCTTACACCTTGAGCAAATTCTCAAATCTTCGCACGCGACTTCAAAATGATAAGGAGCTAAAAATAAAATGTATTAAATCAGATCATGGAGGAGAGTTTGAGAATGAGGATTTCTCAAACCTGTGTGATACCTTAGGAATTAAGCACGAATTCCTTGCCCCTCGCACTCCTCAACAGAATGAGGTTGTAGAAAGAAAGAATCACACTCTTCAAGAAATAGCCCGCACAATTCTCGCCATGTTTGGCTTACTGCGATCTTTCTCGACTGAAGCGGTTAACACTGCAGGCTACGTGATGAACCAAGTCATGCTTTGACCACTTTTAAAGCAAACTCTACACGAGCTGTATTTTGAAAAAAAAACCTCAGTATCGTACTTTAGGGTTTTTGGTTCCCCGTGCTACTTTCTTAACATTAAGGATCATCTATGAAAATTTGACGAAAAACTTGATCTAGGTACCTTCTTAGGATACTCGAGCAAGAGGCGGGCCTATAGGATCTACAATAAGAGGACCTTAGTGGTTGAAGAATCGGTTCATGTGAATTTCGATGAAAATTCCCCAACTAACGAGCCTAAGATGAATGAAGAGTAGTTTGAAGAGAATGTACCGATAAGGAATGAAGGTGAGGAGTGAATCGTGGAGAGTGAAACTCAAAGTCTTGAATAATGATATAGGCCTCCTGGTAACTTAATTTTTCCAAAGCAACATCCTCATGATCTAGTCATAGGAGAGCCATCTCATGAAGTTAGAACTCAGTCCGCACTTCATGCGTCATTCTCAAACTTGTTTTTTCTATCTGATATTGAACCCAAGAACGTTTCAGAAGCCTTACAAGATGAATCATGGTTCTTGGCGATGAATGAGGAGCTGAGTAAATTTGAGCAAAATAAGGTATGAGTGTTAGTGGAACATCCAGATAACCATCCAATCATAAGCTTAAAATGGGTATTCAAAAATAAACTTTATGGTGAGTCTAGGATAACAATAAACAAAGCTAGGTTAGTGGCTCAAGGGTATTCTCAGATAGAGGGTGTAGATTTTGTAGAGTCATTTGCCCCGGATGCTCGTCTTGAGTCCATCCGTATGTTTTAAGAACTTTCTAGTTATAAGCGAATTAGATTATACCAAATGGACGTTAAGAGTGCCTTCCTAAACGGATATATTAAGGAAGAGGTATATGTCGAGCAACCACCTGGTTTCATGAATGCCCTGTATGGATTGAAGCAGACACCCCTTGCTTGGTACGATAGGCTCACTACTTTTCTCTTAGATCATGGCTTTAGGATGTGTAGTGTGGACACAACCGTATTTGTAAAGACCAAGAATTTAGATCTAATTATACTACACATCTATGTGGATGATATCATTTTTGGGGAAATAAATGAAAAGATGTGTGAAGAAATTGTCACCCTAATGAAATCTGAATTTGAAATAAGCCTAGTAGGAGAACATACCTATTTCCTAGTATTTCAGATTTCTCAACGCAAAGACGGGATTTTTATATGTCAATAAAAATATATTAAAGATATGCATGCGCGTTTTGGGTATGAGAATCTGAAATAAGTCAAAACTCTTATGAGTGCCTCTCTTAAATTAGAAAAAGATGAAACTGACATTTCCATTGATAAGACTATATTTAGATGTATGATATGATCATTGTTATATTTGACTGCCTCTAGGCAAGATATCACGTTTGTTGTAGGTATGTATGAAAGGTACCAAGCCGACCCTAGAGAGTCTCATTTGAAAGCAGTAAAGCATATTTTTAGGTACCTTATAGAACATAAAACCTTGGACTCTGGTACCCACTTACCACCGATTTCACACTTCATGGGTACTCAAACTCAGACTATGCAGATGTTCACTTGATTGCAAGAGCACAAATGGTACATGCCATTTCTTAAGCTCGACACCAGTATCCTGGTCAAGCCGCAAACAGAACTCAGTTTCTCTCTCCACCGATGACGCTGATTATTTTGCCTTAGGAATCTGTTATGCGCAAGCACTATGGATGTCTCAAAATCTAGAAGACTTTGGCCTAACGTGTAGGAATGTTACACTTAGGTGCAACAATAAGAGTGCCCTACACTTGACATATAATTCAGTGCACCATTCTAGATCATAACATATTACATGCATTACCACTTCATTTACGATCATATAAAAAGGAGAGTGTGAGTTTTAGCTTCATTGGCACTGATGACCAACTAGCGAACATATTCACTAAACCACTCCCAGATGCACATTTCTCTCTACTTCGACACGAGCTTGGCATTCTGGATCTCTCATCCTAGTTTTATTTATATGTGTTTAACTATTCTGTGTGTTTAGTTTTTTTTTCTCTTTATGTTTTTTCGTGAGTATTTGCTTATGAGTTGCTCATTTGAGTTTCCTTTTTAAAAATAAACAAAAAAAACAAAAAAATACATGCATTTTCTTTCTTTGTAACGTTTGTTTTATTTTTGTGTTTTAAAAAAAACAAAAAGAAACAAAAATAGAAAACCCAAAATAATAAAAAAAACTGCTGTAGAAATATAATGCTCTAGGGCTCACATGACTGCGACTTAGACCATAGCGCATAAGTTCAATGTTTGAGTTCAGACTCTTAATCTATGCAAACATTGTCCTCCGGTCATAGTGGGCTTAATCTATAAGTACTTAGCTATTGATTGCGACAAGATGAGGTCGTGTATGTTGTCTATGCCTCTAGGTATGTGTGAGGACTAAGATGGGGGAATGACTTCACATGATACACACATCCCTAGTTGGTGCACTCAAGGAGAAAAATGCTATGCGTACATGCTATACATCGTGACACTATATTCTAACATGCAAGAAATACATTGAATAATCAATGTCACAATACACTTGTAATTATACTAGGTGTGAAACTTTGGGCCAAAACTCTTATACAAAAGTCATATGTATACAAGTTAAAGTGTATCAAGGTGGATAGATTTTGATTGACTCGGGGCTCCGTGAACCTTTTAAAAAAATGATTAAAGTGATAGATCTACGCTAACAAAATAAAACTATAGAAGCAATCACATCTCTTATCACGGTCCCCCCAAGAACTACTTATTCCTATTGATAAGTCTTCATGAGCATTGTGAGGATGAGCACCTTGGTTAAAGAGTCACTTCAATCTTATGCATCGACTATATCTTTAGCTTAGTGCCCCTAGTTTTTTTTTTGCCTAGGTATGACATCGAATTACATGTGAGGTGATTATTCACCTTATTTCTCTTGTGTTAGGTTCCTAGACGATCGAGATTCACAAGGACAATATGTTATTTTTCCCTTGGTGTTATCTCGCTCTCGATGCTACACTTACACATATCATTGCATTGTCTAAGACTTCCGCACATAAGAATTGGACTGAAACTACACTATCTTTTTTTAGCAAAATACATACCCGCACACGATTTACACTCATGATGTTTTCAATATTTGTCTCACTTGATTACTTCATTACTATTATAGCATTATAGATGTACTAATTGTGTGCTTAGTTTAGCCTGTGTTGTCCAATTCATATGAACTCTGAAAATTGATTTTCTCTGTCTGTGTACCTTGCTCCATTTTGTGACCCATGTGCTTACAATTCTCTGATATGTATTCCGCTTTGAGTCACCTCTATGATTATTATCTCTAACCATTACTTTGTGTGTTCACTATTTGTTATTTGTCTACACGCTCATATTATATATATTAATTTTCATCATGCATGTCTGGTTGGCCTCACCCACCCTTTTTCTATTATCAAAGGGGTAGAATAAAAGGTTCGTGAGTATCACTCACGAGTTCGGAGAGGTCACATATAGAGGGAACATGTTAACAATGTTTGCACATAGATAGGGGGAGTATGTCGAACATGTAGACAGGGGGAGCGTGCGTGTAGGGGAGCTACATAGCAAACTTACAACCTATTATTAGCTTATAACTCTTATTCTTTACATGTAATCTATCTCATTATTATTTCTCATGAACGGAAGTTGATATTATCAAAAGGGGGACTTTGTTGGAATTGATGTTTCATATTCCCCGTTTTTAAGTATATCAACTCCCATGTTGTATTTGATCACATCGTCTGGTGATAGAGTGTGCATGTTGACAGGTGCAAGCGAAGAAGAACAAGATTCCTATGGACACTAACGTCGAGCGGTAGATGTTACCATCGAGCAGTAGCCGTGAATAATTTGGACAGAGCTCTCGGTAAACTACCGCTACGCGCTAGTCCTACCACACGCGCTAACATTTGGAATTTATTTGGCCTGACTTATGAGAAATTACTGCAGGCGGTAGTTTTTACCACGGCATGCTAGACTCTCGACGAACGTCAAGCAGGAATTCTCGAGAAACGACCTACCGCCAGGCAATAGCAGTTACCGTGCCGCGCTAGCCGCTCGACGAATATTAACACGCTATTTTCGAATCGTCGTGTCCTATATTACCGCGTGGTGGTAACTGTAACCGAGAGGCGCTAGTAATGATGAAATTACAAATATTTGTTTTAATTATTATTCCAGATTTGGACGTAAGTTGGCGCAACAAGCGGGCGAACCTACCACCGGGTGGTAGTCTTACAGCCGGCAGTAGACTATTTTAATGAAGACGTATAAAAGGCCTCCTTGGTTTATGTGCCCATTGATTGAAGGACTGAAGAGTGACGGGAATTCGTGAATTCTAGGGTTAAGCCGCCTTTTTGTGCTCTGTTATAAAATTCTTCGTCAAAGAAGAAGAATGTCGTCTCCCTTCCGTTCGTGAATGAAGAACTCCAGCGATCCAAGATCAACATCGAATACAAAGTGCCGACCAATTGCTACCAAACGAAGATCTTAAGCACCGATCGCGGATCACTCAACGGAGAAGTCATCAAGAGGGAGAACTTTAACTTTTAGATTATTTACATCTTTTATTCTTTTAATCTTTTGGTTTTCTAAATCTTGTGTGAGGGAAATCGACCGAAGGGTCGTCGAAATCCGGGAAGGATTTCGTGAGAAATCGATCGGGGAAGGTCGTCGGAATCCGGGTTGGAATCTGCGGCAAATCATTCTGGGGATAGGGACGTCTAGATCGGAGGAGCTAGTGAGGCTCTAAGACCCTTCCTTGTGAGGAGTTGAGGAGCCGTCTCGAAGACTTATCTTAGAGGGAAAAGGAGAGAGCCAACCGGTCTAGGGAGCGGATCGGTATAGAAACCAAAAGCGTTTTTATTTCTCATCGCCTTAGATCTCTAGCGTCACGGAGATCGCCCTTTTCGTAATCATCTATAACAATAGTTATTCTGATTCATGCAATGGAATTCCAGTTTTTATTTTGATTAACTTTGTGATTGTTCTGGTTTGTTAAAGAGATTTCTTGTGCTGTGGGGCTTGCGAATAAACTTGTGCAGGAAAACGAGTTCATAGACTTACCGCTACGCGTTAGATACCTAACGCCCCATAGTAGCTTCCAGAACTCGGCTTTCTGAGCAAAACATTTTTAAAATTATAATTAACGCGTAAAACCTTATTCACCCCTGATAGTTCGTTTTGCAGTCTAAACTACTAGGGTATTTTCTAGTTTTTAATATACAAATCATGTCTTTTAAGCTTATATGTTGGCCTCCTTTTGTATATATTATTGTCACTAATGTGTTTCATTCTTTTTGCAGGTTTTTTATGGTTTCTACAGAGTTTTGCTGTTATATGCCCTAGGATCACGCCCTCCCAGGGCGTGTACCTAGGGTGTATAACCCAGTGGAATGAAGCCACCTGTCCGAAGTCAGTTTCCAGCTGAATTCATCTTACACGCCCACTAACACGCTCGTGTACCATAGACACGGGCATGTCGCCGAGGCGTGTCCCGCCAAGTCACGAGAAATCACTACGACATATAATTTGAACGCTCTGAAGTCACGCCGAATCCGACACGTCCCATGATACGAGCGTGTCAGAGGGGCGTGTAACCCATCTACCGCGCCAGTCACCTCCAGACTTTAATTCCAGGCAGAAAAGTCACGCCGAATATGACACGCCCCAGGTATACGCCCTACCCGGGCGTGTCGGAGGGCGTGTTCTTCCCGAAAAAAAATTTATAAATAGACCTATGCTTCAAGTGTTTAGGGGGCAGATTGGAATCCTGGTAGAGAGCTGTGAGAGTTTATCTTAGCTTAATGTTTAAAGTTATTTGCACTCTTGTAATCTTATTTAGCATAATTTTAGCATTTTCAGAAACTCTTCTTGTGATGACCTTATGTCCTCCTTGTGATTATTGTGCAATAAGAAATAAAATAGTTCGATTCTCTCCCTCTATATCTCTCTTTCTCATTATGCATATTTTTAACTCAATTATTATTCACTTCTGCTTCATGAGTAACTAAATCCTCATTGTACTCGATCTTGATGATCCGAGGAAGAGTATATCAGTTATGATGTTCTAACTCACTTCTTCTTTCTAGAATTTAGGCCTTCGATTTTCTCTTGAATTATTTTTGAATAAACTATATTATCGATATATAGTTTTCATCCATTCTTTCATTCTTGGCAAGCCGAGAGGATGATAGTTTGAAGTGAGCACTTAAGAGTAAAGAGAGTTGCACGCACCTCTCGAGAGAGAGTGATGTAAATCTCCTGGATTAGAGTCAAATCCAATAGAGGGGTCATTACTTAAAGAGGGCGTTAGGTATTCGGATACGGAACAAGAGTTCGGTCGGATCTACCTAACCTCAGTTGGGCACTTCTCTGAGAGGAGCGTGTTCAAGCTTCGAAAATCCCCACGATCAAGGTATCTTTATTTTATTAAGTTAAAGTTTGTTATTACATTTTTGATTAATTTATGCCTTAAAAATTCGAGATCGAGTACTACCACTTAATCATCGCTTAGCCTTTCTTTTATTTGCAAGTAATTTGCTCTCTTCTCTAATTTAGTAAGCAAGCCCAAAGGATCTATAATTTGATAAGATAATAGTAACTCCTTGAAGTAAGAGTAATCAAATTGCCCCAGGTAATAAGAACTTGACATTACTTAATATCCAATACTATATGCGATAAGGTACACTTGACTTCGTCGAATATAGAATCTGAGAACATCTTGCAACCACACTTTAACTTCCCTTAACGTTTTCTTCTCCACGCATACCTCCTTATCCACGGAATTTATATTAAGTTTTTGGCGCCTTTGTCGGGTAGTTATTGTTTTGATAATCTGAAAAGAGGATAGGTATTAATTTAATCATTTCTTTTCGCAGTTTTTCTCTTTTTCTCTCACCCACTTCTCTTTTTTTTCTAGTGTATGCCCTGAGGAAGCTCTTCAAATATTCCTTTTGATCCTGAGATAGAGCGCACTGCTTTGCGTCTCCTCCGTTCTCGTGATAAGGAATCGCATTTAGGCATAGAAGAGTCGATCAGGGACACTTCCACAGAAACAATGGATCTTAATCCACCCAAGCCAGATGAGGCCTATAAAAGGACTATGTCCTATTATGCGCGGCAAAATCTGGAGGATACACAATAAAGAATTATCCGCCCCACGGTGGCAAATAATAACTTTGAGATCAAGTCCTACATTATACAAATGGTGCAGTAGTTGGTGACCTTCGATGGTCTCCCAGACGAGGATGCAAATATCCACATTTCAAATTTTCTCAAAATCTACGATACTTTTAAAATCAATGGAGTCTCAGATGACGCCATTGGATTATGTCTCTTCCCTTTCTATTTGGGGTCAAAGGCCAAAAAGTGGCTGAGCTCTATTCCTAGAGGGTCCATCACTACGTGGGCCGAGATGGCGAGGAAATTTCTTACAAAGTACTTCCCACCTGCGAAGACCGCAAAATTGCATACAGATATAGCATCCTTCATGCAAATAGACTCGGAGACTCTTTACGATACTTAGGAGCGCTTCAAGGAGCTATTGCAAAGGTGCCCACACCATGCGCTTCCCACTTGGCAACAAGTGCAAATATTTTATAACGGCTTAAATTCCTTAACATGGCAAATGATCGACGCGGCTGCTGGGGGAATGCTAAATTACAAACCCCCGAGGCCGCTAAGGAACTTTTTGGGGAAATGGCTATAAATTCATATCAATGGAATGCGCCCCGCGTACGGGCTAACAAACCGGCAGGAATCTTTGAAATTGACGCTACCTCCAATCTTGCCCTCCAAGTTGAGCGCTTAACAAAGCAAGTGGAGGAGATGACTGCTTCCTCCGCCACTCCACCTTTGAATAATAATTATAATAATTCCTCTATAATATAAGAGCAGGTTGACTTCATGGGAAATGCTCCTCGGCCTTCCTATAACCTGAACAACGCACCGTACAATAACACCTACAATGAGGGTTATAGGAACCATCAAAATTTCTCATGGAGCAACCAAGGAAACGCTCAACGCCCCCATAATCCTTCTCATAATCATAACCCAACATTCAATCTAGCTCCCCCCCTTAATTTAAATCAACCCGGTTTTCCACCACAACAGCTGAAGCCCTCTTCACTTGAAGAGGTCTTCGCCAAGTACGTTGCCATAAATGAATCTAATCTTAGGAACATTATCGGGTCGATTAAAAGCTTGGAAAATTAGGTGGGCCAGCTAGCAAAGATGTTCTCCGAGCGACAACAAGGAACTCTGCCAGGAAACACCGAACGAAACCCAAGGGAAAGTGCGAATGGAATCACCCTCCGCAGCGGAAAGCAGGTATCTTTAAAAAATAACAAACCAATGGTACCTTCTTCTACTCCTCCACTTCCTCCTCCTCCTATTTTAGCTTCAAATTTACTTGCTACGTTTACACCGCACGCCTCTAGTTCAAATATTCCTTATCCTGCTAAGTTAAAAAATGAGCGCGCCGACGAGAGTTATAAATTTTTTTAGAAATTTTAAAACAAATTCATATTAATGTTCCTTTCTGCGAGGCTATCTCTCAAATGCCGAAATATGTGAAATATCTCAAGTAGCTGCTCTCTAATAAGAAAAAGCTTGAGGATGTTTCACATATTTCCATTAACGCAGAATGCTCCACAGTTGTACTTAACAAATTACCGCAAAAAGAAAATGACTCGGGAAGGTTTTCCATCTCGTGCCTTTTCGGCAATTCGTTAGTAAAACATGCCCTAGCTGATCTAGGAGCAAGCATAAACCTCATGTCATTTTCTTTATTTAAAAAAACTAGGTCTAGGTCCTCCGAACCCCACCAAAATGAATATTCAGTTAGCTGATCGATATGTTAAGTATCTAATAGGGATAGTAGATTATGTGCTCATTAAAGTAGATAATTTCATCTTCCCGGTGGATTTTGTAATCCTAGACATCGAAGAGGATGTCGAAGTACCCCTTATACTCAGCCTCCCCTTCCTTTCCACCTCCCGAACTATTATCGACGTTAGTGATGGAAAGCTCCTCCTTCGGGTTGGAGACGATGAAATCACTTTTAGTATAAATCCCTCGATGCGTAATACCTTAGCTAATGATGATTCATGCTTCTAACTAGAAGAATGCTTCAAGAATGAATCTTCTGCACTACCCGGATCAATATCTTCATCATACAATGAACCCATTATCGTTGAGCTCTTCTGCTTAGAAGAAGTCTCTCGCCCCACACCACCTGAACCACTACACATTGAAACCCTAAAAATCAAAACCTCCTACGAGGAACCACCCACCTTAGAGTTGAAGAAACTCCCCTCCCCCCTCATCTCAAATATCTCTTCTTAGAAAGCAACTCTAAGATTCCCGTTATCATCTCTTCCGATTTGAGCGACTCAGAAATTTCTGAGTTGTCTCTAGTTTTAAGAAATCATCGCCACGCAATTGCGTGGCAGTTATTTGATATAAAGATATTAACCCCTCCTTCTGTACCCATAATATCTTCTTTGAAGATAATTCCCGCAATACTGTCTAGCCCGAACGACGATTAAATCCTAATATGAAGGAAGTCATGAAGGTTGAGGTGATTAAACTCCTAGATACGGGAATCATCTATCTCATCTCCGACATTACTTCGGTTAGCCCAGTACAAGTTGTGTCGAAGAAAGGCGGCATAATTTTGGTCGTGAATGAAAACAACGAATTAATTCCAACCCGTACCATCACGGGTTATAGGATGTGCATCGACAATCAAAAACTTAATGATGCCACCCGAAAAGACCATTTTTCGTTACCTTTTATCGACCAAATCTTAGAACGCCTGTCCGGTCACTCTTTCTACTATCTTCTCGATGGTCTCTCAGGATACTTCCAAATCCCAATTTCACCTGGGGACCAAGAGAAGACCACCTTCACTTGTCCTTTTAGCACCTTCACGTATAGAAGGATGCCATTTGGGCTATGCAACGCGCCAGCTACATTTCAAAGATGTTTGCTAGTAATTTTTTAAGAGTTAGTAGAAGAAGTGATGGAAGTCTTCATGAATTACTTCTCGATCTTCGGTAGTTCATTTAAAAATTGTTTAAAAAATCTTGAGTGTGTGCTTGTCCATTGTGAGGAGTCTAATCTAGCCCTCAATTGGGAGAAATGCCACTTTATGGTCTTAGAGGGATTGGTCCTTGGCCATAAGATTTCGGAAAAAGGGATCGAGGTCGACCGGGCTAAGATCAAGGTTACTGAAAAACTTCCGCCTCCAACGAACATTAAAGAGATTCTTAGTTTCTTAGGCCACGCAGGGTTTTATCGGCGCTTCATTCAAAATTTTTACAAAATCACCAAGCCATTAACCCATCTTCTTGAAAAAGAATCTTCTTCCTCTTTGACGATGAATGTCTCGTAGCATTTAATTTAATTAAAGAAAAATTAGTAAAATCTCCGATCCTAGTCGCGCCAGATTTGTCGCTCCCATTTGAGATTATGTGTGATACAAGTGATATTTTCGTCGGCGCTGTTTTAGGCCAACGGGTGAATAAGTTCTTTCACCCGATTTATTATGCGAGCAAGACACTCACGACCGCACAAGCCAACTACACCACCACCAAGAAGGAGCTTCTAGCGATCGTTTTTTCTTTCAATAAGTTTAGGTCTTACATCACTCTCTCAAAAATTATAGTCTTCACGGATCACTACGCACTTAGGTATTTATTAAGTAAAACGGTCGCCAAGCCCTGCCTTTTGCGACTGATCCTCCTCTTGCAGGAGTTTGACTTAGAGATCCAAGACAAAAGGGGTGTCAAAAATTTGGCGACCGACCATTTATCGCATTTAGAGAATCCTACTATTGAAGCGTTAGTGGAGTCTTATATTAATGATAAATTCCCTGAAGAGCGCCTCCTTGCTCTAAAAAATATAAAGAATTGTTCCTCACCCTGGTTCGCGGATCTGGCTAACTATTTAGTATCCCGGGTCTTGCCAAAAGAATTCTCGAGTCAGCAAAATAAGAAATTCTTTTCTGACATAATGAATTATATTGGGGAAGACCACTTTTTATTTTGTGTTTGTGCGGACAAGGTTGTGCGATATTGCATTTCAAGTGAGGAAGGATTACATATTTTACGGCATTGCTATGAGGGACCAACAAGTGGTCATTATCAGAAAACCCATACCGCGAGAAAGGTGCTGGAGGTAGGCTTTTATTGGCCCATGCTCTTTAAAGATGCTCACACACTTGTAAGTACTTGCGATAGCTGCCAGCGGTCAGGCAATATTTCTTGCCGGGATGAGATGCCTAAAAATCTTTTCCTAAATTGTGAAATCTTTGATCTTTAGGGCATCGATTTCATTGGCCCCTCCCTCTATCTAATCAAAATAAATACATTCTCTTTGTTGTAGACTATTTATTGAGGTGGACGGAAGCGCAAGCTCTCCCCACCAATGATGCACGAGTCGTTAAATTTCTGAAAAAAATTATTCTCTCAATTTGGCACGCCTCACGCTATAGTCAGTGATTGGGGAACACATTTCTGCAATAGCCAATTCACCAAAATTTTGGCAAAATATGGTGTAACACACAAACTTTCCACGTCCTATCACCCCCAAACAAGCGGTCAAGTCGAGGTTGTTAATCGTGAATTAAATCATATTTTAGAAAAAACCGTTTCTATAAATAGGAAGGATTGGGCGCTAAAACTAGATGATGCCCTATGGGCCTATCGAACAGCGTATAATACAGCCATCTGCTGCACGCCATATAAATTGCTTTACGGCAAAGCCTTCCACCTTTTGGTTAAGTAAGAACACCATGCGTTTTGCGCCCTCAAAATATTAAATATAGATCCTAACCTGACTACCGAGGAGCATAAATTCCAGCTAAATGAACTTGACGAGTTGTGCGCAAATGCATACAAGAGTAATAGAATATATAAAGAGTGAACAAAGTTTTATCACGACAAAAATACTAGATTTCCTAAAACTTTTTCGTCGGGCGATCTCATCCTTCTTTATAACTCTCGCCTTTGCCAATTTTCGAGTAAATTAAAATCGTGGTGGTCCGGCCCCTTTGTTGTTAAAAAGGCTTTGCCATATGTGATGGTTCTTATTTCGTACCCGGATAAGGGTGAATTCAAGGTAAATGGTCACCGAATAAAGCTCTATTTGTCAAGCGACTTAATTTCCACTGTGATAGAACAATTAGTGTTATCAAACGATTGAATATTTTTTTTATTGCTGGACTGTTGGACTGCAATAATAAATTAAGACTTCTTATAGCTGGACAATATTTTGTTGCGTCGAGCTAAAACCACACCTTAAACAAAGGGCGCTCTTAGGAGGAAACCCAAGTTATTTTTCTATTTTCTTTATTTTACACTTGTTTGCCCCGAGCGGCTACGACAAGCCAAAGCTTCTTGAATCACCCGCTCCAATGCTGTTGAATCTATCATAAAGTCCGAAGAAGACTTTGCTAGAAGTTCCAAAGCGAAGCATGGGGGAGAAACATCAATCAACATTCACGACGTATAAATCCTGGAAAGTACCTGTTTTTTAATTCTGTACTTTCATTTCTGTTTAATTTTCTCTCTCTCTCTAACCTCCTTTCTCCATTGAGAACAATGTCCATTTTAAGCTTGGTGGAGGATTTCCTCCTTTTTGCTATTCGTGTATATATTTGTCTTTACTTTAATAGTTTAAGCGATAGTACCCCTCACTTTTTGTTTTGTTTTTCCCAAAATCTCATATAAACAACTTAGCTAACTATAATTTTTCTAATCGTTTTTTTTAATTATGTTTCACAAGTAAAATATTGGTCATGTTGTGTTTCTAATTCATGGTAGCATGTTAATGTTGAAATGTTTTTTCTAAAAACTCGCATTTTTATTATAGTTTTCGTCCTTTATTTTCTTTACTTTCTCGAAAATTCATCATCCACTATATTTCTTTTCATAATTTTTGTAATGTCAACTTTTGATTCGCGTAGTAGATGTGAGCGATCAAAGTCGCCTATTATTTCTATTTTCAAGATAATTTCATCAATCTTCTTTTATTATCTAGGACTTGCTTTTTGAAAATTTTCAAATCTGTGCTTTAAATGAATTTAAAAGCATGAAAATGATTTATGCCATTTTTGTTTTCGTTTGAGTCTTCTTGCAAACCTAAAAAATTTTACCCCTTGTAAGCCGCTTTTGAGCCTTTTTCCAATTTCAATTAAATTACCACTTATCATTTCATTTGCACCAAAGCCAACTTTTCCAACCTATCTAATCGCACTACACTTTTTGAGTTTCAATAAAAATTTTCATGATCATGATAGGTTGTTTTGTGATATTCTTGGAGAAAATTTTGAAAAAAAATGCTCAAAAGAAGTGTTTGATTTTGTTTGGCCAATTTCAAAATGGCCATAATAAAAATATTATGGCCTTTGTTTTGAAAAAGGAAAAAAAATGGAAAAGAAAAAGAAAGAAAAATATTTTATTTATAATAATTTTTTTTTTGAAACTCTCTGTTTTGGTTTAGTGTGATTTTTAAGCCTCCTTATTTATCTTTCAATTCCACTCCTTATAATAATCCTAAACCAAACGTTTCGGTCCTAATAAGTCCTTTTGATTCATGCTTTTGATTTTTTTTATTAGCCAAGTAAAGAGGAAAAGTAGACTAGTAAAGTTTTGGATTTAAATTTAGATTTTTGTTATTTGATTGATATGGTTATAATGTGTCTCTTGGATCTAGTAACAACTCAATGCATTTTGTTTTCAATTTATTGATTTGCTGAAATTTACTTAAAGAATTTTGTTGAAATTTTGGATTATTTATTTTCGTTAGTAAAGCTTATAAATTGTAAACCATGTTTAAGTAATTATTTTAGGTTTACATTTCACCTTCTCCCTACTTAGAATTTTGCATGGTACTTGTGTTAACATAATTAGAATTCTCCTGATTAGTCACATGTTATTTTAGCTAGTTTTTATATCTTTGCTTGGGGACAAGCAAAGCTTAAGCTTGGGGGAATTTGATAGTTCGTTTTGTAGTCTAAACTACTAGGGTATTTTCTAGTTTTTAATATACAAATCATGTCTTGTAAGCTTATATGTTGTCCTCCTTTTGTATATATTATTGTCACTAATGTGTTTCCTTCTTTTTACGTGTTTTTTACAGTTTCTGCCAAGTTTTATTATTACACGCCCCCGGGTCACGACCTCCTAGGGCATGTACCTAGGGCGTGTAACCCAGTGGAATGAAGCCATTGGTCCGAAGTCAGTTTCTAGCTGAACTTAGCTTACACCCCCACTGACATGCCCGTGTACCACAGACACGGGCGTGTCACCGAGGGGTGTCCCTCTAAGTTCCGAGAAATCACTACGGCGCATAATTTCAACGCTCTAATGTCGCGACGAATCCTACATGCCCCGTGACACGAGCATGTCAGAGGGGCGTGTAACCCATCTACCGCGCCTATCACCTCCATACTTTAATTCCAGGCAGAAAAGTCACGCCGAATGTGACACACCCCAGGTACACGCCCTACCCGGGCGTGTCAGAGGGCGTGTACTTCCCAAAAAAAAATCTATAAATAGCCTTATGCTCCAAGTGTTTAGGGGGTAGATTGGAATCCTGGTAGAGAGCTGTGAGAGTTTATCTTAGCTTAATGTTTTCAATTATTAACACTCTTGTAATCTTGTTTAGCATAATTTTACCATTTTCAGAAACTCTTCTTGTGATGACCTTATGTCCTCTTTGTGATTGTTGTACATTAAGAAATAAAATAGTTCGATTCTACCTCTCTCTTTTTCTCTTTATACATATTTTTAACGCAATTATTATTCACTTCTGCTTCATGAGTAACTAAATCCTCATAGTACTCGATCTTGATGATCCGAGGATGTGTTGATCAGTTATGATGTTCTAACTCTCTTCTTCTTTCTAGAATTTAGGCCTTCAATTTTCTCTTGATTTATTTTTGAATGAACTATATTATCGATATATATTTTTACACCATGCTTTCATTCTTTGCTAGTCAAGAGGCCGATAGTTTAAAGTGAGCACTTAAGAGTAAAGAGAGTTGCACACACATCTCGAGAGAGAGTGACGAAAATCTCCCAGATTGGAGTCAAATCCAATTGAGGTGTTCATTACATAAAGAGAACGTTAGGTATTCAGATACAGACTGAGAGTTTGGTCGGATCTACCTAACCTCAGTTGGGCACTTCTCCGAGATGAGCGTGTTCAAGCTTCGAGAATCCCCACGGTCAAGGTATCTTTATTTTATTAAGTTAAAGTTTATTATTACATTTTTGATTAATTTATGCCTAAGAAATTTGAGATCGAGTACTACAACTTAATCATTGCTTAGCCTTTCTTTTATTTGCAAGTAATTTGCCCTCTTCTCTAATTTAGTAAGCAAGCCCGAAGGATCTATAATTTGATAAGATAATAGTATCTCCTTGAAGTAAGAGTAATCAAATCACCCTGGGTAATATAAAATGATATTGAACTTAATATCCTATACTATATACAATAAGGTACACTTGCCTTCATCAAATATAGAATCGGAGAACGTCTTGCAACCACACTTTCACTTCCCTTAACTTTTTCTTCTCCACGCATACCTCCTTCTCCATGGAATTTATATCAAACTCCCCCCACCCTCTCTAAGGTTTGCCACAAGATCTAATAGAGTGAAGGTCATTCACTCAACGCACACAATGCCTGGATTGAATTTGAGAATTTGTCTAAGTCCACAAATGCTGACGTCAGCAAAATTCAACAAAAGTCAACAAGATTCAAATCAGTTGCGAGAAAGCTATAGAATAGGACAAATAGCGTCGCAGGTCTACAAGAATACTTTTTTTTTGTAAAAGCCATATTGCATCCAACAACTTCAGTGGAGCCCATGAGTCATATAGCCATTGGATGGCTGGAGATAAAAGGGACAAGATCGGGAGCTGAGAAGTTAACTTTTAGGGTTTTATTCATTTCAAATAGAGGCATCTGAAATTCATCTTCCTCGCCATTATTGCTAAGCTTGAGAACCAAAAGTTCAACAAGCTTCTCTAAAAGTTCAAGCAAGTTAGCTATAGCTAATTTCTTCTGCTACAGCAAGTTCAGACAAGGATCTGATAAAAAGGAGCAGATCCTTCTTGTTTCTGCATTCCAGGTTAGCTGTTTGAAGCGCAAATAAATAGAAAGATCAAAAACTTGTTTTTGAGTTACTTACAGCACAAACAACTGTTCATTGACGATCTATTCTTGTTGCTGAGAAGAAGTTAGGGCTGTGTTTATCTAAGCTCAGGAAGCAGCAAAGGTCTTAGCCTAGCTGCAGCATCTGGAAGCTCAATAAAGATAGGTGTTTTCATCTTCACCACTAACAACAAGATCAGAGTAATTTCAGAGAGAGAAAGAGGTAGCAGCAAAGGGCTAACCCTAGCTAAAGTATAGCAAGTCTGATAACTTCAGACAAGCCAGATCAGTGAGCTTTTCCTCCATAAGGGAAGAATAAGAAATAGAGTAAGCCTAAGTGGCAGTGACTTCACAGTTCAAGCAAGCCTAATCTCAAAGATACAATCTTGGGGTTGTGAAGAAGATATGACTAAGCTTCTAGTTCATTCCAGGAATGAAAGAAGAAGCAGAGCAGAGTTCTATGGGTTACTTCCAGCACAAGCAGCTGTTTATTGAAGATTTACTCTTATTTTTGTGAAGAATATAGGGCTGAGATTTTCTAAGTTCAGGAAGAAGAAGGTAATGGACTATTTCCCTAGAGTCAAAGTTAGGCTGAGTTCACTCAGTCCAGGAAGGTAGACTCAGAGATGATATCTCTATTGCTAAATTTCACCAACCCACTTTCATCGTGTAGGATCCTGTTTGATCTGAGCTGTAGGACTGAATATATAAATGCTGAGGTAGGATCTAGTTGCAGATCTGAGTGTAGGGCCTGTGCACTTGAGGTAGGGCTTTTGAGCCTGAGGTTGGAGAGTCATTCTCTCTGAGTTGTAGGGCACTTGTTCCTGAGTTATAGAATCCTTTGGATTTGAGGTAGGGCCTTTATGCCTGAGCTGTAAGAGAGTCATTCTCTCTAAGATATGGCTGTCCTCCTAGCCTGAGTTATAGGGCCTTTGGGCCTGAAGTAGATGATATTTGGATCACTGAGTTATAGGGCTTTATGCCCAAACTGTAGGTCCTTAAAGAGACTGAGTGGTCCGACGAGATCGTATTGTAAGCTCTTAAGAGCTGAGATTGAAGAAGTGCTTTATCTAACAAGCTTGTTGAAAGGTGGGAGGGAAAGTGGATGTACCTATAATCTGGGGAACCACTATAAACATTGTGTGTTGTGCTGTGTTCTTGAAAGAAAGCTAACTAAGCTAAATCAACACACCTAAAAAACAAAGAAAAATAATGATAGTCACAAGTGACTAAGAAACCAATTCACCCCTCCCCCCTCTAGGTGATTTAGTTATCCTTAAAATTAAAGACTTTCAAGTGGTATCAGGCAGAGGTTTCTCAAAAAGGACTTAACAGTCTGAATAGATCTCAAAGGATAGCTAAATGATTTATACTTATGGGTTCAGGAGTGAACCATAAGAAGTGGAGCTCAATGAAGCTTCAAGTCTGTAGAGGGGAAAAAACCTACATTGGGCTGTTGGCAGCTGTTGTAGAAGATAAAGAATATTGTGCAGCCAGGATAGGAATTAGAGCCCCACTGTCCTCTGTGTTTAATGATAGTGATAAAGATGATGTCTATCTAGATGCAAGAATAGAGATCAGGGACAAAAGGTGAAGCCTATACGGATAGAGGATCGAGCCGAGAAACAGTTGCGGAACAAGGTGATCGGGATGGTCAAAGTCCGGTGGGACAATTGTGGCCGAGAAGAGCTAACATGGGAGCGCGAGCAGACCATGCGAGCCGAGTTTCCCGAGTTATTTTCATAGCTTGTTCACTCGTTGTATATGTAATAGAAACATATAAATGTTTTGGTATTTTCTCCCTATTGTTTTCAAATTTCGGGACAAAATTTTATTAAGGGGGGGAGGATTGTAACACCCCAAAAATCTCAAAATATGTTTGTACACAATTTTGGGTTGGAGGCTGTTAGACACGGCCTGGGACACGGGCGTGTTCCAGGGCGTGTCGGGTGTACACGGCCTAGGACACGGGCGTGTCCCAGGGCGTGTTCAGGCTAGTCGACGTTTGAAAGTCGACGATCGTCGAGCCTGGGACACGGCCTTCGACACGGGCGTGTCCCAGGGCGTGTTCGAATTAATTTTCGAAATTGGCCTATTCAAGTCAGAGCAGGACACGGCCTTGAACACGGCCGGGAACACGGGCGTGTGAGGCTGGATACGGGCGTGTCAGTTGCCGTGTTCCGACCCATGTACTGGTTTTGGAGATCGGCGAGTACCGTGTAACAGGAGACACGGGCGTGTCTCATGACTGACACGGGCGTGTCAGGTTCGACACGGGCGTGTCGATGCCCGTGTTCTCGAATATTTCAGTCGGTGCGACTGCCGCGTGTGCCGCTTAAGGGTACACGGCCTGTGACACGGGCGTGTCACAGGCCGTGTCGGCCAAATTTCAAGGGAATTTTCAGTGGATCTTGGCCCTTCATTTTCTTTAAATAAGATCCTGTGGCTGGAGATCATTCCTGGGCTGATAAGGCCGGGAAAGAAGGAAAAGAGGGCTCATTTCTAAAATCCTACTCTCTTTCTAAAGTTTAAGAGAGAGGTGAGAGCAAGGAGGAAGAAGAAGTGGAGTCCGGCTGCCGGTGGTGCTACGGTGGTCCAAATCGCGAGCCGAGTTCGGATTTGCGAAGGCAACGCTGCTGCGAAGGCTTTCATCCGTCTCAAATTTCTCTCCATGGCTCCGAAGCGAACTCCTAGGGTAACGATTTCCTGCTTGGACATGTGAAGTCCTTAATTCCTGCATTGCATAGGGAAAACCCTTCCCCGCGAGTGTGCAGTGGGTTGTGGCGTCCCTTGGGGTAGATATGTGAAGTCCCCCTTGTTAGAGTCCGGAATTGGAGTACGGATCTAGGCATGCTGTGTGAAGCCCATCTGGACATGGTCTGGATTGGTGATGCTTGGTTGCATATCGGAGAAGGCTCCGTGATGATTGCTTGTATGCATGATGGATAAAAGTACTGGAGGAAGTCCAGGAAATTATGAGAGTTGGACTCTCTTGTGGCCGTGAGTGCTACTGGTGGAAAGTTGAGCCGTGAGGCTGCAACTAGGAAATGGTGGAACGGGCAAGGTGAAACTGTACCCGCGTCAGTCCAGGCGTGAGTCTGACGATGTGAGCAACGGGAAAGGTGGATCTGTACCCGCGTTATGGTTGTCTAACCTTGGGTGCTTAAGACCCTGTTAGGATCACATAGCGAGAGTCGACGGCCGGTGAGCCGATCAGACTAGAATGCTCATAGTGCGCCGTTATGTCTGGGACCTCTGAACGGTGTGAATGTGCCCTGAGTGCACGGAGCGTCGGGCCGTCGAGCCGACGTTTGTGATATGTGACGGTGCGGGCGTGCACGTCTTGCTTGAATGGCTATATATCATGTGGATGAATGTTATGCAGGGATGGAATTCCGCTGCCCCGTGCCAGGGGCAGGGTCGTTATAATTGGTCAGCTGAATGCTGACCGTTGCCCTGTTTTGCCACCATTTGGTGGATTGGTTCTTACAGGTGCTGGAGGAGCTGGTCCGAGCGGGACTTAGCGGGCTGAAGCCCAAAGCTGCGTTGCTGCCCTCGAAGGCATTGTTTTGTTTCTTTTGTTCATGTGTGGCCGGCCTGCGTGCTGATGTCTGTAAGCCACACTCTTGTTAAGAGAAACTGTTGTAAGGCCTTAAGGCCAGACTCTTTTGATGTATATATACATTCCTATGTTAGTGGACAGTGTTGTTTATCTTGAGTTCATTAATTCAACCGTGAAACTTCCGCTAGAATGCTCTGTGTTAGGATGCGTTGGTTATGATATTATTTAGTAGCGTCTCCGCCTGTTTGTGGAATATGGTGTGGGGCCCCGGCCGGACCCTCTATTATATTCTTCTTGACGGGTAGAGGTGTTACAATTTGGTATCAGCTTGTTGGTCGATCTCTTCCGAATTCGCGGACGAATTCTTTTGAGAGGGGGCGAGCACGTGTCAGTGCCGTCGTTATAACACTTAATTTGAACTCAAGATTGTCCACTTAGGAATGCAAATACACTTGTTTGTTGAACTTGTGTATTCTCTTTGTATGATTGCCGTTTTATTGGTCGTTAACCTGTGTGTTTTACACATATAGGTGACCAGAAGTGTTGCGGGTCAGTCTGAACCACAACGTTCTGTTGAGAGTGCGGCACCAGCCGAGGTGCCCACAACTCCTCCATCAGCTAAAACAGTCCGTCTCATCACGGAAACGGTACTTGCTGTGATGAATGCTCAGCAGACTGGGCAAGCACGTCCTGTAGTGGTGCCAGCGCAAGCTGGGGTACGGCAAGAACCGGTAGAAGCCGAAGATGATCTGCGGGTAGCAGATCAACAATGGAAGCAATTCTTGAGCTTTAACCCTCCGCAGTTTCATGGGGCGGGTATACCGGCCCAAGCAGAGGATTGGCTTGCAAGAATTAAGAGGATTATGAGAGCTATCAGGGTTGAGGAGGAACAGAAAGTCATGTTAGCCACTTTCCTACTGGAAGGAGAGGCGCGATTGTGGTGGGATGAGATTGAACTGCATCACTTGGCCGGCAGGCAATTGGCAGAGATTACAATGGAAGAATTCTCTCGGTTGTTCTTAGCACAACATTTGCCGATGCAGCAAAGGATATCGATGGAAATGGAGTTCCAACGGTTAGCACAGGGAGATCGAAGTGTGGATGACTACCTGCATGAGTTCACCCGTTTGGGAAGATATGCGGGCTCGATCTTCGCCGAAGAAGAGCGTAAGACTAGTCGGTTTTATGCGGGACTGCGAGATGAGCTAAGGTATTTGCTCTCGAGTTCTGTGAGTCAGGGATTCCAAGCCTTAGTCTGTACGGCTCGTTCTTTGGAGACGGACATGAAACGGGGGCAAGCAAAGGGAAACTTGGCGGTTGTGAAGCCGGAGTTTAAGCCGCCGCGTCCGGACAAGTTTGGCTACCGAAGGAAATGGAATAAGAAGTCTAAGTCTTCTTGACAAGCTCCTTCTGCGACTGTGACGGACACATCTGGGAATGGAGCTCGTGCTTGTTTTACGTGCGGGAAGGTTGGACACTTCGCACGTGAATGCCGATTTGGTCCTCCAAAGGGTGATAAGAAGACGGGAGCGTCTTATGCGGAGAAGGGGAAGGCTGTGGTGGAGTCTTCTGCCTCGCACGCGCAGCCCAGGGTCTTCAACCTTGGACAACAGGAGGCCATTAAGCAGGCTGATGTCGTCACAGGTGCGCTTAAGTTTTAATGTTTTTTACTTTTGGTGTGCTGTGCTTGTTTTAATTGTCATGTTATAGGGTTTGTCCTTGTACGAGAGTATTCGGCGTGAGCACTGTTTGACACAGGTGCTTCACATTCGTTTCTGACTGAGGATTTTGTCTTGCGTGTCGGGGTGCCTATCCGGACCAAGACAGACAGTGTAAAGGTGTTGTTGCCTACGGATGTTTGATGTGCGCGGATCGATCTTGCGGTCTTGAGGTCAAGATAGGAAGTCGGGAGTTCAAGGTGGAAACACTAGTATTGCCGATCAAAGAGTTTGATATAATCTTTGGTATGGACTGGCTTTCAGAGCAGCGTGCCTGTATTGATTGCACTTCAAAAGAGGTCACACTTGGGCAAAATACCGAACAAGAGACCAAGTTCATTGGTATGCAAGGGATGAGTGGGATGTTGTTATCCGCTCTCCAAGTTGTTAAGGCAGTTCGGAAGGGTACGGAGTTGTTCTTCACACTCATAGAGGCGGTGGCGCCAAAGGCCAGTGTGAGTGAAGTGCCGATTGTGTCGGAATATGCAGATGTGTTTCCAAAGGACCTTCCGGGGTTACCTCCCCAAAGGGAAATTGACTTCGCTATCGAGCTGGTGTCGGGTGCAAAACCCGTGGCCCGTTCGCCGTATCGGGTAGCGCCAAAAGAAATGGCCGAACTGAAAGTTCAGTTGCAAGAGTTGTTGGAGCAGGGATACATACGCCCAAGTATGTCACCTTGGAGCGCGCCTGTTCTTTTTGTGAAAAAGAAAGACGGTGGTTTGCGTCTCTGTATTGATTATCGCGAACTAAACAAACTGACGGAGAAAAACAAGTATCCAATTCCTCGGATCGATGACTTGTTCGATCAGCTAGCAGGCTCAACCGTCTATTCGAAGTTGGATTTGAAGTCCGGGTATTACCAGTTGCGGATTAGGGAAGGTGACATTCCCAAGACAGCGTTTGGCACACGCTATGGTCATTATGAGTTCACAGTGATGCCGTTCGGCTTGTGTAATGCACCTTCGGTATTCATGGATCTCATGCATCGTACGTTCCGCGAATACCTGGATCTGTTTGTGATTGGGTTTATTGATGATATTCTGGTATATTCACAATCGGAGGAAGATCATGCAAACCATTTGCGATTAGTATTGCATACCTTGCGAAGGAATAAACTGTATGCCAAGTTCTCAAAGTGTGAGTTCTGGCTCTCGTCGGTGGCTTTTCTAGGCCATGTGGTAAGTGGAGAGGGCATAGCGGTGGATCCGGCTAAGATAAGTGCCATTCGGGATTGGCCAGTGTTGTCTTCAGTGGCCGAAGTCAGGAGTTTCCTTGGACTGGCGGGCTACTATAGGAGGTTCGTGGGGAACTTCTCCCGGATTGCTTTGCCTCTGACTATGTTGACGAGAAAGGATCAGAAGTTCGTTTGGACGCCGGAGTGCGCACGAGCTTTTGAGGAGCTGAAAAGTCGTTTGACCACGGCGCCTGTTTTGACGTCGCCATGTGGTACAGATGGATTTGAAATATACAGCGATGCGTCAGGAAGCGGCTTAGGCTGCGTTCTCCTGCAGTTTGGCAAGGTGATCGCTTATGGTTCACGTCAATTGAAAGTGCATGAGCGTAATTACCCCGTCCATGATTTGGAGTTGGCGGCGGTGATCTTTTCGCTAAAGTTGTGGCGGCATTATCTATATGGCGTGAAAGTAGATATTTATACCGATCATAAAAGCTTAAAGTATCTGCTCGATCAAAAGGAGTTGAATATGCGACAAAGGAGGTGGATGGAATTCCTTGGGGATTTTACATTCGACATTCATTATGTTCCCGGAAAGGGAAATGTGGTCGCTGATGCCTTGAGTCGTCGGACTCCAGTACGGGCAAATTGGTTGCGGATACATGATGAGCGGTTAATCCAGGAGTTGGAAGCCTTGGAGATATCTTGTGTGGAAAGAGATTCTTCAACTGAAGCAAGCATGAACTGGTTGGAAGTTCAATATGACCTTGCTGACAGGGTTCGGCGGGCAACGGAGTTGGATGAAAGTCTCCAACGCTATGCAAAGGAGGGATCTGGGGATCAGTTCTCCTAGGATGATGGCTTGTTACGAAAAGATGGCCGATTGTGCGTCCCTAGTGCGGGTAATTTGCGAGAAGGGCTACTATATGAAGCGCACTTTACAAAGTATTCAATTCACCCTGGGAGCACAAAAATGTACAAAGACATGAAGAAATTGTTCTGGTGGCCTGGTTTAAAGAAGGACATAGCCGCGTATGTGGCTAAATGTCGTACTTGTGCTTTGGTAAAGTCAGAATGTCAACGGCCGAGTGGTTTCCTGAAGTCGTTGCCGGTTCCGCAATGGAAATTTGAGGATATTTCTATGGATTTCGTGCACGGATTGCCGAGATCTCAGCGTGGCCATGACTCAATCTGGGTGATTGTAGACCGGTTGACAAAGGTGGCTCACTTTATACCAAACAAGCGGGACGATTCAGTGGAAACGTTGGCAAAGCTCTATGTGGAGCAGATAGTTCGATTGCACGGTGTTCCCCGAAGCATCGTAAGTGACCGAGATGGGCGTTTTACTTCAAAGGATTGGAGATTAGTTCATCAAATGTTGGGCACGAAGTTAGCATTCAGTACGGCCTTTCACCCGCAAACGGATGGCCAAACTGAACGAACCAACAGAACGATGGAGGATATGCTCCGTATGTGCGCCCTGGACTTCGGTAAGAAGTGGGAAGAACATCTTGTTATGGTGGAATTTGCCTATAATAATAGCTATCAAGCGAGTATAGGCATGGCCCCATTTGAAGCGCTGTATGGTCGCAAATGTCGTACACCGCTAGCTTGGGCAGAAACTGGCGAGACTAAACTTTTAGGCAAAAAGGAAGTCGAGGATGCTACCTCAACAATACGCTCTATTCGAGAGAGGCTCCTAATAGCCCAAGATCGGCAGGCCAAGTATTACAATGCTAAGCACCGGAACGTGGAGTTCGCGGTGGGTGACTGGGTCTATTTAAAGATTAAGCCCTTCAAAGGCGTATCTCGGATCCGGCGGTTGAAAAAGCTAAGTCCGCGCTACCTTGGTCCGTTTGAAGTGGTGGAGCGAGTTGGGGAAGCTGCCTATCGGTTAGCTCTTTCATTGGAATTGAGTGGATTGCATGACGTGTTTCACATCTCGGTGTTACGCAAAGCAGTCAAGGATCCAGCTCATATAGTTGAAAGTGATCGAGTGCCGGTTGAGTATGGGCTAACGACAAAGGTGAAGCCTATACGGATAGAGAATCGAGCCGAGAAACAGTTGCGGAACAAGGTGATCGGGATGGTCAAAGTCCGGTGGGACAATTGTGGCCGAGAAGAGCTAACATGGGAGCGCGAGCAGACCATGCGAGCCGAGTTTCCCGAGTTATTTTCGTAGCTTGTTCACTCGTTGTATATGTAATAGAAACATATAAATGTTTTGGTATTTTCTCCCTATTGTTTTCAAATTTCAGGACGAAATTTTATTAAGGGGGGGAGGATTGTAACACCCCAAAAATCTCAAAATATGTTTGTACACAATTTTGGGTTGGAGGCTGTTAGACACGGTCTGGGACACGGGCGTGTCCCAGGGCGTGTCGGGTGTACACGGCCTGGGACACGGGCATGTCCCAGGGCGTGTTCAGGCTAGTCGACGTTTGAAAGTCGACGATCGTCGAGCCTGGGACACGGCCTTCGACACGGGCGTGTCCCAGGGCGTGTTCGAATTAATTTTCGAAATTGGCCTATTCAAGTCAGAGCAGGACACGACCTTGAACACGGCCGGGAACACGGGCGTGTGAGGCTGGACACGGCCGTGTCAGTTGCCGTGTTCCGACCCGTGTACTGGTTTTGGAGATCGGCGAGTACCGTGTAACAGGAGACACGGGCGTGTCTCATGACTGACACGGGCGTGTCAGGTTCGACACGGGCGTGTCGATGCCCGTGTTCTCGAATATTTCAATCGGTGCGACTGCCGCGTGTGCCGCTTAAGGGTACACGGCCTGTGACACGGGCGTGTCACAAGCCGTGTCGGCCAAATTTCAAGGGAATTTTCAGTGGATCTTGGCCCTTCATTTTCTTTAAATAAGATCCTGTGGCTGGAGATCATTCCTGGGCTGATAAGGCCGGGAAAGAAGGAAAAGAGGGCTCATTTCTAAAATCCTACTCTCTTTCTAAAGTTTAAGAGAGAGGTGAGAGCAAGGAGGAAGAAGAAGTGGAGTCCGGCTGCCGGTGGTGCTACGGTGGTCCAAATCGCGAGCCGAGTTCGGATTTGCGAAGGCAACGCTGCTGCGAAGGCTTTCATCCGTCTCAAATTTCTCTCCATGGCTCCGAAGCGAACTCCTAGGGTAACGATTTCCTGCTTGGACATGTGAAGTCTTTAATTCCTGCATTGCATAGGGAAAACCCTTCCCCGCGAGTGTGCGGTGGGTTGTGGCGTCCCTTAGGGTAGATATGTGAAGTCCCCCTTGTTAGAGTCCGGAATTGGAGTACGGATCTAGGCATGCTGTGTGAAGCCAATCTGGACATGGTCTGGATTGGTGATGCTTGGTTGCATATCGGAGAAGGCTCCGTGATGATTGCTTGTATGCATGATGGATAAAAGTACTGGAGGAAGTCCAGGAAATTATGAGAGTTGGACTCTCTTGTGGTCGTGAGTGCTACTGGTGGAAAGTTGAGCCGTGAGGCTGCAACTAGGAAATGGTGGAATGGGCAAGGTGAAACTGTACCCGCGTCAGTCCAGGCGTGAGTCTGACGATGTGAGCAACGGGAAAGGTGGATCTGTACCCGCGTTATGGTTGTCTAACCTTGGGTGCTTAAGACCCTGTTAGGATCACATAGCGAGAGTCGACGGTCGGTGAGCCGATCAGACTAGAATGTTCATAGTACGCCGTTATGTCTGGGACCTCTGAACGGTGTGAATGTGCCCTGAGTGCACGGAGCGTCGGGCCGTCGAGCCGACGTTTGTGATATGTGACGGTGCGGGCGTGCACGTCTTGCTTGAATGGCTATATATCATGTGGATGAATGTTATGCAGGGATGGAATTCCGCTGCCCTGTGCCAGGGGCAGGGTCGTTATAATTGGTCAGCTGAATGCTGACCGTTGCCCTGTTTTGCCACCATTTGGTGGATTGGTTCTTACAGGTGCTGGAGGAGCTGGTCCGAGCGGGACTTAGCGGGCTGAAGCCCAAAGCTGCGTTGCTGCCCTCGAAGGCATTGTTTTGTTTCTTTTGTTCATGTGTGGCCGGCCTGCGTGCTGATGTCTGTAAACCACACTCTTGTTAAGAGAAACTGTTGTAAGGCCTTAAGGCCATACTCTTTTGATGTATATATACATTCCTATGTTAGTGGACAGTGTGGTTTATCTTGAGTTCATTAATTCAACCGTGAAACTTCCGCTAGAATGCTCTGTGTTAGGATGCGTTGGTTATGATATTATTTAGTAGCATCTCCGCCTGTTTGTGGAATATGGTGTGGGGCCCCGGCCGGACCCTCTATTATATTCTTCTTGACGGGTAGAGGTGTTACACCTTGCTTAGGAGTTGAGTGTGTTGAGTGAACTAGCTTCACTCAATGCCTCTGGACTTAGCCAATTCTTCTGTCTTGCTTAGGCGTTGAGTGTGTTTAGTGAACGTACTTCACTCAATTCCTCTAGAATTAGCAAATTTCTTCTGCACTGTTAGGAATTGAGTGCGTTGAGTGAATGTTCATCACCCAACACCCCTATACTTAGTTACAACTTTCTTTATCTACTAGGCGTTGAGAGTATTATGTGAAGCTTCATCACTCAATGCTTTTGTACTTAGTCCCTTCTCTGAACCCTGTCATCTTGCTAATGCATTGATTGCATTGAGTGAGCTGGCCTCACTCAGTGCATCTAGAATTAGATAGATTTTTTTTCTATCTTCATTAAGATTTGAGTGACCATAGCTCTGTCAATGCTTCCTATTTCGGTGTTGAGTGAGCTTACCTCACTCAATGCTTCTGGACTTAGTTAATTTTTTTGTCTCCTAATTCTTTGGCTTTGACAGAATTAGCATGGCATTGAGTGAACTGGTTTCACTCAACGCTTTTGGACTTAGTTAATTTCTTTGACAGATTCTCTATGGCTTTGACTGAAGTAGCTTGATTCAATGCTTCTATCTGTATGGCGTTGAGTTAGTTCACATCATTAACGACTGTGGACTTGGGCACTTTTCTTCACTGTCCAAGCAAAAGCTTTGAATGACTGGTCTTTGCTCAATGCTTCTGCTCATCTGGAGTTGAGTGAGTTGTCCTCCCTCACTGCCTCTAAACTTAGTCGATTTTGATAGTTTAACTTTCAAGGCAGCCTAAACACCTAGAGGGGGGGGGGGGGTGAATAGGTTCTGCTTCTCTTTCTAAAACTTCTAGGCAGAATTCAATTTAATAACTAATATAATAAACACAGCAATCACAGAAAACAAAACATCACAGATTGCACTATGTTTTATAGTGGTTCCCCAAGGTCTGGGTACATCCACTTTCCCCCTTCACCTATCTAGCAGTATGCTAGATTCGGCCAAACTTCCACTTATCTCAGATCAATAGATCTTACAACTCAGAACCCAACTGGTTCCTACAACTCAGGCACAACTGCCCTACCTCAGCCTTGCCCCAAGGCCTACAACTCAGAGAATATCCTTCTCCTACACTCAGGCAAACAGCCCTACCACTCAGAGTTCAACACTCTTACACTCAGCCTTTATAACATAGGCTTACAACTCAGATCTGTATAAACAGATCCTACAGAAATATAGAAAAGATTGTTTTAATTGTCTTGCCAAAGTTGAGAGAGAAAAGGCAATGACAATTCTTGATCAGCTGATGCAATCAACTGTTTCTTAGCCTTCTTCAAAGCTTCTTGAAAATGTACTTAGCTGAGTTGATTCCAAACAGCTTCTTGAGAATCCAATGGTGGATTCTTTCTTCTTCTTCAAATTCTGACTTGATCTCTCTCTATCCAGAACTTTGAATGATTCTTCTGAATTCTGATTAGAACTCTTCTTAGATCTATCCTTAGATAGTCTTCTTAGATCTCCCGGAGAAGATCTTCTTAAGTGCCTAGCACTTTCTTGAAATGAGTAGAATTGTAATCCTTCTCCACTTTCTGATCCAATGTATTTCAAAAGGTCAGTTCTATATGTTGTTGATTATCATTTTCTCCTTCTGAATCTGTCTATTTATAGACATTCTTCATGGTAACCGGCTGATCCGGTTTCTAACCGTTTTCTATTAAGTCTGACAACTTCAGTTAACCGGTGATAACCCACAGCTGTCAAGTCTTCAAACAAGTCCTGTGCCTTAGTCTTGAATCACAAGTTGTTGAAACAGTCTGTCAGAAAGTGTCGAGACAATCTGTCTATTTGTGTCGACATAATTGACTTTGGTGTCGACACAGTCTTCAGTGATGTCGACTAAGTTGCCTTTGAGTCGACACAGCTTCTTCTGCAAATAACTTGATCTTGACTCTTCAGTGTGTCGACACAAGTCCTGTGTGTCGACACAATTGTTGTAGAATCATAACTTTAGTAAGTGTCGACTTAGCCTTCAAGTGTCGACACATTCATTTTTTAACTCTGCTATAATGTGTCGACTTAATCACAATGTGTCGACACATTCTGCTGGTGTCGACTAACTTGAGGTCGACTATTTTCTTCTGTGTCGACACATTCAGATGATGTCGACAATCTTGAGATCGACTATACTCTTCTGTGTCGACACATTCTCCCAATGTTGAGGTCGACGCTTTTCTTCTGTGTCGACACAATTTCCCAGTATTGTGTCGACTCTTTTCTTCTGTGTCGACACTTTTTCCCAGTGTAGTTGTAGACTAACTGCTATGTGTCGACACTGCTTCCCAGTGTAGTTGTAGACTAACTGCTATGTGTCGACACTGCTTCCCAGTGTTGTGTCGACTATTTTCTTCTGTGTGTCGACACAGCTTCCTTTGTGTCGACACTTGGACTTAGAATTTTTCTGCATACTTTATCAATTCTCCACCTGCACATGTCAACTTAAAACAACATCAAATACACCTTGATGTATATCATTGAGCTAAGTTGGGCTTCTTCAAATCAGGTACACATTTTCCAATGTACCCAACAATCTCCCCCTATTTGGAGAAGTCATAATCCCTATAGCCAATGATATACACCATTTATAAACAGTACTAAATGATGATTAATGACATAGCAGGAATACTTTAAATATAAACAAAACATAATATAGAATAATTCATCACAGAATGCACATTATAATATGCCAAACAACATTTTGTTTATAACAGGGTAATGTTTGATTACAAAGTTTTACATTTGATGAGTACATCACAACATTACAAAATATTTAAAACAAAATCAGGATTGATCAGGCTCTCTAATCATAATCCCTTTGCCAGACTGAATTGTAGCTGTCACAGGAGCTTCTGATTCTTCAGCTATCTTCTTTCCTTTAAGATCAGCCTTCTTCTGAGCTTCTTCCTTGATCCTTTGCCTTTCAAAATAATGAAAAGGCTTTGGGAAGTATTTGCTTGGCTCCTTAGCATCTGATGGCAGTCTTCCCAACTTGGCTTTCCTTCTGAATTGTACAATTGCCTCTTGCCTTGCCTCATACTTCTGCCATTCAATTTCATTGTACCACTTCCCTCTCTCATGAACTTTATCCTGTACAGCTTTCCATGCAGTGAGTATGATGTTCCTTGAAGTAGGACTCCACTGCTCATAATCTGGCTTCAGTACAGCCTGCTCTCTGAATTTCTTCTTTGCCAATAGAGCATCCTGCTGTTCTTTCAGAGTAGCCTCAGGCTTATCAACTTTTCCAAAGACAATATTAGTAACCTCCTTTGGAGGACTATACATTCCTTGAACTTTCTGATCAATCAAGTCAAAATCTGGAGGGGGGTATATGACTTGAGCAACCTCAGGTTGATTGCCTTCAAGTAGATTAGATTGTATTCCTGACTCAGCTACCATAGCATCATCACACAATGGGGGATATCCCAAAGTGGCTCGTATGCTATTGGTCACCCACTTGGTGTGCTCAGAGCCTGCATGAATTAGCATCCTCTCCCCCTTTATGGCTTCTCTTGAGACATGATCTCTAAGATCTTCTTTTTGAAATCGAATTTGGCCATCCAAATAATTCACTCCCTCTTTGAAAAATGGTCTTAACTTTTGAAGCTTTTCAGATATGTCCTTTTGAGAGGTTGTGATGGCAGTCTTAACAGATGCAATAGCAGCCTGAAATTTTTTATCAAATTCTTCCATTTCTTTGGCTCTATCTGCAGGCATACCTGGAACAATCTTCTTCACTTCTTTAATGATCTCATTATGAGATTCAGTTAAATTTTCATTCATTCTGATTTGATTTTCCAGAACATAACTTTGCTTCAAAGCAATATCATCCACCTTTGTAGAGATAGCCTCCTGTTGTTTAGCCAGATAAACTACAGCATTGCCACCCTTGTGGAAGCAATCTGTCATTTCAGTTTTATGCAAGTTAACTTGAAATTGGATGGACTTGATATCCTGAGCTAAGTCAAACTGAACTGACTTGCTATTTTCATCAACATACTTCTCCAGAGCCATCCTTTGGTCATCCAATTTTACTTGAAGATCTACCATAAATTTATTGTAATCAAAGGCTGGAGAAACTTATGGAGTTGTGGTCTGTAATGCCTGCTTATAGTTCTTGCTTCTTCTCTTAAAGACAACAAGTTTTCTTTTCTTTGCCACCCTGGCTTCTTCAGTTTCTGTGTCAGAGGAAGTATCTACATGAATTCTTTCTTGTGGATGATGAATTGTATCTGTTCCAGGGAGTTGTTGCTCAGCTTCAACATCCACAGGCTCATCCTCAACCTGTGTTTCCACAGCAGCTTCCTGATCAATGTCCATTCCTATGGACTTCTCAATATCTGGTCCACCTCCTTCTTTATCAGCAACAGTATCAACATCTGGGAATAACTCCTCCATAGTAAATTCCAGTTGAGTGGTCACTTCTGCAGCAGTTAAATCTTGAGATATGTTTAACTGTGCTTCCTCTTGGACTTGCACCTCAATATTTGTAGTGGCAGGAGTAGGTGTGGACACTAGCTCCCCCTGAACCTGTGCAGTAATAAGAATATGAGCAATGTCTTTTATAGTAAAATACATTAGCTCCCCCTATACCTAAGCAGGAGTAGATACCTTTGGTGCAGAAGTGGAAACTGGCTCCCCCTGCATCTGTGCAGGTGTTGATACTTCCTGGACCACAGTTGAGTCAAGCTGTGTCCCTTCTTGTACTTGTTCAGATTCTTGATTTGGTGTAGGGGATTGCACAGGGGTGTCTGGCCTGCTCTCTTCAGGCACATCCTTGGACAGCACCCTATCCCACCTGGAGAATAGTCTCATATCCATTCTTCTCATATGGTTAATCTTACTCCCTTGCAGCTGCTGCATCACATCAGGAATCACTCCAGTGAAGTACAGGCTCATGATCCTAGCCATGTTAGGCTTCTTGATTCCCTCTTTGATCTTGTCAAAGAGCACTCCTGACCAATCAGTAGGAATAGTAAAAACTATCCTGGTCATCAGGCTGAACATATAGGCAGAAATCCTATCATGTCCACCTGTCTTGCAGAGGATTACTTTTCCAACTACTTCTGACAAGAATTTCCCTTGTTGATTCATACCCTTTCTATTGAAGGCAGCTCCAATCTTCAATCCTTGGTGCAGTCCACACCATTGAAGGGCTTCTCTTGTCTTAGATATAGGAACTTCCTCTTCATTCTCAACCACTTGCAGTTGGAAGATCTTTCTTAAACTTCTTTGATTAATCTTTACCTTCGTCCCTTGAACAGTGGACTTAATCTTGAGGCCAGTAGAATGGACTGATGCAGAGATAAAGAACTCGTGCACCTCCTTCTTCCAGATCTTAGTTGGTTCTGAAATGAGAAATTCTAACCCTGATGCAGAGAGAAGGGTGATAACTCCTTGAACATCAGGCGGCGCCTCTGCAAAGGCCTGGCGCACTAACTCATATCCTTCATTGATGTTATCTTCAATCCTTGGCGCCATCGTTGTGTCGAGAAAGCTTGAGAGAAGAGAGAAAGAAAGACTGTCGACACAGGGTTTGAGTCTCAAAAACCTTGAAAGCGTGTCGATACAAAGAGCTTTTGACCTATTTATAGCTTCTGTTGAAAGAAGTTCAAAAGGCGCCAAAAACAGTCTAAATGTGTCGACACAGACGGAATGTGTCGACACAAGCTTCTATTAACTCGACATTTCTTCAGCCTACTATGTGTCGACACCAATTTGTGGTTATGTCGACACCTTGGATACATAGTAGAAAGACAGAAATTCTGTGTCGACACTAAGGACAAGTGTCGACACATATTCTGTAAGTGTCGACACCATAATTCTGGTTGAGTCGACATTACATTTCTGGTTAAGTCGACAATAAAACTCTTAAGTGTCGACACATATTCTCTGTGTCGACACAATATTTCTGACTTGTCGACATAATTTCTCTGAGTCGACACATTATTACTGAATGTGTCGACACATTCTTACTTAGCCAATTTCTATAACTTCAATGTGTCCTTTTTAACACTTGATTATGTTGTTACTACTTTTACTTACTTATAAACCATTTCAATAGCATTGTTAATGATTTTGTTTAATACATTAATCAATGGTTAACATACCTAATTCAATTTTGAATTTATTGAATTTGGTTTCATCTAAAGGCTTAGTAAATACATCTGCTATTTGATAATCTGTTTTTACAAATTCCAATGAGATGTCACCTTTTTCTACATGTTCTCTAAGAAAATGATATTTGATTTCTATATGCTTAGTTCTACTATGAGAAACTGGATTATTAGCAATAGAAATAGCACTCTTAGAATCACATAAAAGGGGTGTTCTACTTACCTGAATACCATAATCTTTAAGCTGATGCTGCATCCATAATAGCTGTGCACAGCAGCTTCCAGCAGCAATATACTCTGACTCAGCTGTGGAAATTGCCACACTAGTCTGCTTTTTACTACTCCAAGATATTAGTCTTCCTCTCAGGAATTGACAAGTACCTGTAGTACTCTTTCTATCCTCTCTACATCCTGCAAAATCTGCATCTGAATAGCCTGTTAGTTGAAAATCTCTATTCCTAGGGTACCAAAGACCTAGAGTAGGAGTGCCCTTTAGATATCTCAGAATCCTTTTGACTGCAGTATAATGAGATTCTTTAGGGCAGGCTTGGTACCTAGCACAGACACATGTTGCATACATAATGTCAGGTCTACTAGCAGTGAGATATAGTAGAGACCCAACTATTCCTCTATACAATGATTCATCAACAGGTTTACCTGCCTCATCTTTGCATATTGGCATACTTGTTCCCATAGGAGTTCTCATGGAGGAGGATGACTCCATACCATATTTCTTAATTAATTCCTTGGTGAACTTAGACTGGGATATGGACAATCCATCATCAGTCTGTCTTACTTGGAGTCCCAAGAAGAACTTAAGTTCTCCCATACTGCTCATCTCAAACTTCCCTTGCATAAGTTTGGCAAACTTTTTACAAAGGTTGTTTTCAGTTGATCCAAAGATTATGTCATCAACATAGATCTGGACTAAGATGATCTTTCCTTTGGATTCCCTAAGGAATAGAGTTTTGTCTATCTTTCCTCTTGAGAATTTATTCTCAATGAGGAAGGTAGACAGGGTTTCATACCAAGCCCTTGGAGCTTGTTTTAACCCATACAAAGCTTTCCTAAGCTTATACACAGAATCAGGTTTAAGAGGATCTACAAAACCTGATGGCTGCTCTACATATACTTCTTCTTTAAGATCACCATTCAGAAATGCTGACTTCACATCCATCTGGTATACTTTGAAGTCTTGGTAGGCTGCATAGGCAAGGAACATTCTGATTGCCTCCAGCCTTGCTACTGGAGCAAAGGTTTGATCAAAGTCAATCCCTTCTTCCTGCCTGTATCCTTTTGCAACCAATCTTGCTTTATTCTTTACTATTATTCCACTTTCATCTAGCTTGTTCCTATAGATCCACTTAGTTCCAATTATGTTGTGGCCTCTTGGTTTAGGAACAAGCTCCCAGACTTTGCACCTTCTAAATTGATTCAGCTCCTCTTGCATAGCATCAATCCAGTGCTGGTCTTGGATAGCTTCTTCAAACTTTTTAGGTTCCATTTGGGACAAGAAACTAGAATGCAAAACTGTGCTTTGATTTCTGCTTCTAGTTTGCACTCCTTGTCTTGGATCACCAATTATCTGATCAGTAGGATGATCTCTTAGATATCTTATAGCTGGAGGTAGATTCCCTTCAGGTTGTGCATCTCCAGCTTCTTCATTCTGCTGTTCCTCTTGGTTTTCATCAGCTTCCATTATCTCTTGTACTCCCCCTGGACAGCAGCCTTCATTTTCCAATGCTCCCTCTTCCTTTGAAGCTTCAGCAATGGAGAGCTTGTCCATCTTCTTGCTTATACCTGTTGAGTCATTTGATCTACAAGACAACTCACAATTGATTAATCTTGTTTCATCAAATACAACATGCACAGATTCTTCAACAACTTGAGTAGTTAAGTTGAAGACTCTATAGGCCTTACTATTTGTGCTGTACCCAACAAATATCCCATCCTGGGATTTGGCAGCAAACTTAGTCAAATATGACTTGCCATTGTTAAGTATATAGCATTTGCAACCAAAGATCCTAAAATAGGATAGGTTTGGTTTTCTGCCTTTCACAATCTCATAGGGAGTCTTTCTGTGGCCTTTGGTGATAGAAGCCCTATTGATGACATGACAGGCAGTGTTAACTGCCTCAGCCCAAAAATATTCTGGGAGAGAGGTGTCACTCAATAGAGTTCTACCAGCTTCAATTAATGTTCTATTCTTTCTTTCAGCAATACCATTTTGCTGAGGTGTTCTAGGTGAGGAGAACTCTTGGAAAATCCCAAAGTCTATACACAAGTTTGTTATGCTTTCAGATTGAAACTCAATACCATGGTCACTTCTAATTTTGACCACTGTACTATTCAGTTCATTCTGAATTTGCTTTACAAAATTAAATAATACACTTGGGGTTTCAGATTTTTGTCTCAGAAAGAACACCCATGTAAATCTAGAATAGTCATCTACAACCACCAGAGTGTAGACCTTCCTACCTAGACTGTGAACTGGCATAGGACCAAAAAGATCCATATGCAAGAGGTATAAGCACCTCACAGAATCCTTGTTTTCAAGGCTTTGAAATGAGGTTTTTGTCTGCTTGCCCTTTTGACAAGCTGAGCATACCCCTTCCTTTATACACTTAACTTGAGGCCCATTCCTCACTAGTTCTTTACTAAAGAGTTGGCCAATTGTCTTGTAGTTTAGATGAGCCAATCTCTTGTGCCACTTAACACAATGAGAAGCATTGTCATCAGCTACAAGACAAATGGGGGATGCCTTATTCTCACATTCAAAATTAAGGCAATACACATTTCTCTTCCTATACCCAGTCAATATGATCTCTTGATCACTTGAACTTTTGATATGACATCCATCCTTACCAAATGAAATGTCATATCCTAGATCACTCAGCTGGTTTATGCTTATTAGATTATGTTTCAAACCTTTTACATAGGCCACTTGGGTGATAGTAATTAGGTTTGAAGAGATGTTACCAAATCCTTTGATGACTCCTTTTTCAGATCCACCAAAGATCACTTTATGTCCATCTTTGACAGATGAATACTCCTTCAGCAGCCCCTTTGTTCCAGTCATGTGCCTGGAACAACCACTATCCAAGTACCATATAGGGGCATGGTAACTTGGATTCACCTGCAATACAGAATTACTTACCCTTAGAACCCAAGTAAGTCTTGGGTCCTTGGTTCAGGTTAGCCTTAATAAAGTTATCATAACCTCTTCTAACAGGTAGACTCTTATTCTTTATAACACTTGTGTTATACCAGCAGTCCAATGCAAAATGACCCCTCTTGCCACAGCACCAACATTCAAACTTATTGTATCTAGATCTAGATACATTCTTGTCAGAAGCATTTCTGTTCATTGCTGGTGCTGTTGCAACTTCACCTACTGATTTCTTAAAACCATAGGGTTTATGACCATAGGTAGGCCTGCTTGCCTTAACACCCTTGTTCTTCAGAACATTTGTCTTAATATGATCCTGAATGTCTTCATGATCATATATGTTAGAAGGCACTTTCTCCTTACCAAACCTTATGGGGACTGAAAGGTTTAGTGGCTGAATAGGGGCTTTGCCTTTCCTCTTGAATCTGCCAGCCCTGGAGTTACCCTTAAATCCTAATCCAGCCTTACCCTTCTGAGTGACAAATTCATCTATCAAGGGTAAGACAGATTTTGGCTTAGAGTAACTAGCCACTAAATCCCTTTCAATTCTAAGTCTGTCCTCCAGACTCTTTACTTGATCATTAGTATAATTAATTGTGCCCATCTGAATAATAGTTATATTCTTCAGCTTGGCAATTTCAGCTAACTTTTGATCAAGGACTTTTTCTAACTCAGTTGTTGCAACCCTTAGATCAGCAATTTCCTGAGCCTGTGATTTAACCAGGTTCTTGCTTTTCTTAAGGGCCTGCAACAGGTCCCCATACTTGTCTATCAATTGATAGACATCTCCTTCAGATCCAGATACATCTTCATCACTTGATGCAGATGTAGCTGATTCTTCACTTGTATTACAAACAGGTGTACAAGAAGGACAGTTTACCTCATTAGAACCAGACTGATTCTGGCATAGGTCCTCTTCTGATCTTGTCATCAAACCCATGCATTGATGTTCATTGATGGAGTCTAGCAACTGCATAAACTCCTCTTCCTCAGATGCAGCATATAATCCAATATATGCTTCAGCTTCAGATCCTGATTCTGAAGTTGACTGGTCTGACAGACTTTTATCTTTCTTTGCTACAAAGGATTTCTCCTTCTTGCCTTTCTGATAAGTCTTCTTCTTTTCTGAAGATTCCTTCCTTTTGTCAGGACAATCAGCCACTACATGTCCAGGCCTATTGCAACAATAGCAGACAATCTTTGAAGTAGTGGCTTTGCTGGGCTTTGACCTGCTTTTCTCTTTCCTTGATGACCTTCTCTTCTGATAATAGTCATCTACTTGCTGTGATGAGGAAGGCCTAGACTTCCATTGCTTCTTTTTCAAGAACCTTTGAAATTGCCTAGTGAATGCAGCAAAGTCTGCATCTGAATCACAGCTGACTGAACCCTTATCTGAATTTTCAGAACTACCTTCTTCAACTTCCTTAGGAGGAGATGGTGATTTCCTCCTATTCTTTCTAGTGGCTTCAGCATTAAATGCCACAGTCTTTTCTCTATGCTCTCCTCTTGAGTTTTTTTCCTCCTCCTTCCTTACCATAAGTTGCATTTCATAGGATAGCAACTTTCCAAACAGAGTTGGAGGAGATATCTCTGCCAATTTTGCCACTTCTCTTATGGCACAGATCTTTGTATCCCAATCCTTTGATAAGGATCTTAAGAATTTGTCATTCAGTTCATAGGTACTGAAGACTCTTCCATAGGAAATTAGCTCATTCACAATTCTATAGAATTTCTTATAGCACTCAGTTATGCTATCAGATTTTCCTTGTCTAAAACTTTCATACTCCTGATTTAGCATAGATTTTCTGTCCAGCCTTACTTCTTCAGATCCCTCCATGTAGACAATCAATGTGTCCCACATCTCCTTGGAGGTCTTGCAGTGAATCAGATTCTGAAATGTTGAATCATCTATGGCACTGACAATGATGTTTTGTGCCCTTTTGTCCATGGTTGCCAAGATGATTTCATCCTTGGTCATTTCAGAATAAGTCTTTGGTGTTTGGATATTTGCATCAAGAACAGATATCTTCATTGGTATGAAGGGGCCTTCCTGTACTGTGATGTAAATCCTTGGGTCAGATGCTTCCATAAACAATCTGACTCTTTCTTTCCAGATCCCAAAGATTTCCTTCTTGCATATGGGTAATTTCATTGACCCTAGCTCCTTATGATTCTCTCCAGAACCCATCTTCTTGATTCTTGAATCTGCCTATCAGATCTACCTCAGACTGTTAAGTCCTTTTTGAGGAACCTCCCTCTGATACCACTTGATAGTTTAACTTTCAAGGCAGCCTAAACACCTAGAGGGGGGGGGGTGAATAGGTTCTGCTTCTCTTTCTAAAACTTCTAGGCAGAATTCAATTTAATAACTAATATAATAAACACAGCAATCACAGAAAACAAAACATCACAGATTGCACTATGTTTTATAGTGGTTCCCCAAGGTCTGGGTACATCCACTTTCCCCCTTCACCTATCTAGCAGTATGCTAGATTCGGCCAAACTTCCACTTATCTCAGATCAATAGATCTTACAACTCAGAACCCAACTGGTTCCTACAACTCAGGCACAACTGCCCTACCTCAGCCTTGCCCCAAGGCCTACAACTCAGAAAATATCCTTCTCCTACACTCAGGCAAACAGCCCTACCACTCAGAGTTCAACACTCTTACACTCAGCCTTTATAACATAGGCTTACAACTCAGATCTGTATAAACAGATCCTACAGAAATATAGAAAAGATTGTTTTAATTGTCTTGCCAAAGTTGAGAGAGAAAAGGCAATGACAATTCTTGATCAGCTGATGCAATCAACTGTTTCTTAGCCTTCTTCAAAGCTTCTTGAAAATGTACTTAGCTGAGTTGATTCCAAACAGCTTCTTGAGAATCCAATGGTGGATTCTTTCTTCTTCTTCAAATTCTGACTTGATCTCTCTCTATCCAGAACTTTGAATGATTCTTCTGAATTCTGATTAGAACTCTTCTTAGATCTATCCTTAGATAGTCTTCTTAGATCTCCCGGAGAAGATCTTCTTAAGTGCCTAGCACTTTCTTGAAATGAGTAGAATTGTAATCCTTCTCCACTTTCTGATCCAATGTATTTCAAAAGGTCAGTTCTATATGTTGTTGATTATCATTTTCTCCTTCTGAATCTGTCTATTTATAGACATTCTTCATGGTAACCGGCTGATCCGGTTTCTAACCGTTTTCTGTTAAGTCTGACAACTTCAGTTAACCGGTGATAACCCACAGCTGTCAAGTCTTCAAACAAGTCCTGTGCCTTAGTCTTGAATCACAAGTTGTTGAAACAGTCTGTCAGAAAGTGTCGAGACAATCTGTCTATTTGTGTCGACATAATTGACTTTGGTGTCGACACAGTCTTCAGTGATGTCGACTAAGTTGCCTTTGAGTCGACACAGCTTCTTCTGCAAATAACTTGATCTTGACTCTTCAGTGTGTCGACACAAGTCCTGTGTGTCGACACAATTGTTGTAGAATCATAACTTTAGTAAGTGTCGACTTAGCCTTCAGGTGTCGACACATTCATTTTTTAACTCTGCTATAATGTGTCGACTTAATCACAATGTGTCGACACATTCTGCTGGTGTCGACTAACTTGAGGTCGACTATTTTCTTCTGTGTCGACACATTCAGATGATGTCGACAATCTTGAGATCGACTATACTCTTCTGTGTCGACACATTCTCCCAATGTTGAGGTCGACGCTTTTCTTCTGTGTCGACACAATTTCCCAGTATTGTGTCGACTCTTTTCTTCTGTGTCGACACTTTTTCCCAGTGTAGTTGTAGACTAACTGCTATGTGTCGACACTGCTTCCCAGTGTAGTTGTAGACTAACTGCTATGTGTCGACACTGCTTCCCAGTGTTGTGTCGACTATTTTCTTCTGTGTGTCGACACAGCTTCCTTTGTGTCGACACTTGGACTTAGAATTTTTCTGCATACTTTATCAATTCTCCACCTGCACATGTCAACTTAAAACAACATCAAATACACCTTGATGTATATCATTGAGCTAAGTTGGGCTTCTTCAAATCAGGTACACATTTTCCAATATACCCAACAGATTTTCTGCTTACCACTGCTGAAACTTTGACAGACTCAGCTATACTCTACGCCTCTTCTTATATGGTGTTAATTAAACTGCTTTCACTCAACGCTTGTGGACTTAGACGTATTTTTGTCTTGGAAACTTCTGGGATTTGACTTTCCACACCTTACTCAATGCTTTTTGGCATCTAGCATTGAGTGAATTGGCTTCACTCAACGCCTGTTGACTTAGGAGATCTTTAGCCTTTCTAGCATCCTTCTTTGACATCTAGCATTGAATAAACTGGCTTCACTCAATGCGCATGGACATAGATAGATTTATGTCTCTCCATTTTTATACCTTGTGACTACTTGTCAAAACCACTTGTAATACCTATCTAATCAATGTGACAAGGACCAACCTGCATGCATGAACTTGAACATACATCAAATACAACTAGGTGTGTACCATTGACTTATTTGACTTCTTACAAATCTGGGACATTGGGATAAATGGACCCAACAATCTCCCCCTAATTGAAGAATTAGAAACCCTTATTCAAAATATTTTTGTCAATGATTAACACCAACATATGCAGCAACAATATATGTCAAAAAGAGAGTTATAGGTTACCACATTTTCCTTGTACCACATTTTCCTTGCCTGTATGGTGATCATCACCTACCCCTTATTTTGTTGCCTGGACTTGTTCATTTCCTTTGTAACACCTCCGTTTGTCACATGAAATATAACAGAGGGTCCGGCCAAGGCCCCACGCCATATTCCGCAGACAGTCGGCGACATTATTTATGAATATAAAAACCAGTACCCACATCCTAACTCATAGCATTCTAGCGGAAGCTTTAGAGGTTATTATTGAACTCATCACACATGAATTTCCACTATACATAAACAACCACATTTATATATCATAGGAATGTATACAAAAATACACAAAAGTGTTTGGCCTTAAGGCCTTACAGTTAAACTTCACAAGTGTGGATTACTTACATCGGCAGGCAGGCCGACCACACATGAAAATAGTAAAACTTTTCCACTCGGCCTTCGAGAACAAAAATAGCAGCAAGGGCTTCAGCCCGCTATTTCCCGCTCAGTCCAGCTCCTGCACAACATAGCCCACCAAAACCTGACAAACAAGGCAACGATCAGCTTTAGCTGGCCAATTTTATAACGACCACACACCTTACTCGGGGCGGTGATTCTCCTTCTCTTCAAGCAATGCAATATCAACATATATATCATAAGAAAGTGCATGACCACATATTTCAATATATCATAAATGTCGGCCGTACGGACCGACACTCCGTTCACTCAGGGCACATTATCGGTGTATCAGAAAACCAGGGTCCCACCTCCAACATTGAGCATTCATGCTCGAGAGCCCACAGTCGGGGAGTTTAGTGTTGATGGCGTACAACCCAAGACTCTCATTATGTGATCCTAACGAAAGCCAATATCCCAGGCACTCAAGTTAGACAACCATAATGGGGAGACAGTTAGGCATTTAAACGTTCCTCAAATCGCCGATTCAATGTCTACACCGACGGGGGTCAGCTTACCCTTATCCATTTGACACGACGGCCTTAAAGAGCTCGTAGCTCACAATACCACACTGTCCACCAAGGATTGGCTTCACAATCAAAAAGGGAGTTAGTGCCAGCAATCGTCACGATCACTTGGTGGGACGAATAGAACTCTCTTTCTGCGCCCAAACTCAACCCAAACCCTACAGAAACCATCAGTGCTAGAAAACTGGTCTTTCACACCACAAATAGCTCTCTGGGAGGAATCGTCGTTGGCGACACCCACTATCACCCGGCGATATCAACCATTTCACCAAAACTATGATTTTACCTGGATATCTTCCTGGAGCTCCTCTCAAGTACGTCCTGTTACTTTGATTAACAGGAACAACCCATAGACTCCGTAAAATACTGGTTTATACATGGAGTCTTCTTCGTTTCGCAAAAGAAAGCATCACCAATCCAGACCAACATGTCTGGATGGGCTTCACACAGCATGCCTATTCCGTACTTTATATTTTCGAATCTAATGAAATATTAAATTGGGATCATACCGATCGACCCAAAGGAATCCACCCTTTTTCTACCTTTTTGGTGAGGGGTTCCATCCAGGTATGCGTATTGAGGACTTCACTTGTCCAGCAGAAAAATCGTTACCCTTGTAGTTCATTTTGGAGCCATGGAGAAGCTTTTCTACGCGGATGGAAGTGAGTGTGATGCAGGCATATTGTTTTTACGGGTTAAACACTATGCGTTCTTATGATCAGTAATTAAAATAATTACTCAGCGAGCAATATTTCTCTAAATTAATACTAACGATTAATCCAACAATATAGCAATGCACAACGCAAAGGGTCTCTACCCCTTATAGAGATAAAACAAATGGTTATATGCCAATGTTCGCCCAAGAGAAAAGGACCTACCAAATCCAGACAATTAGCAATTCTAATTAAATTTATTTGCTAGCAAGTCACAAGCCAATACGAGAGGATTCGACTAAAATAGCGAATTAAAATAAAGTCCAAATCAATCCCAAAAATTAATTAATATGAGGGTATACCAAATCACTTGAACTCAAGGGGAAATCAAGGGTGACGAACCCGATTTCTTGTAATGTTCACAAGATCTACCCGCTCAAATTTATATGAAAAATATTCGGAAAATTAACACTTAAATTTAGATTTTAATTAGCACGATTTCAATATAAATCAGGACAATAAACTAGCCTTCTATTCCACAAATTCTAACAATAATTTAGAAGAAACAGATGAAGAGTTAGTTTAGATATCGCTACCCAATCGCAAGAAAGATCCGTCCACAAATTTGAGTGGAGGAAAGCACTCACGACGGTGGTTGAGTCTATCTCCACGCGAGTCCACGGATCCGTAGCGGACAATGAAGACACGAGCCATTCTTCTTCCTTTTTGCAAAACCCTTGGAGAGAGGGAAACTTGGTGGCCGAAATTTTGGAAGGGAAAAGAGAGGGTAGTGGTTAGGAGGTTGGCCGAAATTCTTGGAGTAGAAGGAAGGAGAGTTAGAGGTGGGGATTCTCACAAAGAGGAGGAGGAGGAGGGGAAGGAGAGGGTGGCTGAACCACCAAGCGGGGAGAGAGGAGGAGGCCAGCGGCCAAGAGAGGGCAAGAGAAAGAGGAGGGCCGAATTTTGCCTAAGGGGGAAGAGAGAGTTAAGGGGAAAATTCAAAATTTGAATTCAAGTTTCAATTTTTCATTCTTCATTACTAAAATCCTTCATAACATGACTATATATATTCTACACCACTTCATCTCCACCATTTAAAATAAAATAAACCTATGATGGTTATATGCACCAATCATTACATGACATGAAAAAAAATACAATAATGAAATGATTGGAAATAAAAATGCTTAAATTAAAATTGAATTAAATAGAAATTGCTAAAAATAAAAATTGATAAAATATATAATTATAATTATTTTATTTAAAATTATATATTTTATTTAATGGCGGTGAAGGATGTCAAGCAAAACATGTATCAGAGGCGGCGTTGGCGAAAAAATGTCGCTGTAGAATTTCATCTTCGAGCTTGCGGCATCGATCATCCAAATCCACGAACTCTCTATGCCAGGGATCCATGGCTGGATCAGCATCGCCACCATCAATCCTCCCCCACTTAAAATTACTCATCACCGATGAGTGGCCCGTGAGGGGAGAATAGTTAAAAGCAGCAACAACATGGGGCAAATCTGGCCCCGCTGTCCATGTCGTAGTAGCATGAACATCCATCAACACTGAGAACCTGTCTGGAAAAGAAACAACAAGACTTCCGAGGAAACTCGAAAGGGTATTAATCAAATAAAACTTAAATCTTACCATCTGGTTCAAGAACCAAGGAGTCCATGTTGATATTAGATACGTCAACACTAACACTACCCAACCAAAGAGAACATTTAGTGGGAGGAAGAAACGATGGAGAAAGCCGCTCAGGTGGAACAGAGATGTACAGTAAAAACACCCTGTGTTTTATAAAAATCTGAAATAAAAGTATGAAATCCAAAGTTCTTTATATCCATGGATGGGTCGACATTCCTACCTATTAAATTATTAATAGATCCAGAAGGCATCTGCATGGAGATTGACAAGACTAAACCCAAATCACTAATTCTAGTGTAGGACGGCCTCAGCAAGGAATGTAAGTGCGTGTATCATAACTTAAGATGAACCGCTAACATTCTAGATACATGAGGAGTGAACTAATGTGCTACATGACTTGACCCAAATGCGGAGGATAAGGGGGTTAAGTCAGGTGGCACGGGAGCCTTATAATCAAAAATGATTTTAATGGGTTCCAAAATTGCAGTTTTAATTTTATATTTTAAATACTCATGCTTTGCATGAAGATATGCCAAGGAGAACATCTCATCGCCAACAATAGATTTGGACGCACCTAGATGTGAAAAGATGTGCAAGCGATACAACTCAAGGGGCCTTTCTATAGTCACTAACGTGTGAAAATGAGGGTCATCAAAAGGCGGTGGGTAAATGCGTGCAACTAGGTGTGGTATATAAGTATATTTAAGTGATACCACATCCAGATGCACAATAGCCAAAGAGTCAGAAATAGTCGAGGATAAAAACGTAGACAGCCACGCAGAAAATGAACAGTTAAATGTGACGCGTAGTCAGATCTACGAGGTGCGGTGAAAAGACAAAATACTAGTGTGCTCAACCTAGTAATATTAATACACTGAGATAACGCCAATATATGAACTAATAAAGTTGGCGTCACACAAAAACTCAGACTAGGACTACCGGTTTCACATCCTAAAAAGTCATCTAATATAAGCAAATAAACAGGAGGAAGGGTCAGCAAAATAAAACCTGGGATAACATCTAAATTAGTATAAATTCACCCAACGGTGATATAATCAAAGAACTCTCATTCGGGTGTACAACCAAAGAATCGTCCAAAAATACCCTTACCTAAGATAGTAAATCATCCACAATAACACTAGGGACATCCTCACTCTCATGCTCCTCAGATAACTCAGATACAATCTCAGTGGGTGCAATCGTAGACTCTATCACGATGGGGATCATATCCTGGAGAGGGCACTCAATACTAGGGTGGTCAGACACAACACTAGCAGTGCAAGTAATATGTAATGGAACTCTCACAGATCAGAATGTAATCATCCTATAGATCCTCTTATAAATCACTAGGGATTACCACACTGTCAGAATCATAAGACTCGTCGGGCACTATCATAGGTGAAGGAATACTCTCACCTAGCTGGTCAACTTTGGAATCCAGAGATACTATATCCACATCAGAATCCTCAGAGGTATCAGTCAATATCTCAAGGGGCTTAGATGTCGAGGCTAAAGGAGACAAAGCTCTAGTAGTAATATCTTTTGAGTCCAAGACATATAATCTATTAGGAATGGTTTCCCTAAAGGTGGTAGTAGGCACACTATGAGAAGGCCGACCTTTGGGGGAAAATGATCTTGCGTTAGGTATATAATCATTTTTATAAGAAGGTATAGGACTAGCGGCATAACGATACTCACTCACAGTCTTTGTGTTAGTAGTGCGGAGATAGGCAGCATCAAATTGATCTGAGAGTAGGCTACGCTTTGCCGACAAAACATATTTATAACTACCAACACGACGCTCTTAGTTTAGCCAGAATACCTAGGCTTGACCTACTAATCATTCTCGGGCTACGATAACCTTGTGGTGGTCGTCCCAGTCGTGACAATCAAATTCAATTTCTATTCCCTTAAGCCAGTCTCTAAAAGTTTTGGAACACCCATAACTATCATAAGTGGGTACCTGTCTTCTAGTGTCAGCATAAGCGTGGGGATGGTTGGTATTCCTATGGTATGAAGGCAAGGTTGGGGTGTGTTTAGCCATGGCTTTATCATATAAATAGGCTAAATGGGAAGCGTAAACGTCATAGGCCATATCAGTGAGAACCGAAGTGAAAACTCAATCCAGATTTTGTGAACATGCAAAGAATTAAGGATTCTGACCCATATAATCTAAGATAGACGGATTTGTTCCGGCTAAATAACTAGGGTGATAATTATATATTTTTTGGATTTTCTTGCTGAAAACATTATGAAGATTATTAAAAAAAATTTAATTTTTGTAGAAAAATAAAAATATAGGGCGCTATTTACAGACCAAAAATTTAAATTTTATTTTATTATTTTGGCAATTAAACAAGCAAGTGTGTGTCCGCGTACTAATAAAAGGGGATGGGTGTCAATTACGAAATTGACGTGAACCTCCCTCTGATACCAAATTAGTGCAAGCACATGGTTTCTACTGGTTAAACACTACGCGTTCATCGAAAGTTAAAATAATTACACAGTGAGCAATATTTCTCTAAATTAATACTAACGATGAATCCAGCAATGCACATCGCAAAGATTCACTACCCCTTATAGAGATTAAACAAATGGATATATGCTAATGTTCGCTCAATCGAAAAGGACCAACCCGATCCGGATAATAGCAATTCTAATTAAATTTATTCTCTAGCAAATCACAAACCAATACGAGAGGATCCGGACTAAAATAGCGATTTAAAATAAAATCCAAATAAATCCCAAAAATTAATTAATATGAGGGTATACCAAATCAATTGATCTCAAGGAGAAATCATGGGTGACGAACTCGATTTCTTCTAGTGTTCACGAGATATACCCCCTCCAATTTATACGAAAAATATTCGGACAATTAATGCTTAAATTTAGATTTTAATTAGAACGATTTCAATATAAATCAGGACAATCAACTAGTCTTCTATTCCACCAATTTTATCAATAATTTAGAAGAAACACACGAAGAGTTAGTTTAGATATCGTTTCCCAATCCCAAGAAAGATCCGTCCATAAAGATGAGTGGAGGAAAGCAATCACGACGATGGTTGAGTCTATCTCCACGCAAGTCTACAGATCCTGATAATACATTTTGTAGTTTAAACTACTAGGGTAATTACAAGTTTTTATTATAGAAATCATGTTTTTAAAGTTTTATTTTGACCTCGTTTTGTATATATTTTAATACCACTAATGTTTTATTTTTTCCTTGCAGGTTTGTAGGTTTTCAGCAAATTCATTGACCTCAACTTTTCGTCGAGCTCAGCCAGTTCATCGAGCTCATTTCGTCGAGCTCAGCCAGTTCGTCGAGCTCAGCCATTTCGTCAAGCTCCGCCTTCTTTCTGCGTTCGACGTTCGTCGAGCTCACATGATTTCGTCGACCTCGCCTTCAGCCCTAGTTCGTCAAGCTCAACTTTCAGTTCTGTTTTCGACGAACGTCTTCGAATTCGTCGACCTTAGTAATTTTGTCGACCTTCAGCCTTCAGTTCTGCGTTTGACGAACTTCTTAAAGTTCGTCGACCTCGCCCTCAGCAAAGTTCGTCGACCTCGCCTTCTGCAAAGTTTGTCGACCTCGCCTTCAGCAAAGTTTATCTACCTCGCCTTCAGCAACATTCTTCGACCTCAGCATTCGTCGACCTCCCCTCCACATTCTACGTTCGATGAACGTCCCTAATTTCGTCAAGCTCGCCAGAATTCTTCGAGCTCAGCCTTTTAATCAAGCTCTTCCCCTTCTTAGTTCGACGTTTTTCGACCTCATTTTCTTCATTTGACGAATGGTTCTTTCCGTTAATTCATCGAGCTTAGGCTTCAGTTCTTCGTTCGACGAACTCCTCCAAAGTCATCGAGCTCAGCCTTCAGTTCGACATTCGTCGACCACCCGTCCACCTTCTCTTTTCTCCATTTGTCGAGCTCTCCCTCCTTCTCCTCTGAGTTCATTGACCTCACCTTCTCTTCTCTTCTAGTTCGTCGAGCTTACCTGCTGCCAGAGGACAAGTCCTGCTTTTCACAAAATCCTGTTGCTGCCATTAATGCACGTCACCCGTACCTAGCCAATCATCATTTCCTGCAAGAAGTTGTACTGGGTCAACTCATGTGCATGTCTCTCCTTGAAAATCTATAAATAGAGCCCCAACCCTTTAGAAAAAAAATATAATTTTGGGTGAGTGGAAGTGCTGTCATTTTCATTTCTCCCTTAGTTTTCTTCCTCTATCCTATTTTTATTTCAATTTTTCTGTTTAGTTTTAGTTTCAGTTTTCTGTAATAGTTTAGTTTAGTATCAGTTTAATTTTTAGTGCTAGCTTAGTTTTCATTTCCTGCAAGTGTAATATTTTTATATTCCAAGTTATAGCTCTCTTTTGAATTAATATAAAGTTTGGTTGATTTTTCATATTTCTATTTTGTTTCCATGCACCTCTACTCATCTCTCTTCCTCTACTTCACCATGAGTAACTAATCCTCCTTGTACTCGATCTTGATGATCCGAGGTTCGAGTTTATTAAGTTATGATGCTCTAGTTTGCTTTTTCTTTGTAAGTTTTACACCTCGATTTACTCTTGAAAAATCATGATTGGAGTAATATCATCGATATATAATTTCCATATTTGTTTCCACTCTTAGCTAGCCGAGAGGCTCGTAGTTTGGAGTGAACGCTCAAGAGTAAAGAGTGTTGCACGCACCCCTCGAGAGAGGCAGACGTTAAATCTCCCGGATTGGAGTGAAATCCAATAGGGGGGGTTCACAGTGTAAAGCAAGCTTTTGGCCTCCGATTTGGATGAGAGTTCGGTAAGACCTCCCTAAACTCAGGTGGGAACGAATTAGAGAGAACCATGTTCATGCTTTAGGAACCTCCACGGTCAAGGTCCTTTGCCTTATTAAATTAGAGTTTATTATTGCATTTTTAATCAACTTTTGCCGAGGTGATTCTCGATCTAGTGCTTTTATTTATCATCATTTCAACCCATCATTATAATCATTTTTAGTAGCTCTTTATTTAGCAGCAAGTAGTTCTCTTTTTAGTGCAAATATTTCCTTTCTTAATCGCAATTAGTTTTCTTTTAACAAACCCTAAAACAATCCTTCGATAAGATAATAGTCTATGTGTGAGTATGATTACTCAACGGTTCTAGGATTTTAATACGACACTTGTGACACCTTGCTACAATTCGATAGGTATACTTGCGTAGTTGGATTGCTAGTTCGGTTTTATTCTTTTTGCGAATATTCTGTCCACCAAGTTTTTGGCGCCATTGTCGGGGAATAACTTTTGTTGATAATTTAAAAGCACGAACCTATTACTCTTATCACTTCTCTTTCTCACCCTCTTTCTTAAAAATTTAAAAAATTCAAAAAAATATTAACGCTCTTAATATAACCCACATCATAATTTTTCTACAACACCTAACTATCTCAAAAAGGGCAATATGGCTAAAATACCCCTATCTTGTCTAGTACCTAGCGAACCATTTATCGAGTAGCCCTTAGGAAGTTCGGGAGTTAAAACATTAAAAAAATCTATTCCAAAAAAATCTATCCTAAGCTCTTCCTACTAACGACACCCGAGTCGTATTTACATTTTTGAAAAAATTGTTTTCTCGATTCGGTATGCCACGGGCCATCGTTAGCGATAGGGGTTCACATTTCTATAACGCGCAGTTTCCTTAAACTCTTATTAAATACTATGTTACACATAAGCTTTCAACTGCCTACCACTCCCAAGCTAACAGACAAGTTGAAGTAGTGAATAGAGAGCTTAAAAGAATTTTAGAAAATACTTTTTCCACCTCTAGAAAAGACTGGACAACAGAATTAGACTATACTCTATGAGCCTACCGAATAGCATACAAAACTGCCATCGGTCGTATGCCGTATTAGTTGGACTATGGAAAATCATGTCGTTTACCCGTAGAATTAGAACACCGTGCTTTTTAGGCCTTAAGATTTTTAAATTTCGATCCCCATTCTTTCAGCGACCTTAAAAAATTTCAACTTAACGAACTCGACGAGTGGTGCTCTTACACATACGAAAGTAACAAATTTTATAAAGAGCGGATGAAGCGTTTTCACGACAAACACTTAAGACACCCAAAAACCTTCAAGCCGGGCGACCAAGTTATTTTATATAATTCAGGATTATGCTTATTTTCTGGAAAACTAAAGTCGCGATGGTCTGGGCCGTTTACAGTTAAAGAAGTTTTTCCATATGGGACTGTTTTAATTTCACACCCTGATAAGGGTGAGTTCAAAGTGAATGGGCAGCGTCTTAAGCTTCATTTTTGTTGTGATGTCAGTCCAAACTGTATTAATTTTTTTTCTACATGATCCGGACTTTAACTAGCTTAAGAATTTTTTTTTTGTTAAAAACTTTGATTATTATTTTGGACAAATTTTTTTTGGACAATATTATTTTGTTGCATCGAGCTCAAATGACGTTTTAAACAAAGGGCACTCTTGGGAGGCAACCCATGTTATTTTTTTGTTTTCTTTATTTACACTTTTTGCCCCGGATGGCTTTGACAAGCTGAAGCTTCTCTTATCGCCTGCTCCAACACTGCTGAATCCATCACAAAGTCCAAAGAAGATATTTCATGAAGATCCAAAGCCCAAGCATGGGGGAGCGGCATCACGCAACCTTCCGCAACTCGTAAATCTTGGGAAGTACCTATTTTCAATTTTGTTCTTATATTTAAGTTTTAATTTTTTTCTCTCTCCTTCCCCTCTTTTCTCCATTGAGGACATTATCCATTTTAATCTTGGGGGATGATTTCCTCCTTCTCTTTTCTTTATTTTGTTTCTCTGAAAAAAAAATCAAAATCATAAATAAAAAATTTAGTGCTTTCTCCATTTTCTTCTTAAAGAAAAATCCAAAAAAAGATATTATTTTTAAAATCCAAAAAAAGAGAATATTTAAAAATAAAAAATATATGTTATTTGTTTAGTTTAAACTAATTTTGGTCTTTAAATAGTACCCCTTGCTTTTGTTTTATTTTTCTAAAAATTCCATATAATAACTTAGCTAATTATAATCTTTCTAATCGTTTTTTTAATTATGTTTCACAAGTAAAATATTGGTCATACTGTGTTTCTAATTCGCGGTAGCATGTTAATGTGAAACGTTTTTCTAAAACCCGTATTTCTATTTTGGTTTTTCATTCTTTATTTTCTTTACTTTCTTAAAAATATGTCATCCACTATTTTCCTTTTCGTTTTTGGATAATTTTTATAATGTCATCTTTTGATTAGCGTAGTAGATGTGAACGATCCAAGATGCCTATTATTTCTATTTTCAAGATAATTTCATTAGTCTTCTTTTATTATCTAGGCCTTGTTTTTTGAAAATTTTCAAAACTAATGCTTTAGATAAATTTAGAAGCATGAAAATGATTTTGGACGTTTTTGTTTGCGTTTGAGCCTTCTTGCAAACCTAAAATTTTTATGCCTAGTTAGCCGCTTTTGAGCTATTTCCCTATTCCATTTGATAACTCCACTTATCATTTTATTTTTCACCAAAGCTAAAATGTTCCAACCTATTTAATCACACTAACCTTTTGAGTTTCATTAAAAATTTTCATGATTATGATAGGGTTGTTTTTGTGATATGTTTGAAAAACTTTTTGAAATTGTATGCTCAAAAGAAGTGTTTACTTTTGTTTGGCCAATTTGATGATGAAATTTTTTGAAACTCTTTATTTTGGTTTATTGTGATTTTAAGCCTTAATGTTTATCTTTGAATTCCATTTCAAATTATATGCCTAAACCAAACATTTCGGTCCTAATAAGTCATGTTGATTCATGCTCCTAGGTTTTCTTTTAGCTAAGTGAAGAAGAAAAGTAGATTAGTTAAGTCTTGGATTTGAATTTAGATTTTTATTCTTTGATTTATTTGGTTATAAAATGCCTCTTAGAATCTAATAACAACTCAATGCTCTATTTCATTTGTTGCCTTGCTTTAACTTATTTAAAGAATTCTGTTAAAATCTTGGATGAATTGTCTTTTTTTTGTAAAGTTTATAAAAGTTAAACCATGTTTAAACAATTGTTTTAGGATAACGTTTCACTTTCTCTCTACTTAGAATTTCGCATTGTACTTGTGTTAGAACAATTAAAATTTTCCTGATTATTCAGTTTTATGTTAATTAGTTTTTATATTTTTTTCTTGAGAACAAGCAAAGCTTAAGCTTGAGGGAGTTTTATAATACATTTTGTAGTTTAATCTACCTGGGTAATTACAAGTTTTTATTATAAAAATCATGTTTTTAAAGTTTTATTTTGACCTCATTTTGTATATATTTTAATACAACTAATGTTTTCTTTTTTTCCTTGCGGGTTTGCAGGTTTTCAGAAAATTTGTCGACCTCAACTTTTCATCGAGCTCAGCCAGTTCGTCGACCTCATTTCATAGAGCTCAACCAGTTCATCGAGCTCAACCATTTCGTCAAGCTCTGCCTTCTTTCTGCGTTCGATGTTCGTCGAGCTCGCCTGAGTTTGTCGACCTCGCCTTAAGCCCCAGTTCATCGAGCTCATCCTTCAGTTATGTGTTTGAGAAACGTCTTCGAATTCGTCGACCTAAGAAATTTTGTCGACCTTTAGCCTTCAGTTCTTCATTCGACGAACGTCTTCCAGTTCGTTGACCTCTCCCTCAACAAAGTTCGTCGACCTCGCCTTCAGCAAAGTTCTTCAACCTCGCCTTCATCAAAGTTCGTAGACCTTTTCTTCAGCAAAGTTCGTCGACCTCAGCATTCGTCGACCTCCCCTCCATATTCTGCATTCCACGAACGTCCCCTATTTCGTCGAGCCGCCAGAATTCTTCGAGCTCAGCCGTTTCATCAAGCTCTTCCACTTCTCAGTTCGATATTCGTCGACGTCATTTTCAGCGTTCGACGAACGGTTCTTTTCGCAATTTCGTCGAGCTCAACCTTCAATTCTGTGTTCGACGAACTCCTCTGAATTCGTCGAGCTCGGCCTTTATTTCAACGTTCGTCGACCTCCCGTCCACCTTCTCTTTTCTCCGTTAGTCGATCTCTCCCTCCATCTCCTCTGAGTTCGTCGACCTCGCCTTCTCTTCTCTCCCAGTTCGTCGAGCTTAGCTACTGCCAGATGACAAGTCTCGCTTTTTCATAGAAGCTTGCTACCGCCATTAATGCATATCACCTGTATCTAAGCAATCATCATTTCCCGCCATAAGTCGTACCTGGGTCAACTCCCATGTATGGCTAAATGCATTCCCTGCTCCTTGAAAATCTATAAATAGAGCCCCAGCCCTTGAGAAAAAAATATATAATTTTGGGAGAGGGGAAGTGCTGCCATTTTCATTTCTCCCTTAGAGTTCTTCCTCTCTCCTATTTTTATTTCAGTTTTTCTGTTTAGTTTTAGTTTCATTTTTCTGTAATAGTTTAGTTTAGTTTTAGTTTTAGTTCTTTCTTATTTTTCATTTCTTGCAAGTGTAATATTTTTTATATTCCAAGTTATATCTCTCTTTTGAATTAATATAAAGTCTGGTTGATTTTTTTTGTTTCCATGCACTCCAACTCATCTCTCTTCCTCCACTTCACCATGAGTAACTAATCCTCCTTGTACTCGATCTTGATGATTCGAGGTTCGAGTTGATTAAGTTATGATGCTCTAGTTTGCTTTTTCTTTGTAAGGTTTAGACCTTGATTTACTCTTGAAAAATCATGGTTGGAGTTATATCATCGATATATAATTTCCATATTTGTTTCCACTCTTAGATAGCCAAGAGGCTCATAGTTTGGAGTAAACACTCAAGAGTAAAGAAAGTTGCATGCACCCTTCGAGACAGGCAGACATTAAATCTCCCAGATTGGAGTGAAATCCAATAGCGGGGTTCAAAACGTAGAGGGAGCTTTAGGCCTCCGATTTGGACGAGAATTCAGTCGGACCTTCCTAAACTCAGGTGGGCACAACTTCGAGAGAAGCGTGTTCATGCTTTACGAACCTCCACGGTCAAGTTCCTTTGCCTTATTAAGTTACAGTTTTTTATTGCATTTTTAATCAATTTTTGTCGAGGTGATTCTCGATCGAGTGCTTTTCTTTATCATCGTTACAACCCCTCGTTGTAATTGTTTTTTGTACCTCTTTATTTAGCTGCAAGTAGTTCTCTTTTTAGCGCAAATATTTCCTTTCTTAATCGCAATTAGTTTTCTTAAAAAAAACCCTAAAAAAATTCTTTGATAAGATAATAGTCTTCGTGTGAGTAAGAATACTCAATATTTCTCGGATTTAATACGACACTTGTGTCCTCTTGCTACAATTCGATGGGTATACTTGCCTAATTTGATTACTAGTTCGGTTTTATTCTCATTGCAAATATTTTGTCCACCAGATCCGCATCGAACGATGAAGACGCGTCCCGTTCTTCTTCCTTTTTGCGAAACACTTGGAGAGAGGGAAACTCGGTGGCCGAAATTTTGGAAGGAAAAAGAGAGGGTGGTGGCTAGGAGGTTGGCCGAAATTCTTGGAGTAGAAGGAAGGAGAGATAGAGATGGGGATTCTCACAAAGAGGAGGTGGAGGAGGAGGGGAAGGGGAGGGTGGTTGAACCACCAAGAGGTGGAGAGGAGGAGGCCGGCGGCTAAGAGAGGGCAAGAAAAAGAGGGCGGGGGGCGAATTTTGCCTAAGGGGGAAGAGAGAGGTAAGGGGGAAATTTAAATTTTGAATTCAAGTATCAATTTTTCATTCTTTATTACTAAAATCCTTCATAAAATGGTTTTATATAGCCTACACCACTTCATCTCCACCATTAAAAAAAATAAACCTATGATGGTTATATGCACCCATCATTACATATCATGAAAAAAAAGACAATATTGAAATGCTTGGAAATAAAAATGCTTAAATTAAAATTGCATTAAATAGAAATTGCTAAAAATAAAAATTGATAAAATATATAATTATAATTATTTAATTTATAATTATATATTTTATTTAATGGAGGCGGAGGATGTCGAGCAAAACTTGTAGCGGCGGCGGCGTTGGCGAAGAAACGTCGTGTTAGAATTTCATCTTCAAGCTTGCAGTATCGATCGTCCCAATCCACGAACTCTTTATGACGGGGATCCATGGCCGCATCAACATTGTCGCCATCAGAGCGCCTCACTTTCCCCTTTGCAGATCTAGCCTCAAATCTGGCTTCCGACCACAAGATCTCCATCAGCATCTTCACAAAGATCATCCCAAACCCTTAGCTCTAGCATTTATTTCTCTTCTCAAGAACTTGGATGAAATGAAGAAAGAGAGTGAGAAGGAAATAATCATGTCCTCATCCCACACCCTCTGGATAAGTGACCTCATGTTTAACCCCAGTCACACAATCAATCCATCAAAACGAAGCAAAGGCCAAGATTTTGGTTGACTGGTCAACTTTTGCGCTATCGCCTGGCGACATCGATTTAACCGCTATGTCCGCTTTAACCCTAGTCAACTACCGCTTATTGGCCGCTTAATATCCAATCCGACACATGTCAGATGCCACGTGACACTATCGCCCGACGATACCCACTGTCACCCGCAATATCAAGCCCCTAAACGCTTTCAAGCGTTGAGTGCATCGAGTGCATCGAGTGCCGATTCAACGCTTACCGCTATCGTCATTAGGCGATACCCACTGTTTCCAATCGGCGATATCATTTCGACGATTTGTCGAACGCGTTGAGTGCGTCGAGTGCAGCTCGACGAACTCGACATCGCTATCACCATTAAGCAATACCCAATATCGCCCGGCGAGAGTGACAAAATTTCTGCAGTCAAATTTGGGGTGTTACAACCCTCTCCTCCTTACAAAAATTTTGTCCTGAAATTTATATACAACTACAAGGAAGACAGCAACTTAAAAGTTACAACAACTTTTTATTCATGCAAACAATGTTATAACAACTTACACAAACAACTCGAGATATTCATCACGTATGGTTTGCTCATACTCCCATTTTAGCTCTTTACGGCCATAGTTGTCCCACCGGAATTTGACCATCCCGATTGTCTTGTTCCACAGCTACTTAACCGCCTTATCCTCGATCCGAATGGGTTTAACTTTCGTCATTAGCCCAGATTCGACCGGTATTAGATCATCCGCAATCACTTGAGTTGGCTCTTTCACGGCTTTTCGCAGCACCGATGTGTAAAACACATCGTGCAAACCACTTTGCACTGCAGATAGAGCTAACCGATCGGCAGCACCACTTAACAAATCGTGCTCCTCCACCTTGAATGGACTAAGATACCTCGGACTTAACTTTTTTAAGCGCCGAATCCTGGACACACCTTTGAATGGCTTGATCTTTAAGTATACCCAATCGCCCACTTCAAACTCCACATTTCGATGTTTGGCATTATAGTATTTTGCTTGCTTATCTTGTGATATCAATAGCCGCTCTCGAATAGTACGTATGGTCGAATTTGCATCTTCAACCTCTTTACATTTATAGAGCTTTGATTCTCCTATTTCCGCCCAAGCTAATGGTGTACGACACTTCCTACCGTATAATTATTCAATGGGCGCCATATTTATGCTAGCTTGATAGCTATTATTGTAGGAAAACACTACCATATAGAGATGGTCTTCCCACCTCTTTCTAAAATCCAAGGCGCACATCCGGAGCATATCCTCCATAGTTTTGTTGGTCCGCTTGGTCTAACCATCCGTTTGCGGATGAAAGGTTGTACTAAACTTTAGTTTAGTCCCCAACAACTTATGGATTAGCCTCCAATCATTTGAAGTAAAGCTCCCATCTTGATCACTTACGATGCTATGGGGCATGCCGTGCAATCGTAGATATTATCCATATACAGCTTAACCAGTTTCTCAACTGAATCATCCTTCATGTTCGGTATGAAGTGTGACACCTTTGTTAGACGGTCAATGATTACCCACACAGTATCATTTCCTCTTTGTTATTTCGGCAGCCCATGCACGAAATCCATAGAAATGTCATCAAACTTCCATTCCGGAATAGGCAATGCTTAAGGAGACCTCTAAGTTTCTGGCATTTATCCTTCACCAAAGCACAAGTTTGAAATTTTGCCACATAGAAAGCTATGTATTTCTTCATGCCCGGCCACCAGAACATCTTTTTCATGTCCTTGTACATCTTTGTACTCCCTGGTGAATTGAATACTTCATGAAGTGAGCTTCATACATCAATTATTCTCTTAGCTTACCGATATTCGGTACGCACAAATGACCGTCTTTCCGCAAAAGGCCGTCATCTAAGGAAAACTGGGAATCTGACACATTCATTGCATAACATTTTAGACACTCATCCTGTTCCGTTGCTTGCCGAACCCTGTCCGCAATTTAATATTATACCTCGGTCCAATCCAGGAACACAATTGCAGTGGAATTCTTTTCAACACAAGAAATATCTAAAGCTTCTAGCTCCTAGATCATACACTCATCATGCATCTGCAACCAATTTGCCCTATCCGGAGTCCTACAACTCAAGTCATCTGCGACCACATTTCTCTTCCCGGGAGTATAGTGTATTAGGAAGGTGTAGTCCCCGAGGAACTTCATCCACCTCTGTTGATGCATATTGAGATCCTTCTAATCCAAATGATACTTCTGGCTCTTATGGTCCGTGAATATATCAACCTTCATGCCATATAAGTAATGATGCCACAGTTTAAGTGCAAAAATCACTGCCGCCAAGTCCAAGTTATGGACGGGATAGTTTTGTTCATGCACTTTCAACTGGCATGAGACATAAGCTCTCACTTTACCAATCTGAAGAAGTACGCAGCCTAAGCCACTCCCTGATGCATTGTTATAAACTTCAAAGCCGTCCGTACCATATGGCGAACTCAAAATGGGCGCCGTGTTCAAACGACACTCCAGCGCTTCAAAAGCTCGCACGCACTCGAGCGTCCAGAAGAACTTCTGCTCTTTCCTCGTCAGTGTGTGGAGAGTCAAGGATATCTGTGAAAAGTTCTCTACGAAGCGCCTGTAGTAGCCTGCCAGTCCAAGAAAACTCCTGACTTCGGCTACAGAAGACAACATCGGCCACTCCCATATCGCAACTATCTTTGCAGGATCCACCGCAATGCCCTCTCCACTAACCACATGGCCAAGAAAGGCCACTAACGACAATCAGAACTCGCACTTCGGGAACTTGGCGTAGAGCTTATTCCTCCTCAAGGTGTGCAACACCATCCGTAAATGATTCGCTTGGTCTTCTTCATACTGAGATTACACTAATATGTCGTCAATAAAGATGATCACAAATAAGTCCAAGTACTCTCGGAACGTTCGGTGCAGTACATCCATGAACATCAATGGCGCATTACATAGCCCAAACGAGATCACAGTGAACTCGTAATGACCGTAGCGTGTTCCAAACGCTGTCTTGGGAATGTCACATTCCCGAATCCTCAACTAGTAGTAGCCAGACTTCAAATCCAGCTTTAAGTACACCGTTGATCCCACTAGTTTGCCGAACAGGCCATCTATTCATGGAATCAGATACTTATTCTTCTCTGTTAACTTGTTTAATTCTCAATAGTCAATGCACAGCCGCAAGCTATCATCCTTCTTTTTCCAAAAAAGAACAGGTGCGCTCCAAGGTGACATCTTGGGCGTATTTATCCTTGCTCTAGCAGCTCTTGCAATTGAAACTTAAGTTCCTCCATTTCCTTTGGTGCTACTCGGTACGACAAGTGGGCCACAGGTTTCGCACCTGACACAAACTCGATAGCGAAGTCTATTTCCCATTGGGGAGGTAATCCCAGAAGATCATTTGGAAACAAATCTATATTCTCCTAAACAATCGAAACGTCACTCAAACTTGTCTTTGGCTCAACAGCCTCTAAAAGCGTGAAGAACAACTTCGCGCCCTTCCGAACAGCCTCGACTACTTGGAGAGTAGACATCAATATCTTGCTCGATCCTCGCATACCAACGAATTTAGTCTCTAGCTCGGAATAAGGACAAAGCCTGTGACCACATCGGCCTATTTGATGGCCTCTTATTGTCCAATGTTGTACACTCTTGGTTGGGCTGAAGCATACTGGGATGTAGTTGACTCCACCACTGTTTTCCACTTTTCAGTATATGAGGCTCCTGCCTTCTTGTAAACCTTAGGCGGACCAACCCGACATTCACGGGTAAAATTCCCTGGCTTGTCATATGTATAACATGTACGAGGCCCTTGCCCATAAGTTGCTCCTGATGCAACATTAAAATGAGCCTGCCCAGAAGACTTGGGATTCTCACCCCATCTCTTGCGATAACAAGACTTTTCAGGATGTGGCACTTTGAACTCGGACTTTATCACCGCTAAGTCCCTCTTGCCCTGTACCCTCTTCATATATTTTTCCAATGCATAGGACGTATCTACCAACGCTTGAAACCATTGGTTCACCGAACTCGAGAGCAGAAATCTCAGCTCATCCTGCATTCCTTTGTAGAACATATTGGTTTTACGCTCTTCTTCTGCAAAAATAGACCCCGCATAGCGTCCCAATCTTGTAAACTCATGTAAGTAGGAATCAAAGCTACTTTCTCCCTGAGTTTGATGTTGGAGCTCATTTTTCCATTGCTATGCGTTTTGCTGAGGGCAGATGCTTCTCCAAGAATTGTCTCAAAAACTCCCTTATCGAGACCTCCATTAGTTGTCAGCCTGCAAAGTGGTGCAACTCCATTTCGTCCCACCAAAGTCGAGCCTCTCCTTCTAATAAGAAAGTGGCCAAGGTGACTTTCTGTTCCTCCTCAGTTTGTATCGTAGTCAATATCCTCTTGACTAGTGCAAGCCAATCCTCTGCCTACGTTGGGGATCCTGCACCCACAAACATAGGAGGACAGAAACTCTTGAACTGCTTCAGTTGTCGTTCTGCTGCTCGTAAATCAACGACCGCCACCATAAGTTATGGCCTCAAACCAACCTGTTCTGACACCATTGCAGGTTGTGCCTTCCCAGTAGGTTGTGCATGGATCATTGAAAACAATGCCTCAACAACTAAATGCACTGTATCCGTAGAAGGAGGAGGTGTGGGCACCTTAACTAGTGCCGTACTTTCAACAAAACATTGGGGCTCAGACTGCCCCGCACCATTTCGAGTAACCAATATGTGTAAAAACACACTTTAGCGACCTTGCAAAAGCAACAACGATGAATAGGAATGTGCAGGTTCCGCTAACATGTGTATTTTCATTCCTAAGTGGACATTCTTGAGTTAATTTATGTTATAACGGCCGCACACACATGTGCCATCCACCCCTCAAAAGAATTCGACCACGAATTCACAAGAGGAAGACCAAGACAAGCTGATACCAAATTGTAACACCTCTGTCTGTCACATGAAATATAACAGAGGGCCCGGTAGGGCCCCACACAAAATTCCACAGACAGTTGATGACATTACTTAAGAATATCAAAAACAAGTACCCGCATCCTAACTCAGAGCATTCTAGCGGAAGCGTTAGCGGTTATTATTGAACTCATCACACATAAATGTTCATTATATATAAACAACCACATTTATATATCATAGGAATGTATACAAAAATACACAAAAGAGTTTAGCCTTAAGGCCTTACAGTTAAACTTCAAAGGTGTGGATTACTTACATTAGCACGCAGGTCGGCCACACATGAAAATAGTAAAACTTTTCTACTTGGCCTTCGAGGACCAGCATTGCAGCAAGGGCTTCAGCCCGCTATTTTCCGCTCGGTCCAGCACCTGCACAACATAGCCCACCAAAATGTGGTAAACAAAGCAATAGTCAGCTTTAGCTGACAAATTTTATAACGACCCCACCCCTTACTCGGGGAGGTGATTCTCCTTCCCTGCAAGAAATGCAATATCAACAGATATATCACAAAAAAGTGCACGACCACACATTTCAATATATCACAAACGTCAGTAGCACAACCTGATGCTCCGTGCACTCAGGGCACATTATCGGTGTAACGAAAAACCATGGTCCCACCTCTAACATAGAGCATTCATGCTCGACGGCCCACGGCTGGAGACTTTATTCTTGATGGCGTACAGCCCAAGACTTGATCCTAACAAATGCTAATATCCCAGTCACTCAAGTTAGACAACCATAATGCGGACACATTTCAGCTTTCACCCGTTGCTCAAATTGCTAATTCAATGTCTAGACCGACGCGGGTAACCTTCCACTTATCCGTTCGGCACAACGTCCTTTAAGAGCTCGCAGCTCACAATAGCTGAACTATCCACCAAGGCTTGAATTCACAATGAAAAAGGGAGTTAGTGCCAGTGTTTGTCACGATCACTTAGCGGGACCAACAAAACTCTCTTTCTACACCCAAACTCAACACAAACACTGCAGCAACCTGCAGTGCAAGAAAACTGGTCTGTGACACAACAAATAGCTCTTTGGGAGCTATCGCCATCGGCGATACCCACTATCGCCCGGCGATATCAATAGTTTCACCAAAACTGTGATTTTACCTGGATATTTTCCTGGAACTCCTCTCCAGTATATCCTGTTACTCCAATTCGCAAGCACAACCCACAGACTGTAAAATACTCGTTTATATGCGGAGTCTTCTCCAGTTCACAAAAGAAAGCATCACCAATGCAGACGAACCCGTCCGGATGGGCTTCACACAGCATGCCTATTCCATACTTTACATTTTCGGATCTAATGTAATATTAAATGGGGATCATACCGATCGACCCAAAGGAATCCACCCTTTTTCCACGTTTTTTGTGAGGGGTTCCATATAGATATGATTATTGAGGACTTCAGTTCTCCAGGAGAAAAATCGTTACCCTTGTAGTTCGTTTTGGAGCCATGGCGTTGCATTTCTACGTGGATGGAAGTGAGCGCCTCACTTTCCCCTTTGCCTCAGATCTGGCTTTCGACCACAAGATATCCTTCAGCACCTTCACAAAGATCTGTCCAAACCCTTAGCTCCAACCTTTAGTTCTCTTCTCAAGAACTTGGATGAAATGAAGAAAGAGAGTGAGAAGGAAATAATGATCTCCTCATCCCACACACTTCTAGATAAGTGGCCTCGGGATTAACCCCAGTCACACGATCAATCCATCAAAAAAAAGCAAAGGAAAAGATTTGGGTTGACTGGTAAACTTTGGCGATATCGCCTTGCGACATCGACTATCTCCACTTGGCGACATCGATTTAACCACTTTGACCGCTCTGAACTTGGTCAACCACAACTTACTGTCTACTTAACAGCCAATCTGACACATGTCTCATGCCACGTTGCACTATCGCCCGACGATACCCACTGTCGCCTGAAAATCAAGCCACTCAACGCTTTCAGGCGTTGAGTGTGTCTAGTGCGCCGAGTGTTGATTCAATGCTTACCTCTATCGCCATCCGGTGATACCCACTATCGCCACTCAGCGATATCATTTTGACGATTCGTCGAACGCATTGATTGTGTCGAGTGAAGCTCGATGAACTATGCATCGCTATAGACATCAGGCGATGCCCAGTATCGCCCGACGATAGTGACAAAATTTCTGCTATCAAATTCTGGGTATTACATCCTTGATCATTCCCTTTTCCCCCTTTTTGAATTCTGTAGAATAGTCACGGAGGTGATAGCAATCGCTGATTATCTTCTCCCCTTTCTGATTTCAGATAATCAACTGGTGCAGCTGCTAGCTTCTTCTCTACCGGAGGCTGAATTTGTTCCTATATAGTGGACTTGCTCCCCCTCAAAAGGAGCATCAGTACTTTCTCAACCTAAAAAGGAACATAAGCACTTGCTCTCCATAAACACGAGTATCTTCTATCATTTTATCTGATAGACACTCTATTCAATTCTAGTCTTGATATCACTTGTGATCTTCACACCCTGAAAAAGGTAGTAATTCCTGCAACCAAAATCAAAGTGAGGAGAAACTGAAGTTATACCAAGTTCAACATACCCAACTCAAACATGAAGGTGTTGAACTTTGCTTAATCAAGTGGCTTGGTGAATATACCTGCCACTTGCTTGTCTGCATGGACAAACTCAAGACTGATATCTTCATATTTCAGATGCTCTCTTATAAAATGATACCTAATCTCTATGTGCTTTGTCCTGCAATATGAGATAGGATTCCTAGATATAGAGATTGCACTAGTAGAATCACAAAATAAACGACTTCAACTTATCTAGAGATTATAGTCCTTGAGTTGATGCTTGTTGGAACAAAAAACTATCCCTCAACAAGAGTTCGGACCCTAGGGTGTAGCCAACACATACTCCTACCAAGCCCATACCCCTAACAAGCCACAAGGAACCAAAGAACTGAACCTAGGCTTCAGCACGGAGGTCCCTGCACTAACCCAGAAGATCATAGAGCGCTTCCCCTCCTTAGCCAAGTGCTGAGCTAAGGATACCTCAGAAGTGCTACAAGACTTCAAAAAATGAGTAAGCTTGCCTTTTTAGGTACCCTGTGGGTCTATTTATAGAATCCAGAAATCTGGTATGCCAACAGTGTAGCTCCACTGTTCCAAAAGACTATTTGCAGCCCAGAGTAGTCTGCCAATAGCCAAACTCCGCTATTCTGAGGAGCTAAATGCATACCTCTGATGCGTTGAACGACAAGTGTACCAGTCGCATATGTAATATAAATTGGGCGAATTTCCCCAAGTATCGATCTCAAGGGAACACAGCAAGGTGGAGTTAATTTTGAGGAGGACTTGAGATTGAAGTCCAAGGGTCAAACCGACGAAGGGGGGTTTTGGTATTTTGCAAAAAAGAAAGTAAAACACTATCAACTACTCCTATGCAACGCCACTATACGATGCTTCGCCAAGCAGGATAGAAGACTACACGAGCCGCTATGCACCGAATCACTAGGCGAATGGACGAGTAGGCTTGCAGATGAGGTGGTTAGAACGGCGAAATGAGGGTGAGAGAACCTATTCGCTACGCACGCTTCTAGAAATTGCTAGAGCGGCAAAACTGGATGTTGTGGTGGATGGAAAAATAGGAGCTACTCAAGCAACTAAAGCAGTAAATCCATACAAGCTCACATAGAATTGAAACTAATATTGATTATAACTAAAGTGCGCATCATCAACATAAATAGATTTAAACACATATATTCAGCAAGAAAGCAAAGTTTCCTTCTGGTTATTCTGTGGTTTCGAATCAGGGCATTCGGGATTGTCCGAATTTGTTGGGGTATTTTCTAGAGAAGGCAGATTTGAAGGTGATCGAACTGGAAGACTTCGATGTTATCATAGGCATGGACTGGTTGTCCAGTTATGATGCAATTATCCAGTGCAAGGGTAAGCGCTTGGACTTCGTTAAGGACCACAGTCAGCCTGGGAGAATTTATGCTGACCTGCGCCAGGAGTCTCCAGTCATTTCTATGGTACGTGCTCGGAAGTTGCTTGATTTTGGATGTTTTGCATGTTTGGTCTCTCTAGTAGGGATAGTTGTTAGTGTGCCGCGTTTGGAGGAGATTCATGTGGTATGTGACTTCTCTGATGTATATCCTGAAGATCTTCCCGGTCTTCCACCTGATAGAGATGTCGAATTTGTTATAGATTTGGAGCCAGGTACGCGTCCTATTACGAAGGCGCCGTACCTGATGGCCCCGCGAAAGCTGGAGGATTTGCGTATCCAGCTGTGATAGTTTAACTTTCAAGACAGCCTAGACACCTAGGGGGGGGGGGGTGAATAGGTTCTGCTTATTTATAAAAACTTCTAGGCAGAATTCAATTCAATGACTGACAAAAGAATCACAGCAATCACAGAAAATAAAACATCACAGATTGCACAATATTTTATAGTGGTTCCCCAAGGTCTGGGTACATCCACTTTCCCCCTTCACCTATCTAGCAGTATGCTAGATTTGGCCAAACTTCCACTAATCTAAGATCAATAGATCCTACAACTCAGGCACAACAGCCCTACCTCAGCCTTGCCCCAAGGCCTACAACTCAGAGAAGATCCTTCTCCTACACTCAGGCAAACAGCCCTACCACTCAGAGTTCAACACTCCTACACTCAGCCTTTATAACATAGGCTTACAACTCAGATCTGTGTAAACAGATCCTACAGAAATATGGAAAATATTATCTAACTGTCTTGCCTAAAATTGAGAGAGAAAAGGCCAAGACAATTCTTGATCAGCTGATGAAATCAACTGTATCTGAGCTTTCTTCAAAGCTTCTTGAATAAGAACTTAGCTGAGTTGATTTCCAAACAGCTTCTTGAGAATCCACTGGTGGTTTCTTTCTTCTTCTTCAAATTCTGGCTTGATCTCTCTCTATCCAGCACTTTGAATGATTCTTCTGAATTCTAATTAGAACTCTTCTTTGATCTATCCTTAGGTAGTCTTCTTAGATCTCCCGGAGAAGATCTTCTTAAGTGCCTAGCACTTTCTTGAAATGAATTGGATCGTAATCCTTCTCAACTTTTTGATTCTCAACAACGTTTTCCAACAGTTGCTTTCTCCTTCTGAATCCGTCTATTTATAGACTTTCTTCATGGTAACCGGCTGATCCGGTTTCTAACCGTTTTCTGACAAGTCTGACAGCTTCAGTTAACTGGTGGCAATCCTCAGCTGTCAAGTCTCCAAACAAGTCCTGTGCCTTAGTCTTGAACCATAAGTTGCCGAGACAGTCTGTCAGAAAGTGTCGAGACCATCTGTTTATTTGTGTCGACACAATTGACTTTGGTGTCGACACAGTCTTCAGTGATGTCGACTAAGTTGCCTTTGAGTCGACACAGCTCCTTCTGAAAATAACTTGGTCTTGACTCTTCAGTGTGTCGACACAAGTCCTGTGTGTCGACACAGTTGTTGTAGAATCATAACTTAGTAAGTGTCGACTTAGCCTTCAGGTGTCGACAAACTTGAAATTGACTATATTCTTTTGTGTTGACACATCCAGCTGGTGTCGACAATCTTGAGATCGACTTTACTCTTCTGTGTCGACACATTTTCCCAGTGTTGTGTCGACTTACTTCTTCTGTGTCGACACATTTTCCCAGTGTAGTTGTAGACTAACTGCTATGTGTCGACACTGCTTCCTCTGTGTCGACACTTTTTCCCAGTGATGTGTCGACTATTTTCTTCTATGTGTTGACACTGCTTCCTCTGTGTCGACACTTTTTCCCAGTGATGTGTCGACTATTTTCTTCTATGTGTCGACACTGCTTCCTCTGTGTCGACACTTGGACTTAGAATTTTGCTGCATACTTTATCAATCCTTCACCTGCACATGTCAACTCAAAAAAAACATCAAATACACCTTGATGTATATCATTGAGCTAGGTTGGGCTTCTTCAAATCAGGTACACATTTTCCAATGTACCCAACAATCTCCCCCTATTTGGAGAAGTCATAACCCTTCTAGCCAATGATATACACCATTTATAAACAGTACTAAATGATGATATATGATATGACAGGAATACTTAATATAAACAAAACATAAACAAAATAATCCATCACAGAATGCACATTATAATATGCCAAACAACATTTTGTTTATAACTGGGTAATGTTTGATTACATTGTTTTTCATTTAATGATTACATCACAACATTACAAAACACTATGAAGGAATTAAAAAACATAATCAGGATTGATCAGGCTCTTTAACGATAATCCCTTTTCCAGATTGAATTGTAGCTGTCACAGGAGCTTCTGATTCTTCAGCTATCTTCTTTCCTTTTAGATCAGCTTTCTTCTGAGCTTCTTCCTTGATCCTTTGCCTTTCAAAGTAGTGAAAAGGCTTTGGAAAGTACTTGCTTGGCTCCTTAGCATCAGATGGCAGCCTCCCCAGCTTAGCTTTCCTTCTAAATTGGACTATTGCTTCCTGTCTTGCCTCATATTTCTGCCATTCTGTCTCATTGTACCACTTCCCTCTCTCATGAACTTTATCTTGTACAGCTTTCCATGCAGTGAGTATTATGTTCCTTGAAATAGGACTCCACTGCTCATAATCTGGCTTAAGTACAGCCTACTCTCTGAATCTTTTCTTTGCTAATAGAGCTTCTTACTGTTCTTTCAGAGTAGCCTCAGGCTTATCAACCTTCCCAATGACAATATTAGTAACCTCCTTTGGAGGACTATACATTCCTTGAACCTTCTGATCAATCATGTCAAAATCTGGAGGGGGGTAAATGACTTGGGCAACCTCAGGTTGATTGCCTTCAAGTAGATTTGATTGTATTCCTGATTCAGCCACCATAGCATCATCACACAATGGGGGATATCCCAAAGTGGCTCGGATACTATTGGTCACCCATTTGGAGTGCTCTGAGCCTGCATGAATTAACATCCTCTCCCCCTTTATGGCTTCTCTAGATACATGATCTCTTAGATCTTCCTTTTGAAATCTGTTTTGGCCATCCAAATAATTCACACCGTCTTTAAAAAATGGTTTTAACTTGTTAAGCTTTTCAGATATTTCTTTTTGAGAGGTTGAGATGGCAGTCTTAACAGAAGTAATGGCAGCTTGAAAATTCTTATCAAATTCGTCCCTTTCTTTGGCTCTATCTGCAGGCAGACCTGGACCAATCTTCTTTACTTCCTCAATGATCTCATTATGAGATTCAGTTAAATTATCATTCATTCTTAGCTGGTTTTCCAAAACATAGCTTTGCTTCAAAGCAATGTCATCCACCTTTGTAGTAATAGCCTCCTGTTGTTTAGCTAGATAAACCACAGCATTGCCACCCTTGTGGAAGCAATCTGTCATTTCCTTTTTATGCATGTTGACTTGAAACTGGATGGACTTTATATCCTGAGCTAAGTCAAACTGAAGTGACTTGCTATTTTCATCAACATACTTTTCCAGAGCCATCCTTTGTTCATCCAATTTTACCTGTAGATCTACTATAAATTTGTTATAATCAAAAGCTGGAGATACCTGTAGAGGTGTGGTCTGTAAAGCCTGCTTATAATTCTTGCTTCTTCTCTTAAATACAACAAGTTTTCTTTTCTTTGCCATCCTGGCATCTTCAGTTTCAGTTACAGATGAAGTATCTAATTGAATTCTCTCTTGAGGAGGATTAATTGTATCTGTCTCAGTGACCTGTTGCTCAGCTTCAACAGCCAAGGGCTCCCCCTCAACTTGTGTCTCAACTTCAGCTCCCTGATCAATGTCCATATCTATTGACTTCTCAATTTCTTGTCCACCTCCTACTTTATCAGTAGTAGTATCATCATCAGGGAATAACTCCTCCAGAGTAAATTCCAGTTGAGCTGTAACTTCTGCAGCAGTTAAATCTTGAGATAAGTTTAACTGTGCTTCCTCTTGCACTTGTACTTCAGTATTTGTAGTATTTAGAGGAGGAGTGGACACTAGCTCTTCCTGAACCTGTGCATTAATAAGAATATGAGCAATGTCTTTTATAGTAAAATACATTAGCTTCTCCTATACTTGTACCTGATCAGGAGTAGATACCTTTTGAGCAGGAGTGGAAACTGGCTCCCCCTGTATTTGTGCAGGTGTTGACCCTTGCTGGACAACAGTTGAGTCTGGCTGATCTTCAACCTGTGTCCTGAGTGGGTCGTCCTGTAGTTGTTCAGGTTCTTGATTTTGAGTAGGGGATTTCACAGGGGTGTCTGGCCTGCTCTCTTCAGGCACATCCTTGGACAGTACCCTATCCCACCTTGAGAACAGTCTCATATCCATTCTTCTCATATGATTAATCTTTGTCCCTGGCACTTGCTGCATCACTTCTGGAATCACTCCAGTTAGGTATAGGCTCATGATCCTGGCCATGTTAGGCTTCTTGATTCCTTCTTTGATCTTGTCAAAGATCACTCCTGACCAATCAGTTGGAATTGTAAAAACAATCCTGGTCATCAGGCTGAACATATAGGCAGAAATCCTATCATGTCCACCTGTCTTGCAGAGGATCACTTTCCCAACTATTTCAGATAAGAACTTCCCTTACTGATTCATACCCTTCCTGTTGAATGCAGCTCCAATCTTCAAGCCTGAGTCCAGTCCACACCATTGAAGGGCTTCCCTTGTTTTAGAACTTGGTACTTCCTCTTCATTCTCAACTACTTGCAATTGAAAGATCTTTCTTAAACTTCTTTGATTAATCTTCACCTTAGTCCCTTGAACTGTGGACCTAATCTTGAGGCCAGTCGAGTGGACTGATGCAGAGATAAAGAACTCGTGCACCTCCTTCTTCCAGATTTTTGTTGGTTCTGAGATGAGAAATTCTAACCCTGACTCAGAGAGGAGGGTGATAACTCCTTAAATATCTGGCGGCGCCTCTGCAAAGGCCTGGCGCACCAACTCATACCCTTCATTAATGTTGTCTTCAATCCTTGGCACCATCGGTTCGTCGAGAAAGCTTGAGAGAAGAGAGAAAGATAGACTGTCGACACAGGGTTTTAGTCTCGAAAACCTTGGAAGCGTGTCGACAGAATGAGTTTTTGACCTATTTATAGCCTCAGTTGAAAGAAGTTCAAAAGGCGCCAAAAACAGTCAAAATGTGTCGACACAGACGGAATGTGTCGATACAAACTTCTATTGTCTCGAAATTACTTCAGCCTACTATGTGTCGACACCAATTAGTAGTTATGTCGACACCTTAGATAGACAGAAATTCTGTGTCGACTCTAAGGATAAGTGTCGACACATATTCTGTAAGTGTCGACACCATTTTCCTGGATGAGTCGACATTACATTTCTGGTTAAGTCGACAATATAACTCTCAAGTGTCGACACATATTCTCTGTGTCGACACAATATTTCTGACTTGTCGACATAATTTCTCTGAGTCGACACATTACTACTGAATGTGTCGACACATTCTTACTTAGCCAATTTCTGTAACTTCAATGTGTCCTTTTTAACACTTGATTATGTTATTATTACCTTTACTTACTTATATACCACTTCAATTGCATTGTTAATGATTTTGTTAATACATTAATCAATGGTTAACATACCTAATTCAATTTTGAATTTATTGAATTTGGTTTCATCTAAAGGCTTAGTAAATACATCTGTTATTTGATAATCTGTTTTTACAAATTCCAATGAGATGTCTCCTCTTTCTACATGTTCTCTAAGAAAATGGTATTTGATTTCTATATGCTTAGTTCAACTATGAGAAACTGGATTATTAGCAATAGAAATAGCACTCTTTGAATCACATAAAAGGGGTGTTCTACTTACCTGAATACCATAATCCTTAAGCTGATGCTGCATCTACAATAGCTGTGCACAGCAGCTTCCAGCAGCAACATACTCTGACTCAGCTGTGGAAATTGCCACACTGGTCTGCTTCTTACTACTCCAAGATATTAGTCTTCCTCCCAGGAATTGACAAGTACCTGTAGTACTCTTTCTATCCTCTCTACATCCTGCAAAATCTGCATCTGAATAGCCTGTTAGTAGAAAATCTCTATTCCTAGGGTACCAAAGACCTAGAGTAGGAGTGCCCTTTAGATATCTCAGAATCCTTTTGACTGCAGTATAATGAGATTCTTTAGGGCAGGCTTGGTACCTAGCACAGACACATGTTGCATACATAATGTCAGGTCTACTAGCAGTGAGATATAGTAGAGACCCAACTATTCCTCTATACAATGATTCATCAACAGGTTTACCTGTCTCATCTTTGCATATAGGCATACTAGTTCCCATAGGAGTTCTCATGGTGGAGGATGACTCCATACCATACTTCTTAATTAATTCTTTGGTGAACTTAGACTGGGATATGGACAATCCATCATCAGTCTGTCTTACTTGGAGTCCCAAGAAGAACTTAAGTTCTCCCATACTGCTCATCTCAAACTTCCCTTGCATAAGTTTGGCAAACTTTTTACAAAGGTTGTTTTCAGTAGATCCAAAGATTATGTCATCAACATAGATCTGGACTAAGATGATCTTTCCTTTGGATTCCCTAAGGAATAGAGTTTTGTCTATCTTTCCTCTTGAGAATTTATTCTCAATGAGGAAGGTAGACAGGGTTTCATACCAAGCCCTTGGAGTTTGTTTTAACCCATACAAAGCTTTCCTAAGCTTATACACATAATCAGGTTTAAGAGGATCTATAAAACCTGATGGCTGCTCTACATATACTTCTTCTTTAAGATCACCATTCAAAAATGCTGGCTTCACATCCATTTGGTATACTTTGAAGTCTTGGTAGGCTACATAGGCAAGGAACATTCTGATTGCCTCCAGCCTTGCTACTGGAGCAAAGGTTTGATCAAAGTCAATTCCTTCTTCCTGCATGTATCCTTTTGCAACTAACCTTGCTTTATTCTTCACTATTATCCCACTTTCATCTAGCTTGTTCCTATAGATCCACTTAGTGCCAATTATGTTGTGGCCTCTTGGTTTAGGAACAAGCTCCCAGACTTTGCATCTTCTAAATTGATTCAGCTCCTCTTGCATAGCATCAATCCAGTGCTGGTCTTGGATAGCTTCTTCAAACTTCTTAGGTTCCATCTGGGACAAGAAACTTGAATGCAAAACTGTGCTTTGATTTCTGCTTCTAGTTTGCACTCCTTGTCTTGGATCACCAATTATCTGATCAGTTGGATGATCCCTTAGATATCTTATAGCTGGAGGAAGATTCCCTTCAGGTTGAGCATCTCCAGCTTCTTCATTCTGCTGAGCCTCTTGGTTTTCATCAGTTTCCATTATCTCTTGTACTCCCCCTGGACAGCAGCCTTCATTTTCCAATGCTCCATCTTCCTTTGAAGCTTCAGCAATGGAGAGCTTGTCCATCTTCTTGCTTATACCTGTTGAGTCATTTGATCTACAAGACAACTCACAATTGATTAATCTTGTTTCATCAAATACAACATGCACAGATTCTTCAACCACTTGAGTAGTTAAGTTGAAGACTCTATAAGCCTTACTATTTGTGTTGTACCCAACAAATATCCCATCCTGGGATTTGGCAGCAAACTTAGTCAAATATGACTTGCCATTGTTAAGTATATAGCACTTGCAACCAAAGATCCTGAAATAGGATAGATTTGGTTTTCTGCCTTTCACAATCTCATAGGGAGTCTTTCTGTGGCTTTTGGTGATAGAAGCCCTATTGATGACATGACAAGCAGTGTTAACTACCTCAGCCCAAAAATATTCTGGGAGAGAGGTGTCACTCAATAGAGTTCTACCAGCTTCAATTAATGTTCTATTCTTTCTTTCAGCAATTCCATTTTGCTGAGGTGTTCTTGGTGAGGAGAACTCTTGGAAAATCCCAAAGTCTTTACACAAATTTGTTATGCTTTCAGAATGAAACTCAGTACCATGATCACTTCTGATTTTGACCACTGTACTATTCAGTTCATTCTGAATTTTCTTTACAAAATTAAGTAGTACACTTGGGGTTTCAGATTTTTGTCTTAGAAAGAACACCCATGTAAATCTAGAATAGTCATCTACAACCACAAAAGTGTAGACCTTCCTACCTAGACTATGAACTGGCATAGGACCAAAAAGATCCATATGCAAGAGGTATAGGCACCTCACAGAATCCTTGTTTTCAAGGCTTTGAAATGAGGATTTTGTCTGCTTGCCCTTTTGACAAGCTGAGCATACCCCTTCCTTTATACACTTAACTTGAGGCCCATTCCTCACTAGTTCTTTACTAATGAGTTGGCCAATTGTCTTGTAGTTTAGATGAGCCAATCTCTTGTGCCACTTAACACAATGGGAAGCATTGTCATCAGCTACAAGACAAATGGGGGAAGCCTTATTTTCACATTCAAAATTAAGGCAATATACATTTCTCTTCCTATACCCAGTCAAAATGATCTCTTGATCACTTGACCTTTTGATATGACATCCATCCTTACCAAATGAAATGTCATATCCTAGATCACTCAGCTGGCTTATGCTTATTAGATTATGTTTCAAACCTTTTACATAGGCCACTTGGGTGATAGTAATTAGGTTAGAAGAAATGTTACCAAACCCTTTGATGACTCCTTTTTCAGATCCACCAAAGATCAGTTTATGTCCATCTTTGACAGATGAATACTCCTTCAGCAGCCCCTTTGTTCCAGTCATGTGCTTGGAACAACCACTATCCAAGTACCATATAGGGGCATGGTTACTTGGATTCACCTACAATACAGAATTACTTACCCTTAGAACCCAAGTAAGTCTTGGGTCCTTGGTTCAGGTTAGCATTAATAAAGTTATCATAACCTCTTCTAACAGGTAGACTCTTATTCTTTATAACACTTGTGTTATACCAGCAGTCCAATGCAAAATGGCCCCTCTTGCCACAGCACCAACATTCAAACTTATTGTATCTAGATCTAGATACATCCTTGTCAGAAGAATTTCTGTTCATTGCTGGTGCTGTTGCAACTTCACCTACTGATTTCTTAAAACCATAGGGTTTATGACCATAGGTAGGCCTGCTTGCCTTAACACCCTTGTTCTTCAGAACATTTGTCTTAATATGACCTTGAATGTCTTCATGATCATATATGTTAGAAGGCACTTTCTCCTTACTAAACTTTATGGGGACTGAAAGGTTTAGTGGCTGAATAGGGACTTTGCCTTTCCTCTTGAATCTGCCAGCCCTGTAGTTACCTTTAAATCCTAATCCAGCCTTACCCTTCTGAGTGACAAATTCATCTATCAAGGGTAAGATAGATTTTGGCTTAGAGTAACTAGCCACTAAATCCCTTTCAATTCTAAGTCTGGCCTCCAGACTCTTTACTTGATCATTAGTATAATTAATTGTGCCCATCTGAATAATAGTTATATTCTTCAGCTTGGCAATTTCATTTAATTTTTGATCAAGGACTTTTTCTAACTCAGTTGTTGCTACCCTTAGTTCAGTAATTTCCTGAGCCTGTGTTTTAACCAGGTTCTTGCTTTTCTTAAGGGCCTGCAACAAGTCCCCATACTTGTCTATCAATTGATAGACATCTCGTTCAGATCCAGATGCATCTTCATCACTTGATGCAGATGTAGCTGATTCTTCACTTGTACTACAAACAGATATACAGGAAGGACAGTTTACCTCATTAGGACTAGACTGATTCTGGCATATGTCCTCTTCTGATCTTGTCATCAAACCCATGCATTGATGTTCATTGATGGAGTCTAGCAACTGCATAAACTCCTCTTCCTCAGATGCAGCATATAGTCCAATATATGCTTCAGCTTCAGATCCTGATTCTGAAGTTGACTGGTCTGACAGACTTTTATCTTTCTTTGCTACAAAGGATTTCTCCTTCTTGCCTTTCTGATAAGTCTTCTTCTTTTCTGAAGATTCCTTCCTTTTGTCAGGACAATCAGCCACTACATGTCCAGGCCTATTGCAACAATAGCAGACAATCTTTGAAGTAGTGGCTTTGCTGGGCTTTGATCTGCTTTTCTCTTTCCTTGATGACCTTCTTCTGATAATAGTCATCAACTTGCTGTGATGTGGAAGGCCTAGACTTCCATTGCTTCTTTTTCAAGAACCTTTGGAATTGCCTTGTGAATGCAGCAAAGTCTGCATCTGAATCACAGCTTTCTGAACCCTTATTTGAATTTTCAGAACTATCTTCTTCAACTTCTTTAGGAGGAGATGGTGATTTCCTCCTACTCTTTCTAGTGGCTTCAGCATTAAATGCCACAGTCTTTTCTCTATGCTCTCCTCTTGAGTTTCTTTCCTCCTCCTTCCTTACCATAAGTTGCATTTCATAAGATAGTAACTTTCCAAACAGGGTTGGAGGAGATATCTCTGCCAATTTAGCCACTTCTCTTATGGCACAGATCTTTGTATCCCAGTCCTTTGATAAGGATCTTAAGAATTTGTCATTCAGTTCATAGGTACTGAAGACTCTTCCATAGGAGATTAGCTCATTCATAATTCTATAGAATTTCTTATAGCACTCAGTTATGCTATCAGATTTTCCTTGTCTAAAGCTTTCATACTCCTGATTTAGTATAGACTTTCTGTCCAGCCTTACTTCTTCAGATCCCTCCATGTAGACAATCAATGTGTCCCACATCTCCTTGGAGGTCTTGCAGTGAATCAGATTTTGAAATGTTGAATCATCTATGGCACTAACAATGATGTTCTGTGCCCTTTTGTCCATGGTTGCCAAGATGATTTCATCCTTGGTCATTTCTGAATAAGTCTTTGGTATTTGGATATTTGCATTAAGAACAGATATCTTCATTGGAATGAAGGGCCCTTCCTGTACTGTGATGTAAATCCTTGGGTCAGATGCTTCCATAAACAATCTGACTCTTTCTTTCTAGATCCCAAAGATTTCCTTCTTGCATATGGGTAATTTCATAGACCCTAGCTCCTTATGATTCTCTCCAGAACCCATCTTCTTGAATCTTGAATCTGCCTTTCAGATCTACCTCAGACTGTTAAGTCCTTTTTGAGCAACCTCCTTCTGATACCACTTGATAGTTTAACTTTCAAGACAGCCTAGACACCTAGAGGGGGGGGGGTGAATAGGTTCTGCTTATTTATAAAAACTTCTAGGCAGAATTCAATTCAATGACTGACAAAAGAATCACAGCAATCATAGAAAATAAAACATCATAGATTGCACAATATTTTATAGTGGTTCCCCAAGGTCTGGGTACATCCACTTTCCCCCTTCACCTATCTAGCAGTATGCTAAATTTGGCCAAACTTCCACTAATCTCAGATCAATAGATCCTACAACTCAGGCACAACAGCCCTACCTCAGCCTTGCCCCAAGGCCTACAACTCAGAGAAGATCCTTCTCCTACACTCAGGCAAACAGCCCTACCACTCAGAGTTCAACACTCCTACACTCAGCCTTTATAACATAGGCTTACAACTCAGATCTGTGTAAACAGATCCTACAGAAATATGGAAAATATTATCTAACTGTCTTGCCTAAAATTGAGAGAGAAAAGGCCAAGACAATTCTTGATCAGCTAATGAAATCAACTGTATCTGAGCTTTCTTCAAAGCTTCTTGAATAAGAACTTAGCTGAGTTGATTTCCAAACAGCTTCTTGAGAATCCACTGGTGGTTTCTTTCTTCTTCTTCAAATTCTGGCTTGATCTCTCTCTATCCAGCACTTTGAATGATTCTTCTGAATTCTAATTAGAACTCTTCTTTGATCTATCCTTAGATAGTCTTCTTAGATCTCCCGGAGAAGATCTTCTTAAGTGCCTAGCACTTTCTTGAAATGAATTGGATCGTAATCCTTCTCAACTTTTTGATTCTCAACAACGTTTTCCAACAGTTGCTTTCTCCTTCTGAATCCGTCTATTTATAGACTTTCTTCATGGTAACCGGCTGATCCGGTTTCTAACCGTTTTCTGACAAGTCTGACTGCTTCAGTTAACTGGTGGCAATCCTCAGCTGTCAAGTCTCCAAACAAGTCCTGTGCCTTAGTCTTGAACCATAAGTTGTCGAGACAGTCTGTCAGAAAGTGTCGAGACCATCTGTTTATTTGTGTCGACACAATTGACTTTGGTGTCGACACAGTCTTCAGTGATGTCGACTAAGTTTCCTTTGAGTCGACACAGCTCCTTCTGAAAATAACTTGGTCTTGACTCTTCAGTGTGTCGACACAAGTCCTGTGTGTCGACACAGTTGTTGTAGAATCATAACTTAGTAAGTGTCGACTTAGCCTTCAGGTGTCGACAAACTTGAAATTGACTATATTCTTTTGTGTTGACACATCCAGCTGGTGTCGACAATCTTGAGATCGACTTTACTCTTCTGTGTCGACACATTTTCCCAGTGTTGTGTCGACTTACTTCTTCTGTGTCGACACATTTTCCCAGTGTAGTTGTAGACTAACTGCTATGTATCGACACTACTTCCTCTGTGTCGACACTTTTTCCCAGTGATGTGTCGACTATTTTCTTCTATGTGTTGACACTGCTTCCTCTGTGTCGACACTTTTTCCCAGTGATGTGTCGACTATTTTCTTCTATGTGTCGACACTGCTTCCTCTGTGTCGACACTTGGACTTAGAATTTTGCTGCATACTTTATCAATCCTTCACCTGCACATGTCAACTCAAAAAAAACATCAAATACACCTTGATGTATATCATTGAGCTAGGTTGGGCTTCTTCAAATCAGGTACACATTTTCCAATGTACCCAACAAGCTGGATGAAATGTTGGCAAAGGGTTTTATCAGGATGAGTTTGTCACCTTGGGGTGCGCCTGTTCTGTTTGTAAAGAAGAAAGACGGGTCGATGAGGCTTTGCATCGACTATAGAGAGCTTAACAAGGTTACTATCAAGAACAGGTACCCTTTGCCACGGATTGACGATTTGTTTGATCAGTTGTGCGGTAGCACAGTATTCTCCAAGATTGATCTTTGATCTGGCTACCATCATCTCAGGATCAGTGAGTCCGACATTCCGCGGACTACTTTTCGATCCAGGCATGGGCATTTTGAGTTTTTGGTTATGTAATTTGGTTTGACAAATGCGCCCTCAGCCTTTATGGATTTGATGAACCACGTGTTCAAGGACTTCCTAGATAGGTTTGTGGTTGTGTTTATCGATGACGTCCTGATTTATTCCCGCAATACTAAGGAGCATGACCAGCATCTGCGTTTGGTTTTATCTGCCATAAGGGACCACAAGTTATTCGCCAAGTTGAGCAAGTGCGAGTTTTGGTTGCCTCGACTTGCATTTCTGGGCCACGTGGTGAATAAGAGTGGGATTTCAATTGACACAGAAAAGATCGTTGCTGTGATGGATTGGAGTAGGCCGGGCACACCCAAGGAGATTAGGAGCTTTCTGGGATTAGCCGGCTATTACAGGAGATTCGTGGAGGATTTTTCCACCCTGGCTGCACCTTTGACTAAATTGACCCAGAAGAACACATCTTTTGTCTTGAGAGAGAAGTGCGAGGAAGCCTTCCTGGAGCTCATGGACAAATTGTGTAGTGCCCCTGTTTTGACCCTGCCTATTGAGGGTGTGGATTATGATGTTTATGTGGACGCATCGCATGTTGGTCTTGGTTGCATATTGATGCAATGCAGGAAAGTGATTGCGTACGGGTCGAGATAGCTAAAGACTCATGAGAGGAACTACCCTACACATGACCTGGAGTTTGTAGTCGTGATCTATGCGCTGAAGTTGTGGAGACATCTGCTTTATGCCGCGCAGTGCAAGATTTTTACTGATCACAAGAGCTTAAAGTACGTCTTCACCCAGAAGGAATTTAATCTACGCCAATGGCGATGGTTGGAGTATGTGGCCGACTACGACGTTGAGATCCAGTATCATCCGGGCAATGCCAATGTGGGGGCCGACGCCCTGAGTCGGAAGTCAGGGAAGATTTTTGGTCTCTCCGCTGAGCTTTTAGTAAGGGAGTTTCTTTTGATGGGCATTTCTATGGGGAGATGCGATTTGCAGAGTAGTTTGGCAGTGGCAGAACCTTCATGGATTGCGCTTACGAGACTGCATCAGAAGGATGATCCCGATCTTCTATATTTGTATCTTCGAGCTGAGAAAGGTGAATTGCCAGATTTTTCTATTGATGATGCGTGTACCTTGAGATACCGCCGCAGGTTTTGCATCCCCGTCGTTGGAGATATCTGGGTGATAGTGTGCAGGGAAGCACATGGATCTAGTGTTGCCTACCATCCAGGATCTACTAATATGTATCATGATTTAAAGCAGATTGCTTGGTGGTATGGGATGAAGGGAGACATAGCCAGATTTGTTTCTGAGTGCCACACTTGCAAGCGTGTGAAAGCCGATCATGGAAGGCCTGGTGGCAAGCTGACTCCCTTTGAGATTCCTACTTGGAAATGGGAGAGACCCTCGATTGATTTCATTATAGGTTTACCAAGATCTCCTAGGGGGCATCATTCAGTTTGGGTGATCGTGGACAGATTGACGAAGTGTGCTCACTTCGTACCGTTTAAGATCAACTATCCGATGTGGAAGATAGCTGAGCTGTATTTGAATGAGGTCATCCGGTTGCACGGTGTGCCTGTCAGAATAATTTGAGACTGAGACTCCCGGTTTACATATTTCTTCTAGAAGAGACTGCAAGAGTGTTTGGGTACGGATTTTAGATATTCTACTTCTTACCACCCGCAGACTAATGGCCAGACAGATCGAGTCAATCAGATAGTGGAGGACATGATCCGATGCTATATTCTAGACCATGGAGGAGCGTGGGATGAGCGTTTGCGGCTTATGGATTTTGCGTATAACAACAGTTACCAAGAAAGCTTGCAAATGGCTCCTTTTGAAGCATTATATGGGAGGTGCTGTAGGACTCCCTTATTTTGGGCTGAGGTTGGCGAGGGACCACTGTTGGGTCCAGAGGCGCTTGAAGAGATGGAAATTAGTGTGAAACTTATTCGGGAGAAGCTCCGGATAGCTCAAGAGAGATATGAGAAGAACGCCAACCGGTGTAGATCTAGCTTGGAATTTATTGTGGGGGACTTGGTGTTCTTAAAGGTTTCCCCGATGATTGGAGTCAAGAGGTTTTGCAAGAATAAGAAGTTGGACCCGAGGTACGTGGGGCCATTTATGATTGTTGAGCGGGTTGGTGTATCATCTTACACGTTGGAGTTGCCCGCAAATTTTCCTGGCGTGCAAGATGTATTTCACGTCACTCAGTTGCGGAAATGTGTGTAGAGTGGCAGGCAGGTTTTGGATTCGGTGCCTAAGTTGGAGCCGAATCTTTCTTATGTGGAGGTGCCTGTCCACATTTTTGATGCTAAGGATTGCATGTTGCGGAGGAAACACATTCCTATGGTTAAGATTTTGTGGAGGAACCAAGATGTGGAAAGCGAGACTTGGGAACTAGAGTCGGCGATGAGGAAGGCTTACCCTCATCTATTTCCCTGACCTTATGCATGGTATGTTTTGAGCTCTCTTTTATAGCTCTAGCTTAGCTATTTCTTTTTCCTTCTTGAAAGAAGTTCTAAGTGTAAAGTTTCGAGGCGAAACTTTCTTGTAGGGGGGGTTGCTGTAATGCCCCCGGTTTTTCTGTGTTTTGTTTGATCATTATTTTGCATTACGATGACGCTTTTTCGACCTTCTGTCGTTGTTAGAGCGTGGTCTTAGCTCTCTAGGTTCCTATAGTGTCCTGTTTGTAGCCTGCTGGCAAGATTCCCTAGCAAGCCGGATCTGGTTTTGTGACTCGATAAGGCTCTCGAGGAATGCTTGTATCTGGGCTTCGGGTAGTGATAGCCCGAGTTGTGATAGACGGATGTTGTTTTTGACTTCGCTGTTGTTTTCGTAGCTTGGGTGTTTAGCTACGGTGCGAGTTTTGTTGAAATCTGAGATCATTTGTTTTTCGCATCGTTTCGACGTTTGTTTTGTTAGCCGGTAGTGGCTACCTGTTTGCAGTGCATAGCCTTGTGTGATCGAGCTTGGTAAGGCTGGTGCTTGTTTTAGGCTAAGTTTGTTTAGCCAATTATATATATATATATATATATATATATATATATATATATATATATATATATATATATATATATATATATATTTGTTTGTGTGTTAGCTTGGGTGCTGATAGCTTTATTTTTATAAGTATATATATGTGTGCATGATATATATATAGGTATGTGGCTGTTTTTATATATAAGTTTATATATATACATATTATATATATATGTAGTCAGCTAGTGCTTAGGCTAGGTTATCTTTAATTAGCTATAGAGTAAGTGAGTGGAGGATTTATTAAAAGCTCCAACTGTTCTCCTCCTCCCCATTTCTCCCAATTTCCCGAGCATTGTTAGCTTCCAGCGGAAGGAAGCGAGCGGGAGGCGGAGGAGCTGCTGCATTGACCGCCGGTTAGTTGTTGAGTTAGGGCTGGTTTCTGTCGGGTAGCAGCGGATCTGAGGTGCTCTCATCGTGGTCTTCCTTCTAAGGTAAGTAATTTCGCATTTCGAGCCGTCTATAGGAGCTAGGGTTTCTTCAGTCCTTCTTCCATGCTAAAAGCTCCAGGTTTTCCTCTATAGGTAGCTGGTGGTGCAGGTGGCCGATCTCTTGCCGTCGGTGCCAAGCTTTGGAGTTTTCTGCTATTTTCCTGGAGGTAGCGGTAAGTTGCTCCCTTGCCCTTGCCAAATTATTTCTAACTCTTACTCTGTTTTCATTTCCTGTGCAATAGCTCTGTTCTCTTTATTTCCTCCCTAGAAGTTAGAGCAGCAGGTTGATATTTTCCTTCATTCTAGCCATGTGTTGCTTCATTATTTTCTAGATTTAAATCAAGCTTGCTCTCTTATGCGTCTCTTCATGTGTCCAGTTAATAGCTGGTGTCAGGGTTAGTCTTAATTTAGTTGTAAGCTTAACTTTAGGGCTGATGTTGTCGGGTAGGAGGGGTAGAAGAGAGAGTTGGAATAAATTTCCAACTCTCCTGATATGTGACGTTGAGTGGGCTGGGGTCGGGATAGCTGATTTTTAGGCTAAGTCAAAAGCGGTTAGTGAGTGTACCTCACTCAACGCCTAGACTGTTAGGCTATTTTTACGGCTAAGTGTTTTGGCGTTGAGTGAGTCGACCTCACTCAACGTCGTGGCTGTTTGGCGTTGAGTGTGGTGGACTCGCTCAACGTCGCAGCTTTTCCCTGCGGCTAAGTCATTTGGTGTTGAGTGAGTCGACCTCACTCAATGTCGTGGCTTATTTGGTGTTGAGTGGGGTGGAATCACTCAACGCTAGCACCTGTTTTTGCGTCTAAGTCATTTGGCGTTGAGTGAGTCGACCTCACTCAAAACCGTGGCTATTTTGGCGTTGAGTGTGGTGGACTCACTCAACGCCAAAGCTTGCTTTTGCGGTTAAGTCTTTTGGCATTGAATGAGTCGACTTCACTCAATGTCATGGCTGTTTTGGCGTTGAGTGTGGTAGGCTTACTCAATGCAAAAGCCTTTTGCTGCGGTAAGGTTGCTTGGCGTTGAGTGGGTGGACCTCACTCAATACCGAAGCTGTTTGGCTTTGAGTGTGGTAACCCACTCAGCGCCGTTTCGAGTGAACTCGACGATTTTTCCTGGGGTTTAGTGTGTTTCATTAGGATTGTTTGTATGACTTTTTCCTTAGGGGTGAGTTGGCTGATCAGCTAATTTTTGCATGCCGACTCATGGATTATGGCAGGTGGTATGGGTTTGTGGGCTCTGTAAGGGGTGAATTGTGTGTGCTTAGCTATGTCAACCACCTCCTAGGCTGTGTTAGGCTGGTATGGTTTGGTGTGTGGACTCTGTAGCTGCCACCATTTTAAATCACCCTGGAGTGTTTTTTTTGGGTTTGGTTGTTAGTGAGGGTTGTACCGCTCACTTCGACCCAAGGTTTTCACCACGGCCAATAATTCACCAAATTTAGGACTGTTAGCTCCTTTCTTGGCTTATGGCTATTTCTTTGGTTCATGTATTTATATGCCTTGTAGCTGCTGCAGGTTCTTTTTGCAGAGCAGATTTTTGATTGTACTCACACTTGGTGTGTTTTCTTTTCCTGCCCTTTTGATAGTGTTCTTTCTTACAGTCATGTTTTTTCCTCTTACTGATAGCATTTATTATTGTCGGGTTGGTAAACCCTTCTTTACTTATTCATAAGCCTAATGCTCTATTTATTTTGATTATTTTCTGAGGTGTTCCTTCTTGAATGCCTCAGGTCCAGGTTGTGATAGGGGTAGCGACTAGTTCTTCTGGAGGGTTTACTGATAGCCTCCTGGGTTGCTGAGGTTGTCTATCTTCATCCTTGTGAGGTAGTTGTTTTCCTTTCTGTATGGACATGCATACTCACTAGTGGGTTTGTGTCAGGTTGTTGACGCCCACTGGTGGCTTACTTGCGATGCTGGTTATGAACTAAAACTGATATCTTTACCTTTTTAAGGTCGTTTACTTGTCTTCTGGGAAGGATTTATGTTAGGTTGCATGATAGCTATTTTAAACCCTAAAGCATTACTATATGTATCTCATGCGCATCATATTTATAAAACTAAGGCACTACTTTTCCTATTAGCATAAATACTATATTTTTATATATACTATACTAACCTCCAGAGTCGTGCTCACCATGGGTCGTCCCTCAGGGACACTTATGCTCTTTTAGGATGTCAAATCAACCTAACCAAAGTATTTTTCGATGCGTATATATATATATATTTTAATTATGGACTAGCTGATCCACTGTGTCGAGGGATACGGCCGTCAAATTTAACTGATTTCCTCTCATAATAATTTACGATTTTCTTTGAAGATGTAGAGTCTTGAGCTTTGCCTGAACGTGTGCAGTTATCCCCTACACGACGTGGCATCATGGCACATATTTTCTCTTGCTCTAATACAATCTTTTTTGTGATAAAATGCGGGTCGTGACAGACCATATCAGCGCCATCAGTTAAACAATCTCGAGCATCACGAACACATGACATGACATCATCGCCATCACCTCCTGCCTGACGGCGTCCACGTCGCGAAGTTCCTCTACCATGTCCAGTGAGAGTTGTAGCTCCCCTTTATTTTCTTCCCTCCATTCCTCATCTCCTCTTCTGGCATCCATGAATCGCTGAGACCAGTTGCCGTGCTAGGGGTTGTCCGCAGAGCCCACAACACCGAGGGGGGGTTGCTCTACCTAACTCCCCCTTAAGATCTCTACCTTTTTCTTAAGTAGGTTCACAATGATTTTGTTTGCCGCCTCCACTTGGCAGTGTCTCATTGGGTGGTGGACGGAGGCAAACCATAGGTCAATCACCAATTGGGTGCAAAAACTAATAAATTCTTCACTGGCAAACTAGAGCACATTATCCGTGACAATGGCTTGAGGCAACCCATGTCGGCAGATGATCTCCCCCATACAAAATTTTTGATGACTTGGGAGGTAACCTTGGCAAACTCCTTGACCTCCAACCATTTTGAGAAATAATCAATCATGACTAGAAGGAACCTTCTCTGCCCGCTTGCTGGGGGAAAAGGCCCAACCAAATTCATCCAACAAATAGCGAAAGGCCATGGCATCGTGATGCTCTGAAGCCTTTGGGCGGTAAAGAGTTTGAGGGGGGCATATAGCTGAAACTTTTTACACCTCCTTGCAAACTCCGATGTATCCTTCTTTAGGGATGGTCAGAAGTACCCCTGTCTGACCACCCTTGTTTTCAAAGTTCTGCCTCATGAGTGACTGCCATATTCTCCAGAGTGTATTTGTAACACCTCCGTTTGTCACATTAAATATAACAGAGGGTCTAGTCGGGGCCCCATGCCATATTCCGCAGACAGTCGGCGAAGTTACTTATGAATATCAAAAACCAGTACCCGCATCCTAACTCAGAGCATTCTAGCGGAAGCTTTAGGGGTTATTTTTGAACTCATCACACATGAATGTCCACTATATATAAACAACCACATTTATATATCATAGGAATGTATATAAAAATACAGAAAAGAGTTTGCCCTTAAGGCCTTACAGTTAAACTTCACAGGTGTGGATTACATACATCGGCACGCAGGCCGGCCACACATAAAAATAGTAAAACTTTTCTACTTGGCCATCGAGAACCAGCAAAGCAGCAAGGGCTTCAGCCCGCTATATCTTGCTCGGTCACGCACCTGCGTAACATAGCCCACCAAAACGTGGCAAACAAGATAACGGTCAGCTTTAGCTAACCAATTTTATAATGACCCCACCCCTTACTCGGGGAGGTGATTCTCCTTCCCTTCAAGAAATGTAATATCAATAGATATATCACAAGTAAGTGCACGACCACACATTTTAATATATCACAAACCCCGGCCGCACGACCCAACGCTCCGTGCACTCCGGGAACATTATCGGTGTACCGGAAAACCAGGGTCCCACCAATCATTGAGCATTCATGCTCGACAACCCATGGCCGGAAACTGTATTCTTGATGGCGTACAACCAAAGACTCTCATGATGTGATCTTGACGAATGCCAATATCCCAGGTACTCAAGTTAGGCAACCATAATGCGAAGACAGTTAAGATTTTACCCGTTGCTCAAATCGCCAATTCAATGTCTAGATCGACGCGGGTCAGCTTCTCCTTATCCATTCGGCATGATGGGGTTTAAGAGCTCGCAGCCGATAATAGCCACACTGTCTATCAAGGACTGGCTTCACAATCAAAAAGGGATTTAGTACCAGCGTTCTTCACGATGGCCTAGCGGGACCAACAGAACTCTCTTTCTAAGCCCAAACTCAACCCAAACCCTGCAGCAACTTGCAGTCCCCGAAAACTGGTCTTTCATACTATAAATAGCTCTTTGGGAGCTATCGCCGTCGGTGACACCCACTGTTGCCCGACAATATCAACAGTTTCACAAAAACTGTGATTTTACTTGGATATTTTCCTATAGCTCCTATCCAGTACTTCCTGCTACTCCAACTCGCAGGCACAACCCATAAACTCTATAAAATACTTGTTTATACGCAGAGTATTCTCCATTTCACAAAAGAAAGCATCACCAATCCAGACCAACCCGTCCGGATGGGCTTCACACAGCAGGCTTATTAAGTAATTTACATTCTAAATCTAATGCAATATTAAATGGTTATCATACCGATCGACCCAAAGGAATCCACCCTTTTCCACCTTCTTGGTGAGGGGTTCCATGCAGGTATGCGTATTGAGGACTTCACTTGTCCATGAGAAAAATTGTTACCCTTGAAGTTTGTTTTGGAGCCATGGCGAAGCTTTTCTACGCAGATGGAAGTGAGCGCCTCACTTTCCCCTTTATGGATCTAGCCTCAGATCTAGCTTCCGACCACAAGATCTCCTTCAGCACTTTCACAAAGATCAGCCCAAACCCTAAGCTCCATCTTTTAGTTCTCTTATCAAGAACTTTGATGAAATGAAGAAAGAGAGTGAGAAGGAAATAACGATCTCCTCATCCCACACCCTTTTGGATAAGTGGCCTTGGGATTAACTCAGTCACACAATCAATCCATCAAAACGAAGCAAAGGCCAAGATTTGGGTTGAATGGTCAACTTTGGGGCTATCGCCAGACGACATCGATTGTCGTCACTTGGCGACATCGATTTAACCGCTTTGACCGCTTTGACCCAGGACAACCACCGCTTATTGGCCTTTTAACAGCCAATCCGACACATATCTAACGCTATGTGGCACTATCACCCGGCAATACCCACGGTTGCCCGCGATATCATGCCACTCAACGCTTTCAGGCATTGAGTTCGTCGAGTTCATCGAGTGCATCGAGTGCGTCGAGTTCCGATTCAACGCTTACCGCTATCGCCATCCGGCGATACCCACTATCGCTACTCGGCGATGTCATTTTGACGATTCGTCGAACGCGTTGAGTGTGTCGAGTATAGCTCGACGAACTCTATATCGCTATCGCCATCAGGCGATACCCAGTATCGCCCGGCGATCGTGACAAAATTTCTTCTATCAAATTTGGGGTGTTACAACCCTCCCCTCCTTACAAAAATTTCGTCCTGAAATTTACATTAATCTATTAGGAAGACAGCAACTTAAATGTTACAACAACTTTTTATTCATGCACACAATGTTATAACAACTTACACAAACAACTCGGGATATTCATCATGCATGGTCTGCTCACGCTCTCATGTTAGCTCTTCACGGCCACAGTTGTTCCACCGGACACTAACCATCCCGATTGCCTTGTTCACGGCTTTTCACAGCACCGATATGTGAAATACATCGTGCAAACCACTTAGCTCCGCAGATAGAGCTAACTAATAGGAAGCTTCTCCAATTTGCTCCACCACTTCAAACGGACCAAGATACCTCGGACTTAACTTTTTCAAGCGCCGAATCCTGGACACACCTTTGAATGGCTTGATATTTATGTATACTCAATCGCCCACTACAAACTCCACATTTCGGTGTTTGGCATTATAGTATTTGGCCTGCCTATCTTGGGCTATCAATATCCGCTCTCGAATAGTACGTATGGTCGAATTTGCATCTTCGACCTCTTTACCTTTATAGAGATTTGATTCGCCTGTTTCCGCCCAAGCTAATGGTGTACGGCACTTCCTACAGTATAATGCTTCAAAGGGCGCCATATTTATGCTAGCTTGATAGCTATTATTGTAGGCGAACTCTACCATATAGAGATGGTCTTCCCACCTCTTTCAAAAATCCAAGGCGCACATCCGGAGCATATCCTCCATAGTTATGTTGGCCCTCTAGGTCTTACCATCCGTTTGCGGATGGAAGGCCGTACTGAAATTTTGTTTAGTCCCCAATAACTAATGGATTAGCCTCCAATCATTTGAAGTAAAGCGCCCATCTCGATCACTTACGATGCTACGGGGCACGCCGTATAATCGTATGATATTATCCACATAAAGCTTAGCCAGTTTCTCAACTGAATCATCCTTCCTGTTCGGTAAGAAGTGTGGTACCTTTGTTAGCCGGTCAACGATCACCCACATAACATCGTTTCTGCTCTTTGATCCTTGATACCCATGCACGAAATCCATAGAAATGTCATTGAACTTCCACTCTGAAATAGGCAACAACTTCAGGAGACCTCCATGTTTCTGGCATTCAGCTTTCACTAAAGCACAAGTTTGATATTTTTCCACATATAAAGCTATGTCTTTCTTCATGCCCGTCCACCAGAACATATTCTTAACGCCCTTGTATATTTTTGTGCTCCCTAGGTGAATTGAATATTTCGTAAAGTGAGCTTCAAACATCAAATCTTCTCTTAGCTTACGCATATTTGGGATGCACAAATGACCATCTTTCCGCAAATGGCTGTCATCCAAGGAAAACTGGGAATCTGACCCATCCGCTACATAGCATTTTAGACTCTCATCATGTTCTATTACTCGCTGAACCCTGTCCGCAAGGTCATAGTGTACCTCCGTCCAGTTCAAGCATGCATTTGTAGTGGAATTCTTTTCAACACAAGAAATATCTACAGCTTCCAGCTCCTAGATCAGACACTCATCATACATCTGCAACCAATTTGCCCTTGCTGAAGTCCTACTACTCAAGGCATCTGCGACCACTTTTCCCTTCCCGGGAGTATAGTGTATTAGGAAAGTGTAGTCCCAGAGGAACTCCATCCACCTCCGCTGTCGCATATTGAGATCCTTCTGATCCAAAAGATACTTCAGGCTTGTTTGGTGCAAGAATATATTAACATTCACACCATATAAGTAATGACGCAACAGTTTAAGTGCAAAAATCACTGCCACCAACTCCAAGTCATGGACGGGATAGTTTTACTCATGCAATTTCAACTGGCATGATCCATAAGCTATCATTTTACCAAACTGAAGAAATACACAGCCTAAGACGCTCCCTGATGCATCACTATATACTTCAAAGCCGTCCGTACCACATGGCGAATTCAGAATGAGCATTGTGGTCAAACAACTCTTCAGCTCTTCAAAAGCTCGTGTGCACTCTAATGTCCAGATGAACTCCTGTTCTTTCCTCGTTAGCGTGCTGAGAGGCAAGGCTATCCACGAAAATTTCTCTACAAAGCGTTTGTTGTAGCGCTAGTCCAAGGAAACTCCTTACTTTGGCTATAGAAGACAACATCGGCCACTCTCGTATCGCAACTATCTTCGCAGGATCAATCGCAATGCCCTCTCCAAAACCGCATGGCCAAGAAAGGCCACTGAAGACAACCAAAACTCGCACTTCGAGAACTTGGCGTAGAGCTTGTTCCTCCTACGGGTGTGCAGCACCATTCGTAAATAGTTTGCATTATCTTCTTCAGATTGAGAGTACACAAATATGTCGTCAATAAAGACGATCAAAAATAAGTCCAAGTACTCTCGGAATGTTTGGTGCATTATATCCATAAACACTGATGGCGCATTATATATCCCAAACAGAATCACAGTGAACTCGTAATGACCATAGCGTGCTCCAAATGCTGTCTTGGGAATGTCACATTCCCGAATCCTCAACTGGTAGTAGCCAGACTTCAAATCCAGCTTCGAGTACACCGTTGATCACACCAGTTGGTCGAACAAGTGATCTATCCGTGGAATCAGATACTTATTCTTCCCCGTTAACTTGTTCAATTCTCGATAGTCGATGCACAGTCACAAGCTGCCGTCCTTCATTTTCACAAAAAGAACCGTTGCGCTACAATGTGACATACTTGGGCATATATATCCTTGCTCTAGCAGCTCTTGCAATTGAACCTTAAGTTCCTCCATTTCCTTTGGCGCTACTCGGTACGGAGAGCGGGCCACAGGTTTCGCACCTGGCACAAACTCGATAACGAACTCTCTTTCCCGTTGAGGACGTAATCTTGGAAGATCCTTCGGAAACAAATCTACGTACTCCGATACAATAGGAATTTCACTCAAACTGGACTTTGCCTCAACAGCCTCTAAGAGCGTGAAGAACAACTACGTGCCCTTTCGAACAGCCTTGACTACTTGGAGAGAAGACATCAATATCTTGCGCGATCCTCGCATACCAGCAAATTTAGTCTCTAGCTCGAGATTCTTCCCCAGTGAGACTTCCTTTGAGTTACAATCAATACATACACGCTGCTCTGAAAGCCAATCCATACCAAAGATCACATCGAACTCAGATATCGGCACCAAGGATGCTTCCTACCCGAAATCTCGACTTCCTATCCGCACTTCAACAAAGCAAGACCTTTCTGTACCTATCACACAGCCGTTAGATAATAATACCTTCACGCTATCTGTTGTCATGCGAGTAGGAACTCCGATCCGGGACACAAAGTCCTCAGATAGAAAAGAATGTGAAGAACCTGTACCGAACACTGCTCACGCTGGACAGTCCCGAATAAGGACAAAGCCTGTGACCACATCAGCCTGTTTAATGGCCTTCTATTGTCCAAGGTTGTACACCCTTGGTTGGGTTGGAGCATACTGGGATGCAGTGGACTCCACCATTATTTTACCCTTTTCCGCATACGACGCTCCTGCCTTCTTTTCAACCTTTGGTGGACCAACCCGACAGTCACGGGCAAAATGCCCTAGCTTGCCACACGTATAGCATGTACGAGGCCCTTGCCCATAAGTTGATCTAGATGCAACGTAGAAGGAGCCTATCAAGAAAACTTGGACCTCATACCCCATCTCTTGGGGTAGCCTGACTTTTCAGGATGCGGCGCTTTGAACTCTGGCTTTGTCACCGCCAAGTCCCTCTTGCACTATACCCTCTTCATATCTTTTTCCAATGCACGGGCCGTATCTACCAACGCTTGAAACCCTTGGTTCACCGAACCCGAGAGCAGAAATCTCAGCTCATCCCGCAGTCCTTTGTAGAACCTATTGGGTTTCTGCTCTTCTTCGGCAAAAATAGACCCCGCATAGCGTCCAAATCTTGTAAAACCATGTAAGTAGGTATCAACTCTACTTTCTTCCTGTGTTTGATGCTGGGACTCATTTTCTATGGCTATGCATTGTGCTAGCAGTAGATTCTTCTCCAAGAACATTCTCAAAAAATCCCCTATCGAGACCTCTGTTAGTTGTCTGCCTGCTAAGTGGTGCAACTCCATTTCGTCCCACCAAAGCCGAGCCTCTCCTTCTAATAGGAAAGTGGCCAAGGTGACTTTCTATTCCTCCTAAGTTCATATCACAGTCAATATCTTCTTGACTCGCGCAAGCTAGTCCTCTGCCTGCGTTGGGGATCCTGTACCCGCAAACGTAGGAGGACTGAAACTCATGAACTACTTTAATTGTCATTTCGCTGCTCGTAAATCTACCACCTCCGCCATTGGTTATGGCCTCACACTAACCTATTCTGGAACCATTGCATACTGCGCCTGCCCAGTAGGTTGTGCGTGGATCATTGCAAGCAACACCTAAGCAACTAAACGCACTGTCTCCGTAGAAGGAGGTGGTGTGGGCACCTCAACTGGTGCCACACTTTCAACAAGAAAGTTCGGGCTCAGACTGCCCTACACCATCTTCGATTCACCTATATGTGTAAAAGACACACTTTAGCGACCTTGCAAAAGTAACAACGAAAAATAGGAACGCGCAGGTTCTACAAACAGGTGTATTTTGATTCCTAAGTGGACATTCTTGAGTTTATTTATGTTATAATGGTAGGACATACACGTGCTCGCACCCCTCAAAAGAATTCGAACATGAATTCGTAAGAGGAAGACCAAGAAAAGTTGATACCAAATTATAACACCTCCTTCCGTCACATGAAATATAATAGAGGGTTCGGCCGGGGCTCGATGCCATATTTCGCAGATAGTCGCTGACGTTAATTATGAATATCAAAAACCAGTACCCGCATCCTAACTCAGAGCATTCTAGCCGAAGATTTAGGGGTTACTATTGAACTCATCACACATGAATGTCCACTATATATAAATATTCACATTTATAAATCATAGGAATGTATACATAAATACACAAAAGAGTTTGGCCTTAAGGCCTTAATGTAAAACTTCACAGGTGTGGATTACATACATCAGTGCGTAGGCCGGCCACACATGAAAAGAGTAAAACTTTTCCACTCGGCCTTCGAGGACCAGCATAGCTGCAATGGATTCAGCCCGCTATTTCCCGCTCGGTCCAGCACCTGCACAACATAGCCCACCAGAATGTGGCAAACAAGGCAACGGTAAGCTTTAGCTGACCAATTTTATAACGACCCCACCCCTTACTCGGGGCAGTGATTCTCCTTCCCTGCTAGCAATGCAAAATCAACAAATATATCACAAGAAATTTCACGACCACACATTTCAATATATTACAAACATCGGTCGTACGGCCCGACGCTCCTTGCACTCAGGGCACATTATTGGTGTACCGAAAAATAAGGGTCTCACCAATCATTGAGCATTCATGCTCGATGTCCCACATCCGGAGACTTTAGACTTGAAGGCGTACAACCTAAGACTCTCATTAAGTGATCCTAACGAACGCCAATATCCTAAGCACTCAAGTTAGACAACCATAACGCGAAGACAGTTCAGCTTTTACCCATTTCTCAAATCGCTGATTCAATGTAATACCGACACGGGTCAGCTTCCCCTTATCCGTTCAGCATGACGGACTTTAAGAGCTAGCAGCTCACAATAGCTATACAGTACACAAAGTACTGGCTTCACAATCAAAAATGGAGTTAGTGGAGTGTTCGTCATGATCGTCTGGCAGGACCAACAGAACTCTCTTTATGCACCCAAACTCAACCAAAACTCTGCAGCAACCTGCAGTACCAAACGACAGGTCTTTCACACCACAAATAGCTCTCTGGGAGCTATTGCCGTCAATGACACACACTGTCGCCCGACGGTATCAACAGTTTCACCAAAACTGTGATTTTACTTGGATATTATCCTGGAGCTCCTATCCAGTACTTCTTGTTACTCCAATTCACAAGCACAACCCACAGACTCCGTAAAATACTCGTTTATAGTCGGAGTCTTCTCTGGTTCGCAAAAGAAAGCATCACCAATCAAAACCAACCCGTCCGGATGGGCTTCACACAACATGCCTATTCCGTACTTTACATTTCCGGATCTAATGCCATATTAAATGGGGATCATAATGATCGACCCAAAGGAATCCACCCTTTTTGCACCTTTATGGTGAGGGGTTCCATGCAGGTATGCGTATTGAGCACTTCACTTGTCTAGGAGAAAAATCGTTACCCTTGTAGTTCATTTTGGAGCCATGGCAAAGCTTTTCTATGCAGATGGAAGTGAGCGCCTCACATTCCACTTTGCGGATCTATCCTCAGATCTGGCTTCCGACCACAAGATCTCCTTCAGCATCTTCACAAAGATCATCCCAAACCCTTAGCTCCAGCCTTTTGTTCTCTTCTAAAGAACTTAGATGAAATGAAGAAAGAGAGTTAAAAGGAAATAATGATCTCCTTATCCCACACCCTTCTAGATAAGTGGCCTCGGGATTAACCCCAGTCACACGGTCAATCCATCAAAACGAAGCAAAGGCCAAGATTTGGGTTGACTGGTCAACTTTGGCATTATTGCCTGGCGACATCAATTAAACCGCTATGACCGCTTTGACCCAGGCCATCCACAGCTGATTGGTTGCATAACAGCCAATCTGACACATGTCTCACTCTACGTGGCACTATAGCCCGGCAATACCCATTGTCGCCCGTGATATCAAACTACTCAATACTTTCAGACATTGAGTGTGTTGAGTGCATAGAGTGCATCGAGTGCGTCGAGTGCCGATTCAACGCTTACCGCTATCGCCATCCGGCAATACCCACTGTCGCCACTCGGCGATATCATTTCAACGATTCGTCGAATGCATTGAATGCGTCGAGTGCAGCTCGATGAACTCTACATCACTATCGCCATCAGGCGATACCCAGTATCGCCTGACGAAAGTGACAAAATTTCTGCTGTAAAATTTGGGGTGTTACAATATTTCATCCAGGATCTGCGGGATCTCCTCTTCTGTCACGCATCGCGCTAGGAGCCCCGACAACATCTTTTGATGCAACCCTCCTTCATGCATTAAGTAATGTGCTGATTTGTTCCTGAAGCCCTTCACATCCCTGGTCCCTTCAGGAAGTTTACCAATAGTTGGAAAAGCTACGAAGTGATCCACCCATGAGAGCCGCCTATCCACTTCCATAAACTCTCTCTCCTCGATCGCCGGGTGGAACAACTAAGTCAAAGTTCCTCCACCCCCGGGTCCAAATTTAGCCAATCAATCAGCTGTTGCACTCTCCTCCCTGGGTACATGCTGGATTGAGAATGTCCGGAACCCGCCAACAATCACCCTTGCCTTGGACAAGTATTTTATGAGGGTATTCTCCCTAGCCTCATACTCACCCCTAATATGCGATGCCACAACCAACGAATCTATGAACACTTCCACGTCATGTACCCCGAGCTCTTTGGCCTGTCGCAACCCTGCTTTTACGGCCTCGTATTTCGCCTGATTGTTGGTGATGGGGAAGTGCAAGACCACTGCATGTTCAATGGTGACCCCCTGAGGGCTTACTAGCACTACCCCTCCCCCAAGAGAATTCATCCCCGAGGCTTGGTCAACCAACATCTTCCAATCATTCCGTGGTAGTGAATTCTCACCTTCTACCTCGACGACATAATCGGCCAAGAAATCGTCCACTACTTGCGACTTGATGGAGAGCTACGACACAAAAGTGATATCAAACTCATTCAGCTCGATGGACCACTTGGCCAACCGCCCCGAGTGCTCCACCCCTTCAAAAATCTTGTGGAGGGGGTGTTCTGTCACTACCTTGATCGAATGGGCCTGAAAGTACGGCCTAAGATTCCTGGGCGTGATGATTACGGATAAGGAAACTTCTCCAGGATGGTAACGGAGCTCAACCTTCTTCAAGATTCTGCTGACATAGTAGATGGGTAACTGCTTCTTCCCTTCTTCCCTTACCAAAGTAGAGCTTACGACCTCCTCCCCTACCTCGAGATACAAAGCTATAAATTCTCCCTCCTTCAGGCTCTGAAGGAGTGGTGCTCAGGAGAGTTGTCCCTTCAATGCCTGAAAAGCCTCCTCACATTCCTATGTCAACTCAAACTTCTGGTTCCCCCGCAACACCTTGAAAAAAGGTGCACATTTATCCCCAGCACGGGAGAGAAACCTACTTAGCCCGACGAGCTTACCCATCAGGCACTGAACCTCCTTAGTATAATGTGGTGATTCCAAGTCCATTATTGCCTTTATCTTATTGGGGTTAGTATCTACCCCTACGAGGGTTAGATGATGGCCAAGTAACTTTCCTCGGTTTGCCCAAAAGACGCACTTCAAGGGTTTTAGCCGCATCTTGTATTTCCATAAGGCGTCGACCATTTCTTCCAAGTTAAGAAGATGGGATTCCACCTCCCTGCTCTTCACAATGAGGTCGTCAACATAGACCTCAAGATTCCTCCCCCTCTGATTTTTGAAAACCCGGTCCATCATAGGCCGGTATATGGCTCCCGCATTCTTTAGGCCAAATGGCATCATCTTATAGTTGAAGTATCCCTCCCTCGTGATGAAGGAGACATCTTTTACATCGGGGGGCCCATTTGAATCTGATGGTAACCAGAAAAAGCATCCAAAAAATTCATAATAGGAAAATCAACGGTTGAATCATTCAGCGCATCGATCCGAGGCAAGGGGTGGAAATCATTAGGGCATGATTTATTCAAAAGATAAAAGTCTACATACATTCTCCACCTCCCATCTCTTTTTCTTACAATTACCATGTTGGATACCCCGCCTGGATACTGGATCTCCAATATAAAACCTACCTCGAGGAGCTTTTTTACCTCCTCACGGATGGGCTCCTCCTGCTTTGAAGTGATGATCCTCATTTTTTGGAGGATGGGGCATGTCGTGGGGTCGAGATTTAGATGGTGGAATGCCACATCTGTATCGATTCCCGGCATGTCTATCGCGCTCCAAGAAAAGATGTCGATGTTCTTTTTGATGCACTCTCGCATCCTCTCCTGATCCTCAAGGCTCAAGCGGCCGCTGATACTCACCCACTCTGCCTTCCCCACCCTGGTGAAGACCTCCATATCCAAGACCTCCTCCACCGGCTCCAACTGGGAATTCTCCCCTCCGATCCTCGGCCCTCCACCAAACTCAGGCTCTTCCTCTTCTCCTGCTTCCTCAACATCCATCACCTCTAGCTAACTTCCCTACAGTTCCACTTCTCCGCTCCCTTGGGCCTCTACCCCTACTTCACCTTCTCCCTGCTCCTTCTCTACAGCATTCTCTCTGAACTTTAGTATTCTCACTTCCCCCTCCTTTGTAAACTCCTCCTGCATCGCCAGCTCCTTCTCCAACTCCTCCACCTCTGCCATCCAAGATATGGTGTTGACAGCCAACACATAGCACTGTCTTCCCACCATTTGATCTCCTCTGATCCGGACCTGGACACCTCCACTGCTGAACTTGAGACATTGATAGAATGAGGAGGGGACACAATGAAAGGCGCTGATGTGGGGGTGCCCAAAGATGGTATTGTAGCTTCTCGGAGCATCAATAATGACGAACCGATAGTTCCTCGACACCCCCCCACCCCTAGCATCACGTGCAGTCCCACCCCTCCCTCAACTTCCTTCCTCTCCCCTGAAAACCAAAACCGCAATCCATCTATGGCCAACACCCTCTGATCCTCCACCTTCATCTCATCGAACCCCTTTTTGAATATCACGTTCACAGAACTCCCATTATCCACCAGAATCCTGGAGACCGTGAAGTTCTCTACGACTGTTTGGATCACCAAGGAGTCACAGAATGGGTCTTCGTAGTCTGGCATGTCCTTCGACGAGAAGGTGATATTTTCCTTCGGGGGGGAGTCAGGGAGATCGGGGCGATGCTCCTCCTATACATGGTTTGGAATCTCCCATTTTGGGTGGCCTCAATCCCCAATCCCCCGTGGATTACTTTGATCCCTCCTCGGGCTCCCACATCCGCCATGTCCACACACCTATCCTCTCCTCCTCCTAGCAGAACTTCCTCGATCCTCACGGGTGGATGCTGCTTCACTTACCCCCTAGCTTCCCTCATCTCCTGAAACTCTTGTAAAGTGGCTGTCGCGTGACCCTCCACCTGATCAAAATCACAGAAAGGCCACGTCACCCTGCCTTCTCTTCTCTTTCCCCCTCCCCTAGCTCCTTTTCTCTCTCCCCTTGCTTGGGAGATCGTCATCGGCTCCTGCTGCTGTTGGAGAGGGGCCCTCTGCCCCTGCCTCCAAGTCGATGGATTTAACCTTCCCTGACTGCGGAAGTTCTCCCCACCTTGGAATCCTCCCCCTTCCCCTTGGGGGGATCTTCTTGAGGCCTCCAGGCCAATTAGTTGTTCGACTCCTGCACCCCCAACCTTGGTGTTGCCCCTGGTGCCCCTAACCTTGGGGCTCTTCTCTCCTCCTCTCCTCAATCTACTTCCCTTCTCCTGACTCCTTCACATCCTCCTCTGCCAATTTGGCCAGCTTCTTGGCGAATGTCGGGTTTGCCGCCTCAATCTCTATCTCCTTCGCCGCCCTCTCCATCAGTTTTATGAAAGAGAGGGGGCACTCTTTTCAGCTCCATGTTGAAGAACCTATATCTCAATACTAGGGAAAACACGAGCATCAGTGTGTACCCCGGGAGCTCCTGAACTAGAAGGATCTCCTCCTGGAAATGAACGATATAGTGCCCCAGCGTCTCATCCGGCTTCTACTTGACGGCGAACAAGCTCTCCGCCCCATTCTTCCTCTTCTTCGATTTGGAGAACCTCAACAGGAACCCACAATGCAGATCTTCAAAGCAATAGATGGAACTTGCGGGAAGTTGATCAAAGCAGTCCCTAGCCTTCTCCTTTAAAGTTATTGAGAAGAACCTGCACTTGAAGTCATCCAACATCTGCCTAAGAGAGACGACATCTTCGAACAACTCAAGATTTTGCACTAGGTCATCCCTGCCCGTGTAGTAAGACATATCGGGATCTCGAAACCTATATTGAACCGGAGCCGAGACGATCAGCTCACTGAAAGGGCTCCCGACTACGACCTGGTATGAGGGCACATCCTGCATCCTCGACTCGCTAACGCTGTCAGCACTTGCCTTCCCGGGGAAGAGTTCTAAGCCGATGATATACCTCTCGGTACTGTACGTCGGAATCTTCTTCCTGGGACACTGTCTGGGAGCATTTTTCCCAAAGAAGGGGCAGCAAATACTGGAACCGGAGGCGTTGCCCAGTCGCTTCTTACAGCAAAAGCAAACCGGATGGTCTGCAAGACTTCCCTCCTGAAGTCTTCAAGCATCCCCATCATCACCCCACTTGCTAGAGGTGGAGAACCTCTCGAGCCTACTCCCTTGTCCTTGCCTCTAGCCATGAGACTTAGCCTGAGATTTTCTTATATCGGCTATGGTCCACTCTCACCGTACTATAAATGTTGGAACCAAAAACTATCCCTCAACGAGAGTTGGACCCTAGGGTGTATCCAACACCTACTCTTGGGACGCCGTCTGGGAGCATTTGATTGCTGATTGCCCAGTGAAGAGGAGTGAGGATAGTGAGAAGAAATATCACCAAAAGCACAAGGGCAAGAATGAAAAGTCCTTTGTGGCTAAGAAAGAGAAAAGCTGGACAGACTAATCATCATCTGAGTATAAAGAAGAGGAAGCCTATATTGGGCTAGTTATTGCTACTACTAAAGATAAAGCTGTTATAGCAGGAGAAGTCTTTCCTCCAGTGAGGATAGGAATCAAGGCACCTCTGATACTGACAGTAACTCAGAGGTGGATGAAGATGCCCACAACTGTAGAGGGCTGATGGAAATGACTGACGAAGAGGGCAGTCAAGACCAGCTTGGTCAAAAATAAGCTACATTCCCTATCTAGTTCTGTGTCTGGGTATGAGACTAGTCCTTGTACAGAAGCCTCTCCATCTAATGGTGAAGATGATTATGGCTCAGAAGGTGATGTCAATCAATTGATTGACAGATATGTTGAACTTCTTGGTGCCTTTAAAAAGTGCAAGAAGTTGACTAAGATACATGCTAAGGAGATTCTGTCTCTTCAGCCAGTTGTTTCCCAGCTTGCTAAAACAACATCTATACTAAATCATACCATGAGGGAACTAGGTCAACTGAAAACCCTTTTAGGCATCCAGATGGAGGCTATCAAGAGGAAGAATAGTCTCATTAAAGATCTTGAGGAAAAGTTCCAGAGTGAGAAAGGTATTGTGGCCAGTTTCTCATAGCCCAATACAGTGTTGCCCTTGATAGACTCCTTCTCATCACAAAAGGGTAATAAGGGGTTAGGCTTTAAGGGTAATAAAAGACCAGCCCATCCCAAAGGAAAAGGAAAGTTCTAGTTGTGCCAATGGCATCTAGGCAACCTATACCATTCAAGAAGGTGATATTCCCTTCAAATAGGTATGACTAAGAAAGTATTTATGGTCACTATATGAATGGTGCTTCCACAAGTGGAACGAAAGATGTTCACATCCATTATGGAAGGTATAATAGGGTGAATGCCTTTAAGGCTGCCCACGAAGAAATTCAAATGGCCCATCACTGACCATTTGTTTTTGGTGCTACAACCCCCTCTCTCAAAAATGTGGTTGTAGCCCATTCTCAGAACCTATCAGCACAGAATCTGACTAAGGGTTAGTTTGCCAGCTTGCCAAATATAGTTGTCTCTGATGCTATCAAGAGCACACTGTCTAAAAAGAAAGTTGTTGCTGATAGGATTCAGAACAAGCCACACAAGCCAGCAAGCAGACTAACTTTTAGTCAAATCCATGCTGAAAGAATTCAGAAAATGGTTGATGCACCTCTACCTTCTAGTAAGACTGCAGTTAAATTAGCTGCAAGGCCTACAAAGAAAAGAAGATACAACATACATTATTGCTGGGGTTGTGGAAGGGTAGGCCATTTTGTAATTGACTGCTGGCATAATCCTAATGTGGCCAGGACTAGAGTTAGTCAACCAGTCAGAAAACTTGACGGTGGACATGTTTAGTTTCAAACTAATATGCACCTAGGACCAAATATATATTGGGGTCCTAAGGTAAAGTAAAATGTGTTTTTCAGGATTGTCCAAGTGGCCATACCCCTATATGGTACTTGGATAGTGGTTGTTCCAAGCATATGACTGGGACAAGGGGCAACATGAAGGAGTACACTCCAGTAAAAGATGGACCCAAAGTAATCTTTGGTGGTTCAGATAGAGGGGTAACAAAAGGCTATAGTAAGATGACCAATGGCATAGTCACCATCACTAAGGTGGCTTATGTTGAAGGTTTTCAACACAACCTTATAAGCATAAGCCAGCTCTCTAATCTTGGCTATGTTATTGTCTTCCATAAGGATGAGTGCCTAATCAGGAGGTCAAGTGACCAAGAGGTCATATTGACAGGCACTAGGAGTGGAAATGTTTATTGCTTAAACTTTTTATGTTTAGATACAAACTCTCCTATCGGTCTAGTGGCAAATGAGAAAGCCTCCTATTGTATTCTATGGCACAAGAGGCTAGCACATATAAATTACAAGACTATTGGTAAGCTATTTAGTCAAGAGCTAGTAAGGAATGGTCACAATGTGAAGTGCTCAAAGGATGTCATATGTTATGCTTGTTAGAAGGTGAAGCAGACAAAATCTTCCTTCAAGGGCATTGGTAGATTAGATTCAATGAGGTGCATATACCTCCTACAAATGGACTTGTTTGGTCCTATGCTAGTTCATAGTCTTGGTAGGAAGGTCTACACCTTTATGGTGTTTGATGAGTTTTCCAGGTTTGCTTGGGTATTATTCCTCAAGAGAAAGAATAAAACTATTGATATCTTCACTAAGTTTGTCAAGAAAATTCAGAATGAGTTCAACAGCTCTATTGTCGATGCAAGAAATGCGTCTTCTTGTTAACAGGTTGTTTGGTCTCACAAGCTTGGTGAAGAAGAGGGTTGCAGGGATAGAGAAGAGGTTTGGCGGGAGCCACTAGGAAGGTTGATCGGGTATTATCGAGCAGACGGTTACTTTGGTTGTTAGCTTTGCAGGTTGATGGAGAGAGAGGAGAAAAGAAGAGAGGGGGCCGCTAGCAGCGGAAACAACAGACTTCGCCCGCCGCTGCTTGAATGCCACTCTTGCAGCGGGCTATTCCTTTTACCAAGAAATAAGATTACAGTTTGCTATTGATCATTTACAGGAGAAAGCAGTAAAGGGTACAAAGGGGGAAGCTGACGGCTAAGAAAGAAGAATGCTAGAGGCCGCGCGGTTTGACCAAGGGAGGTCGGCAGACCGTGCGGTTATTGATCGAGCAGCTCGCTTGACTAAGCCGGTCGGACTGCTTGATCAAGCAGAGCGAAGGGGGGGCAGGTCGCGCGGACTAAGGATTCGAGTCCGTAGGAGCTAATGTTGGGACCTTGATGCCTCTCTGTCGTGTCCTTGAATGAGAGGTATGGGGGCCTATTTATAGGCCCGAGGAGGTAACGGTCTTGGTAACGTCACCCCTAATGAGCCGACGAGTCGTGCGAGTATAAATGCTGAGTCTGTAGAGTCCGCACCAGGCCGCGCGGTTTGGGACTTGGAGCTGGAGATGGCTGTTGCTGGATGGGCTCGCGCTGGGTCGTGTTAGTACAAATACTGAGTCCGCGCCAGGCCGTGCGGTCTTGGACGGTCTTGCTTCTGGCAGACTGCTGAGCGAGTTTTCCTAGCCTGCTGCGGAGCTGGGCTTTATCAATGAAGGCAGACTTGATAACGAGTCTGCCTTGCCCGCGGAGACCGAGAATTACCTGATCGATTGCCAAGAGGAATCAATCTTGGCGGACTACGGAACGAGTCCGCCCAACTTGCGATGGATAGGTTGAGCAGGCCGCCTCCTCCTGGAGGCTTATCGCACTTGGCGACGGGCTGGCGACCTGGCAGACTGAAGATGAGTCCGCCGGATGTAGTGTGGGTTGGAGAGCTAGAGGGAGGAGCGGGTCCGCCCCCCTTAGGCACACTAAAGACTGAATCTGCCACTTGCTGAGCACGTCGCTATCGAACAGTCTAGGCGGATAGGAATGCGAGTCCGCCACATTACTGGGTAGTTTTCAACTGAGGAAGAATGAACCACCACACGGTAAACTGATTTAACCGCGCGACCTGCAGGAGCGGACTGAGGAAGCAGTCCGTAGCCCCTATAGAACGAGCGGCTGCTGCGCGACCTGGGCGGTCACACCAGGGGGACCGCCTTAGTCGTGCAGACTAAGCGGGAGCTGCGCAACCTGGGCGGTCTTGCTAGAGAGACCTCGCTAGCCACGCGGACTGAGCGGACTGAGAGGTTAGTCGGCCAACGCTTAGAAGAAAATTCCGACAGGCCGCAACCTTCTGGATCAGGCCACAACTTGCGAGCAAGCTACCTTGGGAGGGATCTGTTGGTACCCTAGGTTTTGATTTGAGTTTAGTCTTCTCTTTCTGTCTCTTGACCCAAGATTTATCTATGGTCAAAGGTTAGTTGATAGGATAGATTCTCTAGTTGTGTAGAATTGCCTGCCTAGATGAAAATCTGGCTAAGTAATTTTTCGTTCGACTATGGTCGAACGCCGCTCGACTATCGTCTATCGGCTGATCGACGATCGTCTTTCAGTTGGTCGATGTTCTTTCTGCGTTGATAGTTCGACTATCTGTTGATAGGTCGACTATCTATTTTGTCTGATAGTTCGACTATCTGTTGATAGGTCGACTATCTGTTTTGCTTTGATAGTTCGACTATCTGCTTAGATAGTTCAACTATCTGAAAGTTCGACTATCTATTGATAGGTCGACTATCTGCTTTCTGTGATAGCTCGATTATCTGTTGATAGGTCGACTATCTGCTCTTCTTTGATAGTTCGACTATCTGCTTGGATAGTTCAACTATCTGATAGTTCGACTATCTGTTGATAGGTCGACTATCTGTTTTGATTTGATAGGTTGACTATCTGTTGATAGGTCGACTATATGTTTTCTGTGATAGGTCGACTATCTGCTTGATAGGTCGACTATCTGTTTTGTTTGGTAGTTCGACTATCTGTCCTGATAGATCGACTATCTGATAGCTCGACTATCTGACCTGATAGATCGACTATCTGATAGCTCGACTATCTGTTCTGATAGGTCGACTATCTGCTGAGGTAGTTCGACTATCTTCTTTGATAGTTCGACTATCTGGATCGTTCGACTATCTGTCCGATAGGTCGACGATCTCCGTGCTTCGGTCAATGATCTCCGAGGGTCGTTCGACGTTTTGCTGTATATCTTGAGTAGTTTTGTCGTCTTCTATGATGTGATTAATTTCATATTTATTTTGGCACATTTTATAAAAGATTATTTGAATAAATTGTGATAATATTTCCATGCAATATCTATTCTATTTCTTATGCATGAGCTAATCTTTTCTGACAAAGTTGTTTGTCTTATTAGCTGAGATATGATTTTTGCTTTATCTGCCAGGCTGTCCTTTATAGCCGTTAGACTCAAAAAGTCTTCCGTGGCTATAAAGAGTCTTTTCTGATGTGACTTTCTCTTATATTATTTCATCAGAATTATTTGCAGCTTCTTAGAAAGCTTTATCCTCTTATAGGATATCTGTCTGCAGTATTTTATTTTGCTTTATGCTTTTTGCAGCCCAGCTTGCAGAGTTCAGAAGAAGACAAGATTCAAACTCAAGTAAGAGCCGTTGCTGCTGCTGCTATATAAAGACTTCTTTGAAGAAAGAAAAAAACTAGCTCTCACATACCAAAAAGCGATAAGCAGCATTCAAGCTTAAGAACTTACAGTTTCCAACTGCTCTCAGCTCATTCACATCTAACTGAGAAGAAGTTTTAGTTCTTCACTCTTCTTCAACCTGAGTTCTCCTGCCTCTAGGAAGATTTACACTCAGAGCCATTTTGAAGAAGAAGAAGAAGAAGAAGAAGATAGCTGCCTGAAGAAGAAATTCTATTTCATATTATTTATCTTCTTGTAGCTTTTTCCTTCAGTATTTTCTAAAGTGTTTCTGCACTAAAGCAAGACTTCACCTGAACATTCTTTTAGCCAGGGGGAGCCTTGATTCTTTTAGAGCTTTCTAGCTCAGTGCAAGTTATTGTGCTTCTCTAATCTATTGTAAAATAGAGAAGACACCTTAACCTCCTTTCCCCCTCCTGTAAAGGGTTATTACTCCCTTCAAAAGTATCCCTTGGTGGCAGGGCACCTGATCAAAAACCTGTGTTGGTTTTTAGACACCTGATCAAAAGTCTAAAGGGTTTCTGGATCTACCTGAAGCAGATCTTGTTGGTGGCAGGGCACCTGATCAAAAACCTGAGTGGATTCCTACCTTGTTGGTAGAAGAGTGGACGTACCCAAGTTGTTTGGGGAACCACTATAAATTCCTTGTGTCATCTGGATTTCTTTAATTAATTACTTGCATTGTGGCTGTGATTAGATTTTAACTAGGATTGCTAGTTGTTGTTTAGGATTCTAAGCCTTAACTGTAATTACAGTTGGCTGCCTTTTTGCACATCACTTGTGTTAGGCTTTAAGGTTTAATCTCAAATATCTATAACCTTCATTCCGCAAATCAACTCCAAGGTAGTTGAGTAGACAGTCAACTTTGCTAGTGCAATTTTTGATTACTCTATTCACCCCCCCCTCTAGAGTAGTATCTATCCCCTTTTCTTTCAATTGGTATCAGAGGGAGGTTGACTGACTGAATAGGCTAACACCTAAGTCACAAGATACTGATAGATACCAAAGTTTATATATATTCACTTTCACTATCATAGCCCAGTTCAAGGATTACTCTAGCACCAGACCTCCAGCATGCAACTTAGCCAAGTTCAGCATCTGGAAGGCAAGGATTAAATTATATATGAACTCTATTGATGAGAGTATTTTTACTTCTATTTTGACAGGACCACCAAGATCACCTGCTGCAGCTACTGCCTCATCATCAACTGATATGAGTGCAGTGCCTCCTCCAGACTACAATGATGAATACAAAAAGGCAAAGATAGTAGATGCTAAGGCAATGAACATTCTGGCTCAGACAATGTCTGATGAAGTATTCCAGAAGGTTGCTGACTGCTCCTCAGCAAAAGCTATGTGGGATACACTGAACCAGATTGTAGCTGGTTCAGCTGATGAGAAGAAGGACAGGAGGTCCAACCTTATCTCCCAGTATGAGAATTTCAAGAAAACTGATGCTGAATCAGTTGAAGCTATGTACACAAGGCTCATATCAATCATCAATAAGCTGAGGACTCTTGACAAGGATATTTCATTGACAGAGGTCAATGATAAGATTCTTATGTGCTTCCCTAGCACATGGGATCTGAGGATCTGGCCTATCAAGGAGGCTAGAAGCACAATAGAAATCTCAACAGAAGCCCTTCTCGGCAAGCTCAAGTCTTTTGAGCAAGTGCTGAATTCCAGGGAAGCTGAAGCTGAAGCAAAGACCCCAACTCCTATAAGAAAAGAGCAAACCCTTGCTCTCAAAGCTGCTGACACTTCTGAAGGCAGCTAGTCCAATGAGGAACTGATGGCATTATTTGCCAAAAGGTTTCTCAAGATGGGAAGGAAAGACTTCAGAAAGAAGTCCTCAAAGTATGAAGAAAAACCATGGTATGATCGCACTCCTACTAAAGAAATAATCTGTTATGGTTACAGGAAGCCTGGACATATTCTTCCAGATTGTCTAGAGGAAAAGAAAAAAGATAAAAGGAAAGACAAGGATCAGCACAGGAAGCATTCCAAGCCATCCTCCTACAAGAACAAAAAGAAGGAGAGAGGCTTTGTTGCTGAAACCTGGAGCGATTCTAATGAGGAATCTTCTTCCTCAAGCTCCAGTGAGGATGAAGAAGAAAAGAAGGCAAAGGAAGTTTGCCTGATGGCATTAGATGCCTGCAGCAATCACTCAGCTGCAGAGAGCTCAGATTCTGATGAAGAAATGCCAACTGAAGATGAGGTATTGTCTTCTTACGATTTTACATCTGATGAATTTAAATCAGATTTTAAATCTTTATGTTTAGATTTAATTAGCTCTGAAAAGGAAATAAAAGAGCTTAGAATTAAACTAGCTGAATCTGAATCAATTTCTAATGAAAACATTAGGTTAACAGCAGAACTCACTAATTCTAGTGAAGAAATAAAATTCCTTAATAATGAATTAGCTAAGTCAAAAAGGTTAGAAGAATCTCTGAATGGTAGAAGCCTTAAGTTGCTTGAAATAACCAGCATGTCTAACACTAGATCAGGCAATAACAAATTAGACTTAGGAGCATCTTCTAGTGAACCCCCAATCATTCTTAAAAACCAACTTTCAACTCCAGTGAATTTTATTTCATCTAGTGGAATAAAAAACACTGAGCAAGTTAATCAAGTTAATAGAGCTTTAAATAAAGCTAAAAGAGAGAAAAGAAAACAAAAATTTAAGGAATTACAAAAAGCGTCGAACGCTGCTCGACGATCGCAGGCCCAATGGTCGAACGGAGATCGACAATCTGGGTACCAATCGTCGAACGACGATCGACGTTTTCAACATGAGTTTCAAAACTACACCCAGAACTTTAGAAACCAGAATAAAAATAGAAACCCTAGGTTCATTGACCCATCATCAGCATGGAGAATCCCACCTAGGAGATCTTACGCGTTAGGTTATCACCCTCAGCCTGCTTATTCATTTATTTCCAGTTTTTCTTATGTGAAAAACAAGGGACCCAAGGTTACCTGGGTCCACAATGTTTAATTGATTTATTTGCAGGTGAAGACCTATCCTATCACTCAAAATAAGTGGTATTTGGATAGTGGTTGCTCCAAGCATATGACAGGAAATAAAGAACATCTGTCAAGGTTCAAGGCAAAGCTTGGCCCAAAGGTAATCTTTGGAGATTCAAGCTGTGGTCAAACTGAAGGCTATGGCAGGATGACAATTGGAGCAGTAACATTCAAGAGAGTTCATTATGTAACTGGACTGAAGCATAATCTAATTTCAGTAAGTCAGTTATGTGATGCTGGATACCAGGTATCATTTTCTAACTCCCTTTGGAATATTACTTTAAATAATAATGTTGTATTAGTAGGTATTAGACAAGGTAACATTTACTTAGTAGATTTTAACTCAACTCACTCTGAAATCTGCTTATTTAATGAAGTAACCAATAACAATACTTTATGGCAAAAAAGGCTTAGCCATGTTAACCTCAAGAATATATCTAGGTTATCTAAACACAACCTTGTTAGAGGTTTACCTTCTTGCCCCTACAAGAAGGAGAGCCTTTGCAAGGCTTATCAATTAGGCAAGCAAACCAAGAATTCATTTAAATCAGTAAATAAAAGTGATTCTCCTAGAATCCTGTATTTTTTACATTTGGACCTATTTGGCCCAATAAATGTACAGAGTTTAGGAGGGAAGTATTACACCCTAGTCATTGTAGATGACTTCTCTAGGTTCACTTGGGTGTTCTTTTTGAGAACCAAGGCTGATAACTTCAAAGCCCTTACAAATTTTCTATTATGTGTGCAGACTGAGTACTCTACTCATGTGGCCTTGATCAGAAGTGATCATGGTACTGAGTTTGACTCTCTTCTCATGCAAGAATTCTGTGAGAGAGAAGGTATCAAACATAGCTTCTCAGCTCCTAGAACTCCCCAACAAAATGGGGTAGTTGAAAGGAAGAATTGAACCCTAATTGAATTTGCTAGCACATTGTTGGCAGATGCTAATTTGCCTCTTTCCTATTGGGCAGAAGCTGTTAGTACATCCAACTATGTCTTGAATAGAAGTCTGATACACAAGCTTAAGTGTAAAACTCCTTATGAGTTGCTTAAAGGAAAGAAACCTAAAATAAATTATTTTAGAGTTTTTGGCTGTGTAGTTTATATTCATAATAATAATAAAGAATACCTTAGAAAATTTGAAGCAAAAGCTTCAATGGGAATTTTTCTTGGATACTCCCAAGTAAGCAAAGCTTATAGGGTATTTAATAAATCATCTTCTAAAATTGAAGAGTCTGTTCATGTGTCCTTTGATGAATCCCAAATGTTTTACAAGGAGAAGGAAACTTCTCCTTCCTCAAGTTCATTACAGGTACAAGAATCTACCAGAGATGTCACTCAAGAGATTCTCCATCTTTCAACTCTTCATATCACTGAATCAGACAGTGATGAAGACCTTGCAGAGGTTGTTGCTGTACCACCAATAGTAGATCAAATTCCTCCTGAGGAATTAATCCCAACTATTGCTGAAGATCACATCCCACCTGCTGATGTTGTCACACTTAGAGATCATCCTACATCTCAAGTGATAGGAGACATATCAGCTGGTGTTCAAATAAGACATCAGTTAAGACAGGATGTGATGCACGCTTGTTTCCTCTCACAGATTGAGCCCCTCACCATTAAAGATGCTGAGCTAGATACCCACTGGATCATTGCTATGCAAGAGGAACTCAATCAGTTTGAGAGATGTAAAGTATGGACTTTGGTTCCAAGACCTAAAGGCCAACTGATCATAGGCACCAAGTGGGTGTATAGAAACAAGTTGGATGCAAATGGAATCATTGTAAGGAACAAAGCTAGGCTTGTAGCTCAGGGCTACAAACAGGAGGAAGGTATAGATTATGACCAAACCTTTGCTCCTGTTGCAAGGCTAGTGGCAATAAGGATCTTCTTAGCCTATGCAGCCTATATGAAGTTTAAAGTTTTTCAGATGGATTTCAAGAGTGCCTTTCTTAATGGTGAGCTAAAGGAAGAGGTATTTGTTAAACAGCCACCTGGGTTTGTTTCTTCAACTCAGCCCTCACATGTATTCAAGTTGCAAAAAGCTCTTTATGGACTCAAACAAGCACCAAGAGCCTGGTATGAGACTCTAGCTAGTTTCCTGTTAGAGCACAACTTTGTTAGGGGAGTAGTTGATAGAATCCTTTTCGTCAAGCACCACAAGGACACAATCCTGTTAGTTCAAGTGTATGTGGATGACATTATTTTTGGTTCCACTGATCCCAAACTATGCAAAAAGTTCTCCAACTTGATGCATTCTAAGTTTGAGATGAGTAGTATGGGTGAGCAGTCTTACTTTCTTGGTCTCCAAGTAAAGCAAGATGCTGATGGCATCTTCATCTCCCAATCCAAATATGCCAAGGAATTGGTAAAGAAGTTTGGGATGGCAGATGCTTCAGCAATGCATACACCTATGGCTACTAATGTAGTTATTGATTCTGATGATCAGGAAAAGCCTGTTGATCAAAAGAATTATAGGGCCATTATTGGTTCCCTATTGTATTTAACTGCAGGTAGGCCAGACATAATGTTTGCTACATGCCTTTGTGCTAGATTCCAGGTCAACCCCAAGGAATCTTATCTGATTCTTCTCAAGAGAATCTTGAGATACCTAAAGGGATGTCCAAATCTAGGACTTTGGTACCCAGCTGAGTCAGAATTTGAATTAATTGGATATTCTGATTCTGATTATGCTGGTTGTCGAGTTGACAAGAAAAGTACCTCAGGAACTTGTCAGTTCCTGGGAGAGAGATTGGTCTCTTGGTTCTGCAAGAAGCAGGCCTCTGTCTCAACCTCAACTGCAGAAGCTGAATATATAGCAGCTGCTAGTTGTTGTTCACAGATCCTGTGGATACAAAACCAACTTTTGGATTATGGGTACTCACACAAGAACACTAAAATCATGTGTGATAGTGCCAGTGCTATCTCTATTGCACAAAATCCAGTGCACCACTCTAGAACAAAACATATTGAGATCCGGCACCATTTCTTGAGAGATTGTGTGGAAAAGAACAAGATCAGCCTTGAGTTCATATCCACAGACCTTCAGAGAGGTGATATATTCACCAAGCCCTTAGATGAACAGAAGCATCTGTTCTTTTTAGTTCAACTAGGCATGATTAATGGAAGAGACTAAGTGTGACGTCTGCCTTATTGAAACTTGTTCGAAGATAGTCGAACGACGTTCGAAGATAGTCGATCAGATCAAGCCTATCATCGACCTATGGTTGAAGATAGCTTATCTGCTTGAAGATCGTCGACCAGCGTTTGAAGATTGTCGAACAGGTCGATCTTATCGTCGATCTATGGTTGACGACAGCTTGCTGTTTGTGAAGACAGAAATAGTCGAACTATTGATCGACTACTCTGCTTCAGGACCGATTGTCGAACGACCGTTCGACCATCGTCTCCAGTATCTTTTAAATAGATCGACGATCGTGGTTTTAATATAAAGCCGATGGTCGACCTAGGTTAAGAGATAGTTGCTTTTATCGTCGACGGAGAGCGTCTTTTCGCATTCCGTCTTCCCGCTTGCTCTTTGTCTTGCGATTTCTGCCGCTCCGTCCTCGCCGTCTCTCCCTCGTCTTCTCCAACCCTCTCGATGGCGATTTCTCCAGCGCTCCTGGCAGTAGTAAAGTTTGATGCAGGATTCAATATAGATTTCGACTCCTTCAGCTGCTGCGAACCCGGAATAGTGGAAATTCTAAATCTGTGCAAAGATCAAGGGTTAGAGAAGCTCATGTCCTCCAGAATAAAGATAAACACTCAAGAGATCAAAGAGTGGGCATTCACTTCGTCTTCAACTGATGATTCGATGACCGGAACTATTAGCGGAGAAGAGGTAACATTGACTCCCGCTATTTTAACAGAAATATTTGGATTGATAAATGGAGAAGAAGAGTATGAGCAAGATGCCCCTGAGTTTGCGAGAATGCTGATTGAGCTGGGACATGCTGAAGGCATTCCCTCTAAGCTGCTGAAAGTAAACTTTCCGTTTAAGATTAAGTTTCCTGCTGAAATAGTTGGAAAAGTGCTACTGGGAAAGCACTCTGCCCACGACAATATTACAAGGCAGCAGTTTGCACTGATGTGTGCAATTGTGAATAAGAAACAGATCAATTGGGAAGGAGTATTATTTGATTTGATCAGGAAAAAGAATGGCAAGAAAGAAGTTACCCTGGGTAGGGTAGTTTGGGATTTTTTTGAAGGAAAGATATCCCCATCTGTTAATTTCAGCTGCTACCTCCATAAATGCTAGCAAGAAGATGGATCCATCCCTATTCGCCAAATGGAAAAGGACCTTCCTGAAGCCCGCTCCCGCAGGGGTTGCTCCAGTTACATCTGAGAGCACCAGGACTGCCGCATTCACTCCCCCCTATAAGCAGCTGGCTCAGCAAACCTCTCCCTTCCATCTTCTTCATCTGCTTTGCCGTCTATTTCAGTTGAAGTTCCATCAACCTCAATTGAAGTACGACCTTCTGCATCTCCTCCTGCATCTCCTCTCCCGTCTCATCTTGCTGGGATCTCTCAACCCAGTTTTGATTTATTGGTCTCTGAGATTTCTACTCCTCTTCATTCTCCAATTCCCTCTTCTGATCACATTGATCACCCTGCATCATCTCATCCCTCTCCAGTTCCATCTCCAGTTCATTCTCCAACTCATCATGAATTCACCATCCCTGCTGATCTTCCATCCTCTGAGATTCCTCCATCATCATCATCATCTTTTGAGATCTCTCTAGCTTTCATATCTAGCATCCTGGAGCTAATGATCCCCTCAATCAAAATTATGATTGAAGAGGCAATTGATCCTCTTATTTCCTCTATATCTTCTTTGACTGCTGCTATTCAAACACTCTCAAAGTCTGCTGAGCCCTCTTCCTCTAGGGGCCTGGTTTCAGTATCAACTGAAATCAGGCAGGGGGAGATGCTTGATGAAGATGTCTCTGAGCAGCCCTTGGCCTCCCCTCCAGCAGATCATCATGCAGTGGCAGAGAAAGTAATAGAAGATTCAGCTCCTCCTCCTCTATCTGAAAAAGAAATTTCTGATGCTTTGTTGAAATCTGAATTTATTGTCAAAGCTTGCTTAGAAGAATGTTCTACTCCCTTGGTCGCCCTGTACCTAGAAGGAATTATCACTTCCTTTCTAGATGAATTATGGGAGTTAGGACATGCAGTGGTCGATTCTGAAGGTATTCCCTTTACTTACTTTTAGACTTGTTAACTGATATGCTTGTATGGGAATATCTGGAAGGGATGATTAGATGTCATTTAGAAAAATTTTATTCATAATACTACAGATAAAATGGAAGAAGTTTTAGTTTTTTAAGAGCCTGATCTCCTACCAGCTACAGAAGCTCAGTTTGAACCAGAACAAGTTGCTCAGCCAGAAGTGCAAGCAGAACTGGTCACCATGACAGTTTCTGATCTTCAAGAAAAAGCTGCAGATGCCCAAATTGAAAAATCTACTATATGGGATGATTCCCCAGGTTTGGATTTAGATGCTCTCCTGGCACAGGATGCCATGGAAGAAGAACTAGAAAGAGCTGCTCTTAAGTAAAAGGAAAGAGATTTGAAAGATGCTATTGACCCAAATGATCTGCCCATTTCTTCTAATTCTGAAGATGAAATCGATTCTGATGAGTCTGCTAAGTCAAAAAGAAAAAGAATTGCTAAAAAGAAAAGGAAAGCTGTAGCTCCTCCTCTTGCTAATCCAGATAATGATACCCCTTATTATATACTGAAAGGAATTGATCCTAAATCAAAAGATTTCCAGCATTGGATGTTATTTCTAAGAATCAGCAGAAGCAAAGGAAAAAGTCAAAGGGGTATGACTCTCCTGTCCTAAGATGGAATCCTAGAGGTCCTCCTCCTCCACCTCCTAGTGCAGGAGCCTCAGGAAACTTATCTTCAAAACCTGCTGCTCAGTCTGAAAGATCAAATCCATCTCAGTCAGCTCAAAGGAGAAGTTCACAAGGATACCAAGGTAAAAGTCAAACTGGCTATCAAAGACCTGATGATGTTAAGGAACAGGTAAAGGAGGTAGTGTATCAAAGACCAACCTTCTCTCCTCCTCAGTCTAAAGAAATCAAAAGCTCAATCTCTCCTAAGCCAGTTCATTCTGTGAAGGATGCTCCAAAAGGTAAGTGATTTATTTTTATCTGAAAATTCTAGCAAGACATTTGCTAAGTCTGCTCCTCCTTTTTATCTAGTTATTCAGGATAAAGAACAAGTTGACACATCTTCTGAGATTGTTTATGAAAGCCCAGAACTTGATCCTAATTTTAGGATGGCTCGTTTTCTTGAACTGGTTGGAGCAGCTCAAATTAAGAAAGCAAAAGCAGAAGGAAAAGACACTGCAGGATTGACCACAATGTCAAAATTTAGAATGAAGGAGCTCGATAAGTTCCAGGTTAGACCTGAGATATTTGATCCTTCAAAGTATATGGAAAAGCATCCTGAGGCAGTTGTCCCAAGAACAACAGAATTGAAAATCATTGGAGAATAAGACTTGAAGTTATCAAGAAAAGAAGCTCTAGATCCCTCAAGAAAGATTACTTTTTTTCTAGCTCTTCTGATCCTAAAACTAACTCTGAAGCATCTTAATATTTCATTGATTGACAGTTAATTGTTTATCTGTTTGATTGATGTTATCTGCTTAGTTATTTCTTTATGCATTTTATTTTACTTTCAGTAATTAGTTTTGAAAGTTTTAGTTGTTGAGAGACTTAACTCAAATAGGGGGAGATTGTTGGTACCCTAGGTTTTGATTTGAGTTTAGTCTTCTCTTTCTGTCTCTTGACCCAAGATTTATCTATGGTCAAAGGTTAGTTGATAGGATAGATTCTCTAGTTGTGTAGAATTGCCTGTCCAGATGAAAATCTGGCAAAGTAATTTTTCGTTCGACTATGGTCGAACGCCGCTCGACTATTGTCTATCGGCTGATCAACGATCGTCTATCAGTTAGTCGACGTTCTGTCTGCATTGATAGTTCGACTATCTATTGATAGGTCGACTATCTGTTTTGTCTGATAGTTCGACTATCTGTTGATAGGTCGACTATCTGTTTTGCTTTGATAGTTCGACTATCTGCTTGGATAGTTCAACTATCTGATAGTTCGACTATCTGTTGATAGGTCGACTATCTGCTTTCTGTGATAGCTCGACTATCTGTTGATAGGTCGACTATCTGCTCTTCTTTGATAGTTCGACTATCTGCTTGGATAATTCAACTATCTGATAGTTCGACTATTTGTTGATAGGTGGACTATCTGTTTTGCTTTGATAGGTCGACTATCTGTTGATAGGTCGACTATCTGTTTTCTGTGATAGGTCGACTATCTGCTTGATAGGTCGACTATCTGTTTTGTTTGGTAGTTCGACTATCTGTCCTGATAGATCGACTATCTGATAGCTCGACTATCTGTCCTGATAGATCGACTATCTGATAGCTCGACTATCTGTTCTGATAGGTCAACTATCTGCTGAGGTAGTTCGACTATCTTCTTTGATAGTTCGACTATCTGGATCGTTCGACTATCTGTCTGATAGGTCGACGATCTCCGTGCTTCGGTCGACGATCTCCGAGGGTCGTTCGACATTTTGCTGTATATCTTGAGTAGTTTTGTCGTCTTCTATGATGTGATTAATTTCATATTTATTTTGGCACATTTTATAAAAGATTATTTGAATAAATTGTGATAATATTTCCATGCAATATCTATTCTATTCCTTATGCATGAGCTAATCTTTTCTGACAAAGTTGTTTGTCTTATTAGCTGAGATATGATTTCTGCTTTATCTGTCAGACTGTCCTTTATAGCTGTTAGACTCAAAAAGTCTTCCTTGGCTGTAAAGAGTCTTTTCTGATGTGACTTTCTCTTATATTATTTCATTAGAATTATTTGCAGCTTCTTAGAAAGCTTTATCCTCTTATAGGATATCTGTCTGCAGTATTTTGTTTTGCTTTATGCTTTTTGCAGCCCAGCTTGCAGAGTTCAGAAGAAGACAAGATTCAAACTCAAGTAAGAGCCGTTGCTGTTGCTGCTGTTATATAAAGACTTCTTTGAAGAAAGAAAAAAACTAGCTCTCACATACCAAAAAGCGATCAGCAGCATTCAAGCTTAAGAACTTACAGTTTCCAACTGCTCTCAGCTCATTCACATCTAACTGAGAAGAAGTTTTAGTTCTTCACTCTTCTTCAACCTGAGTTCTCCTGCCTCCAGGAAGATTTGCACTCAGAGCCTTTTTGAAGAAGAAGAAGAAGAAGATAGCTGCCTGAAGAAGAAATTCTATTTCATATTATTTATCTTCTTGTAGCTTTTTCCTTCAGTATTTTCTGAAGTGTTTCTGCACTGAAGCAAGACTTCACCTGGACGTTCTTTTAGCCAGGGGGAGCCTTTATTCTTTTAGAGCTTTCTAGCTCAGTGCAAGTGATTTTGCTTCTCTAATCTATTGTAAAATAGAGAAGACACCTTAACCTCCTTTCCCCCTCCTGTAAAGGGTTATTACTCCCTTCAAATGTATCCCTTGGTAGCAGGGCACCTGATCAAAAACCTGTGTTGGTTTTTAGACACCTGATCAAAAGTCTAAATGGTTTCTGGATCTACCTGAAGCAGATCTTGTTGGTGGCAGGGCACCTGATCAAAAACCTGAGTGGATTCCTACCTTATTGGTAGAAGAGTGGACGTACCCAAGTTGTTTGGGGAACCACTATAAATTCCTTGTGTCGTCTGGATTGCTTTAATTAATTACTTGCATTGTGGCTGTGATTAGATTTTAACTAGGATTGCTAGTTGCTGTTTAGGATTCTAAGCCTTAACTGTAATTACAGTTGGCTGCCTTTTGTGCACATCACTTGTTTTAGGCTTTAAGGTTTAATCTCAAATATCTATAACCTTCATTCCGCAAATAAACTCCAAGGGAGTTGAGTAGACAGTCAACTTTGCTAGTGTAATTTTTGATTACTCTATTCACCCCCCTCTATAGTAGTATCTATCCCCTTTTCTTTCAGGATCATTGATTTCTGTGTTAACATGATCCCGGTACGAAAACTTTGAAAAAGTAAGAGACGCATGAAAATCATGATCCTTCCCTAAAGAAAAGGAAGGGGTAAGGAGTGACGGAACCTGATGTCTCTCCTCAAAGAAAATTTGCTAATGCCTGCCTTTTTACTGCGAAGGAAAGAATTACCATAGGCGGAAATAGGTACATCTTATGCGTGCGTACCTGGGTTGCTTTTGCAAATCGAAGAAGACCTGAATATATCCTAATGGGCTCTGCAAAATAGTGATGAGAGGAAAGCATAGAAGATTAATAACTTGCAAGTACCTGAAGGAGGCTTGCAAGCACCTGTTAACTTATGCAAAAAGAAGAGTGAGTGGCAGATATTAAAGGAAAGTAAATTGCAAGTACCTGAAGGGAACTTGCTAATATCTGCTAATCTCTACAAAAGAAGAGTAAGCAACAGATATGATAGGAAAGGAAATTGCAAGTACCTGAAGGGAACTTGCTAATATCTGCTAATCTCTGCAAAAGAAGAGTAAGCCGCAGATATGATAAAAAAGTAAATGTCAAGTACCTGAAGGGAACTTGCTAATATCTGCTAATCTCTGCAAAAGAAGAGTAAGCAATAGATATGATAGAAAAGTAAATTGCAAGTACCTGAAGGGAACTTGCTAATATCTGTTAATCTCTGCAAAAGAAGAGTAAGCCGCAGATATGATAAAAAAGTAAATTTCAAGTATCTTAAAGGAACTTGCTAATATCTGCTAATCTCTGCAAAAGAAGAGTAAGCAACAGATATGATATGAAAGTAAATTGCAAGTACCTGAAGGGAACTTGCTAATATATGCTAATCTCTGCAAAAGAAGAGTAAGCCACAGATATGATAGAAAAGTAAATTGCAAGTACCTGAAGGGAACTTGCTAATATCTGCTAATCTCTGCAAAAGAAGGGTAAGTCGTAGATATGATAGAAAAGTAAATTGCAAGTACCTGAAGGGAACTTACTAATATCTACTAATCTCTGCAAAAGAAGAGTGAGTAGCAGATATATAAGAAAGAAAACTAAGTCGCAAGTACCTGGATGGAACCTGCGAATTATGACTGTTGATATGATAAAATATAATTGGATAGCAGAAAAGATACATGGCAAACTCTGGTATTAAATGAATAATGATCAAACCGCGATAATGATTGTCTCGCGTGATCCAGTATGATATTTTATACATGAAATCCAGATCAGCCAGATGAAACCATCTTAATTTAGACTTATAACAGCATGACTTGTCAATCAAGGAGAATCAAATACTTTGATTAAATGATTCGTATCGCTAGCATCTGATAAGAGGGCTTATGGATAACAATCTGATAGAGCTTTATGCAGGCAGCGCATATAAGATGTTCATAAGCCAGATAGATATTGCAGATCCTTAGAATAGGTTTGATTTAACCTGTTAACCTATAAGAAGACAAAAAGACAAAGGAGGGCTACACCCTTAGGATGATCTGAAAAGGTTGAATGCTGCCACAGGAGAGCACCCGTAGGCCTTATGCATCACTTTCCAAAGTCATCCAGGGTGTAGTCTACCCAAAATGTGCTTGCCGCGCATCCTTTAGAAAAGGGCGCAAGAGAAACAAGCACAAGAAATCCTAAGAAGGATCGACAGATATAGTGCTCTCATGCCTCGGGTTACAAGTATCGCTGATCAATCAGACTTGATGCGCCAAGTGGCCTATTGCTTGTTTGCAAATTTATACGCGGAGTTGTTGGCCCTGCAAAGGCACGAATTGAGAGTTCCAAAGAGTGTTCGACCGTCACAGTTTTGAGATTATCGAAGAGACAAGGCTACACTTGATAATCATTGCTTATCAAGCAAAGATCATTGTAACTGTAACGTATCCCTAACGGAGCACGATAGGACAATCACAGGATGCCTCCACTAGGAACACACACTGCGCTAGATATCGGTTAGGATCCGAAGTCTTAAGTTCACCATCATAGATTGAACGGCCCCCACTGCACATATGTGAAAAACTCCTCACCACATGTTGTCATTGTGGTCTTACGCTGGAGGAAAATCCATGTAGGGAACCACAAGACTTGGTGATATCTCAGCGGTTCAGCGATCTCTTTGGCAAAGACAAAAAATATAGAGGAGAAGCATTACAAAAATTTAACTATGTCAGCATGGGATCTCTGACGTAAACTTTATTGAATGAAACGAAAGAACACTTAGGAGTGTTGAGAAAGAGAATGTTTGAAAATATACAAGATACAATAAGAGTAACCGTTATTCGTTGTGAGGAGCTGCGATGTCCTTTTTTCTTTAGAATAGGTTTCCAAGGGCACCCACGTCATCGGCATCGAAGGTCTCGCCTATAACAAGGTCACGATATATATTAATTTGATTCACTCCACTCAAGCTGCAAGGAAACTCTGCTATTCCTTTACATTTTTAGGTTGACGGATCAGAGTGGCCATCCTTCAGGAACAGATTGTGCATCTTACCCTACTTCAGCAATCTCTGCACAAGTTGACGAAGAGCTCGGCAGCTTTCAGTTAAATGCCCGCTTTCTTTGTGAAATTCACAGAATGGATCTGAATCTTTTGACTTTTGATTTATCAGCTGGTAAGGCCTTTTGGAATTTACCTTATCCTTCATGATTTGGCATACTTCCAGCATTGCCTCATCAAGTCCAGAGTATGATAAGTCATTATCTTACGGTTGATGCACCGAAGCTATTTGTAGAGGTGGGGCTTGTAGCGGTTGCAATTGTTTGCGGGCTTGATCCTGGCCTAGGAAGGGGGGTTGACGATGATGATGCTGGAATTTTTTTTTTCCGAGAGTGGGATGAAAAATCTTTCCGAGGAGACCTCGGAGGCTGCTTGTAAGGAGGATTTTTCTCAGCTACAAGCCAGGAGACGAAGCTAGGGTTGCTCTTCTCACTGCGGATGTATGAGTTAGCTAAACCAATCAATTCTTGATATATCCTTGGCGCTCGGACGTTAGCCTCAAACTTGAGTGGTCCTTCAGGCAGGCCATGGATAAGAGTCACTCGATACAATTCTTGATCGACAATCTCAATGTCTAAGATTTCTTTCTGAAAATGATCTACAAAATGAGACCAAGTCTCATCTTCACGCTGTTTGATCTCAAATAGGGCCTCTGGACCACCCTTTCTCTTTGTAGAGGTAGAAAATCTGAGAAGAAACTCTCTTCGCAAATAAGCGAAGGAAGAGATGGACTGAGGACGAAGTCCATAGAACCAATCCCTCACTTGACCTTCAAAGGTCGTTACAAGGAGTTTGCATTTGGAAGCATCTGAGAGGGTCTTGAGAGCTACGGCTGATTCAAAAGCTTGAAGATGTTTGACTAGATTAGTCTCCCCAGTGTAAATGGGCAACCGTGGCTCTCTGAAGTTAACTGGAGTTGGTTCATGCTGAACATTCTTTGTAAATGGTGGCTGCTCTTCTTGCTCTCCTACAGCATAAGGAAAAAAGGAAGCATAAGTTGCAGCTGTACAAGGAACTGGAGGATAGAAGGGAAAAGCTATTCCGGAAGGAGCAAAGGCAAGAGCTGAAGATTAGGGATGACTTCCCTTAAAATTTAGGAATCTTACAAGACCTCCTTGGGCAGCTCTCGGAAGATGTTCTGATGAGCTTCGAATTCATCATTCTGAGACCGCAAAGGGGCTACAGGCCCTTGCGGAAAGGTTGGAGTGTAAAGAGGAGGATAGACCGATGGATAGGCTAGTGGACAAACTTGAGGAGTCTCTGAAGCTTGTGCCGGATTGATTGGAGGAGCTGGTGCTTCTGAAGATTGTGCTTCCAATCGTTGAGCGATAGCAGCTAGAGTACGGTTTATCGCTTGAAATTGTTGTGCATTTTCTTTGTGAGATTGCTCCAAGGCTTCCCAAAGAGAATCCTCACTAGAACTTGGAGCAAGGCTCTCGGCTGGTTGATGGTCTGACATGAGTAACCACTGATTTCACTGTCTGATCTAGATCTGAAGGTCGCGTGTTAACTGTCGATGCAAGAAATGCGCCTTCTTGTTAACGGGTTGTTCGGTCTCACAAGCTAGGTGAAGAAGAGAGTTGTGGGGATAGACAAGAGGTTTGGTGGGAGCCATTGGGAAGGTTGATCGGGTACTGTCAAGCAGACGGCTTTGGCAGTTAGCTTTGCAGGTTGATAGCGAGAGAGGAGAAATTCTACCTGCAAGAGATAATATGGCATGCAATAATCTAAGAAGCAAGTGAAGTTATACTAGTTTAAACATACCCAACTCAAACTTGAAGGTGTTAAACTTTGCTCCTTCTAGTGGCTTAGTGAAGATGTCAACCACATGCTTGTCTATTGGGACAAATTAAAGGGTGATGTATTCACATTCCATATGTTCCCTAATAAATTGGAATCTTACCTCAATATGTTTAGTCATGCTGTGAGAAACAGGATTCCTAGCAATTGATAAAGTAGTAGTAGAATCACAAAATTGGGGGCTCCTACTTATCTGGATGTTATAATGCTGGAGCTAATGCTGGATCCACAGCAACTGAGCATAACAGCTACCTGCTGAGATGTACTCTGACTCTGCAATTGAGATTATAATACTTGTTTGTTTCTTGCTACTCCAAGACACTAGTCTTCCACCCAAGAGTTGACAGGTGCCAGAAGTGCTCTTCCTGTCTTCTTTGCATCCTAATAAATTTGCATCTGAGTAGCCTGTTAGTTCAAATTCCCCATTCATAGGGTACTAAAGGCCAAGATCTAGTGTGCCCTTAAGATACCTCAAAATTCTCTTTGCAGAAGAGTAGTGAGATTCTTTAGGGCAAGCCTGATACCTAGCACAAACACATGCAACAAACATGATGTCTGGCCTACTTGCAGTAAGATAAAGAAGGGAGCCAATTATTCCTCTATACAAGGTCTCATCAACAGGCTTCCTTGCTTCATCCTTGCCTATAAGCATATTTGATCCCATGGGAGTTCTCATGGTGGAGGAATTTTTCATGCCAAAGTTTTTTATTAATTCCCTAGTGAACTTAGACTGGGATATGGACAAGCCATCATCAGTCTGTCTTACTTGGAGACCCAAGAATAACTTGAGTTCACCCATACTGCTCACCTCAAACTTCCCCTACATAAGTTTAGCAAACTTCCTACAGAGGTTGTCATCATTAGATCCAAAGATGATATCATCTAAATAGATCTGTACTAAGATGATATTACCCTTAGATTCTCTTAGGAATAGGGTCTTGTCTATCTTCCCCCTTGAGAATTTATTCTCAACGAGGAACCTAGACAAGGTTTCATACCAGGCTCTACGGGCCTGTTTTAGCCCATATTGAGCTTTCCTAAGTCTATAAACAGAATAACCAGAGTTAGTAACAACAAAACCTAGAGGCTGCTCAACATAGACTTCTTCTCTTAAGTCACAATTTAGGAAGGCTTACTTTACATCCATTTAGTAGACTTTGAATCCCTTGTGTGCAGCATATGCAAGGAACAGACTGATGGCCTCCAATCTTGCTATAGAGGCAAAAGTTTGATCAAAATCAATACCTTCTTCTTGCATGTACCCCTTAGCCACTAGCCTTGCTTTGTTCTTGATTATAATGCCATTTTCATCAAGCTTATTCCTATAGATCCACTAGACTCCAATGACATTATGTCCTTGTGATCTGGGGACCAGCTTCCAAACCTTACATCTTTTGAATTGGTTTAGTTACTCTTGCATAGCCAATATCAAAAATTGATCTATGTTGGCTTCTTTAAACTTCTTTGGCTCCACCTGTGATAGGAAACTGGTATATATAGATGTATTCAGATTCTTGCTTCTGGTCACTATACCTTGTTTAGCTTCACCAATTATTTGGTTTGTAGGATGGTCTCTCAAATGTCTGATTACAGGAGGAAATCATCTTTCAACAACAGCTTCAGGAATAGCTTCTTGTTGATCTTCATCTGCTCCAAGTGTGTCTGGTGGACCTTCTGGAATATCCACTTCAGTTTGAATCACTGGAGCTCCATCTTTGATGGCTAGATTTTTCATCAACATTTCTACATCTGCAATACTAGAAGAGGAGCTTGGTAGCTCACTGTAAATCATGGTAGACTCATAAAAAACTACATGTATAGACTCTTCTACAACTTAGCTTTTCCAGTTATAGATCCTATAAGCTTTGCAATGGTTGTTATCCCAACAAAAATCTCATCAAAGGACTTGGCAGCAAACTTAGTTATATAGGATTTTCCATTATGAAGCACATAACACTTACTACCAAAGATTTTTAGATTGCTCAGGTTTGGTTTTCTTCCTTTCAAGATCTCATAGGGAGTTTTCTTGTGGTACTTGGTGATAGAGGCTCTGTTGAGGACATGACATGTAGTGATGACTGCCTCAGCCAAGAAATATTCTAGGAGAGATGTGTGATTATGTAGGGTCCTCCCAGCCTTTATGAGAGTTCTATTTTTCCTCTCAACAATCCTATTTTGCTGGGGTGTTCTAGGTGAAGAGAATTCTTGATGAATCCCATGCTCTTCACAGAACCTTGGCATGCTATCAGACTGGAATTAAGTTTTATGGCCACTTCTGATTTTTACCACAGATGTTAACCTAGAAATCAGTGATCCCTCCCAAGGTAGCCAGCTCACAAGTTGCGGCCTGCTCCAGAAGGTCGTGGCCTGTCGGCCTTTTCTTCTAAGGGTGGGCGAACTTACCCCTCAGTCCGCTCAGTCCGCGCGGCTAGGGAGGTCTCTTTAGAAAGACCGCCCAGGTGGCGCAGCTCCCGTCTAGTCCTCGCGACTAGGGGGTCCCCCTAGTCTAACCGCCCAGGTCGCGCAGTAGCCGCCCGTTATGCAAGGGCTGCGGACTGCTTCCTCAGTCTACTCCTGCAGGCCACGCGGTTAAATCGGTTAACCGTGTGGTAGTTCATTCTTCCTCAGGTGCAAACTTCCCAACAATGTGGCAGACTCGCATTCCTATCCGCCTAGACCGCTCGATAGAGACGTGCCCAGCAAGTGGCGGATTCAGTGTTCAGTGTGCCTAAGGGAGGCGGACCCGCTCCTCCCTCAAGCTTTCCAACCCGCACTACATCCTGCGGACTCATCTTTAGTCCGGCAGGTTGCTTGACCATCGCCAAGTGTGACAAGCCTCCAGCAGGAGGTGTCCTGGTCAACCCATCCGCCGCAAGTTAGGCGGACTCGTTCCACAGTCTGCCAGGTTTGATTCAGCTCGGCAATCGATCGGGTACTTCCCGGTCTCCGCGGGCAGGGCGGAGTCATTATCAAGTCTGCCTTCATTGATAAAGCCCAGCTCCGCAGCGGGCTATGCAAACTCGCTCAGCAGTTCACTAGCAACAAGACCGTCCCAGACCGCGCGGCCTGGCATGGACTCTTTGGACTCAGTATTTGTACTCGCACGACCCAGCGCGAGCCCATCCAGTAGCAGCCATCTACAGCTTCATGTCCCTAACAGCGCGGCCTGGTGCGGACTCTGCTGACTCAGCATTTGTACTCGCACGACTCACCGGCTAACCAGGGGTGACGTTACCAAGACCGTAACCTCCTCGGGCCTATAAATTGCCCCCCATACCTCTCATTCAAGGACATGACAGAGAGGCGTCAAGGTCCCAGCCTTAGCTCCTGCAGACTCGAATCCTCAGTCCGCGAGACCTGCCCCCCCCCCCTTCGCTCTGCTTGATCAAGTAGTCCGCCCAGCTTAGTCCAGCGAGCTGCCCGATCATTTACCATGCGGTCTGCCGACCTCCCTTGGTCAAACCGCACGGCCTCCGTCATTCTTCTTCCTTAGCCGTCGGCTTCCCCCTTTGTACCCTTTACTGCTTTCTCCTGTAAATGATCAATAGTAAACTATAATCTTGTTTCTTGTTAAAAGGAAAAGCCCGCCGCAAGAGTGGCATTCAAGCTGCGGCGGGCAAAGTCTGTTGTTGTCGCTGCTAGCGGCCCCTCTCTTCTTCAATGGATTGAAGACATTTCAAGTGGTATACCTCCAATGGTATAATGTCCAAGATGCTGCTTCATTTGAGGGGGAGCATGTCCATCACTACTCTAATAAGTTCAAACTATTGCCTATGAGAAATCAAAGAGGGGAGCAAAATGTACTCCCTGGCTATTTACAGAAGTCAAAAAGGGGGAGAAGGACTCGAATCAGCTTACTGATTCAAGGACTTGAAAGAGGTATCAAAGGGATCAAAATCAGGTAGCAGCTATTAAGGGGGAGCAGGTACTGAAGGTAAAGGATACAAGGATACAAGTGGTATCAAATTCCTCAAAAGGTGGTATCAAATTCATCAAAAGCAGGTAACAGATATTAAGGGGGAGCATGTACTGGTATGCCTTGCAGACAAGGAAGTTTACTATAACTTATCTTCTTATCTTATCTTTTTATGTTGTATTACTACAATTTGTTAGTGTATGTCATCGACTCAGATATTTGGTGAAGAGTTTTGACTTCTTCAAATAAGGGGAGATTGTTAGGTTCATTGCCCACAATTTCCTAGATTTGAAGAAGTCAAATATGCCAATGAGCATACACAATGGTATATTAAATACATGTTCAAGTTCATACATGCAGGTTTGTCCTATAACATTGATGGGACAGATATCCTAAGTCAGGTAAACTCTTACCTAAGGTGGGGATAGACAAAAATCTGTCAAAGTCCACAGACGTTGAGTGAAGGCTACTCACTCAACGCTAGATGACTTATACTGCTGAGTGGAGCCTATAGAGTCAACGCCAAAGTAATGTCAGGCTGGAAAAGTGGCTAAGTCCACAGGCATTGAGTGAAGTCAAATCACTCAACACAATACAACAAAAGGCAGTGAGTCAGGCTGATGCAGTAATAGCCTTAGTAGAAATAAGCAGAAAAGTGTCTAAGTCCATAGGAATTGAGTGTAGCTCCCTCACTCAACGCCATAGCCTAATAATCCTTGAGTATAACTCAGACAATCAACGCCACAGGAAAACTATGAATATTTATCAAGTCCACGGGCATTAAGTGAGGCAAGCTCACTCAATGCTATGTGATAATGCATTGACTAATTCTCAAAGGGAGTGTTCTTTTTAGACAAATAAATTTGGCTAAGTCAAAATGCATTGAGTGTAGCTCACTCACTCAATGCCAAATAACAAATATGTTTGTTATGTAGTTTGGCGTTGAGTGGAGCTTACTCACTCAATGCCAAGTAGCAAAAAGTTGGCTAAGGCAAAAAGAGTTGAGTGTGACATGCTCAATCAACACTCTCATTTCTTAAGATACTGGGACGCAGAAAATTGACTAAGGCAAAAAACATTGAGTGAGGCATGCTCAATACCTGCTCTCAACGCCAAGCATGCAGAAGTGGCTGAAGAATATGTAAAGGCAAAAATCGTTGAGTTGAGCTTGCTCACTCAACGCTATCAACGCCTAGATAGAATGAATTCTGTCTAAGTGTTTTGGCGTTGAGTGAAGCTCATTCACTCAACGCCTATTCTACTAATGCTCAATTTTGGCTAAGTCCATAGGTGCTGAGATCAGCAAAATTGAAAAAGTCAACTAAGTTCAAATCAAGTACGGAGAAGCTACAAAACACGACAAACTCGCCTGAGAAGCTACTATACATCTTCTTACGTTAAATCAAGGTGTAGTTGGAAGCTGCGGGTGGGGCCCACTGATCTCTAAGAGCCGTTGATTGGCAAACTATAAAAGGAAGTGATAGTCTAGGAAGCAAGACAAATTTTAGGGCATTATCAATTTCAAAAGATAGCAGCCAGACTTCATCTCTCTCGCCATTATTGTCGAGAAAGAGCTTGAAGTCTTCCTGTAGGAACGAAAAGTTCAGTGAGCTGTTGCGTCTTCATCGGCTATAGCATAATCAAAAAGGTTTCTGATAAAGGAAGAAAGAAGAGCAATCAACATCCAGTCGACACAATTGATTGATTGAAGAACACAAGTTCACCTTCTTCTTCAGCAAGATCAGAATATTCATTCTGAGTTTCTTCCAACTGATTTTCTACCTACTGTTGTGAAGCAAGATAGTGTTGAGATAACTCAGCCCTAGATTTTGACACAGAGAAATTTCCCTATATCAAAACATTCAAAAATTTATCTTTCTGTAGGATCTAACTGGATCTGAGTTTGTAGGGCCACTAGCCTGAGGTAGGGCATGATTGCCTGAGCAGTAGAAGAGTAAAGCTCTCTGAGTTGTACGATCCAACGGGATCTGAGCTATAGGGCCACTAGCCTGAGGTAGTGCAACTTGCCTGAGCTATTGGAGAGTATAACTCTCTGAGATAGGATCCTTTTGATCTGAGGTAGGGCTGTCCTCCCAGCTTGAGTGTTGGGCGTTTGGCCTGAGGTATGTGATCAGCTGATCACTGAGTTGTAGGCCCTTGTGGCTGAGGTGTAGGTCTTGGAGGAGACTGAAAGATACTGAGGGATCTGAGGTATAAGCTTGTTGGAGCAGTGTTTTGGAGAAGTGCCTTGACCAACAGGAAGTTGGCAAGGTGGGAGAAGAGTGGATGTAGCCACAAGTTGGGGGACCACTATAAATCAGTGTGTGCTTTTTTGTATTATTTTATTTGTGCAGGTTCTCTAAAGCAAACTACAGCCAATACATTTAGAGCTAAAGGAAAAATAAAAAAGAGAATAATAACAGTTTAACAACCTGTTCATCCCCCCCAAGGTTGCAAGCTACCTTGAAAACAAAGACTTTCACTCTTCTGAGGAAAAAAAGAGTGATAAGAATTCTCAGGGATCAATGTCCTCTGAACCTACAACAAAGTAAGTCAAAGTCAGTGTGTATTATGGACAGGATCTATATAACCATTGAGGGGAATACTGTCAATCTAGATGCTCCTATTTGGGGAGCAAGTTCAGTCTAGGTTGCTAAACAAACTCGAGTCTTACCTAGAGTACCTCCAGCATAGAATAGGCCAGGAATACTGTTGAAGATCATCATATCCCTATGGACACTTCTGGGGTTGAGAGGAAGAATACCCAGATGGTTGCACCTGCTGTGGGAAATCAAGTACAATCAATTCAAGAATAGATATATTGCTCCAGCTTTAGTTTATACAAGTCAGTAACTTCCTATGGGAAATACAGAGATTGAGGGGGATATTCTAACTGAACTCCCTGCTCAAGATAATAAGAGTGTCATTGAAATGACTTAAGATGCTTCAAGTATAGTGATCTATATGGATGAAGAACAGATCAGGCCAAAGCCTCCTTGTCCTAGTCAATGGCAGATGGCAATGATCAAAGGCAAAGGCAATGACCATGATCAAGAGGGAGTATACTGTGCAAGCAGAGATAGCTAGAGCTAGAGGGAAATCTGTTGTAGAAGAAGAGGAAAAAGTGGAAGAACAAATCTTCCTCCTCCTCACATTACAAGAAGGATCACAACAAATCTGGGAAGATGCTCTCTAAAGGAGATAGGTATGATCTTAAACCCAAAAAACCTATTTCTTCTAACATAAAATGTTATTTTTATAGCAAGGCTGGGCATGTCAGTGTTGACTACCCAATCAAAAAAAAGAGGTAGGTGAGAAGAAATACCTCCACCACAGGGTGCAAGGAAGATAGGAAAAGCAATGATGGAACTTGTATATTTTAAGAGATAAGGATGATTTCATTGGAGCAGCAAGAAGCAGACTAGTATGGTTATATCCACTGCTGAGTCAGAGTATATCTCTACAGGGAGCTACTGTGCACAGTTGTTGTGAATCCAGCATCAGCTCCAGGTCTACAATATTGAGATAAGTAACATTCTTATGTACTGTAAGTCAACTAGTAAAATTCCCATTGCTAGGAATCTTTTCTCTCATAGCAGGACAATGCATTGGATTAGGTATCATTTTATTAGGGAACATGTGGAAAAGAAAAACTTCTATCTTGAGTTTGCCCCCACAAACAAGCAAGTGGCTGACACCTTTCCTAAGACACTAGATGAAGTCAAGTTCAACACCCTCAAGTTTGAGTTGGGTATGTTGAACTTAGTATAGCTTCAATTGCTCCATATTATATTTCTGTTGCAGAACTCACCTATCTTGCAGTTAGGAAAGTCTGACATTTGATATCAAGACTCTCAAGTGATATCAAGTAGTATCAACACTAAGATGGACTCAAGTATCCAGTAAAGGGAGTGACAGCAGATGATCCAGTTGAGGGGGAGCAATTCAAGATGCTCCTTTTGAGGGGTAGCAAATCCAGAAGTTGTAGGAATAAGTTCAACTTCCTGTTAAGAGGAAACCAGCAGCTATAGTGGATCAAAGATCATCACATTTAATTAGCAGGATCCCGGGACTATGCACAGTCTAAGGGGGAGATCAACCCTAGTGGATGGCTGCTGCTATGCAGTCACTGCTGCTGCTGTAAATAAATGCTGCTGCAGGACAAGAGTTATAGCCAGCACTACCCTTACTACAGTTGCATGAAGCCTTAAGTGGTATAGGAGTGGAACTAGCTCAAGTGGAACAATATTAGCAGCTAGCTCAAATGATTGCAGTGATGTGTTGTATCGATGTATCAATACAAAAGGTATGATTCCTAGTCAAATAGTTTATTCAATAGAATAATTTCTCAAGTGGCATCAACACTTGATTTTATCAAGTGGTATAACATCAACAGTTAATCTCTCCCTTGATGTTATCACCTCCCTCAATAGGAATTTTTTTTGAAGAAGCCAGAAAGGGTGAGAGGTAGGAAATACCTTAAACCCTAAAGGGGGAGGTATAGATGATCTATTAAGATCCAATAGGGAAATGTAGGCAATACCCTAAACCCTAAAGGGGGAGGAGTAGAGCATATTGAGTAGAATACTGAGTTGAGCAGTACTTGCCAGAAAAAGGGGAGATGGTGGACATTACATTCCCATGGGAGATGTATAATACTGACAAGTGCATACTACTTGGAAACATTCAAGTAATATGAATAGAGCAATGTTGAGTCATTGCATGTTATGTCTCCACCCTCAACTGGGTTAAGGAAAGTCCTCAACTTGAGTGTTAAGCATTAAGGTGTGCTGAAAGCTGCTTCAAATTTGAAAGTTGTATGAGAAAGCTTACAGCTGCCTCTCAATTTATATGCTTTATGTGTAAATGATTCTTAGTATTGTTGGGTGTTCTACCTTCTTCAAATTGGGGAGATTGTTGGGAATAGTGCCCTTCATGTTCCCTAGATTTGATTTGAAGAGGCATCAACATCAACACTAAGAGTATAGTTGTATTTCATGTTAGTTAAGCCCAACATATGTAGGATATTCCTTGGAACAAGGTAAGACAGGTTTTCTAAGTGATGGTGACAGGTGGTCACAAGATAGGCAGGTGGAGAGATAGAAAATCTATTTAAGTCCATAGGCGTTGAGTGAGGATAGCTCACTCAATGCTAGATATAAAGAAATGTGGTTAAGTCCACGGGAATTAAGAGAAGCAAGCTCACTCAACGCCAGATGCCAAAAAACACTGAGTACGGTGTGGACAGTCAAAGCCCAGCAGTATGGAAAGCAATTCTATAGCTAAGCCCACAGGTGTTGAGTGAAGGCAGTTCACTCAATGCCATATATCAAAAGAAGTCAAGTATAGATGAGTCTGTCAAAGCTTCAGCATTGTCAAGGAAGAAACTGTGGCTAAGTCCACAGGCGTTGAGTGAAGCCAGTTCACTCAATGTCATATACCAAGAAGCATTGAGACAAGCTCAAGCAGTCAAAGCAGTTGAAGATCTATAAAGAAATCTGGTTAAGTCCAGAAGCATCGAGTGAATATAACTCACTCAATGCTAGAGAAGAAAGCAGTGTGTGATGTCAAAGCTTAAGTGAAGATGGACAAAAAAATCTATCTTAGTACAGAGGCATTGAGTGAAGACAGTTCACTCAATGCTCTAAATTCCTAGTAGATAAAGAAAGTTGCAGCTAAGTCCAGTGGCATTGAGTGATGAAGATTCACTCAATGCACTCAACGCCTGGTAGTGCAAAAGAATTGACTAAGTCCAGAAGTGCTGAGTGAAGCCAGTTAACTCAACGCACTCAATGCCTAAGTAAGGCAAAAGAATTGACTAATTCTAGAGGTGTTAAGTGAAGGTCATTCACTCAACACACTTGAAAGTATCTAGCGTCTACCTAAATAACATAGAGGGGGTGAATAGGTGATGTTTGAGTCTTTTTCGCGGAATAAAAATTAATCTAAAAATCAAGCACACAAACACAGAGATCTTATAGTGGTTCCCCGAGTTGGGTACGTCCACTGTCCCGCATCGCCTATCTCCCACAAAGGGTAGATTCGGCTTCTTCAACAAACTCAGATTTCATCAAATCTAACAACTCGGAGCCGCAACTCCTACAACTTAGAGATGACGCTCCGACAACTCGGAGAATAAACTCTCCTACAATTCGATCCGTAAACCGGATCTACAACCTCGATCCATAATCGGATCTACTCTCTCAATCCACAAACGGATCTACAAATCTTGGTGAAAAATCTCCTATAATATTTAAATGATATTACAAAATAACACACGATTACAAGTCTTGATCTGACATTCTTGAAAGGATGAACTTGAATCTTCGAGAACAAGGAAACTTGAAATCTTTGGATCTTGAATCTTTAACCTTGGATCTTGAACCAACTTGGACTGGAGTAAATAGATCTTGAGAGAAGACACGATCCAGTCGAAGAAGTCGTTTAAGAAGACGATCGAACAAAGATGTGGTCGATCGGAAGATAAATCGCAAAAATGACATAAGGAGCGGCCGACGGGTTCGATTTCTTTGGAAGATTTCTAAATTAGGAATTAATTTGGGCAAGATCCTTGATTTCAAAATTCACCCTATCATATATATAGGAAGATTCAAAATAACGGCCATAAAATATTTTCCAAAAACGAACCCTAGCAATTACTGTGCTTGGCCGACGGATTCCGAACCAGAGAAAAAATTGGGAAAAAATCGACAAGTCATTTTCGGTGAGATTTGTCGAATATTGAATTAATACTCATCGAATATGATGACGATATACGCTGAATATGCCTTAGATAGAATTCCAGAGTGGCTGACATTCGGCTCGACACACTCGGCGAGTATCGTCTGGGATACTCATCGAATTTGGCGAGTATTGCTACTGATGAAGAAGGACTGGAGCAGAAGAAAGACTGGAGTAGCAGTCCATCTTCATCCTCTTATCACAGGAAATCATCCAAGGATGATAGGTATGTCCCTAAAACTAGTAAACAGATTTCATTTAATGTTATCTGTTATTTTTGCACCAAGGCTGGACATGTCATTGCTTACTGCCTAGTCAGGAATAAGGAAGTAGATGAGAAGAAGAAGAAGCATCACCATCACCACAAGGATAAGAAGAAGGATAAGTTCTTTGTGGCTAAGAAGGAGAAAAGCTGTACAGATTCTTCCTCCTCAGAATCAGAAGATGATGAAGAAGAAGCCTATATAGGGTAGATCTCTATTGGTGCAAAACCAGAAGAAGAGGAATATCCTGCTGCTAGGATAGGAATAAGGGCCCCTCTGTCACACTCTGACAGTGATAATGAGGAGGATGAAGAAGACTGTGGATGCCAAGGGCTGATGGCAATAACAAAAGAAGAAAAAAGTGAGGTACATATAGAATCATTCAAGGTACATCCTCTCTCCAATTCTTCAACTTCCTCTGACAATGAAACTAGTCTAGATACTGGTGCATCTTCATCCTATGATAAAGATTGCTCAGAACTGAGACTGAAGTCAATCAATTGATTGACAAGTATGGATTTCTTCTTGATTCTCTAAAGAAGAGCAGAAATCTTGCTAAAAGGCAAGCAAAGGAGATCGAAATTCTCAAGCCCTATAAAACTCTTTATAACAATAAATTTAATGAGTTTTATAAGAAAAGTCATGAGGTGGTTGAACTCAAGAAAAGTTTTGAGTGTCAGACCAAGGATCTAGAAGAAAAATGTAAACATACTAGATATCTAGAACAGAAATTAACTGAGAGATTAGGGATTTGATTCACCCTTCTCAATCTCTTGGTATGTTGCCAAAAGCTGCAACTTGTCAAACCTCTAAGAAACTGGGTATTAATCACATAAATTATCAAGTCAAATCAACCATCCCTAATAAGTTGACAATATTTCAAAAGGTGAATTTACCTTCTAACACACTCAAGTTTGCACCTCCCCATGAGGGTCAATCAAATGTGTGCTCTACCAGTGGGGTAAAGACACATGATCTCTGAAGGAGTGATGTTGTACACTCTAGTCATAAAGCTCAGGATAAGTTCTTTAGATTTGGATCCAAATATCCTGTATCTAAAGAGATGAGAGAGACCACTAGATGGCAGGCTATAAAAATATAATTGGCCCATTTTAGACTAGTTGTATTAAGTTCTTCAGCACCATCATTAAGGAAGAAGGAAGCAGCATCATGCCATGCTTATCCAGCAAAGTATGGAGCTGCTCACATCTATCATGGACAGCAATTCCATGTTATCCTGAAGAGAAGGTACAACATTCATAAATTTTGGTGTTGTAGGAAGGTGGGCCACTTTATCATTGATTGTTGGCACAACCTGAATGTCGCTAGTGGACAGAAAGTTGCTCAACCCAAGCAGAGAGTTGGGAAAAATTTGTATAATACTAACAAGAACCAAGGACCCAATAGTTATTGGTTGCCTAAGGGTAAATGAATTTCTTTTTGTAGGATAGTCCAAATACCTGTCTAAATAATACTTGGTATTTGGACAATGGATTTCCCAGGAAAATGTCTGGGACAGGATGATTGCTCAAGGAATATGCTTCATGTAAAGCAATAAACAAAGGTTGAGGCTATTAAGTGTGTAATCCTCAAAAGCTAGAGGCAGCAAGCCTCAAGGTAAGTCTTTCTCTTTTGTATAGAGACTAAGTTTGCAAATTCATGAATTAAGGTTGAGGCTCTTAAGTGTGCTTATGATGAACCTAATCAAGCACACCGATTAGATAACAATGATTCAATTATCCTTCATAATTATCTGTTTTGTTAAATTTTTTAGCCTTTTCTCTCAAGCCCAAATAATATGTAAATACGTGCATAATAAGGTTGCTAATTAAACTGGCTTATTAGCATATTAGGTATCCATTACACTTAGAATTGATACAATATTTGTATAATGGTTTGACAAATAGAATGTACATCCAGACAATGAGAGAAGCTACAAATTAATCAGGCATTAAGTGAATAAAAGAAGAGCTGAGAGGTATAATAGAAGCACTAAGTGCCCTGTACATAACAAGAAGCGTAGAGAAAGCCATAAAGCCTAAAATTATTAACATAAGTCTAAAATGTTTAATTGGTTAATCTAATGATAAAGTATTTAAAATTTTTCATTATATATATAAAGGCGACAAGAAACAAAAAGCCACTCCACTCTTAAAAGCTTTAACCCTAGCCGTCGAGACTGAAACCTTCTCAGTGTCTTGCCGCACAGACTCAATTACACCGAAGATCTCAAAGGAGCTCCATGAGGGCTATGAAATTGTGAGGAATGGATTCAATCATTCCTCGTTAGAGATTAAAGAAGTGTTAAGGATGATTGAGACCACGGGATTGGAGTACACCCTTTCTGAACCCTCCACCATTCTTAGAGAAGAGGTAGTAGAATTCTTCTCCAACGTCAAGGTGTCTTCCTCTCAAAATTCACTTAAGTCTAAGATTGAGGATATCAAGATTAAGGTAAACCATAAGAGACAAGGCAAAGCCCTTCATCTACCCTCCATCAACCCTATCAAGGAAGAAGAACCCACCATTATGGATAGAGACAGTGCTCTCAGGTGGTGTTGATACAGTGATGCCAAACTTGGGTCTCTTAAGTGGAAATTCTTCAATCAGAGAGGTAAACTGCTAGCAGATATTGTAGGTAAAGCCCTTATCTGCAAACCTGGATCACAAGAAACAATCTCCAGGTCAATTTTTGATTTCATGACTAGGATAATCTTCAATAGGAAGACCTCTTGGTCTTCTCTCATCTACAAGAGAATTATAGACTGTCTACACACTCCAAACATGGGCAGAATTCTTTCTTTGTACCTAGTGAACACCTACCCTGATACATTCAAGCAGGAGCATGGAGTGAAGATTCGCTACCTGAAAAGGATGGATATAAAAATATTGGATAAATTCACTAGGATCCTAACCAAGAGCCAACCTTCAACAACAAAGGACACCTCAAGGGATAAGGAACAACAAGTTACTAAAGTAGACAGTTCCTCTTGCTCTAAACCTGAGCTAGGAACGTTCCGCCCTACTGATGTTTGTCTGCAGACAGACATATCCCTAAGTCTCTCCTCAACAAGCATTCAACTACAGGATGTTGTTGTGCATGTTGATAAAATCCATGGCAGCCCTAGGTCGGGACAAGTTCCAAAGAATGCTACTAAAGAAGAGGTTGTTGAAGAAGATGAGGTAGATATGGCTGATAATGATGATGTAGCTATAGTTGAAGATATCCCTGCTAAAAAAGATAACCATGAGCCTCTTGAGGCATTAGATACATATCTTGATGTGGCAAGCCCAGAAAAGGATGCTCAGTCTGAGGGGGAGCATAATTAGATGGATTTGACAACCTTGGACCAAGTTGTCACCAGAATAGTTGAGTCAGCACCCACTACAAGTAATACCAATACCATCTTAATTAGTAGTGGTCATACAGCTTTAGCAAAGGAAATGTTTCCTTCTATAGGTGATGTAGTTGAGGGGGAGTCTTCACAGGTCCCTGAATAGGAAGATGTCCCTCCTCGGTTAAACCAACCAACCGCTGCCCAAATCTCTAATGAGTTTCTCCTAAACAATATCAAAGCACTCCTGGATGCTCAAAATACAACCCTCAAGGAGTATGTTGACCAATCAGTTGCCAAGCTGAGGGATGAATTGTCAACTAAAGTCAAGGAAAATAAAGAAGAAATCTCGGACTTAAACAAACAGGTCACAACCTGGTTTGATATGCCTGGAACTGCTGGCATAAAGATGACCACCCTCATGAAATCCTTGGACACAAGCACAAAACTCTCTATAGCTGACATAGGATATGTCAAGAATTTTATGAGTGCAACTGATGAGATGATCAGGGGTGCAGCAGATCATGAAATTCAGCATGTCACCAATATTGCTCTCCACTCTATGCAGGAGGAAATACTTCTGAAAAATGAGCTGCTTGCTGACAATGAGAGAATATTCCAATCTATATCAAGCAAAAATTAAGCCAACTCCACCGTACTATAACAGATCATCTTTGAAGAAGGCAGAAAGGGGGAGAGCAGCCATGCTAAGACAGCAACACTCATTGAAGATCAATCCTTCAATGTAATTCAAAGCACCAGGGTGGCACTGCACCTGCCCCTCCTACATAAAAAGAGGTCAGAGGACCTAGACTTCCCAGCACAAGCTAGATTCACACAGGATGCACAACTTACTGCCAGAATAAAGAGGGAAGGAACTCAGATAGAGTTCACGACAAAGAGGATAGCTTAGAACAAAGATGATCCAGATCATGAATAGCTAAGTGATGCCTCTGAATTCATCATTATCAATACTTGTGAAATCCATGGACAAATCTTAAAGAATATTGATAGTGTATATCCTTCTGAGGAATGGATAAAGAATTTGGAAAGAAATTCCCTAAGGGAAAGAGTATTCAAAGAAAATCTAGCAAAGAAGAGCAACCCGAAGAAAATTCGTATCAGATATATTCCAAAGCCATTCCTTTACTTCAAATGGCAGGAGAACAAGGCTGAAAACTTGAAGAAGACTTCTGCTACCAAGGATGTTGATTCAAGTTCGTCAAAGAAGAGCTGAGATGAGGCTGCAAGACTTAGGGTTCTTTAAATATTTAATCAATGTCTTGTAATGAATATCAATAGTGTAACAATATCAAATCTCTATCAATGAAATTAATATGAGTTAGCCTTCACTATATTGATGTGATAAATGTGCATGCAATTCTCATTTATATATCTGTGATTAATGAATATGTTATTCTTTCATAGATATCTTATAACCACAAGTTTTGCTACTGTTATTTGGCTAAGGCTCTCTAAATTAGTTAATGATTAGGTAGATATTAATCATAATGTTTACCTTGTTAATGATTAATAAATATTTTGTTGCCAATCATAATGTTACATTCTTAATCATTGATAACTCACCAGTACTATTGGTTATTCAATCATAGTGTTAAGCCATCTCATCTAGGGGGAGTTATCTTATACTAGGATGGCTAGTTGTCATGATAATGTCTCATCAGGCCTATTGTTGGGTACATTGGAAAATGTGTACCTGATTTGAAGAAGCCCAACTTAGCTCAATGATATACAACAAGGTGTATTTGATGTTGTTTTGAGTTGACATGTGCAGGTGAAAAAGTATTAAGGAGTGCAGAAAAATATTCTAAGTCCACATGTCGACACCTGAAGAAATTGTGTCGACACTTTAGAATATTTGTGTCGACACTTCAGAGTATCAGTGTCGACACAGAGAAAGATAGTCGACCACATTTATGTCGACACTGGGAAGCAGTGTCGACACATAAAGAAAATCGTCGACCTCAGCACTGGGAAGCAGTGTCGACACTGGGAAATATAGTCGACCAGAGAAAGTTAGTCGACACCGGGAAAGATAGTCGACCAGAGAAAGTTAGTCGACACCGGGAAAGATAGTCGACCAGAGAAAGTTAGTCGACACCGGGAAAGATAGTCGACCAGAGAAAGTTAGTCGACACCGTGAAAGATAGTCGACCAGAGAAAGTTAGTCGACCAGTGAAAGATAGTCGACCACAACTGTGTCGACACTGGGTGGATGTGTCGACACCAGAAGACTGTATCGACACATATTGGCAGAAGTCGACTATGCTTGTGTCGACACCAGAAGACTGAGTCGACACATTTTGGCAGGATTGAAGATTGCTGTGTCGACACCTGAAGGCTGAGTCGACACATGCTGAGTTCTGAATCTACAACAACTGTGTCGACACACAGGACTTGTGTCGACACACTGCAGAGTCTAGACCAAGTTATTTTCTGAAGAAGCTGTGTCGACTTAAAGGCAACTTAGTCGACATCATCAAAGACTGTGTCGACACCAAAGTCACTTGTGTCGACACAGATAGACAGATTGGTCTCGACACTTTCTAACTGACTGTCTCGACATTTTGCTGTCCAAGGCTAAGGTACAAGAACTGTTTGAAGACTTGACAGCTGTGGGATGCCACCGTTTAACTGAAGCTGTCAGACCTGTCAGAAAACAGTTAGAAACCGGATCAGCCGGTTACCTTGAAGAAAGTCTATAAATAGACACATTCAGAAGGAATTAAAAAAAGCTAAGCCAAGAAATATATTAGAAGAAAATCCTAGAAGAAGAAACAGAAGGATTACGATCCTGTTGAAGTTTCAATTCAAGAAAGTGCTAAGCTTTAAAGAAGATCTTCATCAGAAGGTCTAAGAAGAAGAAGTCTGAAGTATCAGTAAAGGTGTTGGATAGAGGGAGATCCAGTCATCTTGAAGAAGAAGAAGGAAGCCATCAGTGGTTTCTCAAGAAGCTGTTTGGAAATCAACTCAGCTAAGTTCAGATTCAAGAAGCTTTGAAGAAAGCTCAGATTCAGTTAATTTCAACAGCTGATCAAGAAGTATCTTGTCCTCTTCTCTCTCAACAAAGGCAAGACATCAAATTATCTTTTTCTAAATTTCTGTAGGATCTGTTTACACAGATCTGAGTTGTAAGCCTGTGTTATAAAGGCTGAGTGTAGGAGAGGTGATCTCTGAGTGGTAGGGCTATTTGCCTGAGTGTAGGAGAAGTTTATTCTCTGAGTGGTAGGCCTTGGAGCAAGGCTGAGGTAGGGCTGTTGAGCCTGAGTTGTAGGAACCTATCCTGGTTCTGAGCTATAGGATCTGAGGATCTGAGTATAGTGGTAGTTTGGCCGAATCTAGCATATTGCTAGATAGGTGAAGGGGGAAAGTGGATGTACCCAGACCTTGGGGAACCACTATAAAACATTGTGCAATCTGTGATGCTTAGTAGTCTGTGAATGCTGTGCTAGGTGTTTTAATTTGCAATTGAATTCTGCCTAGAATTATAAACAAGAAATTAGAACCTATTCACCCCCCCCCCCCCCTATGTGTTTAGGTTGTCTTGAAAGTAAAACTATCAAGTGGTATCAGAGGGAGGTTCCTCAAAAAGGACTTAACAGTCTGAGGTAGATCTGATAGGTAGAATCAAGATTCAAAAAGATGGGTTCTGGTGAGAATCATAAGGAGCTAGGGTCTATGAAATTACCCATATGCAAGAAAGAAATTTTTGGAATTTGGAAAGAAAGAGTCAGACTGTTTATGGAAGCATCTGACCCAAGGATTTGCATCACAGTACAGGAAGGCCCCTTCATTCCAATGAAGGTATCAGTTCTTGATGCAAATATCCAAACTCCAAAGAATTATTCAGAAATGACCAAGGATGAAATCATCTTGGCAGCCATGGATAAAAGAGCTCAAAACATTATTGTTAGTGCCATAGATGATTCAACATTTCAGAATCTGATTCACTACAAGACCTCCAAAGAGATTTGGGACACATTGATTGTCTACATGGAGGGATCTGAAGAAGTGAGGCAGGACAGGAAATCTATGCTCAATCAGGAGTATGAAAGTTTTAGACAAGGAAAATCTGATAGCATAACTGAGTGCTATAAGAAATTCTATAGAATTGTGAATGAGCTTATGTCCTATGGAAGAGTCTTCAGTACTTATGAACTGAATGACAAATTCTTGAGATCCTTAACAAAGGATTGGGACACAAAGATCTGTGCCATAAGAGAAGTGGCTAAATTGGCAGAGATATCTCCTCCCACCTTGTTTGGAAAGTTGCTATCCTATGAAATGCAACTTATGGTGAGGAAGGAGGAGGAAAAGAATTCAAGAGGAGAGCATAGAGAAAAGACTGTGGCATTTAATGCTGAATCCACTAGAAAGAATAGGAGGAAATCACCATCTCCTCCTAAGGAAGTTGCAGAAGATTGTTCTGAAAATTCAGATAAAGGTTCAGAAAGCTGTGATTCAGATGCAGACTTTGCTGCATTCACAAGGCAATTCTAGAGGTTCTTGAAAAAGAAGCAATGAAAGTCTAAGCCTTCCACATCACAGCAAGTTGATGACTATTATCAAGAGAAAAGGTCATCAAGGAAAGAGAAGAGCAGATCAAAGCCCAGCAAAGCCACTACTTCAAAGATTATCTGCTATTGTTGCAATAGGTTTGGACATGTAGTGGCTGACTGTCCTGAGAAGAGAAAGGAAACTTCAGACAAAAAGAAGACTTATCAGAAAGGCAAGAAGGAGAAATCCTTTGTTGCAAAGAAAGATAAGAGTCTAACAGACCAGTACACTTCAGAGTCAGAATCTGAAGCTGAAGCATATATTGGACTATATGCTGCATCTGAAGAAGAGGAGTTTCTGCAGTTGCTAGACTCCATCAATGAACAAAAGGATCATCAGTATATGGGGCTGATGGCAGGATCAGAAGAGGACATATGCCAGAATCAGTCTGGTCATAATAAGGTACAATGTCCTTCTATTACATCTGTTTGTTGTACAAGTGAAGAATCAGCTGCATTTGCATCAACTGATGTAGATGCATCTAAATCTGAAGGAGATGTCTATCAATTGATAGACAAGTATGGGGACCTGTTGCAGGCCCTTAAGAAAAGCAAGAACCTGGTTAAAACTCAGGCTCAGGAAATTGCTGAACTAAGGGTTTCTACAACTGAGTTAGAGAAAGTCATTGATCAAAACTTAAATGAAATTGCCAAGCTGAAGAATATAACTGTTATTCAGATGGGCACAATTAATTATACTAATGATCAAGTAAAGAGTCTGGAGGCCAGACTTAGAATTGAAAGAGATTTAGTGGCTAGTTACTCTAAGCTAAAATCTGTCTTACCCTTGATAGATGAATTTGTCACTCAAAAGGGTAAGGCTGGATTAGGATTTAAAGGTAACTCCAGGGCTGGCAGATTCAAGAGGAAAGGCAAAGCTTCTGTTCAGCCACTAAATCTTTCAGTCCCCATAAAGTTTAGTAAGGTGGAAGTGCCTTCTAACAAATATGATCATGAAAATATTCAAGGTCATAATAAGACTAATGTTCTGAAGAACAAGGGGGTAAATGCAAGCAGGACTACCTATAGTCATAAACCCAATGGTTTTAAGAAATCAGCAGGTGAAGTTGCTGCAGCACCAGCAATGAACAGAAATTCTTCTGACAAGGATGTATCTAGAACTAGATACAATAAGTTTGAATGTTGGTGCTGTGGCAAGAGAGGCCATTTTGCATTAGACTGCTGGTATAACACAAGTGTTATAAAGAACAATAGTCTACCTGTTAGAAGAGGTTATGGTAGCTTTATTAATGCTAACCTGAACCAAGGACCCAAGGCTTACTTGGGTTCTAAGGGTAAGTAATTCTGTGTTGCAGGTGAATCCAAGTAACCATGCCCCTATATGGTACTTGGATAGTGGTTGTTCCAGGCACATGACTGGAACAAAGGGGATGCTGAAGGAGTACTCATCTGTCAAAGATGGACCTAAAGTGATCTTTGGTGGATCTGAAAAACGAGTCATCAAAGGGTTTGGTAACATTTCTTCTAACCTAATTACTATCACTCAAGTGGCTTATGTAAAAGGTTTGAAACATAATCTAATAAGCATAAGCCAGCTAAGTGATTTAGGATATGACATTTCATTTGTTAAAGATGGATGTCATATCAAGAGGTCAAGTGATCAAAAGATCATATTGACTGGGTATAGGAAGAGAAATGTATATTGTCTTAATTTTGAATGTGAGAATAAGGCTTCTCCCATCTGTCTTGTAGCTGATGACAATGCTTCTCATTGTGTTAAGTGGCACAAGAGATGGGCTCATCTAAACTACAAGACAATTGGCCAACTCTTTAGCAAATAGCTAGTGAGGAATGGACCTCAAATTAAGTGTATAAAGGAAGGGATATGCTCAGCTTGTCAAAAGGGAAAGCAGACAAAATCCTCCTTTCAAAGCCTTGAAAACAAGGATTCTGTGAGGTGCTTATACCTCTTGCATATGGATCTTTTTGGTCCTATGCAAGTTCATAGTCTAGGTAGGAAGGTCTACACTTTTGTGGTTGTAGATGACTATTCTAGATTTACATGGGTGTTCTTTCTGAGACAAAAATCTGAAACCCCAAGTGTATTACTTAATTTTGTAAAGCAAATTCAGAATGAACTGAATAGTACAGTGGTCAAAATCAGAAGTGACCATGGTACTGAGTTTCAATCTGAAAGCATAAAAAACTTGTGTAAAGACTTTGAGATTTTCCAAGAGTTCTCCTCACCTAGAATACCTCTGCAAAATGGAATTGCTGAAAGAAAGAATAGAACATTAATTGAAGCTGGTAGAACTCTATTGAGTGACACCTCTCTCCCAGAATATTTTTGGGCTGAGGCAGTTAACACTGCTTGTCATGTAATCAATAGGGCTACTATCACCAAAAGCCACAAAATGACTCCCTATGAGATTGTGAAAGGCAGAAAACCAAATCTATCTTACTTTAGGATCTTTGGTTGCAAGTGTTATATACTTAACAATGGCAAGTCATATTTGACTAAGTTTGCTGCCAAATCCCAGGATGGGATATTTGTTGGGTACAGCACAAATAGTAAGGCCTATAGAGTCTTCAACTTGACCACTCAAGTTGTTGAAGAATCTGTGCATGTTGTGTTTGATGAAACAAGATTAATCAACTGTGAGTTGTCGTGTAGATCAAATGACTCAACATGTATAAGCAAAAGTATGGACAAGCTTTCCATTACTGAAGTATCAAAGGAAGATGGGGCATTGGAAAATGAAGGCTTCAGTCCAAGGGAGAACAAGACACTATAGAAGCTGTTGAAAATCAAGAGAATCAGTTAAATGAAGGAGCTGGAGATGTTCAACCAGAAGGAAATCTTCCTCCAGCTACAAGACATTTAAGAGATCATCCAGCTGATCAGATAATAGGTGATCCAAGACAAGGGGTGCAAACTAGAAGCAAAAATCAAAACACAGTTCTACATTCAAGTTTCCTGTCACAATTGGAGCCTAAGAAGTTTGAAGAAGCTATCCAAGACCAGCACTGGATTGATGCTATGCAAGAGGAGCTGAATCAATTCAGAAGGTGCAATGTCTGGGAGCCTATTCCTAAACCAAGAGGCCACAACATAATTGGCACAAAATGGATCTATATGAACAAGCTAGATGAAAGTGGAATAATAGTAAAGAATAAAGCAAGATTGGTTGCAAAAGGATACAGGCAGGAAGAAGAGATTGACTTTGATCAAACCTTTGCTCCAGTAGCAAGGCTGGAGGCAATCAGAATATTCCTTGCCTATGCAGCCTATCAAGACTTCAAAGTATACCAGATGGATGTGAAGTCAGCATTTCTGAATGGTGATCTTAAAGAAGAAGTATATGTAGAGCAGGCATCAGGTTTTGTAGATCCTCTTAAACCTGATTTTGTTTATAAGCTTAGGAAAGCTTTGTATGGGTTAAAGCAAGCCCCAAGGGCTTGGTATGAAACCCTATCTACTTTCCTTATTGAGAATAAATTCTCAAGAGGAAAAATTGAAAAAACACTATTCATTAGGGAATCCAAAGGCAAGATCATCTTAGTTAAGATCTATGTTGATGACATAATCTTTGGATCTACTGAAAACACCCTTTGTAAAAAGTTTGCCAAACTTATGCAAGGGAAGTTTGAGATGAGCAGTATGAGGGAACTGAAATTCTTCTTGGGACTCCAAGTAAGACAGACTGATGATGGCTTATCCATATCCCAGTCTAAGTTCACCAAAGAATTGATTAAGAAATATGGTATGGAGTCATCCTCCACCATGAGAACTCCTATGGGAACAAGTATGCCTATATGCAAAGATGATGCAGGTAAAGCTGTTGATGAGACTTTGTATAGAGGAATAGTTGGCTCACTACTATATCTCACTGCTAGTAGACTAGATATTATGTATGCTACATGTGTCTGTGCTAGGTACCAAGCCTGTCCTAAAGAATCTCATTATACTGCAGTCAAAAGGATTCTGAGATATCTTAAGGGCACACCTAATCTAGGTATTTGGTACCCTAGGAATAGAGATTTTCAACTAACAGGCTATTCAGATGCAGATTTTGCAGGATGTAGAGAAGATAGAAAGAGTACTACAGGTACTTGTCAATTCCTGGGAGGAAGACTAATATCATGGAGTAGTAAGAAGCAGACTAGTGTGGCAATTTCCACAGCTGAGTCAGAGTATGTTGCTGCTGGAAGCTGCTGTGCACAGCTATTATGGATGCAGCATCAGCTAAAGGATTATGGTATTCAAGTAAGTAGAACACCTCTTTTGTGTGATTCTAAGAGTGCAATTTCTATTGCTAATAATCCTGTTTCTCATAGTAGAACTAAGCATATAGAAATAAAATACCATTTTCTTAGAGAACATGTAGAAAAAGAAGACATCTCATTGGAATTTGTGAAAATAGATTATCAAATAGCAGATGTGTTTACTAAGCCCCTAGATGAGACAAAATTCAATAAATTCAAAATTGAATTAGGTATGTTAACCATTGATTAGTGTAATCACAAAATCATCAACAATAAAGTTGAAGTGGTAACAAGACATTCAAGTGATATTAAGACACATTGAAGTAGTATAAAGTACTTTGTTGTACTTATAAGTTGTGATGAACAAACAGAAAATGGCTAAGTAAGATGGTGTCGACACATTCAGTAATTATGTGTCGACTCAGGGTTGTAATGTCGACAAGTCAGAGATATTGTGTCGACACAGAAAATATGTGTCGACACTTGAGAATCTTATTGTCGACTTATCCAGGAATGTAGTGTCGACTTCACCAGGATAGTGGTGTCGACACCTACAGATTTTGTGTCGACACTTATACTAAGAGTCGACACAGAATTTCTGATGCTCTACTATATATCCCTAGTGTCGACATAACCGCAAATTGGTGTCGACACATAGTAGACGAACTTGTAGTCGAGACAATAGAAGCTTGTGTCAACATAATCCATCTGTGTCGACACTTATAGTCTGTTTTTGGCGACTTTTGATCTTCTTTAAACAGAAGGTATAAATAGGTCAAAAACTCATTCTGTCGACACGCTTACAAGGTTTTCGAAACCCTATGTCGACATTCTCTCTCTCTCTCTTTCTTTCATCTTTCAAGCTTTCTCGACTGATCAATGGCGCCGAAGATTGAAGATAATGTGAATGAAGGATATGAGTTGGTGCGCCAGGCCTTTGCAGCTGCCCCTCCAGATGTTCTTGGGGTTATCTCTCTCCTCTCCGACTCTGGTTTAGAATTTTTGGTCTCCGAACCTTCAAAGATATGGAAGAAGGAGGTGCATGAGTTCTTTACCTCTGCCTTTGTAAACTCTGAAAGTCATGAAATAAAATCCACAGTTCATGGGTCACCTGTGGAGATTACACTGAGTAAGATAAGAACAATTCTACAATTATCTACAATTGAGAATGAAGAGGATGTCCCTGCTTCTAAATCTAGGGAGGCTCTTCAATGGTGTGGATTGGAATCCACCATGAAAATTGGTGCTGCGTTCAATCGGAAAGGAATGAATCAACAAGGCAAGTTCTTGTCAGAAGTAGTAGGAAAGGTTATTCTGTGCACGTCAGGTGGACATGATAGGATTTCTGCCTATATGTTCAGCCTAATGACCAGGATTGTGTTTACAATTCCAACGGATTGGTCATCTGTAATTTTTGAAAAGATTAAGGAAGGGATCAAGAAGCCAAATCTGGCTAGGATAATGAGTATATATCTAAGTAAGGAGATTCCTGAGGTTATGCAACAACAACCTGGAACTAAAATTAATCACATGAGAAGGATGGACATGAGATTGTTCTCCAGATGGGATAGGGTGCTCACCAAAGAGATGCCTGAAGTGGAAAGGCAGGATTCCCCTGAGAAATCCCCAGGTCATGCTACCAGTACTGGGCATCCACAAGAAGAGCAAGTAAGACTGGAGGTTGAAGATCAGCCTGCATCTATACAAGTTCAAGATGCCATAATATCTGCAGTTCAAGAAGAAGAAGTAAGTATACCAGCTCAGCAAGTTTATTCACCTACACAAACTGTATCTACTCATGACCAGGTATAGGTGCAGGGGGAGCTGATGTATTTTCCTACAAAAGAGATTTCTAATATTTCTATTTCTGCACAGGTTCAGGAGGAGCAAGTGCTAGAAGATGCTCAAATTAATCAATCTCAAAATTTGAATACAGCAGATGATTCAGCACAGAAGGAATATACTCTGGAGGAGTTATTCCCAAATGATGAAATACTTACTGATATCCTGGAAGTGGAGCAAGAAATTGAGTAGGAGCCAGTGCATGTTGAGACTGTACAACATGGCACTGAAGCAGCTGTTTCTCCTCCTCCCAAAGAAAGAGTACAAATTGATAGTTCTTCTGATTCAGAGACTGAAGAATCCAGGGTGGCTAAAAAGAGAAAACTTATGGTCTTCCAGAGAAGGAGCAAGAGCTATAAGCAGGCTCTACAGTCTACAGCACATCCCACTCCTTCTGACTTTGATTATAACAAGTTCTTGATAGATATATAAGTGAAATTGGATGAACACAGGGTGGCTATAGAAAAATATGTTGATGAGAACAACAAGTCCCTGCAATTTGACTTAGCTCAAGATATAAAATCAATTAGGTTTGAGGTCAATATGAATAAGAAGGAAATGACAGATTGCTTCCACAAGGGAGGTAATGCTGTGGTATATCTGGCACAACAACAGCAGAGTATCATCCCTAAGGTGGATGACATTGCTTTAAAGCAAAGCTATGTCTTGGAAAATCAGATAAGGATGAATGAGAATTTAACTGAATCTCATAATGAGATCATTGAGGAAGTAAAGAAGATTGTTCCAGGCCTGCCTGCAGATAGAGCAAAAGAAAGGGAAGAATTTGATAAGAACTTTCAAGCTGCTATTGCTTCTGTTAAGACTGCAATCACTACCTCTCAAAAGGAAATATCTGACAAGCTTCTAAAGCTAAAGCTATTTTTTAAAGAAGGTGTGAATTATCTGGATGGCCAAATCAGATTTCAAAAGGAAGATCTCAGAGATCATGTTTCTAGAGAAGCCATAAAGGGGGAGAGGATGCTAGTTCATGCAGGCTCAGAGCACACCAAATGGGTGACCAATACTATTCGAGCCACATTGGGATATCCCCCATTGTGTGATGATGCTATGGTGGCTGAGTCAGGAATACAAACAAGTCTACTTGAAGGCAATCAACTTGAGGTTGCCCAAGTCATTTACCCCCCTCCAAATTTTGACATGATTGATCAGCAGGTTCAAGGAATGTATAGTCCTCCAAAGGAGGTTACTAATATTGTTATTGGGAAGGTTGATAAGCCTGAGGCTACTTTGAAAGACCAGCAAGATGCTCTTCTATCTAAGAAAAGGTTTAGAGAGCAGGCTGAACTTAAGCCAGACTTTGAGCAGTGGAGTCCTACTTCCAGAAATATAATACTCACTGCATGGAAGGCTGTCAAAGACCAAGTGCAAGAAAGAGGCAAGTGGTACAATGAGATGGAATGGCAGAAGTATGAAGCCAGGCAAGAGGCAATTGTACAGTTTAGAAGAAAAGCCAAGCTGGGTAGGCTGCTTCCAGATGCTCAGGAGCCAAGCAAATACTTCCCAAAGCCCTTTCATTATTTTGAAAGGCAAAGGCTTAAGGAAGAAGCAAAGAAGAAGGCTGATCTAAAAGGCAAGAAGCCAGCTGAAAATTCTGAAGCTCCTATGAAGGCTCAAGTTCTATCTGGCAAAGGGATTGTCATTAAAGAGCCTGATCAGTCTTAATTTTTAGTTTTTTTCAAAGTATTTTGTAATGTTTTGACTAAATCATTAAATGTAAATCTCTGTATTCAAACATTATCAAGATATAAACAAAATGTTGTTTGGTATCATATTATGTTCTTTCTGTGATGGATTGTTTTTATGTTTTGTTTATATCAAGTATTCCTGTTATGTCATATATCATCAGTTTATACTTTTTATAAATGGTGTATATCATTGGCTATAGGGTTATGACTTCTCCAAATAGGGGGAGATTGTTGGGTACATTGGAAAATGTGTACCTGATTTGAAGAAGCCCAACTTAGCTCAATGATATACAACAAGGTGTATTTGATGTTGTTTTGAGTTGACATGTGCAGGTGAAAAAGTATTAAGAAGTGCAGAAAAATATTCTAAGTCCACATGTCGACACCTAAAGAAATTGTGTCGACACTTCAGAATATTTGTGTCGACACTTCAGAGTATCAGTGTCGACACAGAGAAAGATAGTAGACCACATTTATGTCGACACTGGGAAGCAGTGTCGACACATAAAGAAAATCGTCGACCTCAGCACTGGGAAGCAGTGTCGACACCGGGAAAGATAGTCGTCCAGAGAAAGTTAGTCGACACCGGGAAAGATAGTCGACCAGAGAAAGTTAGTCGACACCGGGAAAGATAGTCGACCAGAGAAAGTTAGTCGACACCGGGAAAGATAGTCGACCAGAGAAAGTTAGTCGACATCGTGAAAGATAGTCGACCAGAGAAAGTTAGTCGACCAGTGAAAGTTAGTCGACCACAACTGTGTCGACACTGGGTGGATGTGTCGACACCAGAAGACTGTGTCGACACATATTGGCAGAAGTCGACTATGCTTGTGTCGACACCAGAAGACTGAGTCGACACATTTTGGCAGGATTGAAGATTGTTGTGTCGACACCTGAAGGCTGAGTCGACACATGCTGAGTTCTGAATCTACAACAACTGTGTCGACACACAGGACTTGTGTCGGCACACTGCAGAGTCTAGACCAAGTTATTTTCTGAAGAAGCTGTGTCGACTTAAAGGCAACTTAGTCGACATCATCAAAGACTGTGTCGACACCAATGTCACTTGTGTCGACACAGATAGACAGATTGGTCTCGACACTTTCTAACTGACTGTCTCGACATTTTGCTGTCCAAGGCTAAGGTACAAGAACTGTTTGAAGACTAGACAGCTGTGGGATGCCACCGTTTAACTGAAGCTGTCAGACCTGTCAGAAAACAGTTAGAAACCGGATCAGCCGGTTACCTTGAAGAAAGTCTATAAATAGACACATTCAGAAGGAATTAAAAAAAGCTAAGCCAAGAAATATATTAGAAGAAAATCCTAGAAGAAGAAACAGAAGGATTACGATCCTGTTGAAGTTTCAATTCAAAAAGTGCTAAGCTCTAAAGAAGATCTTCATCAGAAGGTCTAAGAAGAAGAAGTCTGAAGTATCAGTAAAGGTGTTGGATAGGGGAAGATCCAGTCATCTTGAAGTAGAAGAAGGAAGCCATCAGTGGTTTCTCAAGAAGCTGTTTGGAAATCAACTCAACTAAGTTCAGATTCAAGAAGCTTTGAAGAAAGCTCAGATTCAGTTGATTTCAACAGCTGATCAAGAAGTATCTTGTCCTCTTCTCTCTCAACAAAGACAAGACATCAAATTATCTTTTTCTAAATTTCTGTAGGATCTGTTTACACAGATCTGAGTTGTAAGCCTGTGTTATAAAGGCTGAGTGTAGGAGAGGTGATCTCTGAGTGGTAGGGCTATTTGCCTGAGTGTAGGAGAAGTTTATTCTCTGAGTGGTAGGCCTTGGAGCAAGGCTGAGGTAGGGCTGTTGAGCCTGAGTTGTAGGAACCTATCCTGGTTCTGAGCTGTAGGATCTGAGGATCTGAGTATAGTGGAAGTTTGGCTGAATCTAGCATATTGCTAGATAGGTGAAGGGGGAAAGTTGATGTACCCAGACCTTGGGGAACCACTATAAAACATTGTGCAATCTGTGATGCTTAGTAGTCTGTGAATGCTGTGCTAGGTGTTTTAATTTGCAATTGAATTCTGCCTAGAATTATAAACAAGAAATTAGAACCTATTCACCCCCCCCTCTATGTGTTTAGGTTGTCTTGAAAGTAAAACTATCACCTATCATAAAACTTTTTGTGTTGATTCACCTTAGCATGGATGGGTGTTCTGTCTTCTTCAAATAGGGTTAGATTGTTGGGAATTGTGCCCAACAATGTTCCTCAGGATTTGAAGAGGCATCACTAATCATGCAAAGGGGCATAATATATTTGATGTGTGCTTAAGTTTATGCATGCAGGTTATCCTTGATAGGACAGGTGAATAAAAAGAGGAAGCTGGAAGTCAGACAATTTGACTAAGGCAAAAGTATCGAGATAGCTGAGACAGCTGAGAAGAATGTCTCAGCATAACCGTTGAGGCAGCTGAGAAGCTCAACACAAAACGTTGAGAGAAGTGTTGGTCTCAGCAAAACTGCTGAGACAGGAGATAGTCTCAGTTGGGAAGAAGAAACTGCTGAGACAGAAGATAGTCACAGCTGTGAAGAAGAAACTGCTGAGACAGTTAAGAAGAAACTGATGAGACTGTTGAGAAGAAACTGCTGAGATAGTTGAGAAGAAACTGCTGAGACAGAAGATAGTCACAGCTGTGAAGAAGAAACCGCTGAGACAGTTGAGAAGGAACCGCTGAGACAAAGCCAGCAAAAGTTCTCTAAGTCCTAAAGCGTTGAGTGAAGCAGTCTCACTCAATGCTTCTAAAGAAGTGCTCAGTTAACAATTCATCGAACTGAATTCTAAGTTCGTCGAGCTGAGCTCATCTTTCGTCGAGCTAAAGTTAAAGTTTGAGATTCTGATTTCGTCGAGCTCAGTTCAGAATTCGTCGAACTGATTTCATAATTCGTCGATCTCAGCTCACCTTTCGTCGAGCTAAAGTTAAAGATTGAAGTTTTTGAGTTCGTCAAGCTTAGTACAGAATTCGTCGATTTGATTTCAGAATTCATCGATCTCAGCTCACCATTCGTCGAGTGCAGTCAAAGTATTTCATGCGGTTGCGGGAAAGCTATTGTAGCGTCGTAATCTACTATTTGTCCTCTTCTAAGGGAGGTGGCGCTCACTATCCTTGGCGGGGCCCACACTCAAATTATGTCATTGATTCAAATCAACAGATATAAAAAGAAGAGAGAAAAGGGGATTAGGGCAACAAAATAGGAAAAGAAAAATAGAGGTGGCTGGACTTCATCTTCTCCGACGAGCTTGAAAGCCAAGTCCAGCAGTTCAAGCCAGCAGGCAGAGAAAGATAGTTGAAGCTTTTCCCGTTCAGCAAGATTGTTCTTTGGAGAACAAGGTGGCTGATTCATCCAATCAGGAAGAAGAGATAACTGTGTGAAGGGCCGCCAGCCTTCAACAGCAGATAATTGTTCTTCAGTGCAGCAAAGAAATAGTTAGCTGTAGAAGTAGATTAATTACTTCTACAGTAAGAGGGATGGATTGATATCTGCTCAGTCTAGAAAGGTAGACTCAAAGATTTATCTCTGAGTCAGTATTTCAACTTCTTGATTATACACCTGTAGGATTCAGATTATCTGAATCTGAGTTGTAAGGTCTTTTGTGCCTGAGTTGTAGGTGACTAATTAGTCATTGAGGTAAGTGCCCTACTGAGGTATTGAGGTAGGATCCAAGTGTGGATCTGAGAGTAGGGCTGTCCTCCCAGCCTGAGTAGTAGGCCATAGAGATAAGGCTGAGGTAGGTGACTGTTGAGTCACTGAGATGTATGTGATAAGTGTGTCACTAAGTGTAGGTCTTGGAGGAGACTGAGTGTAGGGCCTTTTGGCCTGAGGTAGATGACAAGTGTGTCACTGAGTTGTATGTGCCTTGAAGGGCACTGAGGTAGGTACCTGGAAAGGTACTGAGTTGTAGGAGTGTTGCAGTACTCCTATAGTAGGGCCTTGTGCCTGAATTTGTAGAGCTGAAGAGCCTGAGCTGTAGGCCTTAGAGATAAGGCTGAGGTAGGTGGTTTGAGGACCATTGAGTTGTAGGAGCACTGTAGGGCTCTAAGGTAAGAACCTTTGTGGTTCTAAGGTAGGGTTTTGAAGAGAACCTGAGTGTAAGGTTGAGGGCCTGAGGTGTAAGCTCTGAGGAGCATTTTGGAGCAGTTTGTGCCTTGTCTAACATAAGTTAGAAAGGTGGGAGGGAAAGTGGATGTACCCTATTAGAGAACCACTATAAATATCAGTGTGTTTTGTTATGGTGTTCGTTCTTCTTTCATATTGCAGGTACTAAGGACAAGCTCTAGATCACTTAATAAGAGAACAATAAAAAGACCTAGGAAATTTCAAAGACCGATTCAGCCCCCCCCCCCCCCCTCTAGGTGACTAGGTAACCTTGAAGTAATAACTTTCAAATCCTCCTTCTTGGGCAGGCTTCTTTGTATCTTTCCATTCTTATAAACTATAGTGATCCTGATGCTTCTCCACTCCGAGCTCGTACAAGGCAAAGGTGTCAAAAATAATTCCTTTTTAAGTTTGGCTCCAAACTTCATCCATTTCACGGTTAGGCCCTTCTCTAACTTGAGCTTGCCTGGCCGGTTCTGGTCTGACTTCGGAAGTACCTTCGCCAAATTTCCTTTTCTTGAGAACCTTAGCCTTTAAGAATGCAGCAATAGCAGCATCATTAGTAGTTTGAACATCTGGAGTCACAGAAGCAACAGCAGCAACACGAACCCCGGGAATCACACCATCAACAGAAGTAACATGAGCCTGGGAGAAGTCCTGTGAGTCTGCCCAGTATTGAGTGTAGTCCGAAGCTGGATGAACATCAACATGAATAGGCTCATCAGCAACTTGAGACAGGAATAGAGGTACATGCAACCATATGATGTTTTCATAGCTATAATCATTGGTTTGTTTGAATTGATCTTACATAGACTTTTCAACATCGGCAACCTTAGCTGTAATGGCTTCCTCCCCCTTTTTGGCTTCGACAGGAATGGCACTTGCATACATTTGCAAAGAAGAGTCATAATGTTCCATAGATCTATAGTACTATGCAACCATGGTGCTAGTGTTTTTGTCAAGTGTTTCCAGACCATGTTTGTTGGTCTTAAGTCCAATCATCATAAGAGTGACTGCAGTAGCAGCTTTGTCATACTTTTCATCAAACCTGGCCTCTAGCTTATCAAATTTTAGTTTAACTTCAGCAAGCTTGTCCAACATACACTTCTCGGATTGTTTAACTCTTTTTATCACTTTCTAGAATGAGGCAACGAACTGTGCTTATTGCTTTGCTAGCATAGCTTAAACAGCTTTCAGGATCTGATCACCTGAACTTGAGCTTGGAACGTCTGGCAGCACTGGAATAGAAACATTTGCAGAAATCAAACTTGGTTCCTCAGAACCTAGTATAGGTGCATGCATATCTACAACTCCTTCCTCATCAGAAAGATCAACTACCTCCTCCTCAATAACTGAAGGGGCACCTAGCAGCTTACAAATACTTATCTCTAGGTTACGCATCAAGCTGTCAACCTGAGTGGATATAGATATCTGGGTCTTATTTGCCTCCCACTCAGACACTGCAAAGGTGATCATCTCAGGGAGAGGAACTATCAGATTGTCCACTAACATCGACACTGAAATAACTATGGCATCACTGGCAACATCAGCGGCAGCATACTTATCAGGAACCAACATATTCTCATCAATAGCATTTTCTAATTCATAATCTGCAGCTATTAGATCATCATCAGATGCACCACCATCAAATACCTCAGCATCCTAATCATGCTCCAAAGGAGCTGGATCCTCTTCCTCAAGATGCACTTCTGTATCCTCAACTGGCCGAACCATAGCAGCGGCAGCAGTACCAATAACAGCAACCTCTGCTAGGAGATCCACTAACTCTGAGTCTGGAAGCACTGTATCTGGAGCCACTAAAACTATATCTAGAACTTGAACTGAAATAGCAATTGTCTCCCCCTCAATTTATGCAATCATGCCAGCAGGAATCTCACCGGGGGTGGAGTAGGAATCCTGTCATTAGGTACTTGTTCTTCCACCTCCACTGGCACTCCTGGGTCTCCCCTAGCCTGATGATCTGCCTATCCCACCGAGAGAAGATTGATGAGTCGATCTTCTTTAGATGATGAATAGGAACTCCTTTGGTCATATCGAACCTATCACCATCCAGTTGATTCAGGTATAGGCATATAATCCTCCCAATGTTGGGAGTGTGTAGGCTATCGTTTATCTTATCAAACAGCAAAGCAACCAAGTCCAATCTCTTCCTACAGACGATTGCAAACAAGAACTTGAGCATATTTGTAGAAAGGTAATCATGGGATCCAGTCTTGCAAATCAGTACTTAGCCAACGATGTCGGACAGGAGTTTTCCTTCATCATTCATCATGTTGTGCTTGATGTCCTTGGTGCCTCTGGGCAGGAAATAGAAAGATAAGGTTCTGGCAAAATCAGCCTCCACTAGGTAGTCGGCAAGATCACAGATTGGAAGCCGCAAGTACCAAGACAGCAGGGAGGCTTTCACTTTCATTTTGAATTTCTGAACTTTGCTCTTTATCACTGAGTCTTCGTAGCATAGTTCGGCATTATAGAAAAAGTCTAGAACTTCCTTATCCAGCACCTTGCAGGGGTGTTCAGGATGAAGGAGAGTCCAGTTGTATCAAGCATGAGAATGATATTCTTGAATTCATCGGAAGCATGAGCAAACCCTGTGCGGACCAACTCACCTCCACCTAGCAAGCCACTGGTGCTTCTAGGAGCAATTGAAAACAGGAAAACTGAAATCTGTAAAGCAAACATCTTGAAAAGAAAGGGTTGAATTGCTGAGGAACAAAGTTTCTGAAAACTGAAGCTTCTGTAAATCTGGAACACTACACTATAATATGCTGATGACTTGCTGGATGGAGGCAAGAATCTAGACCACTGCACTGTATTGAAGAAACGGCGACAGTCGGTTGCAACTACTGTCGGCAAGAGTGGACTGGAGGCGGCTGCAGAGAGTTCAGTCGGCAAGCGCGTAGCTGATGGTAGGGCACGCTGACGATCACTTACACATCTGATGACAAGGAATGTTGAAACTGGGGCACGGGAGGAGGGGGAAAATCGGGGGGTTTCGGCGATTCGACGATTTGGGAGTCGAAGGGTCGGGAAAAGCTGTCGGCGTGTGTCAGCGATTCAGCGAGTGCCCTTCCATTCTATTTATAAATAAATATATATATATATATATATATATATATATATATATATGATTTTGAAATTTAACTAAGAAAGCGCGTATCTCAAATTTGCTCGTCGATTCTTCGGATCCATTAATGACATTTGAAATTTTACCCTAAGCAGAATTCGGAAAAATTCACTTGAGGAGGTGTCCGATTCGGTGTGTATGACATGAATAATCGACAAATCGGATGATATTCACCGAATTTGACTTTGCAAAATTTCGGCTTTGTTGAAGTAGACCCCGAGATAATTGCTGCTTGCTTGACCTTCTTCATGAGTCCTTGTTCAGCATACCTAGTTCTATTTTGAAAAACAAGAGTTTGGTCTCATTTAGCGGCTTCGTAAAAATATTTGCAACCTGCTTGTCTGTCAGGACATATCTGAGGGTTATTTCCTTGTTCTCCACATACTCTCGAATGAAGTGGTAGCGCACCTCGATGTGCTTGGTCTGGCTGTGGGAAACTGGATTGTTTGTGATTGCAATTATGCTGGAGGAGTCGCAATACATTGGAATCTCTCTGAACTTCAAATTATAATCTTCTAGTTGATTCATTATGTAAAGAAGTTGTGCGCAATAACTACCCTTAGAGATATCCTCTAACTCGGCAGTGGAAGTTGCCACACAATTCTGCTTCTTACTGCTCCATAAAATAAGCCGTCTTCTGAGGAACTGGCACGTCCCGGAAGTGCTTTTCCTATCGTCCCTTCTTCCTACAAAATTTGCATCTGAAAATCCAATTAGCTTGACATCATTACTTCTTGGGTACCATAAGCCAAGATTTTGTGCACCCTTTAGGTATCTTAAAATCCGCTTTGCAACGACGTATTGAGATTCCTTAGTGTTCACCTGATATCTTAGTGTTCACCATAAGACAAGATTGGGTGTACCCTTTAGGTATCTTAAAATCCGCTTTGCAGCTCAATTGGTGATGAGAGCTGTGGTAAAGAGTCTCTTATCAAGGTCCTGGGTTAGATCCCCAGTGGCAACAACCTACCACTGCTGAAAAACAGGCGTGGAGAGGGGTTGGGGTGCATGGTCTGCAGGCTGATGTGATAGGCTGACTACCAGTAGTGGGCCCGGGTCTCGACTCCGGTAGGCCGGTGGTGCCAGCTGGGTCCCGCATGGTTGGCGGGCCTGGACCGTTATAAAAAGTGCACTTTTTATAATAGTCCAGTCCCGCCAACCCTGTGGGACCCAGCTCGCACCGCCGGCCTACCAGAATTCCAGACCCGGGCCCACTACTGGTAGTCAGCCTATAACATCAAGCCTGCAGACCATGCACCCCAACCCCTCTCCGCGACTATTTTTCAGCAGCGGTAGGTTATTGCTACTGTGGATCGAACCTAGGACCTTGATAAGAGACTCTTTACCACATCTCTCATCACAAACTGAGTTGCAGCTCAGTTGGTGATGAGAGCTGTGGTAAAGAGTCTCAGCTCTGTTGGTGATGAGAGCTGTGGTAAAGAATCTCTTATCAAGGTCCTGGGTTCGATCCCCAGTGGCAACAACCTACCGCTGCTGAAAAACAGGTGCGGAGAGGGGTTTGGGTGCATGGTCTGCAGGCTTGATGTGATAGGTTGACTACCAGTTATGGGCCCGGGTCAGGACTTCTGGTAGGCCGGCGGTGCCAGCCGGGTCCCGCAGGGTTGGCGGGCCTGTACCGTTATAAAAAGTTCACTTTTATAATGGTCCAGGCCCGCCAACCCTGCGGGACCCAGCCTTGAAAGACCCCCCCCCCCCCCCCTTTATTTTTAAACACCGGCGTCTTAGGCCCAGGATCGCCGCTTTGCGGTGACACCTTCACGTCCTGAAGGGTCATCACCACAAGGCGCTGATTCTTCCGGCCAATTCGATCAAAGAAAGATAACATAATAGATTAAAAGCAAGTCCACAGAAATCACATGTATAGAAATAAAAGTCCCCACGAAGGGAGTGTCCACAGAAATAGTGTAAAAGGTACTGAAAGAAAGGGCTTATGCCCGGTACATCATAATCCTCACTATAAGTCACTCATGCGAAAGCAAACTATAACATCTACTATAAGTCGGAACTCTCAGTCCCAGCTGTCTGAACTCCTAAGCTAGACTGCCCTATCTCCAAGCGGGCCGACCTCCGGGGCTGCTCCTCCATTCTGGGCTCCACAATCCCCTAAATGATGTGGTTCGAAAACCATTAGTCATAAAGACTAAGCCCTATCATCCCCTACCCCTTCCCCCATGGCTCCTAAGTACCGAGCAGAGAGGAAGAAAGGGGACGACATGAAGGTGGAGAATAAATCAAAAGCAGGTGAAGCGGACCTATGCTAGCAATTCTATTATAAATGATGGCAATAACAGAAAGTAGGAAATGTAACCTTAACTTATGTGCGGATGCACCTATGCCAAGGGATCTTATGCAAGGCTCCAATCGAATAAAGTGTCCCAGACCACTTATACGTTGGGGTATCGGTTATCAAACAGCAGCATATACATATATAGAATTTAACCTTAATTTATAAACTTGCCCACACAAGCTTATAGACCAAGTGGTCGTTTTGCAAGGCCTATTGTATAAGCGTCCCATTTAACTTATACATTAGGTGTCAGGGGTTAAATGAATCGATTATGCCATGACATGATAGTGGGTATGATGAATCATGCAAGTGCAACACACACACCCGACTCTGTGTACACAGACCTTTAGTTCCCCCTTTCGGAGCCGTTACCTCCCAGGATACCTCCGTAGTGGCAGACAAAAGCGGTGGGTTGGGCCTCTCCCACCTATAAACCTGTAAAGCACTACCGGTCAGACCTATCATATGCCTCAACGCTTGGTGCACAAAGCGGACTCCTACGTACTCTTGCCGGATGGCGCACCGGACTTCTGTTGGCGAAGTGTTTACCACACTTGCCGAGTCAGCATATTGGCGTCGGTGCATCGACCCTCCAATACCGAAGACCCACCACCTTAATTTACTTTCCTGACTATGCACATGCAATATTTATCGTATCAAACCAATCGAGCCGAAGCTCGCCGGACCATCCTGTCCGTCTCTTAACCAACCGAGCCGAAGCACCCCGGACCATTCTGTCTGTCTCTTAACCATCTAAGCCGAAGCTCCCAACTATCTTCCTGTGCTAGCAGTGTTTGTGAAATGTGCAACCATAATTACTAAGTTACTCTTATCAGTTTGTTAATACAGTTTACGTTAACCCAGGACTGCCCCCGGTATACCCCGTGAAGGGCTCTCAAAGGGCACTAGGAACTATGATGGTAGCTGAAGCCCATCGTTCCCTTTCGCAAGGAACTTATTATTATTGGTTGATTCCCTTAACCCATTCCCTTCTCATATTACAGTAGGCTAATCCTAGGGTGATTTGACTCTTCCTCTCCTCGGGGAGGACGATCTTTCGTCGAACCCAAACACCTCTAGACTCTAGCCAAACCACTTCTCACTACTCTTCCTATCCCTCTATAGTGAAATCATCCACATCAGTCCACCCAGCTAAAATGACTAACTCCAACAACTATCCCAGATCATGTCCTATTGCAATTTAACAATTTGCTATATGCAGACCAACCTAGGCTATATGTCGAACTAAATAGGAGATAATCTAGATAATCATCCAAATGCTCTAAATTATTTACTGGAGACTTATCATGACACAAATAGACTAAATCAAGAAAATTGTAATTTTCCTAATTTATCTGGAATTTAATTTATTTTCTTTAAAGCTCCTAAGGGCTACCAATTGAACATGAAGTGCACTTTTCAGGTATGTATAAAGCATCATAAAATCATGATAAATCCTAAACAACAATTTAACAGTAAAGTCAAGATATAACAATTTTTCCAATAATTTAAGGACTCTAATTTAATTTTGATAATAAATCTTATCTCCTTTCATTAATGAAGTAAGTGCAGTAGAAAATCATCAAAAAATTCTTAATTAATCTTCTAGAGCAGATACTATCCTAAAAACATCATTGGCCAAATTTCATAATTCTTCAATGGGGATTGAGCTCTAGAATAAATAATTACAAAAATATCAAAGAGCTATATTTGTGAAGCAAGTATTGTAAATATTCTTGTAAAAATCATGAATAAAATTATACAACTAGATATTGATCTGAAAACATCGTTGGGCAGGTCTCATAATTTTACAGTAGGAAATTTGCTCTAAATGATTTAATGACAATAATTGCTATTTTTGGATCTTGTGAAGGAAGTACTAGATATAATCAACTAAAATTTGTAACAAAATTCAGGGTTATTTATTTATACCTAAAGCATCTGCTGACAAAGTTCCATCAGATTCAACTGAAGAGAGTAATCAAAATAATTAAAAGGCAAGTTTGAGAAAATTTATACCTAACAAATAAAGTACTTGAAATATAATCCATAAAATCCTAACAAAATTACTAAGGGTTCTTCATAGTCTAACACTTATTCCACCTAATTTTCACAACTTTTAACTAAGGTTTTGTGACTGTGCTTTCATAATTGAGCTTCTACCCTAAAACTAGGGTTAGGGTTTTGAGGTGCCTACCTACCTCCAAATCCTCTAAGATTTCTACCAAAGAACTTAGGATTCATTACCTTCAACTCAACAGAGTTACAAGGTCACACAAGGGAATTTACCCCTATGCCCTTCACAACACTAAAAAACCCTTCCTTAGGGTTTGAGTTTGAACCCTATGGTAAATCAACCCTAAATCACACCATTTTATTTAAGAGGGTGACATTTTCCATGCCAAGTCAGTGTCCAAAATTTCAGCCTCTGTTGAGGTGATTTGACCACTCAAAACCCCAAGGGGGTGTTTGATCCTAAATAATCCTTTAAGGGTCAACCTAGGGTTGGATAAAATCCTATTCAAAACATCTCCAAATGAGATGAAATTTTTACCAGAGCATTAACATGCCCTCTAAGACTGCCCACCCAAATTTGGGGGGATTTTGAAGTATTTATGACACCTAAATAATTTATAAATAGTTTATTAAATTTTTCCAAAAACTATAGAAAAATATTCTCCAAAAATTCCCATTTTTGGACAGGAACTATATATTTCTAAGTTAGACTCCCTGACCAAATTTCAGCTCATTTGTACAAGGCATGAAAGGTGGGAATCCATTTGAACCTCAGGATAGCCCTAGGTATAGGTCCCACTAAAATGGGTGCTGTGCTCAAACCACTTACCCAATCGAGTTGAAATAAATTTTATAATAATCTAGACTCGAAGGGATACAACTTCTGTGACAGGCCATTTTTCCTAAAACGGCTTCTAATTGCCACATTAAATAGCATCAAAAAGAGCTTGATAAATCACTACATATTAATATAAATATAATTATTTAGTATTATAAGTTACTGTTCATCTTCTCAAAAAGCCCGAACCAGCAACCTAAAAACGCTTAAAACCTGTAGCTTTGCAAGTGGATTTCCCGTCCACCCAGCCATCTCCCTGGTCGGGCACCACCACTACCACCTCCGTTGAGGTGAGGGCTACCGTTAGGGGGCGGCACGGCCGCCGGATTGGCGGTTTCCGGTGAACTCGACCACCCTAAATTTCGGAAAAACCATGGAAACGCTCACCCGATCCATCTCTTTTGAGCTCGATGTCTCTCCTAAAAATTCCTAAGATCTATCCATAGAAGAAAGAGTAGAGGAGGACCTTATTCGTGGTTTGGAGTCGACTCGATAGTCGTGATGCTATTTGCGCGGTGGTGGCGTCGCCGGAATTCTTCAACAGCAAGGTAATAAGCTCTAGCTTTAACGGGCAAGGGTGAAAACTTCCTCTCTAAGTCTAGGGAGTCTTTTAAAGGAGAAACAAGGCTGCGGGTAGGGGTATAAACTGTCCAGCCATTAATGCCTCCTTACATGCATGCTTCGGCCATGGTGGAGGGAGCTGAAACGGCTCCAAAACAGCTAAGAGAAGGCTTGAAACTCCTCCTCTCCATGAGAGGAGTTGAATCCAGCCATTTCAAGGGGGAGAGGATGGAGCCGAGCATTAAAAGCCATTAATGGTCAGGCAAACCGTCGCTCGGCCATGGCTGGAAGGAGAGGAGTCGGCTGCCACGTGGCATTGACCGGTCAAACTTTATTTGAATAAGAATTAATTAAGTCTTAATAAAAGAAACGACCTATTTAAGACATCATGGCCCGCTTCCCGAAACGGCTCGGTTCAACTGAACAATCGGCCAAACAAAAACCGCCAGGAAAATTTTCTAAGTAAAATGGCATTGAGTGAGCTCAGCTCACTCAACTCCATCCAGGCTACAGCATTGAGTGAGCTCTGCTCACTCAATGCCATCCATGCTGCGGTGTTGAGTGAGCTCTGCTCACTAATCGCCATACAGGATGTAACATCCCATTTTTCCAAATAGACCCCTATGGGTGATTTTGTCCTGACTAGGTCAGGACAAACCCTTAGAGAACCATAAAGGACCAAGTGAACCTAGGGCTTCAGTTGAGTGTCACTTGGTCTACAAATAGTAAAAACCAGAAACCCTAGAATTGGAGGGCCAAGTAAGTCCAACCTAAGTGGACCCTAGGGTAGGTCATAGGGTCAACCATAAGACCCATGTTGACCCCAGTCAACACTTTGACCAAATTAGCTAAAAATGACCCTAAGCCCTATTTCTTGGGTTGGGCCCACCCAAACTAACCCAATGCCACCCAATGGGTCAAAGTCAACTCATACCCCATAGGGAAGAGAAAAATGGGCTTCATGCATGGATATGTTGAGAATTAACCTAAGAGAGAGAATCTCAAAATGGAGGATAATTAGGAGAGAGAAAGGGGTATATTTAAGGGTGTTAGTGGATTGAGCCACTTGGGCTCATTCCATCAGCCCATGACCATCATGGCCGACCCCTTTAACCTATTTAGGAGTAGTGGGAGCAAGTGGGGCCCACATGGCATGCTTGGAGGCAAGCCCAAGCCCAAAACCAACCCTAACTAACCCATATGGCCTCACACCTCTTCCCCACTCAAGCCCTCAGCCCATGACAACCTTGGTCGGCCCCTCTAGCCCAATTTAGAGGAGCTTGAACTGGTGGATCCCACCCCATGCAGCTGGCTATTACAACCAAGGCAAACCCGCCCCCTCCCCTTGGTGATATCACCTCCCCCTTGATATCATCGCCCACCATGTTACCTCCTCCCACACGACCTCTCAGCCCCAACCTCATTCTGATCCTGAGAGAGAGAGAGAGGGAGAAGCCTGAACCAGAGCTAGAGGCCATGAAACCCAGGGAAACGCCGCCACACGCCGGAAATGGCTCCCCACCGCTCCTCACGTCGCATGGCCGCTGGGAAGGTCCTCCCTCACCCCTCTCTTCATGCTTTAGATCTTAGGACCGTTTAGGGTAGGTTTCGTGCTTGAATGAGCCATACCGTAGCTTCATTTTTCCTCCATTAATGGAGTTCTGGAGCTTTCGGGTTGGGTGGCGCCGCTGCCCTAGCCGCTGGAAAGTGTTGCCCCCACCCCCGTGAGGGTGGAGGAGGAGATTTCCGGGGGTTGCGCTGCCTGTAGCAGCCGGGAAGCCTCCCGTGAAAGCCTCCCGTGAAAGCTCCTGTTATCGGGTTGGAACTTGGCTGGATCGTAGAATAAATACATCAGCCGTCCGATTGGATTTAAGATCCGTGCCATGCAAAATATTATAAATCCTGTAATTATTAATTATATGAATAGTGTTAAATTCTGGCTTATAAAACAGTCTTCTTTCATGTAAAATTTAGAGCACTTTCGGCCCTTTTCATAAAATATACTCAACATAAAATTTGTAGGTCTTTGAGTTACCTTCGATTTGACATGTTACACATTAATATTGGTGAAGTAGGCTGCCTTATAGAGCCAGTTTCCTAGGACTGGTCCTAGGGTAGGCCAGAGATTAAAATGAGTGCCCTGCCCAAACCCTAAGTCCAAATGGGCTGAAATTTTGGTCATGTGGCTTATTTAGGCATATCTAGATCCTGGCAAAACATGGGAATTTTTGGGGAAAATAATCCTATAGTTTTAGTAAAAATATGATAAATCAAATTATGTTGATTTTTGGGGCATACCAACCCCAATTGGTCCCAAATTTTGGTGGCGTGCCCTTAGGGTTATATTAGACCTATGGTGAAAAAATTAGTCAATTTAGTCCTCTGCATGTTGAGATATCTCATTTGCAAGATCTAAAATGGTGAATGGCCTTGGGCTGCAAATAACAAAAATGCAGAAATTGGAAGAGATGCCCAAGCCCATCCAGAGGCCCAAATGACCTGGGATTTTGGGCAGTAACTGTTTTAGGGAGTAATTAGGCCCTGCCAAAAAATGGGACTAATTGGAATTAAAATTAGGGTGGAATTACTAAAATACCCCTAGGCTTGTTTAGGTGATTCTTGGAGTAGTTCAACTCCAAAAGGCCCCAATTTTGGTGGCATGACCATGGGGACATTATTAGGGCATGGTTAAACTTTCAGCCCAGATGGGTCATTGCATGTTGGGTTAACCCACTTGCATGTGGTGGCTAGATTTAACCTTGGGGTGGAAATAGCAAAAATTGATTTTGGTGTATTCAGCCTAATTGAAGCACCCAAAATTCTTGAAATTTATTCGAGAGGATCATTAGGGTAGAGTTAACCCTTCAAATAAATTATGGGATTTTTGGGAGCAAAAATCCCATTATTTGGAGTTTTTGAAAAATTAGGCATTTTGATTAATAAATTGGGAAAAATGGAGTAGCATGAAATTAAAATCCCAAATTTTTTCATGATCACAAAAAGGGCAAATTTAAACCCTAGAAATTTTATTCTTCTGTTTTATGAAGTTTTGTAACTAGAATTAGTTGGAAATACCTTTTTGCCCTTATTTATTTTAATTGGAAATTGATAGAATTATGCAGTAGAAAATTTGTGGGAAATTCATAGGAATGTATTACTATATAAAGAACCTTGTGTAATTATTTCAATATTTTAGGATGTCTCAGTAATGTTAAAAATCCTATAAGGGCATTTTAGTAAATTAATTTAAAAATGGAATTGATAGGCCATTATAATTTAGAATGATATGAAACTCTGTATTTAGCCTTATCTTGTCAATACATGTGCCCAGTAATTTTATTAGAATTTTTGCAATTTAATTCCTTATACTTCATTTGGAAAATGATAATTATGATGATATTGAATTAAATAAGGAATAAATTGAAATACTTAAAGGAAAATTAGGAATCTTGGAAGACAGTAATATTTCACCATATTATAGGTCAGGAAAATTTCTTACACCAGTAGGGTTATGATTTGATATACTTCATGTGTTAATTGACTTGGAGAATTAATTGGAGAAATTAAATTAATGGTGTAATTAAATTGGAAAGTTATGAAAATTATTATGATCATTATATAGGTCCATACCACCCTAGGAGAAATAATTTGTGACATATGGCCCAAGGAATTAGAAGTTGGATTTCGGGGTGGTGTTAGGTCATGGGATGCGCCTAGTAAAAGTAGGTTATACCTTAAGGCCACTGGGGGATAGATCGACAATTGAGCTAGGGAACATGATTGGAAGTATAACCCTGGTGGTTAGTGTCATCTTAGTGACGAGAGTAAAAGTGCAAGTCTTTGGTAACCACTAAAGCGGAGGCCGGCGGAAGACCGTCGCGCTCCTAATAACACTTTAAGCCCTTAAGGTTGTTCTAAAGTAATACGAGAGTTTGGGGTATCAATCCTGGGTAGACATCAACTAAAAGTAAATATCCTTGCGAAAGGGAACTTTGGGCTTGTCATCCCATCTTGGTTCCTAGTGCCTTCGAGACCCCTTCATTGGGCATACCTTGGGCAGTCCTGGGATTAACCCTAAAATACTAAGTGTAACAACTGGTAGGCAAGAGTAGTCTAATAGGCTAGGTAAACTGTACCTGTTCTCACTCATGATGAGTTGGAGGGAAATGGTTTAGTCGTCCCGAGGTGTTCAAAGGGGCATCATCCCGCGGTGTTCAAAGGGTTGAGGTTTTGAATTTAAGCCGGACGGGTTAGTCCGGGGAGCTTTGGCTCGATTGTTGGCTATTACGGACGGGTTTGTCCGGGGAGCGTTGGCTCGGAGGTTGATACATCAACGTTGCATGTGCATAAGAAATACCTAAGGTGGTGGGTCTTTGGTGTTGGAGGGTCGTTGCACCGACGCCAATACGATGACTCGGTAAGTGTGGTTTTACACTTCGCCAACTTAAGTCCGGCGGTCTTGTCGGCAAAGAGTACGCGTAGTCTGCTTTGTGCACCAAGCGTTTAGGCGTACGATAGGTCAGACCGGTAGTGCTATTACTGGTTTTAAGGTGGGCGAGGCCCAACCCACCACTTCCGTCTGCCACTACGGAGGTATCCTGGGAGGTAACGGCTCTGAAAGGGGGAACTAAAGATTTGTGTACACAAAGTCGGGTGGGTGAGTTGCACTGCTTGATCATAACATACCCACCATATAGCTGCATATCACAATCATTCATAATAACCTTTGACACCTAATGTATAAGTGGTATGGGACGCTTATACATTAGGACTTGCTAAACGACCCCTTGGTCTATAAGCTTGTATGGGCAAGTTTATAAATTAAGGTTATTTCTATAAATATATATACTGCTTTTGATAACCTACACCCCAACGTATAAAGTGGTATGGGACATTTTATACGATGGGAGCCTTGTAGAAGTTCCCTTGGCTTATGTAACTCGCATAAGTGAAGGTTAATTTCTTTTCTTACTTTACTTATTACCACATGATTATAAATTGCTAGCTAGGTCCCCTGTCACCTGTTTGTTTTACTCTCCACTTCCACGTCCTTCCCTTTCTTTCTCCCCGCTCAGTGCCTAGGAGCATGGGGGAAAGGGTGGGGGATGATAGGGCTTAGTCTTATAGACTAACGGTTTTCGAACCACATCATATTAGGGGATCGCGGAGCCCAGCAGGGAGGAGCAGCCCAGGAGGCCGGTGCGATTGGAGACAGGGCAGTCTAGCTAAGGAGCACAGCCAGCTGGAATCGTGAGTACCGACTTCTAGTGATGTTTTATTTTGCTTCCGCATGAGAGATCTGTAGTGAGGATATTGATGTACCGGGCTTAAGCCCTTTATTTGTATACTCTCTTTACTATTTTGTGGACACTCCCTTCGTGGAGCTTTTGATTATATGTGATTTTTATGTGGACTGCATTTTCTTTTGATTCTACTTGCTACTACAATTGTGATCGAACAAGGCCGGCAGAATCGGCATTTTGTAGTGACGATCTTCCCGGGTGCGAAGGTGTCACCGCAAAGCGGGGTTCTGGGCATAAGTCCCCAGGGTTTAAAGTGAAAAGGGGGGGGGGGGTCTTACAAGTGGTATCAGAGGAGTAACATCGATCAGAAAAAGTAGCAGTCCACTAACCCTGGATCACCCCCGCTCGAGTTTAGTTTGGGGACAAACTAAGCAGCTGAAGCAGTGGTGTGCCCATGTGGGGATCACATATATAATTGTCCATTTTAGTTAAAGATTGAAAAATTGCTGACGATAAATGTTGTTGTTCAGCCTCCAACACTGCCTACACCACCGGGTGGAACCCCGCAGATTCTGGGAGTTACACCACCGCCGCCGGTTCCCACTCAGTTCCTACAGTGTTACATGGGACAGACTCTGACGGCGATCTTGGAAGCCTTCAGGGCCCAACAGGCCCCGACTCCGCAGCCTATTCCGGGAGCAAACTGGCTTAGCATCTTTCGAGGACTCTCTCCCCCGTCCTACCTAGGGACAGAGGTGATAGTTCAGACTGAAGAGTGGCTAGACATCATGGAGGAGATGCTGACAGGGATACGGAGCCCTTGGGAGGAAAGGGTGCCACTGGTTGTTTCCTGCTTGGAGTCCCATGCCAAGCGGTGGTGGAAGACAGTTCTGGAGACTACCTTTGCTGGTAGAGAGGCTGTCGAGATGACATGGGAGGAGTTCAGGCCCTTACTGTTGGATCACTTTGTTCCACAGTCGGCCCGAGATGAGTTGGAGGACCGCTTCTTGCAGTTGAAGCAAGGTGCCAGGACGGTGGTGGAGTACCATCGAGAGTTCAACCACCTGGCCTGTTTTGCAGACTCTTACAAGCTAGATGAGGTAACGTTCAATAAGAGGTTCTACAAAGGTTTGCGGGAAGACATGAGGGATGCCCTCCTTTTCAATTCGGACGGGCCTATCTCTCGTATTCTGGAGACTGCAAAAAGGTTAGAGGCAGATTGGCACACCACCAGAGGCCGGAAGCGGCCAACGGAGGATCAGAGTCGGGGAGCCCGAAATGATCAGCGGCGAGGTCGTGCACCAGAGGTACGACAGGTGGAGGATCAGCCTCGACAGGAGGTGAGGCAGGAGCCGAGGGAGCAGGTGACACTGGCCCCTCAGCCTATTCAGATGCGAGATGTGCAGAGACCGAGAGGTGGGGCTTACACCCCGTCGGAATGTTACCACTGTCATCAAGTGGGGCACATCATGAGAAACTGTCCCATGAGAGGGATGCCTCCACCAGCACCGCAGATTGCCCCACCAGCTCATCATTATGGAGGCCGAGGACGTGGCCAAGGACACGGATATCAGGGTAGAGACAGTAGGACGGAAGGACAGCAGATTTATGCACTAGACCTGGCTCAACCCAGGAACCCGGAGCAAGTGATCACAGGTACGACCGAAAAGTTTTCTTTTTACTTAAAGTTCTTTCTTATCCTAGAAAGTAATTTCATGAACTTGAATTATTAAGACTAGGTAGAAAAAAAAGAAACAGAACTGTAAGTAAAGTTACAATCTCAGGCATCGTCTTCATTTGCGGCAAGCCCGCACACACTCTCTTCGATACGGGTGCTTCGCACTCATTTGTGTCGGAGACCTTTATCCAAAGGTTGGATGGCGTGGAGAAATTCACGGGGTTGATGATGAAGATACGGCTACCTGACGGGTCAGAGCTGTTCACCTCATCCCATTGCAATATGGAGGCATGGATAGGCGGGAAACCCTTCGAAGCTTCAACTACAATTCTGTCGCTGCCAGATTATGATTTGATACTGGGGATGACATGGCTCCACTAGAACCATGCCCAGATTGACTGTTTGGCCAAAAAGATTACCCTTAGATATGGGGATTCATTCATCGTGATGGAAGGTATTGGATCGGCTTCCCATATATTCTTCTCATCTATTCAGGCTGTCAAGGCCCATCTGCAGGGCAATGAGATCTATCAAACACTCTTCGAGATGGCGTAGGTCAAGGAATCTATAGCAGACATTCCCATGGTTCGGGATTTTTCGGACGTCTTCCCGAAGAAACTACAAGGGCTACCCCCGCATAGAGAGCAGGACTTTCATATATTACTTATGCCAGGGGCTAAGCCGACATCTAGAGCTCCCTACTGCATGGCCCCAAAGGAGCTGGCAGAGTTCCGGAGTCAGCTGCAGGAGTTGGTGGAAGCCGGGTTTGTTCGGCCGAGCTCTTCGCCATGGGGAGCCCCAGTATTGTTCGTCAAGAAGAAAGACGGAACACTCAGGTTGTGTATCGATTACCGGGCATTGAACCGGCTAACGGTCAGGAATACCTATCCACTGCAAAGGATAGACGAGTTGTTCGACCAGTTGGAGGGAGCCCACTTCTTCTCGAAGTTGGACTTGAGATCGGGCTATTATCAATTACGGATCCGAGAGGAGGATATCAAGAAGACTGCTTTTAGTAGTAGGTATGGACTCTACGAGTTTACGATGATGCCCTTCGGGCTCACGAATGCGTCGTCAGCATTCATGACTCTCATGAACCGGGTCTTCGAGACATACCTAGATGTGTTTGTCATCATTTTCATCGATGACATCCTCAATTACTCGAGGACCGAGGAGGAGCACATGAGGCATCTGACGCTTACCTTGGAGAAGCTACGGGAACATCATTTATACGCCAAATTCAGCAAATATAAGTTCTGGCTGAAGGAGGTAGCCTTCCTCGGACACGTTATCAGTGGAGCAGGGGTTGCAGTGGATCCGACCAAGATTCAGGCAGTCCGAGATTGGCCACAGTTGAAGACAGCTACAGACGTACGGAGCTTCCTAGGACTTGCCAGATATTACCGGAAGTACGTAGAGGGTTTTTCTAGACTTGCCCTCCTACTTACCTCTCTGACGAGGAAGGAGATACCATTTTTCTGGACACCACAGTGCGAGACGGCGTTCCAGGAGCTGAAAAGTCGACTCACTTCGGCCCCAATACTTGCCCTCCCATCGGGGAGAGAAGGATTTCAGGTTTATGCGGATGCCTCCTACCAGGGCATGGGAGTAGTTTTGATGCAGAAGGGACATGTGATCGCTTATGCCTCCAGCTAGCTAAAGAAACATGAGCAGAACTACCCAGTTCACGATCTGGAGATGGGAGCGGTTAAATTTGCATTGAAGGTCTAGCGGCACTACCTCTATGGTGTCCACTGCGACATATTTTCAGATCATAAAAATCTGAAATATGTGGATATGCATAAGGAACTGAATATCCGGCAACGCAGATGGGTGTAATTTCTAGCGGACTATCAATATGAGATTCACTACCATCCGGGTAAGGCAAATGTGGTGGCCGATGCACTGAGCCGAAGAGCTGCCACTTCTGGAGCAGGGCCCAGGCTTATGTCCATGGAGCTACTACGGAGTTTTGAAGAGATGCATATCACTCTGGTATCATCTGATGACCCTGAGCTGTACAAGGAGTACCTGGCCGCTACAAGCACCGCCTATGATATATATGACCGAGTAAGAGACTGGCAGAGGCGGGATGCCAAACTAGAGCCGATTTTTTGGACCTTGGAGGTAGGCTCAGCTTGGGACTACACGATACGAGATGGTCTTATATGTTTCATAGGTCGGACTTACATACCGGATGGAGGACAGATTCGGGAGGATATCATGGCCGAGGCTCATCATAGCAGATATTCTATACATCCCGGGATCACGAAGATGACGGCGGATTTGAAGAAGACTCTATACTGGCCGGGCATGAAGAAGGACATCATCTACTTCGTGACCCACTATGAGGCGTGCTAGTTAGTGAAGGCAGAATGCAGATATCCCGCTGGTTTATTGCAGCCACTCCAAGTGCCGGAGTGGAAATTTGAGGATATCGCAATGGACTTCATCCATGGCCTCCCTCAATCACGGGAGGGAAACAATTCTATCTGGGTAATCGTCGACCGACTGACGAAGGTGGCTAGGTTCATCCCGATCAGGAAGGAGGATGCTGTCGGAGTACTGGCATGGAGATTCATAGAGCAGTTTGTGTGATATCATGGGGTGCCCAAGACGATCGTGTCGGATCGAGATGGACGATTCACGTCCAAGGAGTGGAGGTCGGTACAGACATACTTGGGCACTCGACTGGCTTTTAGTACGGACTTCCACCCCCAGTCAGATGGGCAAACCGAGCGCACCAACCGGAAACTGGAGGACCTGCTGAGTCTGTGTATTGTAGACCGTGGAGAGCCTTGGGAGAGGATGTTGCCCCTGGTCGAGTTTTCGTACAATAACAGTTATCAGTCCAGTATACGGATGGCTCTGTATGAGGCGTTGTATGGGCGGAAGTGTAGGACTCCGTTGTCTTGGATACAAGACGAGGATCTGAAGATTGTGGGCATGGACTTTATTGAGGATACCGAGGCACAGGTACGGCTGATACAGGATAGAATGCTGGAGGCGTAGAGTAGGCAGGCGAAATATTATGACGCTCGGCATCATCTGGTGGAGTTCAAGGTAGAGGATCTGGTGTTCTTGAAGATCCGGCCGATGCATGGGGATTCACGAGTACGTGGTCGGCGGAAGAAGCTTAGTCCGAGGTACATGAGGACCTGGGGCGGATCGGTCCCTTAGCTTACTGGCTAGAGCTGTCACAGGAGCTTGCCATCTTGCACGACGTCTTTCACGTGTCTTCACTCAAGAGGGCTCTACTACGCCCGGAGTTGCATATTACGGCCACTGATGGGCCGGTAGCTTCGGATCGATCTGTACATTTGGAGCCGATACAGATCGATGACCAGGGGATACGAGTCTTGCGCCGCAAGAAGATCCCGCTAGTCAAGGTCTTGTGGAGGAACCACGGACGGGAGGAGCATACTTGGGATCCACAGGACCTGATGCAGGAAAGATATCAGGAGCTATTTAGTCAAGTATACCTCGTAACTCCTCAAGTGGTTTAAGCATTCTTCCTAATTACTTTTACTAGTAGAGTCATCTAAAAGGATAGAGGCTAATCTTTTTTTTGTTTATTGGGGCTAGCCCTTGTTTTTATTAAGCAAGTAGGCATGCCAACTCATTTATGGGATGTTACACATTAATTTTACCGGTAGAAAAAAAAATCGTAGCCTTAACTTTAATTTCTGGGACGAAATTTTTATTTTGTTTATTGGGATTTATAACATCCCATTTTCCCAAGTAGACCCCTATGGGTGATTTTGTCCTGACTAGGTCAGGACAAACCCTTAGAGAACCATGAAGGACCAAGTGAACCTAGGGCTTCAGTTGAGTGTCACTTGGTCTGCAAATAGTAAAAACCAGAAACCCTAGAATTGGAGGGCCAAGTAATTCCAACCTAAGTGGACCCTAGGGTAGGTCATAGGGTCAACCATAAGACACATGTTGACCCCAGTCAACACTTTGACCTAATTAGCTAGAAATGACCCTAAGCCCTATTTCTTGGGTTGGGCCCACCCAAACTAACCAAATGCAAACCAATGGTTCAAAGTCAACTCATACCCTATAGGGAAGAGAAAAATCAGCTTCATGCATGGATATGTTCAGAATTAACCTAAGAGAGAGAATCTCAAAATAGAGGATAATTAGGAGAGAGAAAGGGGTATATTTAAGGGTGTTAGTGGATTGAGCCACTTGGGCTCATGCCATCAGCCCTTGACCATCTTGGCCGACCCCTTTAAACCATTTAGGAGGAGTGGGAGCAAGTGGGGCCCACATGGCATGCTTGGAGGCAAGCCCAAGCCCAAAACCAACCCTAACTAACCCATATGGCCTCACACCTCTTCCCCACTCAAGCCCTCAGCCCATGACTACCTTGGCCAGCCCCTCTAGCCCAATTTAGAGGAGCTTGAACTGGTGGAGCCCACCCCATGCAGCTGGCCATTACAACCAAGGCAAACCCGCCCCCTCCCCTTGGTGATATCACCTCCCCCCTTGATATCATCGTCCACCATGTTACCTCCTCCCACACAAGCTCTCAGCCCCCACTTCATTCTGATCCCGAGAGAGAGATAGAGAGGGAGAAACCTGAACAAGAGCTAGAGGATGTTAAACCCTGGGAAACGCTGCCACCCGTCGGAAATTGCTCCCCACCGCTCCTCACGTCGCATGGCCGCCGGGAAGGTCCTCCCTCACCCCTCTCTTCTTGCTTTAGATCTTAGGACTGTTAAGGATAGGTTTCGTGCTTGAATGAGCCCAACCCAAGCTTCATTTTTCCTCCATTAATGGAGTTCTGGAGCTTTTGGATTGGGTGGCGCCGCCGTCTCCCGCCGCCCTACCCGCCGAAAAGTGTTGCCCCCACCCCCGTGAGGGTAGAGGAGGAGATTGTCGGGGGTTGCGCCACTTGTAGCCGCCGGGAAGCCTCCCGTGAAAGCCTCCCGTGAAAGCTCCTGTTATTGTGCTGGAACCTGGCTGTATCGGAGAAGAAATACAATAGCCGTCTGATTGGATTTAAGATCCGTGCCATGCAAAATATTATAAATCCTGTAATTATTAATTATATGAATAGTGTCAAATTCTGCCTTATAAAACAGTCTTTTTGTATGTAAAATTTAGAGCAATTCTGGCCCTTTTCATAAAATATGGTCAACATAAAATTTGTAGGTCTTTTAGTTACCTTCAATTTGACATGTTACACATTAATTGTGGTTAAGTAGGCTGCCCTATAGAGCCATTTTCCTAGGACTGGTCCTAGGGCAGGCCAGAGATTAAAATGAGTGCCCTGCCCAAACCCTAAGTCCAACTGGGCTGAAATTTTGGGCATGTGGCTTATTTAGGAATATCTAGATCCTCCCCAAACATGGGAATTTTTGGGGAAAATAATCCCATAGTTTTAGTCAAAATAAAATAAATCAAATTATGTTGATTTTTGGGGCATACCAACCCCAATTGGTCCCAAATTTTGGTGGCTTGCCCTTAGGGGTATATTAGACCTATGGTGACTAAATTTGTCAATTTAGTCCTATGCATGTTGAGATATCTCACTTGCAAGATCTGAAATGGTGAATGGCCTTGGGCTGCAAATAACAAAAATGCAGAAATTGGAAGAGATGCCCAAGCCCATCCAGAGGCCCAAATGACCTGGGATTTTGGGCAGTAACTGGTTTAGGGAATAATTAGGCCCTGCCTAAAAATGGGTTTAATTGGAATTAAAATTAGGGGGGAATTACTAAAATACCCCTAGGCTTGTTTAGGTGATTCTTGGAGTAGTTAACCTCCAAAAGGACCCGATTTTTGGTGGCATGCCCATGGGGACATTGTTAGGACATGGTTAAACTTTCAACCTAGATGGATCATTGCTTGTTGGGTTAACCCACTTGCATGTGGTGGTTAGATTTAGCCTTGGGGTGCAAATAGCAAAAATTGATTTGTGGTGTATTTAGCCTAATTGAAGGACCCAAAATTCTTGAAATTGATTCCAGAGGATCATTAGGGTAGAGTTAACCCTTCAAATTAATTATGGGATTTTTGGGAGTAAAAATCCCATTATTTGGAGTTTTTGAAATATTAGGCATTTTGATTAATAAATTGGGAAAAATGGAGTAGCATGAAATTAAAATCCCAAATTTTGTCATGATCACAAAAAGGGCAAATTTAAACCCTAGAAATCTTATTCTTCTGTTTTATGAAATTTTGTCACTAGAATTAGTTAGAAATACTTTTTTGCCCTTATTTATCTTAATTGGAAATTGATAGAATTATTCAGTAGAAAATTTGTGGGAAATTCATAGGAATGTATTACTATATAAAGAACCTTGTGTAATTATTTCAATATTTTAGGATGTCTCAGTAATATTAAAAATCCTATAAGGGCATTTTAGTAAAGTAATTGAAAAATGGAATTGATAGGCCATTATAATTTAGAATGATATGAAACTCTGTATTTAGCCTTATCTTGTCAATACATGTGCCCTGTAATTTTATTAGAATTTTTGCAATTTAATTCCTTATACTGCATTTGGAAAATGATAATTATGAAGATATTTAATTAAACAAGGAATAAATTGAAATACTTAAAGGAAAATTATGAATCTTGGAAGACAGTAATATTTCACCATATTATAGGTCAGGAAAATTTCTTACACCAGTAGGGTTATGATTTGATATACTTCATGTGTTAATTGACTTGGAGAATTAATTGGAGAAATTAAATTAATGGTGTAATTAAATTGGAAAGTTATGAAAATTATTATGATCATTATATAGGTCCATACCACCCTAGGAGAAATAATTTGTGACATATGGCCCAAGGAATTAGAAGTTGGATTTCGGGGTGGTGTTAGGTCATGGGTTGCGCATAGTAAAGGTAGGTTATACCTTAAGGCCACCGGGAGATAGATCGACAATTGAGCTAGGGAACATGATTGGAAGTATAACCCTAGTGGTTAGTATCGTCTTAGTGACGAGAGCAAAAGTGCAAGTCTTTGGGTAACCACTAGAGCGGAGGCCGGCAGAAGTCCGTCGCCCTCCTAATAACACTTTAAGCCCTTAAGGTTGTTCTAAAGTAATACGAGAGTTTGGGGTATCAATCCTGGGTAGACATCAACTAAAAGTAAATATCCTTGCGAAAGGGAACTTTGTGCTTGTCATCCCATCTTGGTTCCTAGTGCCTTCGAGACCCCTTCATTGGGCATACCTTGGGCAGTCCTGGGATTAACCCTAAAATACTAAGTGTAACAACTGGTAGGCAAGAGTAGTCTAATAGGCTAGGTAAACTGTACCTGTTCTCACTCGTGACGAGTTGGAGGGAAATGGTTAAGTCGTCCCGAGGTGTTCAAAGGGGCGTCATCCAGCGGTGTTCAAAGGGATGAGGTTTTGAATTTAAGGCGAACGGGTTAGTCCGGGGAGCTTTGGATCTGTTGTTGGCTATTACGGACGGGTTTGTTCGGGGAGCGTTGGCTCGGAGGTTGATACATCAAGTTTGCATGTGCATAAGAAATACCTAAGGTGGTGGGTCTTCGGTGTTGGAGGGTCGTTGCACCGACGCCAATACGATGACTCGGCAAGTGTGGTTTTACACTTCGCCAACTTAAGTCCGGCAGTCTTGTCGGCAAAGAGTACGCATAGTCCGCTTTGTGCACCAAGCGTTGAGGCGTACGATAGGTCAGACTGGTAGTGCTATTACTGGTTTTGAGGTTGGCGAGGCCCAACCCATCACTTCCGTCTGCCACTACGGAGGTATCCTGGGAGGTAACGGCTCTGAAAGGGGGAACTAAAGGTTTGTGTACACAAAGTCGGGTGGGTGAGTTGCACTGATTGATTATAACATACCCACCATATAGCTGCATATCACAATCATTCATAATAACCTTTGACACCTAATGTATAAATGGTATGGGACGCTTATACATTAGGACTTGCTAAACGACCCATTGGTATATAAGCTTGTGTGGGCAAGTTTATAAATTAAGGTTATTTCTATAAATATATATACTGCTTGTGATAACCTACACCCCAACGTATAAAGTGGTATGGGACATTTTATACGATGGGAGCCTTGTAGAAGATCCCTTGGCTTATATAACTCGCATAAGTGAAGGTTAATTTCTTTTCTTACTTTACTTATTACCACATGATTATAAATTGCTAGCTAGGTCCCCTGTCACCTGTTTGTTTTACTCTCCACTTCCATGTCCTTCCCTTTCTTCCTCCCCGCTCGGTGCCTAGGAGCATGGGGGAAGGGGTGGGGGATGATATGGCTTAGTCTTATAGACTAACGATTTTCGAACCAAATCATGTTAGGGGATCGCGGAGCCCAGCAGGGAGGAGCAGCCCAGGAGACCGGTGCGATTGGAGACAGGGAAGTCTAGCTCAGGAGCACAGCCAGCTGGGATCGTGAGTACTGACTTCTAGTGATGTTTTATTTTTTCTTCCGCATGAGAGATCTGTAGTGAGGATATGTATGTACCGGGCTTAAGCCCTTTATTTCTATACTCTATTTACTATTCTGTGGACACTCCCTTCGTGGAGCTTTTGATTATATGTGATTTGGATGTGGACTGCATTTTCTTACGATTCTACTTACTATTACAGTTGTGATCGAACAAAGCCGGCAGAATCGGCGTTTTGTAGTGACGATCTTCCCGGGTGCTAAGGTGTCACCGCAAAGCGGCGGTTCTGGGCATAAGATCCCGGGGTTTAAAGAGAAAAAAGGGGGGGGGGGTCTTACACAGGATACGGTGTTGAGTGAGCTCTGCTTACTCAACGCCATCAAGAATACGACCCTTCCAGACTATGGCATTGAGTGAGCTCAGTTAACTCAACGCCATCCAGGTTATGGCATTGAGTGAGCTCTGCGCACTCAACACCATCCAGACTATGGCGTTGAGTGAGCTAAGCTCACTCAACGCCATCAAGATTTTGGTGTTGAGTGAGCTCTGCTCACTCAACGCCACCTCGAATATGGCATTGAGTGAGCTCAGCTCACTCAACGCCATCAAGATTATGGTGTTGAGTGAGGTCTGCTCACTCAACGCCACCCAGACTATGGCGTTGAATGAGCTCAGCTCACTCAACGCCATCCTGACAACACCAGATGGCGTTGAGTGAAGTCACTGCACCCAACGCCATTCAACTTATGGCATTGAGTGCACCCGACGCACTCAATGCCAACCCACCTGTAAGATGGCATTGAGTGCAGTCAGTGCACTGATCGCCATTCTGCTTATGGCATTGAGTGCACTCGACGCACTCAACGCCCGAGTCCTAAACTTATTTTAAGCAAGTTTCTGACCTACTATTTGCATACCAAGGTGATTTTCACCTTCCTACCTAAACTCTCTTGGTCTTTTGGGTTTCCTAGGGTTTTGTCATGACCTAGTCATGGCAAAACCACTCCTGGGGGGTATAGCTGGAAATGGGATGTTACACTGGCACGTCCCGGAAGTGCTTTTCCTATCGTCCATGCTTCCTGCAAAATTTGCATCTGAAAATCCAATTAGCTTGACATCAGTACTTCTTGGGTACCATAAGCCAAGATTGGGTGTACCCTTTAGGTATCTTAAAATCCGCTTTGCAACGACGTATTGAGATTCCTTAGTGTTGACCTGACATCTAGCACAGACACATGTTGAAAATATTATATCTTGTCTACTAGCAGTCAGGTAGAGCAAGGATCCAATTATGCTTCTATACTTGGTTTCATGAAAAGGTTTTCCTTTCTCATCCATGTCCAAAGACACAATTGAACCCATTAGAGTCCTCATGGAGGTTGCGCTCTCCATTCCGAATTTCTTAAGAAGCTCTTTGGTGAACTTCGTCTGAGAGATGAAAATTCCATCTTCAGAATGCTTTACCTGAAGTCCTAAGAAATACTTCATCTCTCTCATACTGCTCATTTCAAACTTCCCTTGAGTAAGTTTGGAAAACATTTTCCAAAGGTTGTCTTCCATAGAGCCAAATATGATTTCGTCAACATAGATTTGCACTTGTAGAATCTTGTCATTAACTTCCCTAAAAAATAATGTCTTGTCTATCTTCCCCTTGTGAACTTGATCTCAAGAAGAAATCTAGACAGCGTCTCATACAAAGATCGGGGAGCTTTCTTTAACCCGTATAAAGATTTATTTAAAAAATATACATGTTCAGGGAATTGAGAATTAACAAAACCTATGGGTTGCTCTATGTATGCTTCCTCTTTCAGATTCTTATTGAGGAATGTAGACTTCACGTCTATTTGGTAGATAGTGAAGCCTTTGAGGGCAACATACGCAAGAAACAACCTGATCGACTCGAGCCGGGCCACTTGAGAAAATGTCTGGTCGAAGTCGATCCCCTCTTGTTGTCTATAACCTTGAGCTACAAGCCTGGCTTTATTCTTGATAATTACTATTTTCTCGTCCAGCTTGTTTCTTAATATCCATTTGGTTCCTATCACGTTCTGTACCTTTGTCCTGGGCACTAGCTCCCAGATTTTGCAACGTTCAAATTCCTTGAGCACCTCTTGCATTGTTAATATCCAATAAGCATCCTTGTTTGCCTCTTCGAATTTCTTTGGCTCAACTTGTGACAGAAAACTTAGATGCATAACACGATTAGTTGTACCTCTTCTGGTTCTCACATCATCGCCTAGCTCTCCGATGATTTGATCAGCTGGGTGATCTTATAGGTTTCGGAACCCAAGATTCATGTCCTTCCCTCTAACAGGCTCTACAGCATCTTGTGCAGCCTCTATGGGTTAAGGTAATTCTTCCTTTAGAGGTTCTTCATCCACCAGGCCTGGATCGATGATATTGACTAGACTTATATCTTCTTCCTTGAAAGCTTCATCCAAGCTTAGATCCTTGAACCTGGTGCCGACATCTTCACCAATAATACTAGACGAGCTGCTATGGAGCATAATTGGATCCTTAACTATTGATGTACGAAATGCGATAGGGAGTCGGGCACCACCAGCTAAAGGTTCGAGCACTAGGGAAGGAGTAGGGAAAAGACTATCGGCGAGTCGGTTGTTAGTGGTTAGGGAAAAAATCAAACCAAGCCGCCCGAAGCGGCGACACCAGACTTCGCCCGCCGCAGCTTGAATTCCTCTCTTGCGGTGGGCTTTTCTTCTATGTATAGAGAACGGTTACAGCAGTTAGACTATCGAGCCTGCGCAGACAGGATACCCGCCGGAGAAGGATTTTGAATCCGCTGGCACAGGCGGAAAGCTTGGGGATTCTAACTCTGTCACCAGAATGGTACTGTTCACGTCTATTTATTGGCTCAGGGGGCCTGCCCTGTAACATCCCATTTCCAACTAGACCCCTGGGAGTGGTTTTGTCTTAACAGAACCTTAGGAAGCTTAAAGTGAGGATAGATACAACTCTAGAGAGGGGGTGAATAGAGTATTCAAAAATTATGACACCCTACTAGACTCCCTTAGAGTTAATTTACGGAATAAGTTTATAAATATTTGAAACCCTAGAGCCTAACACAAAGTGAAGTGCACTAGAGAAAGCTAACTGTAATTACAGTTGAGCTTTGGTCCTATCACAGCAACTAGCAATCCTAGTTATTTCTACTCACAGCCACAGTGCAATAAATTAATTAAGCAACACAGACGACACAAGAAGTTTATAGTGGTTCCCTCTAAATAGGTACGTCCACTCTTCTACCACCCTGGTAGGAATCCACTACAGGTTTTTGTTCAGGTGCCTTGCCACCAACTGATCTGCTTCAGGTAGATCAAGTAGACCCTTTGAGCTTTTGATCAGGAGCTCAAAATCCAACACAGGTTTTTGATCAGGTGCCCTGCCACCAAGGTTCACTTTTGAAGGGAGTAATAACCCTTTATACAGGAGGTTGAGAGAGGGTTAGAGGGTCTTCTCTATTATTAAAATAATATTAGAGAGGCAAGTGGATTGCATAGAGCTAGAAAGCTCTAAAGAATCAAGGCTCCCCTGGCTTAGTGATATCCAGGAAGAAGTCTTGCTTCAGGGTGCAGGAACTCTTCTGAACTTGTGACAGAGAGCTGTCTTGAAGTTCTTGAAAAAGTAGCTTGAAGAAGACTCTTGATTTATAATGGATGTTCTTCTTCAACGGCTTTTCTTTCTTCTTCTTCTTCTTCTTGAGACTCTTAGTGAATGTTCCTGGCAGCAGGATGAACTCAGGATTGAAGAAGAGAGAGATGAAGAAGGAGGATCTTCTCAGTTGGATGTAACAATATCTGAAAGCTGTAACTCTTCTTGCTTTGAATCTGTATATGAATATCTGTGTATATCTCTTCTGTGTGTGTTGTTGTATATATTTGTATATGTATATCCTCTTCTTTCAAAAGAAGCTCTTTATATATGGGCCTTTGTAACAGCTCTAACCTTTGTTTGAATTTTGTCTTCTTCTGAGATCTTCGATCTGGGCTGCAAGTAGCACAAAACAAAACATATCATGCAGACAGACATGCTATAAAGGGATAACGCTTTCTAAGAAGCTGCAAATCCATTCTGATAAAATGAGTACTAAAGAAAGTCACATCAGACTAAACTCTTTACGGCCAGAGAAGACTTTTTGTGTCTAACGGCTATAAAGGACAGCATGACAGAATAAAGCAAAAAGATATTTCAACTAATAAGACAAAAAACTTTGTCAGATAAAGCTTGACTTATGCACAAAGGATGGGGCAAAGATTGCCTTGAGATGTATGCACAAAATCAATGAAATAATATTTAATAAAATATGCTAAATAAACAAGAAATAAATCATTGAACAGAAGGAGTACAAAATTACTAATAGCAGACAGAAGATCGTCGAACGACCCTTGGAGATTGTCGACCGAACCACAGAGATCGTCGACCTATCAGAACAGATAGTGGAACGACACAGATAGTCGAACTATCAAAGCAGATAGTCGAGCTATCAAAAAGATAGTCGAACCATCAAATAGATGGTCGAACTATCAACACAGAGCACATAGTCGAACTATCAAACAGATAGTCGAACTATCAACAACAGAACAGATAGTCGAACTATCAGAGCAGATAGTCGAGCTATCAGATAGTTGAACTATCAAGGCAGATAGTCGAACTATCAAACAAAACAGATAGTCGAACTATCAAACAGATAGTTGAGCTATCAGATAGTTGAACTATCCAAGCAGATAGTCGAACAATCAAACAAAACAGATAGTCGAACTATCAAACAGATAGTCGAGCTATAAAATAGTTGAACTATCCAAGCAGATAGTCGAACTATCAAACAAAACAGATAGTCGAACTATCAAACAGATAGTCGAGCTATCAGATAGTTGAACTATCAAGCAAGATAGTCGAACTATCAAGAAATCTGTCTGGTCAAAAGAAGTCGAGCGGGGTTCGACGATCTACGAGGCAGATACCACAGATCGTCGAGCTAACAAGAGTTGAACTAACTCAGAGATAGACGATCTGCTGACGGACGATAGTCGACTAACTGATAGACGATCATCGAACAGTTGATAGACGATAGTCGAGCGGCGTTCAACCATAGTCGAACAAAAAATAACTTAACCAAATATTCATCTGGATAAGTGACAACTCTACAACTAAAGCAATCTAACTAAACAACTATCCTTTGACCATAGATAAATCTTGGGTCAAGAAACTAAATGAGAAGAGTGAACTAAAATCTAAACTAGGGTACCATCAATCTCCCCCTATTTGGGTTAAGTCTCTCAAAACAAAACAAACAAAACAAACTACTAGAAATAAATATAATTCAGGAAAAGAAACACCTAAGCAGCAAATAGCATCATTCAAACAAACAAATAAACTACTGTTAATCAATGAAACTTAAGCAGCATCAGAATCTGATTTTGATACAAAGGAACCAGGAAGAAAAGAAATTTTTCTGAAAGGATCTAAAGCTTCCTTCTTTGATATCATTAAATCTTGTTCTCCAATAATTCTAGATTCTCCTGCTCTTGGTACTACTACTTCTGGGTGCTTTTCCATATATTTAGAAGGATTAAAAACCTCAAGTCTAACCTGGAATTTGTCTAGCTCCTTCTTTCTGAATTTAGACATAGTAGTTAAGCCTGTAATATCTTTTCCTTCAGCTTTGGCCTTTCTGATTTGAGCTGATCCAACTAGTTCAAGAAATCTAGCCATCCTGAAATCAGGATTAAGCTCTTGACTTTCATATTCATTTTCACCAGTTGAATCTAAAGGTTTTACAATTCTGAATTTTGTAGATAGTTCAAGCATGCTTGCAGCTGGCTCTCTATTTTCTTGAATAACTAGGGAAGAAGGAGGAGCAAACTCTGCATATTTCTTACTTGATTTTTCAGAGTAGATAATCCTTTTACCTTTTGAATCAGTTTTCTTTGCTTGAGCTGGCTTTGAGGAAGATATGTTTTTAGTTTCTTTGGAAGGTAATGCTCTTCTCTTGGGAGAAGGAGGAGGAGAAAAAGTTGGCTTCTGATATACAATCTCCTTTACTTGCTCTCTTGTATCAGCTTCTTGCCTTTGATATCCAGATTGGGATCTGCTTTGATATCCTTGATTGCTTCTTCTTTGATGAGCTTGAGATGGAGTGAATCTAGCAGATGTAAGACCCCATTTTTTTTTTTGAAAACCCGGGGTCTTATGCCCAGAACCGCCGCTTTGCGGTGACACCTTCGCACCCGGGAAGGTCGTCACTACAACGCACCGATTCTGCCGGCCTTTTCGATCACAATAAGTAGCAAGCAAGAGAGTAGCAAGTCCACCAAAAAAGAATATCACATAAAATAAAAATCCACGAAGGGAGTGTCCACAGAAAATCATCAGAGTATAAATAGTCTGGAAATAAAAGGGCTCATGCCCGGTACATCAAATCCTCACTACAAGATCACTCAAAAGCGGAAACAAAACTAAAACTCTATGAAGGGCCGGGACTCACAGTCCCCGTAGTCTGGACTCCAGTGCTAGACTGTCCCATCTCCAAGCGTACCGGCCTCCTGGGCTGCTCTTCCATGCTGGGCTCCGCGATCCCCTAATATGATATGGTTCGAAAACCGTTAGTCTAAAAGACTAAGCCCTATCATCCCCCACCCCTTCCCCCACGCTCTAAGGCACCGGGCGGAGAGGAATAAAGGGGAGGACATGAAAGTGGAGATAAATTCCAAAGCAGATGACGGTGGACCTAACTAGCAGGTTATAACAGGTGAACAGTATAAATGTTGTAATAGGTATAACAGAAAGGTAAATAAGTAAGAAGTTCAACCTTCACTTATGTGAGTACACATAAGCCAAGGGATCTTTTGCAAGGCTCCCATCGTATAACGCGTCCCATACCGCTTATACGTTGGGGTGTCGGTTATCAAGCAGCAGATATACATATATCAAATTAACCTTAATTTATAAACTTGCCCACACAAGCTTATAGACCAAGGGGTCGTTTTGCAAGTCCTGAAGTATAAGCGTCCCATTCCACTTATACTTTAGGTGTCAAGGTTGTTATGAATGATTATGACATGCAGCTATATGGTGCGTTATGATGTTCAAGCAGTGCAACTCACACACACAACTTTGTGTACACAAACCTTTAGTTCCCCCTTTCTGGAGATAACTCCCAGGATACTCCCGTAGTGGCAAACGGAAGCGGTGGGTTGGGCCTCGCCCACCTCAAAACTAGTAAAAGCACCACTGGTCTGACCTATCGTACGCCCTCAACGCCTGGTGCACGTGGCGGACTCCTGCATACTCTTGCCGACTGGTCCGCCGGACTTAACCTTGGCTAAGTGCTAGTTACCTTGCCGAGTCAACGATATCGGTGTCGGTGCAATCGAACTCCCCGATATCGAAAACCCACCACCTTAATCTTTCCTATTTTTATGCACATGCAGTAGTTTAATATATAACAATTTTAAAGTGTCAAACTCCCGGACTAAACCGTCCGTATAAACCACATCCGAGACCAAATTCCCCGGACTAAACCGTCCGGCTCATCTCCAGACTTCATCCCTTAGAACACCACGGGACAGCGCCCCCTTGAACACCTCGGGACGACTTAACCATTACCAACCCTAACTAATGAGTGTGTGAAATGTGAATCCCTATTAGGCTAATTACTCTTTCATTTGTTTAAGATTTACGTTAGCCCAGGACTGCCCCCGGCATACCCCGTGAAGGGCTCTCAAGGGGCACTGGGAACCAAGACGGCGGCATTACGGCCCGAAGTTCCCTTTTGCAAGGCACTTATTGTTATTGGTTGTTTTTCCCTTCCCCGTTCTCTCTATAAATTGCATCGAACTAAACCTAGGGTGGATTTGACTCTTCACTCCTACAGGGACGGCGATCTTTTGTCGGTCCCGCGCACCTTCTAGAGCGCATCAACTCATTCCTCACCGCACTTGAAACCTCCTATGGTGGTCCATCCTCTTTCTTTAAATCCAATCCAACACAAGCTTTCCTTACGCTAACCCAAACTTTGTCTTGTTACTCATTTCCCAAAGTTACTAACTACAGACCACCTTATACTAAGTAATGTCTATGATAGGATGTCCTTTGTGTTTTCTTCCGAACGGCCTAAGATAATTACTGGGGGCCTATCATGACATTATTGAATCGATTTTTCTGATAATAACAATTTTTCCAATTAACCTAATAATTAATTAATTTTTATTAAATCCAAGGTCTTCCAAATTTGAACAAGGAGTATACTTTTCAGTCATGTATAAATCATAATAAATTTAAGAGAAATACTACTATGTCTAAAAATGATATATCCAAGGTTTGGCAATTTTCACTAAGGTCCAAGGGGCCTAAACATATTTTTGCAATAATCCATTTCGTTCATGTCTAATGAATAAACTACATCAAATTCTCTTCCAAATAAATTGGATTAATTACAGGATATTAGAAATACCATGAAAACAGTACTATAAAAGTTTCATAATTTTTTTGCTGGAAATTATTTTTATAATAAATCATTTTCTAAAACCCTAATCTAGCAAGCTTGTGAATCAAGTACTAAATCCATAACTTTAAAAATCTAGAGGAAAATCCCACTGATTCATAATGATTTAAAAACACCATTTACCAACTTTCATAATTTTCCACAGACTATTTATGCCATAAAATATTTTTAAAACATAGAGCCCTTAAATAATACTTGTGAAGGAACTATTCTGTTTAATCAACATAAAATTGAACTAAAATTCATGGGAATTCCTACTGACCAAAAACATCTAATTCCAGAGTTTCAAGGGGGCCTTATTTGAATTAAAAATCTTTAACAAATAAAACATCAAAAAGGGCTATACCCACATTCATGCATGAAGTACTATAAATACATATCCAAAAATTCTAGTAAAATTATCCATGGGTCCTAACTACCCTAGAAACACACTTCCCAAATTTCATGGCTTTTAAAAGAGTTTAAGATACTGTTTTGACCTAAAATCCCTTCTACCCTAAAACTAGGGTTTAAGTTTTGAGGTAGCTACCTACATCACAATTCTCTAACATTACAACCAGAGAGTTACAAGCTCATTAAAAACCTCTCCACTAAATCTCAAGGCCATACAAGGGCATTTTCCCCTATGTCCTTCACAAACCCCCAAAGTCCACCTTTAGGGTTTTAACCTGGGCCCTAGGGTAAACTTACCCTAAATCATCCCATCTTCCCTAAGGATAATCTTAGGACCAAAATAAACCAGTGATCAAAATCTCAACCTCTGTTGAGGTGAGATGATCATACCAGAGTGCAAGGAACCTTCTCACTAAGCTTCCTTCTACTAGGTCAAAACTAGGGTTTAGAGGATCCCTAATCAAAACTCAACCAAATGAGTTGAAATTTGAACCAGACCTAGATACCTATACCAGGGACACCTCACCAAAATTTGGGAGGGTTTGGAGGTCATTTGACCCTTCAACTACCTTACCCTAGCTTTTCTAGGTTTAGGGCAAAACCCTAGGTTAAACTTCTTTAAATGGGTTCCAATTTTTACAAGATCTAGGTCTAGGTGATATTAAGCCCCTGTCCAAAATTCAAAGCATTTGGACCAAGGATTAGGTGTGGGGAATTTTTCAAAGATCTGCCCTATTTGTAGGACCTACCCTAGTATAATGGCCCTATAGGTCAGAATACTTGTCCTATAATTTTCCATAATATATCAAACTGTAGATAATTAAAAAGCCTACAACATTCATGTTGGTCAATTTTGATGAACAAGCCTCCAAAGGGCCTAAATAATTTTTATAATAAAACTGCCCTAAACCTAGGACATACCCATAATCAAATGACCCTACAGGCCTAGGTTCTCAACCAAATTTTCACCACAGCATATCAAATTGTAGGTATTGAAAGGGCCTACAACTTTCATGCTAAAAACGTTTTCATCAGGTGCCCATAAGGGGCCTAAAATCCAAAAACAGTAAACTGTATATTAAAAAAAACATAAAAACAGAAAATAGGATTATTGATCCTGCACGAATCTTAAAGCAGGATCGGGTGGCTCCTGTTCATCTTCCCCGATGGAGCCGAAAAAAGGACTGTGCAGGTGGTTTTTACGGGCTATCTACCGGCGGCCTGAGGCGGCGCCACCACCGGGAAACATCCCCTAATTGTTCCCGGTGGTGGGGGCTATCACTGGCCGGAGCTAGGGCGGCCGGATGTGGCTGCGCCGCCCTAGCCGAGAGCTCAAACTCTCCCAAAAAAAAGGCAAATTCCGAAAACCTAAAATCTAAAATCGGTTCGAATGAGCATGGAATCGGTTTCTAAGCATTCCTAGGATCTAAGCATGAGAGAAGGAGAGGAGGAGGACCTGAACTCGGGCTTGGATGCGGGTGGATCGACGGGAATTCATGGCGGCGGCGGTGGCGGCGATTTCTCCTTTGGTGGCTCCGGCAGTGGTTCTCCCTCCTTCTAATGCTTCGAAATTCGTCACCCTAGCTTGCTGGTGAGGTCTATATGGCCAGGAGGGGAGGGGGAAGGCAGTTATGAAAGACACCATTAATGGCCATTAAGGGAGGTTGCGGCCATGGTGGAGGGGGGGTGAACCTAGGCCTAGGTGGCCGGGAAATGGCTGGAAACTCCTCCCCTTCCCTAGGGGAGTTGAATTCAGCCATTAAGGGTGGCCTTTGGCCTCCCTTTGGCCGAATTCCTCCTTCCCTCTCTCTTTAATTTTTCTCTCTCCTCCATTATCATGAAAATGGAGCTCACTTTCTCTCTCCTAGTCACCAATGTTGACTTGGTCAATTCCCTAGGATATAGGCAGCCAAATATGATAAAAATAATCATGCAAGAGTTAGCCTAAGGGGGAGGGTGGTTTGAGGTTGGGTTAGCCCATCTAGGCTAGGTTTGACTTAATTTGGGCTTGGGGTTGACTTGGTCAAAATGACCACTATGGTTGACCCAAGTGGGTCCTTGGTGACTCATCGAGCCCACATTAGGTCTAAGGGGATTTTTAGGATCACAATGCACCTACTAGGCCACCCAAAATCAGAGTTTTGAAAATTACTATTTGCAGACCAAGTGGGTCTCAACTAGGTTTTTAGGTCACTTGGTCTCCTGGGCTCACCTAGTGATAGTTTAACTTTCAAGACAGCCTAAACACCTAGAGGGGGGGTGAATAGGTTCTACTTCTTTATAAAAACTTCTAGGCAGAAATTCGATTTAATGACTAACACAATAATCACAGCAATCACAGAAAATAAAACATCACAGATTGCACAATGTTTTATAGTGGTTCCCCAAGGTCTGGGTACATCCACTTTCCCCCTTCACCTATCTAGCAGTATGCTAGATTCAGCCAAACTTCCACTAATCTCAGATCAACAGATCCTACAACTCAGAACCCAACTGGTTCCTACAACTCAGGCACAACAGCCCTACCTCAGCCTTGCCCCAAGGCCTACAACTCAGAGAAGACCCTTCTCCTACACTCAGGCAAACAGCCCTACCACTCAGAGTTCAACACTCCTACACTCAGCCTTTATAACACAGGCTTACAACTCAGATCTGTGTAAACAGATCCTACAGAAATATAGAAAAGATTATTTAACTGTCTTGCCTAAATTGAGAGAGAAAAGGCCAAGACAATTCTTGATCAGCTGATGAAATCAACTGTATCTGAGCTTTCTTCAAAACTTCTTGAATATGAACTTAGCTGAGTTGATTTCCAAACAGCTTCTTGAGAATCCACTGGTGGTTTCTTTCTTCTTCTTCAAATTCTGGCTTGATCTCTCTCTATCCAGCACTTTGAATGATTCTTCTGAATTCTGATTAGAACTCTTCTTTGATCTATCCTTAGATAGTCTTCTTAGATCTTCTGGAGAAGATCTTCTTAAGTGCCTAGCACTTTCTTGAAATGAATTGGATTGTAATCCTTCTCAACTTTTTGATTCTCATCAATGTTTTCAAGAGGGTGTTTTTCCTCCTTCTGAATCTGTCTATTTATAGACTTTCTTCATGGTAACCGGCTGATCCGGTTTCTAACCGTTTTCTGACAAGTCTGACAGCTTCAGTTAACCGGTGGCAACCCACAGCTATCAAGTCTTCAAACAAGTCATGTGCCTTAGTCTTGAACCACAAGTTGTTGAGACTGTCTGTCAGAAAGTGTCGAGACCATTTGTCTATCTGTGTCGACACAATTGACTTTGGTGTCGACACAGTCTTCAGTGATGTCGACTAAGTTGCCTTTGAGTCGACACAGCTTCTTCTGAAAATAACTTGGTCTTAACTCTTCAGTGTGTCGACACAAGTCCTGTGTGTCGACACAGTTGTTGTAGAATCATAACTTAGTAAGTGTCGACTTAGCCTTCAGGTGTCGACACAGTCTTCTTTTAACTCTGCTATAATGTGTTGACTCAATCACAATGTGTCGACACATTCTGCTGGTGTAGACAAACTTGAGGTCGACTATATCCTTCTGTGTCGACACATTTTCCCAATGTTGAGGTCGACGCTTTTCTTCTGTGTCGACACAAATTCCCAGTGTTGTGTCGACTTACTTCTTCTGTGTCGACACTGCTTCCCAGTGTTGTGTCGACTTACTTCTTCTGTGTCGACACACTTTCCCAGTATTGTTGTAGACTAACTGCTATGTGTCGACACTGCTTCCCAGTGTTGATGTCGACTAATTTCTTCTATGTGTCGACACATCCTTCTCTGTGTCGACACTTGGACTTAGAATTTTTCTGCATACTTTATCAATTCTTCACCTGCACATGTCAACTCAAAACAACATCAAATACACCTTGATGTATATCATTGAGCTAGGTTGGGCTTCTTCAAATCAGGTACACATTTTCCAATGTACCCAACAATCTCCCCCTATTTGGAGAAGTCATAACCCTTATAGCCAATGATATACACCATTTATAAACAGTACTAAATGATGATATATGACAAAAAACACAGGGATACTTAATTATAAACAAAATAATAAAAACATCATAGATAAAACAATCTATCACAGATTTAAACAATATTTTGTTTATTACTGGGTAATGTTTCATTATATTATTTTACATTTAATGATCACATCACAACATTACAAAACATTATGAAGGAACTAAAACACAATCAGGATTGATCAGGCTCTCTAATGATAATCCCTTTGCCAGATTGAATTTTAGCTGTCATAGGAGCTTCTGATTCTTCAGCTATCTTCTTTCCTTTTAGATCAGCTTTCTTCTGAGCTTCTTCCTTGAGCCTTTGCCTTTCAAAATAGTGAAAAGGCTTTGGGAAGTACTTGCTTGGCTCCATAGCATCTGGTGGCAGCCTCCCCAGCTTAGCTTTCCTTCTGAATTGTACTATAGCTTCCTGTCTTGCCTCATACTTCTGCCATTCTATCTCATTGTACCACTTCCCTCTCTCATGAACTTTGTCTTGTACAGCCTTCCATGCAGTGAGTATTATGTTCCTTGAAGTAGGACTCCACTGCTCATAATCTGACTTAAGTGCAGCCTGCTCTCTAAATCTCTTCTTTGCTAATAGAGCATCTTGCTGTTCTTTCAGGAAGGCCTCTGACATCTCAACTTTCTCAATCACAATATTATGCACCTCCTTTGGAGGACTATACATATCCTGCACTTGCTTATCCAGAATATCAAAATCAGAAGGAGGGTAAATAACTTGGGCAACCTCAGGTTGGTTGCCTTCAAGTAGTCCTGCTTGAATGCCTGATTCAGCCATCATATCATCATCACACAAGGGTGGACATCCCAAGGTGGCTCTTATACTATTTGTCACCCATTTAGAGTGCTCTTGGCCTGCATGAATCAATAACCTCTCCCCCTTTATGACTTCTCTGGTCATATGATCTCTAAGATCATTCTTCTGAAACCTTATCTGTCCATCTAGATGATTTATACCTTCTTTGAAAAATGGTTTCAACTTTTGCATCTTGGTTGATATGTCCTGTTGGCAGGTGGAGATAGCAGTTTGTACTAAGGCAATGGCATCTTGAAATTTCTTATTAAACTCTTCCTTTTCTTTAGCTCTTGCCTCAGACATTTCAGTGTAATGCTTTTGTAATTGTAGAAGAATCTGATTGTGGGAGTCTTCCATATTTGCATTCATATTGATCTGATTGGTAATGACATAGCCTTGCTTCAGGACAACATCATCTACCTTTTTAGTAATAGCCTCCTGTTGCTGAGCTAGATAAACCACAGCATGGCCTCCCTTTTGGAAGCAATCTGTCATTTCTTGCTTATGCATGTTGACTTGAAACTGGATGGACTTTATATCCTGAGCTAAGTCAAACTGAAGTGACTTGCTATTTTCATCAACATACTTTTCCAGAGCCATTCTTTGTTCATCCAATTTCACCTGTAGATCTACCATAAACTTGTTATGATCAAAGGCAGGAGATACTTGTTGAGGTGTTGTCTGTAAAGACTGCTTATAATTCTTGCTTCTTCTCTTAAATACAACAAGTTTTCTTTTCTTGGCCAGCCTGGCTTCTTCAGTTTTAGTATCATTTGAAGTATCTAGATGAATTCTTTCTTGAGGAGGATGAAGTGTATCTGTCCCAGTGACCTGTTGCTCAGTCTCAACATCCACTGGCTCCCCCTCAACCTGTGGCTCAACTTCAGCTTCCTGATCAATTTCCATACCTATGGACTTCTCAATTTCTTGTCCTCCTCCTACTATATCAGTAGTAGTATCAGCATCAGGGAATAACTCCTCCAGAGTAAATTCCAGTTGAGTTGTATCTTCTGCAGCAGTTAAATCTTGAGATAAGTCTAACTGTGCTTCCTCTTGCACTTGTACTGACAACAGCTTCTCCTGTACTCGTTCAGTAACTGTAGTATCTAGAGTAGGAGTGGACACTAGCTCCCCCTGAACCTGTGCAGTAATAAGAATATGAGCAATGTCTTTTATAGTAAAATACATTAGCTCCCCCTACACTTGTACCTGATCAGGAGTAGATACATTTTCAGCAGGAGAGTGAGCTACCTCCCCCTGCATCTGTGCAGGTGTTGACACTTGCTGGACTATAGTTGAGTCAGGCTGTTCTTCAACCTGTGTCCTGAGTGGGTCTTCTTGTTGTTGTTCAATTTCTTGAGTTTGAGAAGGGGATTTCACAGGGGTGTCTGGCCTGCTCTCTTCAGGCACATCCTTGGACAGCACCCTATCCCACCTAGAGAACAGTCTCATATCCATACTTCTCATATGATTGATCTTAGTCCCTGGTAGTTGCTGAATTACTTCAGGAATCACTCCAGTGAGATATAAGCTCATGATTCTAGCCATGTTGGGCTTCTTGATTCCTTCTTTGATCTTGTCAAAGAGTACTCCTGACCAATCAGTAGGAATTGTAAAAACAATCCTGGTCATAAGGCTGAACATATAGGCAGAAATCCTATCATGTCCACCTGTCTTGCAGAGGATCACTTTCCCAACAATTTCAGACAAGAACTTCCCTTGCTGATTCATACCCTTCCTGTTGAATGCAGCTCCAATCTTCATGCTCGAGTCCAGTCCACACCATTGAAGGGCTTCCCTTGTCTTAGAACTAGGAACTTCCTCTTCATTCTCAACTACTTGTAATTGAAAGATCTTTCTTAAATTTCTTGGAGTAATCTTCACCTTAGTCCCTTGAACATTGGACTTAATCTTGAGGCCATTTGAGTGGACTGATGCAGAGATAAAGAACTCGTGCACCTCCTTCTTCCAGATTTTAGTCGGTTCTGAGATTAGAAATTCTAACCCTGACTCGGAGAGGAGGGTGATAACCCCTTGAACATCTGGCGGCGCATCTGCAAAGGCCTGGCGCACCAACTCATACCCTTCATTGATGTTGTCTTCAATCCTTGGCGCCATCGATTCGTCGAGAAAGCTTGAGAGAAGAGAGAAAGATAGACTGTCGACACAGGGTTTTAGTCTCGAAAACCTTGGAAGCGTGTCGACAGAAAGAGTTTTTGACCTATTTATACCTTCTGTTGAAAGAAGTTCAAAAGGCGCCAAAAACAGACTAAATGTGTCGACACAGACGGAATGTGTCGACACAAACTTCTATTGTCTCGACATTTCTTCAGCCTACTATGTGTCGACACCAATTTGTGGTTATGTCGACACCTTGGATACATAGTAGATAGACAGAAATTCGGTGTCGAATCTAAGGATAAGTGTCGACACATATTCTGTAAGTGTCGACACCATTATCCTGGTTGAGTCGACATTACATTTTTGGTTAAGTCGACAATATAACTCTTAAGTGTCGACACATATTCTCTGTGTCGACACAATATTTCTGACTTGTCGACATTATTTCTCTGAGTCGACACATTATTACTGAATGTGTCGACACATTCTTACTTAGCCAATTTTTGTTGGTTCAACATCACTTGTAAGTGTTACTTCAATGTGTCCTTTTTTAACACTTAATTATGTTGTTATTACTTTAACTTACTTAAATACCACTTCAATTGCATTGTTAATGATTTTGTTAATACATTAATCAATGGTTAACATACCTAATTCAATTTTGAATTTATTGAATTTGGTTTCATCTAAAGGCTTAGTAAATACATCTGCTATTTGATAATCTGTTTTTACAAATTCCAATGAGATGTCTCCTTTTTCTACATGTTCTCTAAGAAAATGGTATTTGATTTCTATATGCTTAGTTCTACTATGAGAAACTGGATTATTAGCAATAGAAATAGCACTCTTAGAATCACATAAAAGGGGTGTTCTAGTTACCTGAATACCATAATCCTTAAGCTGATGCTGCATCCACAATAGCTGTGCACAGCAGCTTCCAGTAGCAACATACTCTGACTCAGCTGTGGAAATTGCCACACTAGTCTGCTTCTTACTACTCCATGATATTAGTCTTCCTCCCAGGAATTGACAAGTACCTGTAGTACTCTTTCTATCCTCTCTACATCCTGCAAAATCTGCATCTGAATAGCCTGTTAGTTGAAAATCTCTATTCCTAGGGTACCAAAGACCTAGATTAGGTGTGCCCTTAAGATATCTCAGAATCCTTTTGACTGCAGTATAATGAGATTCTTTAGGACAGGCTTGGTACCTAGCACAGACACATGTAGCATACATAATATCTGGTCTGCTAGCAGTGAGATATAGTAGTGAGCCAACTATTCCTCTATACAAAGATTCATCAACAGGTTTACCCGCCTCATCTTTGCATATAGGCATACTTGTTCCCATAGGAGTTCTCATGGTGGAGGATGACTCCATACCATATTTCTTAATTAATTCTTTGGTGAACTTAGACTGGGATATGGACAATCCATCATCAGTCTGTCTTACTTGGAGTCCCAAGAAGAACTTAAGTTCTCCCATACTGCTCATCTCAAACTTCCCTTGCATAAGTTTGGCAAACTTTTTACAAAGGTTGTTTTCAGTAGATCCAAATATTATGTCATCAACATAGATCTGAACTAAGATGATCTTACCTTTGGATTCCCTAAGGAATAGAGTTTTGTCTATCTTTCCTCTTGAGAATTTATTCTCAATGAGGAAGGTAGACAGGGTTTCATACCAAGCCCTTGGAGCTTGTTTTAACCCATACAAAGCTTTCCTAAGCTTATACACAGAATCAGGTTTAAGAGGATCTACAAAACCTGATGGCTGCTCTACATATACTTCTTCTTTAAGATCACCATTCAGAAATGCTGACTTCACATCCATCTGGTATACTTTGAAGTCTTGGTAGGCTGCATAGGCAAGGAACATTCTGATTGCCTCCAGCCTTGCTACTGGAGCAAAGGTTTGATCAAAGTCGATCCCTTCTTCCTGCCTGTATCCTTTTGCAACTAACCTTGCTTTATTCTTCACTATTATCCCACTTTCATCCAGCTTGTTCCTATAGATCCACTTAGTGCCAATTATGTTGTGGCCTCTTGGTTTAGGAACAAGCTCCCAGACTTTGCACCTTCTGAATTGATTCAGCTCCTCTTGCATAGCATCAATCCAGTGCTGGTCTTGGATAGCTTCTTCAAACTTCTTAGGTTCCATTTGAGACAAGAAACTTGAATGCAAAACTGTGCTTTGATTTCTGCTTCTAGTTTGCACTCCTTGTCTTGGATCACCTATTATCTGATCAGCAGGATGATCTCTTAGATATCTTATAGCTGGAGGAAGATTCCCTTCAGGTTGAGCATCTCCAGCTTCTTCATTCTGCTGAACCTCTTGGTTTTCATCAGCTTCCATTATCTCTTGTACTCCCCCTGGACAGCAGCCTTCATTTTCCAATGCTCCATCTTCCTTTGAAGCTTCAGCAATGGAGAGCTTGTCCATCCTCTTGCTTATACCTGTTGAGTCATTTGATCTACAAGACAACTCACAATTGATTAATCTTGTTTCATCAAATACAACATGCACAGATTCTTCAACAACTTGAGTAGTTAAGTTGAAGACTATATAGGCCTTACTATTTGTGCTGTACCCAACAAATATCCCATCCTGGGATTTGGCAGCAAACTTAGTCAAATATGACTTGCCATTGTTAAGTATATAGCACTTGCAACCAAAGATCCTAAAATAGGATAGATTTGGTTTTCTGCCTTTCACAATCTCATAGGGAGTCTTTCTGTGGCTTTTGGTGATAGAAGCCCTATTGATGACATGACAAGCAGTGTTAACTGCCTCAGCCTAGAAATATTCTGGGAGAGAGGTGTCACTCAATAGAGTTCTACCAGCTTCAATTAATGTTCTATTCTTTCTTTCAGCAATTCCATTTTGCTGAGGTGTTCTAGGTGAGGAGAACTCTTGGAAAATCCCAAAGTCTTTACACAAGTTTGTTATGCTTTCAGATTGAAACTCAGTACCATGGTCACTTCTGATTTTGACCACTGAACTATTCAGTTCATTCTGAATTTGCTTTACAAAATTAAGTAATACACTTGGGGTTTCAGATTTTTGTCTCAGAAAGAACACCCATGTAAATCTAGAATAGTCATCTACAACCACAAAAGTGTAGACCTTCCTACCTAGACTATGAACTGGCATAGGACCAAAAAGATCCATATGCAAGAGGTATAAGCACCTCACAGAATCCTTGTTTTCAAGGCTTTGAAAGGAGGATTTTGTCTGCTTTCCCTTTTGACAAGCTGAGCATATCCCTTCCTTTATACACTTAATTTGAGGTCCATTCCTCACTAGCTCTTTGCTAAAAAGTTGGCCAATTGTCTTGTAGTTTAGATGAGCCAATCTCTTATGCCACTTAACACAATGAGAAGCATTGTCATCAGCTACAAGACAGATGGGAGAAGCCTTATTCTCACATTCAAAATTAAGACAATATACATTTCTCTTCCTATACCCAATCAATATGACCTTTTGATCACTTGACCTCTTGATATGACATCCATCTTTAACAAATGAAATGTCATATCCTAAATCACTTAGCTGGCTTATGCTTATTAGATTATGTTTCAAACCTTTTACATAAGCCACTTGAGTGATAGTAATTAGGTTAGAAGAAATGTTACCAAACCCTTTGATGACTCCTTTTTCAGATCCACCAAAGATCACTTTAGGTCCATCTTTGACTGATGAATACTCCTTCAGCAGCCCCTTTGTTCCAGTCATGTGCCTGGAACAACCACTATCCAAGTACCATATAGGGGCATGGTTACTTGGATTCACCTGCAATACAGAATTACTTACCCTTAGAACCCAAGAAAGTCTTGGGTCCTTGGTTCAGGTTAGCATTAATAAAGCTGTCATAACCTCTTCTAACAGGTAGACTCTTATTCTTTATAACACTTGTGTTATACCAGCAGTCTAATGCAAAATGGCCTCTCTTGCCACAGCACCAACATTCAAACTTATTGTATCTAGATCTAGATACATCCTTATCAGAAGAATTTCTGTTCATTGCTGGTGCTGTTGCAACTTCACCTACTGATTTCTTAAAACCATTTGGTTTATGACCATAGGTAGGCCTGCTTGCATTTACACCCTTGTTCTTCAGAACATTAGTCTTAATATGACCTTGAATGTCTTCATGATCATATTTGTTAGAAGGCACTTTCACCTTACTAAACTTTATGGGGACTGAAAGGTTTAGTGGCTGAACAGGAGCTTTGCCTTTCCTCTTGAATCTGCCAGCCCTGGAGTTACCTTTAAATCCTAATCCAGCCTTACCCTTTTGAGTGACAAATTCATCTATCAAGGGTAAGACAGATTTTGGCTTAGAGTAACTAGCCACTAAATCCCTTTCAATTCTAAGTCTGGCCTCCAGACTCTTCACTTGATCATTAGTATAATTAATTGTGCCCATCTGAATAATAGTTATATTCTTCAGCTTGCCAATTTCATTTAATTTTTGATCAAGGACTTTTTCTAACTCAGTTGTTGCAACCCTTAGTTCAGCAATTTCCTGAGCCTGAGATTTAACCAGGTTCTTGCTTTTCTTAAGGGCCTGCAACAAGTCCCCATACTTATCTATCAATTGATAGACATCTCCTTCAGATTCAGATGCATCTTCATCACTTGATGCAGATGTAGCTGATTCTTCACTTGTACTACAAACAGATGTACTGGAAGGACATTTTACCTCATTAAGACCAGACTGATTCTGGCATATGTCCTCTTCTGATCTTGTCATCAACCCCATGCATTGATGTTCATTGATGGAGTCTAGCAACTGCATAAACTCCTCTTCCTCAGATGCAGCATATAGTCCAATATATGCTTCAGCTTCAGATCCTGATTATGAAGTTGACTGGTCTGATAGACTCTTATCTTTCTTTGCTACAAAGGATTTCTCCTTCTTGCCTTTCTGATAAGTCTTCTTCTTTTCTGAAGATTCCTTTCTCTTGTCAGGACAATCAGCCACTACATGTCCAGGCCTATTGCAACAATAACAGACAATCTTTGAAGTAGTGGCTTTGCTGGGTTTTGATCTGCTCTTCTCTTTCCTTGATGACCTTTTCTTCTTATAATAGTCATCAACTTGCTGTGATGGGGAAGGCCTAGACTTCCACTGTTTCTTCTTCAAGAACCTCTGGAATTGTCTTGTGAATGCAGCAAAATCTGCATCTGAATCACAGCTTTCTGAACCCTTGTTTGAACTTTCAGAACTATCTTTTGTAACTTCCTTAGGAGGAGATGGTGATATCCTCCTATTCTTTCTAGTGGCTTCTGCATTGAATGCCACACTCTTTTCTCTATGCTCTCCTCTTGAGTTTCTTTCCTCCTCCTTCCTCACCATAAGTTGCATTTCATAGGATAGCAACTTTCCAAACAGGGTTGGAGGAGATATCTCTGCCAATTTAGCCACTTCTCTTATGGCACAGATCTTTGTATCCCAATCCTTTGATAAGGATCTTAAGAATTTGTCATTCAGTTCATAGGTACTGAAGACTCTTCCATAGGATATTAGCTCATTCACAATTCTATAGAATTTCTTATAGCACTCAGTTATGCTATCAGATTTTCCTTGTCTAAAGCTTTCATACTCCTGATTTAGCATAGACTTCCTGTCCAGCCTTACTTCTTCAGATCCCTCCATGTAGACAATCAATGTGTCCCACATCTCCTTGGAGGTCTTGCAGTGAATCAGATTCTGAAATGTTGAATCATCTATGGCACTAACAATAATGTTCTGAGCTCTTTTATCCATGGTTGCCAAGATGATTTCATCCTTGGTCATTTCTGAATAACTCTTTGGAGTTTGGATATTTGCATCAAGAACTGATACCTTCATTGGAATGAAGGGGCCTTCCTGTACTGTGATGTAAATCCTTGGGTCAGATGCTTCCATAAACAGTCTGACTTTTTCTTTCCAAATTCCAAAAATTTCTTTCCTGCATATGGGTAATTTCATAGACCCTATCTCCTTATGATTCTCTCCAGAACCCATCTTCTTGAATCTTGAATCTGCCTTTCAGATCTACCTCAGACTGTTAAGTCCTTTTTGAGGAACCTCCCTCTGATACCACTTGATAGTTTAACTTTCAAGACAGCCTAAACACCTAGAGGGGGGGGGGGGTGAATAGGTTCTACTTCTTTATAAAAACTTCTAGGCAGAAATTCGATTTAATGGCTAACACAATAATCACAGCAATCACAGAAAATAAAACATCACAGATTGCATAATGTTTTATAGTGGTTCCCCAAGGTCTGGGTACATCCACTTTCCCACTTCACCTATCTAGCAGTATGCTAGATTCGGCCAAACTTCCACTAATCTCAGATCAACAGATCCTACAACTCAGAACCCAACTGGTTCCTACAACTCAGGCACAACAGCCCTACCTCAGCCTTGCCCCAAGGCCTACAACTCAGAGAAGACCATTCTCCTACACTCAGGCAAACAGCCCTACCACTCAGAGTTCAACACTCCTACACTCAGCCTTTATAACACAGGCTTACAACTCAGATCTGTGTAAACAGATCCTACAGAAATATAGAAAAGATTATTTAACTGTCTTGCCTAAATTGAGAGAGAAAAGGCCAAGACAATTCTTGATCAGCTGATGAAATCAACTGTATCTGAGCTTTCTTCAAAGCTTCTTGAATATGAACTTAGCTGAGTTGATTTCCAAACAGCTCTTGAGAATCCACTGGTGGTTTCTTTCTTCTTCTTCAAATTCTGGCTTGATCTCTCTCTATCCAGCACTTTGAATGATTCTTCTGAATTCTGATTAGAACTCTTCTTTGATCTATCCTTAGATAGTCTTCTTAGATCTTCTGGAGAAGATCTTCTTAAGTGCCTAACACTTTCTTGAAATGAATTGGATTGTAATCCTTCTCAACTTTTTGATTCTCATCAATGTTTTCAAGAGGGTGTTTTTCCTCCTTCTGAATCTGTCTATTTATAGACTTTCTTCATGGTAACCGGCTGATCCAGTTTCTAACCGTTTTCTGACAAGTCTGTCAGCTTCAGTTAACCGGTGGCAACCCACAGCTGTCAAGTCTTCAAACAAGTCCTGTGCCTTAGTCTTGAACCACAAGTTGTTGAGACAGTCTGTCAGAAAGTGTCGAGACCATTTGTCTATCTGTGTCGACACAATTGACTTTGGTGTCGACACAGTCTTCAGTGATGTCGACTAAGTTGCCTTTGAGTCGACACAGCTTCTTCTGAAAATAACTTGGTCTTGACTCTTCAGTGTGTCGACACAAGTTCTGTGTGTCGACACAGTTGTTGTAGAATCATAACTTAGTAAGTGTCGACTTAGCCTTCAGGTGTCGACACAGTCTTCTTTTAACTCTGCTATAATGTGTCGACTCAATCACAATGTGTCGACACATTCTGCTAGTGTAGACAAACTTGAGGTCGACTATATCCTTCTGTGTCGACACATTTTCCCAATGTTGAGGTCGACGCTTTTCTTCTGTGTCGACACAAATTCCCAGTGTTGTGTCGACTTACTTCTTCTGTGTCGACACTGCTTCCCAGTGTTGTGTCGACTTACTTCTTCTGTGTCGACACACTTTCCCAGTATTGTTGTAGACTAACTGCTATGTGTCGACACTGCTTCCCAGTGTTGATGTCGACTAATTTCTTCTATGTGTCGACACATCCTTCTCTGTGTCGACACTTGGACTTAGAATTTTTCTGCATACTTTATCAATTCTTCACCTGCACATGTCAACTCAAAACAACATCAAATACACCTTGATGTATATCATTGAGCTAGGTTGGGCTTCTTCAAATCAGGTACACATTTTCCAATGTACCCAACACCTAGGTTAACTCATATGACCTAGTTATGCTCAAGTCACTCCTAAGGGGGGGGGGTATAATTGGAAAATGGGATGTTACAAATCCCAATAAACAAAAGAAAAATTTCGTCTTCGAAATTAAAGTTAAGTCTACGGGGATTTCTACCTGGATAGCCCAAGCTTGTAACATCCCATAAAGGGTGGAAGCGCCTACTAAGTTAAACAAAGCAAGGGCTAGCCCAAATAAACAAAGGATTAGCCTCTACCTTTTTAAATAATTCTACTAGCACAAGACAATAAGGAAAAACACTAATACACCGGAGGAGTTGCGAGGTATACCTGACTAAAAAGCTCTGGATATTTTTCCTACATCAGGTCCTGAGGCTCCCAAGTATGCTCCTCTCGTCCGTGGTTCCTCCACAAGACCTTGACTAGCGGGATCTTCTTGCGGCGCAAGACTCGTATCCCCTGGTCATCGATCTGTATCGGTTCCAAATGCACAGACCGATCCGAGGCTACCGGCCCATCAGTGGCCATAATCTGCAACTCTGGGCGTAGTAGAGCCCTCCTGAGTGACGATACATGAAAAACATCGTGCAAGCCGGCCAGCTCTGGTGGCAGCTCCAGCCGGTAAGCTAGAGGACCGATCCGCTCCAGGATCCTGAACGGTCCCATGAATCTCGGGCTGAGCTTCTTCCGATGACCCCGCACCCGTGAAACTCCATGCATCGGCCGGATCTTCAAGAACACCCGGTCCCTGATCTGAAACTCCACCTGACGATGCCGAGCGTCATAATACTTCGCTTGCCTGCTCTGCGCCTCTAACATCCGGTCCCGGATCAGTCTCACCTGAGCCTCGATGTCCTCCACAAACTCTGAGTCTAGAACCTTCGGATCCACGTCCTGCAGCCAAGATAACGGTGTCCTACACCTTCTCCCATACAGGGCCTCGTAAGGAGCCATCCATATGCTGGACTAGTAACTGTTGTTATAAGAGAACTCCACCAATGGCAGCATCTTCTCCTAGGGCTCTCCGCGGTCTACAATACATAGTCTCAGAAGGTCTTCCAGCGTCCGATTGGTACGCTCCGTCTGCCCGTCAGTCTGGGGGTGGAAGGCCGTACTGAAAGTCAGTCGAGAGCCAAGGTAAGCCTACACCGATCTCCACTCTCTGGATGTAAACCGCCCATCTCGATCTGATACGATCGTCCTTGGAACGCCGTGATAACGAATATACTGCTCCACGAACTTCCGAACCAACACTCCAACAGAGTCGTCCTTCCTGATCGGGATGAACCTAGCCACCTTCGTCAGACGGTCCACGATCACCCAGATCGAATCATTTCCCGTCCGTGATCGAGGTAGGCCATGGATGAAGTCCATCGCGATGTCCTCAAATTTCCACTCCGGCACCGGGAGTGGCTGCAATAAACCAGCGGGATGTCTACACTCTGCCTTCAATAACTGGCACGTCTCGCAGTGGGTCACGAAGTACGTAATGTCCTTCTTCATCCCTGGCCAAAACATCATCTTCTTCAAATCTGCCGTCATCTTCGTGATCCCCGGGTGTACAGAATATCTACTACAATGCGCCTCCTCCATGATGTCCTCCCGAACACGGCCTCCTGCGGGTATATAAACCCTGCCTCTGAAATGTAGCAATCCGTCTCTCAGGGAATAATCTCCTGTCGAACCCTCCTCCAAGGCTCGGAATATCGGCACTGCCCATGCATCTGTCCTTTGTTCGTCCCGGATGCGGTCCCGAATATCATCTATGGCCACCATCGATGCCAGATACTCCCTATATAGCTCTGGATCATCCTCGGACACTAGGGATATCTGCATATCTCTGAAGGACCGAACTAGCTCCAAGGACATAACCTGGGGCCCGTCTTCGGAAGTGGCCGCTCTCCGACTCAACGCGTCGGCCACCACGTTTGCCTTCCCTGGATGATAGTGCATCTCATACTGATAATCTGCTAAGAACTCCACCCAGCGGCTCTGCCTGATATTCAGCTCCTTCTGCGTGTCCACGTATTTCAAGTTCTTGTGATCGGAGAAGATATCGCAGTGGACTCCATAAAGATAATGGCGTCAGACCTTCAGAGCAAAAACGACCGCTCCCATCTCGAGGTCGTGCACCGGGTAGTTCCTCTCATGGGTCTTCAGCTGGCGGGAGGCATATGCTATGACATGTCCGTTCTGCATCAGCACCGCTCCCATCCCTTGGTATGATGCGTCGGTATACACCTGGAATCCTTCCTTTCCAGATGGAAGGGCCAGAATCGGGGCTGAGATGAGTCGGTCCTTTAGCTCCTAGAAAGCCGCCTGGCACTGCGCGGTCCAAACGAAAGGCGCCTCCTTCCTTGTCAAAGATGTGAGGGGGAGGGCAATTTGAGAGAACCCTTCCACGAACTTCCGGTAATAACCGGCAAGTCCCAAGAAGCTTCGTACATCGGTGGCTGTTTTCAACGGCGGCCAATCTCGAACTGCCTGAATCTTTGCCGGATCCACTGCCAACCCGGCTCCGCTAATAATATGGCCTAGGAAAGCCACCTCCTTCAACCAAAACTGACACTTGCTGAATTTCGCATAAAGGTGATGCTCCCGCAACCTCTGTAGAGTCAGTGCTAGATGCCGAGTGTGCTCCTCCTCCGTCCTAGAGTAGATCAGGATGTCGTCTATGAATACTATAACGATCACATCCAAGTAGGCCTCAAAAACCCGGTTCATGAGGCTCATAAACGCCGACGGCGCATTTGTGAGCCCGAAGGGCATCACGGTGAACTCATACAAGCCATATCTGCTACTGAAGGCCGTCTTCGGAATATCCTCCTCCTGGATCCGCAGCTGGTAATATCCTGACCTCAAGTCCAGCTTCGAGAAATAGTGGGCTCCCACTAGCTGGTCGAACAACTCGTCTATCCGGGGGAGCGGATAGGTATTTCGGACGATCAGTCTGTTTAGTGCTCGATAATCGATGCACAGGCGAAGTGACCCATCCTTCTTCTTCACGAATAGGACCGGAGCTCCCCATGACGAAGAACTCGGTCTAACAAATCCCGCCTCCACCAACTCTTGCAACTGAGTCCGAAACTCCGCCAACTCCTTCGGGGCCATCCGATAGGGAGCCCTGGATATCGGCTTAGCCCCTGGCACCAACTGAATCTGGAAATCCTTCTCCCTGTGCGGAGGCAATCCTGGCAGCTTCTCTGGAAACACATCGGCGTAATCACACACCACCGGTATATTGGCAATCCGGTCCTTCTCCTCGGTCATCTCGAACAACACCTGATATACCATGTCTCCCTGCAGATGGGCCTTGACGGCCTAAATAGAAGATAAGAAAATATAGGACGCAGGTCTAATACCTTCCATCACGATGAGAGAATCCCCATATCTAAGGGTAACCTTCTTGGCCAAGCAGTCAATCTGGGCATGGTTCCAGTGGAGCCATGACATACCCAGAATCAGATCATAATCTGGCAGTGGCAAGATTGTCGCTGACGCTTCGAAAGGTTTCCCGCCTATCCATGCCTCCATATTGCAATGGGATGAGGTGAACAGCTCCGACCCGTCAGGTAGCCGTATCTTCATCATCGTCCCCGTGAATTTCTCCACACCATCCAACCCTTGGATAAAGGTCTCCGACACAAACGAGTGCGAGGCACCCGTGTCGAAGAGAGTATGTGCGGGTTTGCCGCAAATGAAGACAATGCCTGAGATTTTGACTTATCTTAGAGTTTTGTTCTTGGTTTTTACTAGTTAATGCTAAGACAATAGTTTCCTAGGAAAGGACGGAAAAAAAATTAAAGCAACACAAACAAAACATTGTCGTACCTGTGATCACTTGCTCAGGATGCCGGGGTTGGGCCAGGTCCAGTGCATATACCTGCTCCCTTTCTTGCCTACGGTCTCCGCCCTGGTATCCTTGTCCTTGACCGCGTCCTCGGCCTCCTTAGTGTTGAGCAGGTGGGGCAATCTGCGGCGCTAGAGGGGGCCCCCTTCTCATAGGGCAGTTCCTCTTGATATGCCTGTCACAACCCGCATTTTCCCAACAATTAAATTAAATCAGAGTAAGGTAAAATACGCGCCGTGATGCCACGTCGTGCAGGGGATAACTGCAGACGCTCCGGCAGGGCTCCAAACTCTACGGTTTTAAAAGAAAACATATGTTATCATTAACAAAATCCCGTTTAAGTTGAGAAGATAGCCGTATCCCTCGGCTTAGTGGATCATCTAGTCCACGGTCTACCATATAATTATACGCTTGCGGAAGATATTTGATTAGATTGACTCTAACATCCTACATGAGTATAAATGTCCCCGAGGAATAACTCATGCTATGTAGACTCTAGATTTATAATAAGTATATGAAAAGTCTTTACGCTAATTAGAAAGTAGTGACTTAATTTGGAAAGAAGTTGCATGGATGCTTTACTATTAATAGTTTTTTTTTATAAGTCAAAATACCTAACATGCAGTCCTAGCAAGGAATCATCCCAGAGAGCAAGTTATCTAAATCAAAACATAAGAAACTACTACAGCCAGCAAGTGTCAAAAATCAACAATCCTGTGGGTGTCAACAACCTGACACGAACCCACAGTATTAGGTATGTCTGAACTAAGGAAAACAACTAAAAAGACAAACTACCTCGCTATGGCGAGGTGCAAAACCACAGCCAACACTGCTGCTCAGAAAACCAAAACTAGCTCCACTATCTGCTACTGCTCTGAACCTGAGGCATTCCAAAAAAAGAACACCTCAGCAAGAAGGTACAAGTAGTGGCAAGAAAATAAATAAAGTAGACAAATGAACAAGGTCGAAAGGGGTACCAACCCAGGACCCAAAGTACTGAAATAAGGTACAAAACAAAATTAGAGAAATAGAACTTACGTGAATCGTCACGTACAACCAATCATGCCAGATACCCAAGGCAGGGGGAAAACAAAGGCATGAATAAATCATAAGAAAGAAACTAAAAAAAACAACTTTATTAGTCGCGTGTGGTCAACTCTATCTAAACAGGCAGGGTGCTCACTAATAAGGACACACCCCTCACAGATGTTAAAATCCATCTAATTGCGGGGGAGACTTATACACTCCACTAGTCGCCGCAGGATGCCCAACCACCAATAGAGTTGCACGACCACTAATAAAGGAAAACAAACCTTGCGGTCGGTGGATTTGCCCACAAACACCCGCAAGAACGAGTCACTAGGAAATAAATCACAGGATTTGGCACATCGGATTCTACTCGATATATTCTAGGTTAAAAACACTGTTGATCAACCTCTAGAAACGATTTACGACCCTAGGTAATTTCTAACGCGATAAATAGGGCGATAAAAGCCCACAATAAAACCCTACATCGTATTTCTACAACTCCACAAGACGAGATTTTTCATGCCAAAAACTAAATAAAAACCAAGAAAACTCATAAGGAAGACTCAACAAGCATACTAAACCGAATATCAAAAGTGCACAAGGATTGAGAACTAAAGTTTAACCGTTACCATCGAAATCGACGAGAGGGAAGGAGGGAAAACCACTACTTGCCTTGGTTGCACCGGAAACGTTCTCTGAATCGTTCCACGCCGTAGATCGGGGCAAAAGAACTCAGGAGAAGTAGAAATCTAAACAACAATGGCGGAAAAGGGGTTAGGGCCGAAAAACCCTAACAAGAAAACTCACGGAAAGAGGAAGAAATTACCACGATAGCGTAGCTCTCGGTGAGAGCTTTCGGATCTACGATCGGTTGAAGATTCCGAGCACCGGAGCTCCATCGGCGGCCACCGGAAGATTCACGAAATGGAGAAACTTATCTCTCGCCGCTGGTCTGGTTCGGAATAGAAGTATCGGAGAAGATGAAGTTATATCCTAATAACCTAAGAGAAAAGTATATATATATAGTTTTTTTTTTCTTTTATAAAAATTTCAACTTAAAAGAGACAGCCTCGGAAATATCAAAAATAGGCATTCAAGATGACCTCAAATCGAAAAGTGGTCAACATGAAAGTTGTATATCTCGTCGAGACGAACAAAATTTATGTTGACCATTTTTTGATACGATGTCGTTTTGACTATCAAAACGGCGCTCTAACGCTGACAGGAAAGGAATACTCGAGTGGCAGCATACATACTCGAGTAGAAGCATACATACTCGAGTAGAAGCATACATACTCGAGTAGAATCATATATACTCGAGTAGGAGTTCAAATATACTCGAGTAGGAGCTCATATGCTCGAGTAGGAGTCCATATACTCGAGTAGGAGTCTATATACTCGAGTAGGAGCACCATACACGAGTTCCAGCAGAATAAACAAGAATAAGGGTTCAAGATGACCTCAAATCGAAAGGGGTCAACAAGAAAGTTGTAGATCTCGTCGAGACGAACAAAATTCATGTTGACCATTTTTTGATACGATGCTGTTTTGACCATCAAAACCGCGCTCTAACGCTGACAGGAAAGGAATACTCGAGTGGCAGCATACATACTCGAGTAGAAGCATACATACTCGAGTAGAAGCATACATACTCGAGTAGAATCATATATACTCGAGTAGGAGTTCAAATATACTCGAGTAGGAGTTCATATACTCGAGTAGGAGCCCATATACTCGAGTAGGAGTCCATATACTCGAGTAGGAGTCTATATACTCGAGTAGGAGCAGAATACACGAGTTCCAGCAGAATAAACGAGAATAAGGGTTCAAGATGACCTCAAATCGAAAAGTGGTCAACATGAAAGTTGTAGATCTCGTCGAGACGAACAAAATTAATGTTGACCATTTTTCCATACCACTCCTATTTGACCCTCTAATTAGCGCCCGAACACCGACACAAAAATAATAATAATAAAAACGATCGAGATAAAGGCTTGAACTCTCGAGATTTACATAGAAACTTGCCAAAATACGTATAGGACTCGAGAAAACAACTAGGATCGATTAGAGTCAAAGGGAGAACGCTCGAGGAGAAAATTGACGGGATGAACCCAACTGTAACGGTCCAGGCCCGCCAACCCCGCGGGACCCAGCTGGCACCGCCGGCCTACCAGAGTCCAGACCCGGGCCCACTACTGGTAGTCAGCCTATCACATCAAGCCTGCAGGCCAATGCACCCCAACCCTCTCCATCCAGGCGGGTTGTTGGCGGTCGTAGCCCCCTTAGATGAGTCAAACTCGATAGTCAAGCCCGCACTACGGGGACTTCCCAGGAGGTCACCCATCCCAGTACTACTCCAGCCCGAGCACGCTTAACTATGAAGTTCTTTCAACTCTCATCACCAATTGATCTGCAGCTCAATTGGTGATGAGAGTTGAAAGAACTTCATAGTTAAGCGTGCTCGGCCTGGAGTAGTACTGGGATGGGTGACCTCCTGGGAAGTCCCGTAGTGCGGGCTTGACTATCGAGTTTGACTCATCTAAGGGGGCTACGACCGCCAACAACCCGCCTGGATGGAGAGGGGTTGGGGTGCATTGGCCTGCAGGCTTGATGTGATAGGCTGACTACCAGTAGTGGGCCCGGGTCTGGACTCTGGTAGGCCGGCGGTGCCAGCTGGGTCCCGCGGGGTTGGCGGGCCTGGACCGTTACAAAGTGCACTTTTTGTAACGGTCCAGGCCCGCCAACCCCGCGGGACCCAGCTGGCACCGCCGGCCTACCAGAGTCCAGACCCGGGCCCACTACTGGTAGTCAGCCTATCACATCAAGCCTGCAGGCCATTGCACCCCAACCCCTCTCCATCCAGGCGGGTTGTTGGCGGCCGTAGCCCCCTTAGATGAGTCAAACTCGATAGTCAAGCCCGCACTACGGGGACTTCCCAGGAGGTCACCCATCCCAGTACTACTCCAGCCCGAGCACGCTTAACTATGAAGTTCTTTCAACTCTCATCACCAATTGAGCTGGAGTAGTACTTTTTATATCATCCCCCTCTCCTCCAAATTTCAAGGGCATACAAGAGCTTTTGCTCCTATGTCCTTCACAAACCTCAAACTCCCACCCGTTGGAGTTGAGCCAATCTCTCAGGGTAAAATCCACCCTAAGCCACACCATGTTACCCAAGAGGGTAGACATAGTCCCAACAAATCAGTGGCCAACTCATCAGCCTCTTTTGAGGAGATTTGTCCACTCCATCCTCAATCGTACTTTTCCCCAAAGTACCCCTCGCCAAGACCTATCTAGGACTTGATACTTCCCTATTCAAAACTCGACCATTCGAGTTGAAATTTTGTACAGATCTTAATATTGATGCCAGGGACCACCACCCAAAATTTGGGGGAGTTTGGACTTAATTTCATCCCCTAATTAATTTTATATTGTTTATTAAATTTTTACAAAAACTTTAGGCAAAAGTTCTCCAAAAATTCTCATTTTTGGACAGCCTCTCGATGTACATATTATAGACCTCCAGTCCAAATTTCAAGTCATTTGGACCTGTTATGAACCGTGGGCAACCAATTCAATTTCTGGTTAGCCTAGGTCTTGATCCCACCAAAATGAGTGCTGTGGTCAAACCACTCACCCAAATTGAATAAAATCAATTTTATATTAAAGTAGACCCAGAGGGCTACAACTTTTGTGTCTGGTCATTTTTCCTAAATCGGCCTCTAAGTGCCTCGTTTTGCAGCCTCAACATGTATCCAAATAACCTATTTTCCCATTAAGTAATATATAATAATCTATGTATTATAATATAATCTACTGTTCATCTTCTTCAAGAACCCGAAAACCAGACACAGGAAAATCGTTTTTCCTGTAAGCATTCCGTGATCCGTTGCCGGCCGTCCGGTCACTTCCCTGGCCAGCCACCACCACCACCACCTCCGTTGAGGCGATGGCTAGCGGTCGGCGGTGGTTTGGCCGCCGGAGGTGGCGGTTTCCGGCGAACTCAAAATATCTTTTTCATGGTTTTTCCATGAAAACGAGTGATGGATCCGGCTCCGTTGAGCGCGAACCTCCTTTCTAAGAATCCTAAGATCTACCCATGAAAGAGAAGGAGTAGAGGAGGACCTTGTTCGCGGTTTGGAGGCGAGAAGAGCGACGAGGTGCCATGGCGCGGTGGTGGCGTTGCTGAACTCCTCTTTACAGCAAGAACAAGGATCTGCTTCGTTTGCTTGAGCGTGTAACCCTCTCCTCTTTCCCTAAGTGGGCTTTTATAACTCAGGAAGTGGGAAGATGAAATGGTAAAAGCCATTATGTCTTAACGTTTCGGTTACGGTGAAGGGATAAGAAACGGCGGAACTGAACAGGTGTGTCCAGCTGGCGGATTTCTATTGGACCACCCTTTCCTTATTTATTATATAATTACAGAAGGAAAACGGCCGGAAGTTACTCCTGGTGTAACTTCCCAAGCCAGCATTTATTTCCACGCGCGTTATAATTATTTCGAGCCTGAACCGTCGTTTCGGCCAATGTCACGGGCGTGACACATAGGTCACGGGCGTGACAGGCCCGGGTAGCCCATTCTGGGTTCGACGATCGTCGAACTGAGATCGACGATCGTCGATCGGTGGTCACGGGCGTGACACCTGTGTCACGGGCGTGACACCTGTGTCACGGGCGTGACAGCGTCGGGCGGTTAAATCTGGTCGACGATCGTCGACTTGAGATCGACGGTCGTCGAACGCTGGTCACGCCCTAGGTCACGGGCGTGACCTCTAGGTCACGGGCGTGACATGCCCGAACGGCAAATTTCTGGTCGGCGATCGTCGAATTGAGATCGACGATCGTCGAAGGCTGGTCACGCCCTAGGTCACGGGCGTGACACTCATGGTCACGGGCGTGACATGCCCAGACAGCGCGTTCGACGATCGTCTCGTGGAGACCGACGATCGTCGAAGTAGTCACGCCCAAGTCACGGCGTGACGGGTCGGTCACGGGCGTGACCAACCCTTCACCCGAAAACTCAATCGATTTATTTTCACTTTTGTGCTCCCTGGGGTTCTGACTCGACCAACCGACTCCTAGGGGTCTAGCCGGAAATGGGATGTTACAAATCCCAATAAACAGTGCAATAAAAGTGCACTTGGGCGTGACTACTTCGACGATCGTCGGTCTCCACGAGACGATCGTCGAACGCGCGGCCTACCAGAGTCCAGACCCGGGCCAGGGTAGTACTGGGATGGGTGACCTCCTGGGAAGGTTGGTGATGAAGGTGCAGCTCAATTGGTGATGAGAGTTGAAAGAACTTCATAGTTAAGCGTGCTCGGGCTGGAGTAGTACTGGGATGGGTGACCTCCTGGGAAGTCCCCGTAGTGCGGGCTTGACTATCGAGTTTGACTCATCTAAGGGGGCTACGGCCACCAACAACCCGCCTGTGGAGGGAGAGGGGTTGGGGTGTACGGCCTGCAGGCTTGAATGTGATAGGCTTACTGCCAGTAGTGGGCCCGGGTCTGGACTACTGGTGGGCCGGCGGTGCCAGCTGGGTCCCGCGGGTTGGCGGGCCTGGACCGTTATAAAAAGTGCACTTTTAGGGTTCGCGCTAAAAGTGCACTGTGGAGGGAGAGGGGTTAAAAAAGAGGGTTTTCATCATATCATCCCCCTCTCCTCCAAATTTCAAGGGCATACAAGAGCTTTTGCTCCTATGTCCTTCACAAACCTCAAACTCCCACCCGTTGGAGTTGAGCCAATCTCTCAGGGTAAAATCCACCCTAAGCCACACCATGTTACCCAAGAGGGTAGACATAGTCCCAACAAATCAGTGGCCAACTCATCAGCCTCTTTTGATGAGATTTGTCCACTCCATCCTCAATCGTACTTTTCCCCAAAGTACCCCTCGCCAAGACCTATCTAGGACTTGATACTTCCCTATTCAAAACTCGACCATTCGAGTTGAAATTTTGTACAGATCATGGTCACGGGCGTGACATGCCCAGACAGCGCGTTCGACGATCATCTCGTGGAGACCGACGATCGTCGAAGTAGTCACGCCCAAGTCACGGGCGTGACGGGTCGGTCACGGGCGTGACCAACCCTTCACCCGAAAACTCAATCGATTTATTTTCACTTTTTGTGCTCCCTGGGGTTCTGACTCGACCAACCGACTCCTAGGGGTCTAGCCGGAAATGGGATGTTACAAATCCCAATAAACAGTGCAATAAAAGTGCACTTGGGCGTGACTACTTCGACGATCGTCGGTCTCCACGAGACGATCGTCGAACGCGCGGCCTACCAGAGTCCAGACCCGGGCCAGGGTAGTACTGGGATGGGTGACCTCCTGGGAAGGTTGGTGATGAAGGTGCAGCTCAATTGGTGATGAGAGTTGAAAGAACTTCATAGTTAAGCGTGCTCGGGCTGGAGTAGTACTGGGATGGGTGACCTCCTGGGAAGTCCCCGTAGTGCGGGCTTGACTATCGAGTTTGACTCATCTAAGGGGGGCTACGGCCACCAACAACCCGCCTGTGGAGGGAGAGGGGTTGGGGTGTACGGCCTGCAGGCTTGAATGTGATAGGCTTACTGCCAGTAGTGGGCCCGGGTCTGGACTACTGGTGGGCCGGCGGTGCCAGCTGGGTCCCGCGGGTTGGCGGGCCTGGACCGTTATAAAAGTGCACTTTTAGGTTTGTAAGACCCCCTTTTTTTTTCTTTTTCCACCACCGGGGTCTTAGGCCCAGAACCGCCGCTTTGCGGTGACACCTTCACGTCCTGAAGGGTCATCACCACAAGGCGCCGATTCTGCCGGCCAAATCGATCACAGAAATTAGCACAATTATTGAAGAAATAGTAAACAGTCCACAATAATAAAATCACATATATAAATAAGTAAGCTCCACGAAGGGAGTGTCCACAGAAACATCAGAGTACTATAAATACGGGCTTATGCCCGGTACAGAATGTCCTCACTACAAGTCTCTCATGCGAAAGCGAAACAGAAACTACTCAAGGTCGAGACTCACGGTCCCGGCTGTGTGAACTCCGGAGCTAGACTGCCCCATCTCTAGGCGCACCGATCTCTGGGGCTGCTCCTCCATGCTGGGCTCCACGATCCCCTAAATGATGCGGTTCGAAAACCGTTAGTCATAAAGACTAAGCCCTATCATCCCCTACCCCTTCCCCTCATGGCTCCTAGGTACCGAGCGGAGAGGAAGAAAGGGAAGGACATGAAGGTGGAGATTAACATGAAAACAGATGGCAGCGGAAACTAATCTAGCAAGTTGTATTAGGTGAGCAGTTAATAAGTTGTTATAATAGGTCTAGCAGTAAGAAAAGCAATTAAATGAATTTAAACCTTCACTTATGCGAGAACACATAAGCAAAGGGATCTTTTGCAAGGCTCCCATCGTATAAGTGTCCCATACCACTTATACCTTGGGGTGTCGGTTATCAAACAGCAGGGGTTATTATATATTGAAAATAACCTTTGATTTATAAACTTGCCCACACAAGCTTATAAACCAAGGGGTCGTTTTGCAGGTCCTAATGTATAAGCGTCCCATTCCACTTATACTTTAGGTGTCAAGGTTGTTATGAATGATTATGATATGCAACTATATGGTGGGTATGTTATGTCATGCAGTGCAACTCACACACCCGACTCTGTGCACACAGACCTTTAGTTCCCCCTTTCGGAGCCGTTACCTCCCAGGATACCTCCGTAGTGGCAAACGGAAGCGGTGGGTTGGGCCTCGCCCACCTCCAAAACCAGTAAAGCACACTGGTCTGACCTATCGTACGCCCTCAACGCCTGGTGCACGAGGCAGACTCCTGCGTACTCTTGCTGACTGGTCCGCCGGACTTCTGTTGGCGAAGTGCTAACCACCTCGCCGAGTCAACGATATCGGTGTCGGTGCAATCGAACTCCTCGATATCGAAAGACCCACCACCTTAACTTTCCTATCTTATGCACATGCAAGTTTAATCGCAAACAAACAGAACCGAGCCGAAGCTCCCCGGACCAAAACGTCCGTCTCCAAACCAACCGAGCCGAAGCTCCCTGGACCAACCGTCCGTCTCCAAACCAACCGAGCCGAAGCTCCCTGGACCAACCGTCCGTCTCCAAACCAACCGAGCCGAAGCTCCCCGGACCATCCGTCCGTTTCCAACCCAACCGAGCCGAAGCTCTCATCTATCTTCCTGTGCCAACAGTGTTGTGAAGAGTGCAGCCCTAGTTACTAAGTTACTCTTGTCGATTTGTTATTACAGTTTACGTTAGCCCAGGACTGCCCCCGGTATACCCCGTGAAGGGCTCTCAAGGGGCACTAGGAACCAAGACGGTGCATTACGGCCCGAAGTTCCCTTTCGCAAGGCACTTATTGTTATTGGTTGTTTTCCCTTAGCCCGAGTCCCTTCTCATATTACGATAGACTATCCTATGGTGATTTTTAAACCTTCCACTCTTCGGGGAAGACGATCTTTCGTCGAACCGAGCACCTCTTAACTCTAGCCATCACCACTACTCACTACTCTTTATATCTTCCTATGATCATGTCCTATTGCATATCACAAACTGCTATATGCAGACCGACCTAATCTACATGTCGAACCGGTTATGCAATGGTCCATTACTCATCCAAATGCCCTAAATTAATTACTGAAGACTTTCCATGATATAAATAACCTAAATCCAGAAAATGGAAATTTTCCTAATTTATTTGGCATTTAATTAAATTCCCCAAAAATCCAAGGACTACCGGTTTGAACATGAACTACCCTAACTATTCATGCAAGATGTCCAGCAAATTTATGATAATTAGTAGGTTATCTCAGAAGGCTAAATCCTAAGTATCACAATTTTCTATCATCAAAACGACATGAAAACTATTTTGGAAATAATCTCTAATTTCTATAGTTTATGAATCAAGTACAGAAAATATTCTTCCAAAAATTATAAATAAATTATGACATGCAGATAAAGGCCTAAAAGTAGCACTGGCCAAGTTTCATAATTTTCCAGCAAGTATTTTATCCATAATTAATTTTTAAACATAAAGGCCCTTTCTATCATTTGTGAATAATGTACTAGATTTACTCAACACAAAATTCTATAAAAATTCAGGGGTCAATGTGCTACTAATCAAGATCTAAATCCAGAACTTCAACTCATTATAAATAATTTAAAACCTCCAAATAATTGAAACATCAATTCGGGCAAATAATCCTTAAACACATGAAGTATAATATATATTGATCATAAAATTCCAGAAAAATTACCATAAGTCTAATACATCCTAAAACTCCCTCCTCCCGAGTTTCACAATTTTTGGATTAGCTTTAGTGCTTAAAATAACTAAATTACGTTTCCATCCTAATCCTACATCTCAACTTTTGAGGTACCTAACTACCTCCAAATCCATCACTATTTCAACCAGAGGGTTTTCATCATATCATCCCCCTTTCCTCCAAATTTCAAGGGCATACAAGAGCTTTTGCTCCTATGTCCTTCACAAACCTCAAACTCCCACCCGTTGGAGTTGAGCCAATCTCTCAGGGTAAAATCCACCCTAAGCCACACCATGTTACCCAAGAGGGTAGACATAGTCCCAACAAATCAGTGGCCAACTCATCAGCCTCTTTTGAGGAGATTTGTCCACTCCATCCTCAATCGTACTTTCCCCAAAGTACCCCTCGCCAAGACCTATCTAGGACTTGATACTTCCCTATTAAAAACTCGACCATTCGAGTTGAAATTTTGTACAGATCTTAATATTGATGCCAGGGACCACCACCCAAAATTTGGGGGAGTTTGGACTTAATTTCATCCCCTAATTAATTTTATATTGTTTATTAAATTTTTACAAAAACTTTAGGCAAAAGTTCTCCAAAAATTCTCATTTTTGGACAGCCTCTCGATGTACATATTATAGACCTCCAGTCCAAATTTCAAGTCATTTGGACCTGTTATGAACCGTGGGCAACCAATTCAATTTCTGGTTAGCCTAGGTCTTGATCCCACCAAAATGAGTGATGTGGTCAAACCACTCACCCAAATTGAATAAAATCAATTTTATATTAAAGTAGACCCAGAGGGCTACAACTTTTGTGTCTGGTCATTTTTCCTAAATCGGCCTCTAAGTACCTCGTTTTGCAGCCTCAACATGTATCCAAATAACCTATTTTCCCATTAAGTAATATATAATAATCTATGTATTATAATATAATCTACTGTTCATCTTCTTCAAGAACCCGAAAACCAGACACAGGAAAATCGTTTTTCCTGTAAGCATTCCGTGATCCGTTGCCGGCCGTCCGGTCACTTCCCTGGCCAGCTACCACCACCACCACCTCCGTTGAGGCGATGGCTAGCAGTCGGCGGTGGTTTGGCCGCCGGAGGTGGCGGTTTCCGGCGAACTCAAAATATCTTTTTCATGGTTTTTCCATGAAAACGAGTGATGGATCCGGCTCCGTTGAGCGCGAACCTCCTTTCTAAGAATCCTAAGATCTACCCATGAAAGAGAAGGAGTAGAGGAGGACCTTGTTCGCGGTTTGGAGGCGAGAAGAGCGACGAGGTGCCATGGCGCGGTGGTGGCGTTGCTGAACTCCTCTTTACAGCAAGAACAAGGATCTGCTTCGTTTGCTTGAGCGTGTAACCCTCTCCTCTTTCCCTAAGTGGGCTTTTATAACTCAGGAAGTGGGAAGATGAAATGGTAAAAGCCATTATGTCTTAACGTTTCGGTTACGGTGAAGGGATAAGAAACGGCGGAACTGAACAGGTGTGTCCAGCTGGCGGATTTCTATTGGACCACCCTTTCCTTATTTATTATATAATTACAGAGGAAAACGGCCGGAAGTTACTCCTGGTGTAACTTCCCAAGCCAGCATTTATTTCCACGCGCGTTATAATTATTTCGGGCCTGAACCGTCGTTTCGGCCAATGTCACGGGCGTGACACATAGGTCACGGGCGTGACAGGCCCGGGTAGCCCATTCTGGGTTCGACGATCGTCGAACTGAGATCGACGATCGTCGATCGGTGGTCACGGGCGTGACACCTGTGTCACGGGCGTGACAGCGTCGGGCGGTTAAATCTGGTCGACGATCGTCGACTTGAGATCGACGGTCGTCGAACGCTGGTCACGCCCTAGGTCACGGGCGTGACCTCTAGGTCACGGGCGTGACATGCCCGAACGGCAAATTTCTGGTCGGCGATCGTCGAATTGAGATCGACGATCGTCGAAGGCTGGTCACGCCCTAGGTCACGGGCGTGACACTCATGGTCACGGGCGTGACATGCCCAGACAGCGCGTTCGACGATCGTCTCGTGGAGACCGACGATCGTCGAAGTAGTCACGCCCAAGTCACGGGCGTGACGGGTCGGTCACGGGCGTGACCAACCCTTCACCCGAAAACTCAATCGATTTATTTTCACTTTTTGTGCTCCCTGGGGTTCTGACTCGACCAACCGACTCCTAGGGGTCTAGCCGGAAATGGGATGTTACAAATCCCAATAAACAAAACAAAAATTTCGTCCCCGAAATTGAGGTTGAGCCTACGGGGATTTCTATCGGAACGAATTAATCTTGTAACATCCCATTCGATCTTTCTATTGGGTTCAGGCGACCGTTCGTTTGATAACGAAGACAATCTCCCCAATAAACAAAAGATTAGCCCCTACCATTCTGATTAAGTGTGCATGCCTAGGTCCTAGATTTCCCTTGTCTAGTCTTAACATTCCAAAACAAGAAGGCAGTTTATAGTATACCGCGAGGTGGTGAGATGTACCTGACTGAACAACTCCGGGTATCTTTGCCTCATCAGATCCTGCGGTTCCCAGGTGTGCTCCTCCTGACCGTGATTTCTCCACAGAACCTTGACTAAGGGAATCTTCTTGCGGCGCAAGATCCGCACTCCTTTGTCATCGATCCGAACCGGCTCCAAGTGAACAGATCGGTCTGAAGCTACCGGCCCTTCAGTGGTCAAAATCCGCTGCTCCGGGCGTAGTAGAGCCCTTCTCAGCGAAGAGATGTGGAAGACGTCGTGTAGAGCTGCCAGCTCGGGTGGCAACTCTAGCCTGTAGGCTAAGGGTCCGATCCGCTCCAGGATCCGGTAAGGGCCCATATACCTAGGGCTGAGTTTCTTCCTCCGACCGCGCACCCGTGAGACTCCGTGCATGGGCCGGATCTTCAAGAACACTCGATCTCCTACCCGGAACTCCACCTGACGATGCCGAGCGTCATAGTATTTTGCTTGTCTGCTCTGCGCCTCCAACATCCTATCTCTGATCAGCCTCACCTGAGCCTCGGTATCTTCAACGAAATCTGATCCCAGCAGCTTCGGATCCTCGTCCTGAACCCAGGAAAGCGGGGTCCTACATTTCCTTCCATACAAGGCCTCATAAGGCGCCATCCTGATGCTGGACTGGTAGCTATTATTGTAGGAGAACTCGACCAACGGTAACATCTTCTCCCACGGCTCCCCTCGGTCCAGTATACACAGCCGTAGTAAGTCCTCCAAAGTCCGGTTGGTGCGCTCGGTCTGCCCGTCCGTCTGAGGGTGGAAGGCCGTGCTAAAAGTCAACCGGGTGCCCAAATATGCCTGCACTGACCGCCACTCCCTGGATGTAAACCGTCCATCGCGGTCCGACACTATCGTCCGGGGCACGCCATGATATCGGACATACTGCTCCACAAACTTCCGTACCAGCACTCCCACCGAGTCATCCTTCCTGATCGGTATAAAGCGGGCCACCTTCGTCAAACGATCGACAATCACCCAAATCGAGTCGTTCCCCGTCCGAGACCGGGGAAGACCATGTATAAAATCCATCGCTATGTCGTCAAACTTCCACTCTGGCACCGGGAGTGGCTGCAACAGTCCTGCGGGGTTCCTGCACTCCGCCTTCACCAACTGACACGCCTCGCAATGGGTCACGAAGTACGTAATGTCCTTCTTCATGCCCGGCCAAAACATCGTCCTCTTCAGATCAGCGGTCATCTTTGTGATCCCCGGGTGCACGGAGTACCGGCTACAATGCGCCTCCGTCAAGATATCCTCTCGGATCTGGCCTCCTGCGGGTATATATACTCTGCCTCTGAAGTGGAGCAAACCATCTCTCAGGGAATAATCTCCTGTCGAACCTTCCTCCAAAGCTCGGAACATCGGCTCCGCCCACGCATCTGTCCTCTGTCCATCCCGAATGCGATCCCGAATATCGTCAATGGCCACTATCGATGCCAGATATTCCCTATACAGATCTGGGTCATCCTCGGACACTAGGTATATCTGCATATCTCTGAATGACTGGACTAGCTCCATAGACATAACCTGGGGCCCAGCTTCGGAAGTGGCCGCTCTCCGGCTCAACGCGTCGGCCACCACGTTTGCCTTCCCTAGGTGGTAGTGCATCTCATACTGATAATCTGCTAAGAACTCCACCCAACGCCTCTGCCTGATATTCAGCTCCTTCTGAGTGTCCACGTATTTCAAGTTCTTGTGATCGGAGAAGATATCGCAGTGGACTCCATAAAGGTAATGACGCCAGACCTTTAGAGCAAAAACGACCGCTCCCATCTCGAGGTCGTGCACCGGGTAGTTCCTCTCGTGGGTCTTCAGCTGGCGGGAGGCATATGCTATGACATGTCCGTTCTGCATCAGCACCGCTCACATCCCTTGGTATGATGCGTCGGTATACACCTGGTATCCCTCCCTTCCGGATGGAAGGGCCAGGATAGGGGCCGAGATGAGTCGGTCCTTCAGCTCCTGGAAAGCCGCCTGGCACTGCGGGGTCCAAACAAATGGTGTCTCCTTCTTTGTCAAAAATGTGAGGGGGAGGGCAATCCGAGAGAACCCCTCCACGAACTTCCGGTAGTAACCGGCAAGCCCCAAGAAACTGCGTACATCGGTGGCTGTCCTCAGCTGCGGCCAATCGCGAACTGCCCGAACCTTTGCTGGATCTACTGATAACCCGGCTCCGCTGATGATGTGGCCTAGGAAGGCCACCTCCTTCAACCAGAACTGACACTTGCTGAATTTGGCATAAAGGTGATGCTCCCGCAACCTCTCCAAGGTCCGTGCCAGATGCCGAGTGTGCTCCTCCTCCGTCCTAAAGTAGATCAGGATGTCGTCTATGAACACTATGACGAACACATCCAAGTAAGCCTCGAAAACCCGGTTCATGAGACTCATGAACGGCGACGGAGCATTCGTGAGCCCAAAGGGCATCACGGTGAACTCATACAGGCCATATCTGCTACTAAAGGCCGTCTTCGGGATATCCTCCTCCTGGATCCGCAACTGGTAGTATCCTGATCTCAAGTCCAGCTTCGAGAAATAATGGGCCCCCTCCAGCTGGTCGAATAATTCGTCTATCCGTGGGAGCGGATAGGTATTCCGGACGGTCAGCCTGTTTAGTGCTCGATAATCGATACACAGGCGAAGTGTCCCATCCTTCTTCTTCACGAACAGGACCGGTGCTCCCCATGGCGAGGAACTCGGTCTGACAAAACCTGCCTCCACCAATTCCTGCAACTGAGTCCGAAACTCTACCAATTCCTTTGGGGCCATCCGATAAGGGGCCCTAGACGCCGGCTTGGCCCCCGGCACAAGCTGTATCTGAAAATCCTGCTCTCGGTGTGGAGGTAATCCTGGTAGTTTCTCTGGAAAGACGTCAGCGAAATCTCGCACCACCGGGATGTCCGACACCGACTCCTTAACCTCCGCCATCTCAAATAGAATCTGATAGACCTCCTCTCCCTGCAGATGGGCCTTGACGGCCTGTACCGAAGATAAGAGTATACGAGAGACAGGTCTTATACCTTCAATGGTAATGAAAGAGTCCCCGTGTCTCACGGTGATCCTCTTTGCCTGGCAGTCAATCTGGGCATAGTTCCAGTGTAGCCATACCATGCCCAGGATCAGGTCGTAGTCCGTCAGCTTCAAGATCGTCGCTGGAGCCTCGAACGCTTTTCCACCAATTTCTGCCTCCATATTGCAGTGATCCGTGGTAAGGAGCTCAGATCCATCCGGTAGTCGCACCCTCATCCTCGAGCCTGTGAACCGCTCCACACCTTCCAGTCCTTCCACGAACGACTCTGACACAAAGGAGTGAGTAGCTCCAGTATCGAACAGCGTGCGGGCAGGCTTGCCGCTGATGAAGACTATACCTGGGGTGATTAGATATCTTAGGGTTCTATAATGAGTTTTTACTTTCCTTGCTATCAATCTAGTGCGATTCAAAGTTTTAACAACTTAAAGGGGAAATTCTATGAAAACAAAGAAGCATTTCGGCATACCTGCGATGACCTGCTCTGGATTCCGCGGCTGTGCAAGGTCCAAGGCATATACCTGCTCTCTTCCCTGTCTACGATCTTCCCCCTGGTATCCTCGACCGCGGCCGCGTCCTCGGCCTCCGTAATGCTGAGCTGGTGGGCCGCCCTGACGTGCTGGAGGTGGCGCCCCCCTCATGGGGCAGTTCCTCCGAATGTGCCCAATCTGATGACAAAAGTAGCACTCTGGGGGATACGCCATTCCCCCGGGTCTCGGCATCTCCTGCATCCGAAGGGGTGGAGGGGCCAATACCACCTGTTCCCTCGGCTCCGGCCTCACGTCCTGACGAGGCTGGTCCTCTATCCTCCTCCCCTCAGGTACAGCACCTCGCCGCTGGTCATTCCTTCCTCTTCGTCCCTGATCCTCTGCTGGCCGTTTCCGGCCCCGGCTGGTGTGCCAATCTGCCTCAATCCTTTTGGCCATCTCCAAAATCCGGGAGATGGGCCCGTCAGATACAAACAAGAGGGCCTCCCTCAAGTCCTCACGTAGGCCCTTGTAGAACCTCCTGATATACCCTGCCTCGTCCAGCTGGTAGGAATCTGCGTATCGAGCCAGGTGGTCAAACTCTCGATGGTACTCCACCACGGTCCGAGTACCCTGCTTCAGCTGTAAGAACCGCTCCTCCAAATCATCCCTAGCCGACTGCGGAACGAAATGCTCCAGCAGTGCGGCCCTGAACTCCTCCCAAGTGATCTCCGCAACCTCCCTATCAGCAAATGTCGTGTCCAACAGCGTCTTCCACCACCTCTTTGCATGGGACTCCAGGCAGGAGACAACCAGAGCCACCTTCTCCTCCCATGGACACCGAATCCCGGTCAGCATCTCGTACATGATATCCAGCCATTCCTCCGTCCGAACAGCCGACTCTGTCCCCAGATAGGACGGGGGAGAAAGACCCCGGAAGATGCTGAGCTAGTTGGCCCCCAGATTGGGCTGCGGGACCGGAACCTGCTGGGCCCTGAAGGCCTCCAGAATGGCAGTCAGGGTCTGTCCCATGTCTGACTGAAGGAAAGGGGTGGGGACCGGTGGAGGTGGTGCAACTCCCTGAGTCTGCTGAACTCCGCCCTGTGGCGTAGGCTGTGCTGGAGGCTGCGCAACGAAAACACATGCTGAGAAAAACGTTCAAATATTACCTAAAGGTGGACAAATTATATGTGATCCCCATATGGGCACACCACTGCTTCCGCTGCTTAGTTTGTCCCCAAACTAAACTCGAGCGGGGGTGACCTAGGGTTTGTGGACTGCGACTTCCTTCTGATCGATGTTTCCTCTGATACCACTTGTAAGACCCCCTTTTTTTTTCTTTTTCCACCACCGGGGTCTTAGGCCCAGAACCGCCGCTTTGCGGTGACACCTTCACGTCCTGAAGGGTCATCACCACAAGGCGCCGATTCTGCCGGCCAAATCGATCACAGAAATTAGCACAATTATTGAAGAAATAGTAAACAGTCCACAATAATAAAATCACATATATAAATAAGTAAGCTCCACGAAGGGAGTGTCCACAGAAACATCAGAGTACTATAAATACGGGCTTATGCCCGGTACAGAATGTCCTCACTACAAGTCTCTCATGCGGAAGCGAAACAGAAACTACTCAAGGTCGAGACTCACGGTCCCGGCTGTGTGAACTCCGGAGCTAGACTGCCCCATCTCTAGGCGCACCGATCTCTGGGGCTGCTCCTCCATGCTGGGCTCCACGATCCCCTAAATGATGCGGTTCGAAAACCGTTAGTCATAAAGACTAAGCCCTATCATCCCCTACCCCTTCCCCTCATGGCTCCTAGGTACCGAGCGGAGAGGAAGAAAGGGAAGGACATGAAGGTGGAGATTAACATGAAAACAGATGGCAGTGGAAACTAATCTAGCAAGTTGTATTAGGTGAGCAGTTAATAAGTTGTTATAATAGGTCTAGCAGTAAGAAAAGCAATTAAATGAATTTAAACCTTCACTTATGCGAGAACACATAAGCAAAGGGATCTTTTGCAAGGCTCCCATCGTATAAGTGTCCCATACCACTTATACCTTGGGGTGTCGGTTATCAAACAGCAGGGGTTATTATATATTGAAAATAACCTTTGATTTATAAACATGCCCACACAAGCTTATAAACCAAGGGGTCGTTTTGCAGGTCCTAATGTATAAGCGTCCCATTCCACTTATACTTTAGGTGTCAAGGTTGTTATGAATGATTATGATATGCAACTATATGGTGGGTATGTTATGTCATGCAGTGCAACTCACACACCCGACTCTGTGCACACAGACCTTTAGTTCCCCCTTTCGGAGCCGTTACCTCCCAGGATACCTCCGTAGTGGCAAACGGAAGCGGTGGGTTGGGCCTCGCCCACCTCCAAAACCAGTAAAGCACACTGGTCTGACCTATCGTACGCCCTCAACGCCTGGTGCACGAGGCGGACTCCTGCGTACTCTTGCCGACTGGTCCGCCGGACTTCTGTTGGCGAAGTGCTAACCACCTCGCCGAGTCAACGATATCGGTGTCGGTGCAATCGAACTCCCCGATATCGAAAGACCCACCACCTTAACTTTCCTATCTTATGCACATGCAAGTTTAATCGCAAACAAACAGAACCGAGCCGAAGCTCCCCGGACCAAAACGTCCGTCTCCAAACCAACCGAGCCGAAGCTCCCTGGACCAACCGTCCGTCTCCAAACCAACCGAGCCGAAGCTCCCTGGACCAACCGTCCGTCTCCAAACCAACCGAGCCGAAGCTCCCCGGACCATCCGTCCGTTTCCAACCCAACCGAGCCGAAGCTCTCATCTATATTCCTGTGCCAACAGTGTTGTGAAGAGTGCAGCCCTAGTTACTAAGTTACTCTTGTCGATTTGTTATTACAGTTTACGTTAGCCCAGGACTGCCCCCGGTATACCCCGTGAAGGGCTCTCAAGGGGCACTAGGAACCAAGACGGTGCATTACGGCCCGAAGTTCCCTTTCGCAAGGCACTTATTGTTATTGGTTGTTTTCCCTTAGCCCGAGTCCCTTCTCATATTACGATAGACTATCCTAGGGTGATTTTTAAACCTTCCACTCTTCGGGGAAGACGATCTTTCGTCGAACCCGAGCACCTCTTAACTCTAGCCATCACCACTACTCACTACTCTTTATATCTTCCTATGATCATGTCCTATTGCATATCACAAACTGCTATATGCAGACCGACCTAATCTACATGTCGAACCGGTTATGCAATGGTCCATTACTCATCCAAATGCCCTAAATTAATTACTGAAGACTTTCCATGATATAAATAACCTAAATCCAGAAAATGGAAATTTTCCTAATTTATTTGGCATTTAATTAAATTCCCCAAAAATCCAAGGACTACCGGTTTGAACATGAACTACCCTAACTATTCATGCAAGATGTCCAGCAAATTTATGATAATTAGTAGGTTATCTCAGAAGGCTAAATCCTAAGTATCACAATTTTCTATCATCAAAACGACATGAAAACTATTTTGGAAATAATCTCTAATTTCTATAGTTTATGAATCAAGTACAGAAAATATTCTTCCAAAAATTATAAATAAATTATGACATGCAGATAAAGGCCTAAAAGTAGCACTGGCCAAGTTTCATAATTTTCCAGCAAGTATTTTATCCATAATTAATTTTTAAACATAAAGGCCCTTTCTATCATTTGTGAATAATGTACTAGATTTACTCAACACAAAATTCTATAAAAATTCAGGGGTCAATGTGCTACTAATCAAGATCTAAATCCAGAACTTCAACTCATTATAAATAATTTAAAACCTCCAAATAATTGAAACATCAATTCGGGCAAATAATCCTTAAACACATGAAGTATAATATATATTGATCATAAAATTCCAGAAAAATTACCATAAGTCTAATACATCCTAAAACTCCCTCCTCCCGAGTTTCACAATTTTTGGATTAGCTTTAGTGCTTAAAATAACTAAATTACGTTTCCATCCTAATCCTACATCTCAACTTTTGAGGTACCTAACTACCTCCAAATCCATCACTATTTCAACCAGAGGGTTTTCATCATATCATCCCCCTCTCCTCCAAATTTCAAGGGCATACAAGAGCTTTTGCTCCTATGTCCTTCACAAACCTCAAACTCCCACCCGTTGGAGTTGAGCCAATCTCTCAGGGTAAAATCCACCCTAAGCCACACCATATTACCCAAGAGGGTAGACATAGTCCCAACAAATCAGTGGCCAACTCATCAGCCTCTTTTGAGGAGATTTGTCCACTCCATCCTCAATCGTACTTTTCCCCAAAGTACCCCTCGCCAAGACCTATCTAGGACTTGATACTTCCCTATTCAAAACTCGACCATTCGAGTTGAAATTTTGTACAGATCTTAATATTGATGCCAGGGACCACCACCCAAAATTTGGGGGAGTTTGGACTTAATTTCATCCCCTAATTAATTTTATATTGTTTATTAAATTTTTACAAAAACTTTAGGCAAAAGTTCTCCAAAAATTCTCATTTTTGGACAGCCTCTCGATGTACATATTATAGACCTCCAGTCCAAATTTCAAGTCATTTGGACCTGTTATGAACCGTGGGCAACCAATTCAATTTCTGGTTAGCCTAGGTCTTGATCCCACCAAAATGAGTGATGTGGTCAAACCACTCACCCAAATTGAATAAAATCAATTTTATATTAAAGTAGACCCAGAGGGCTACAACTTTTGTGTCTGGTCATTTTTCCTAAATCGGCCTCTAAGTACCTCGTTTTGCAGCCTCAACATGTATCCAAATAACCTATTTTCCCATTAAGTAATATATAATAATCTATGTATTATAATATAATCTACTGTTCATCTTCTTCAAGAACCCGAAAACCAGACACAGGAAAATCGTTTTTCCTGTAAGCATTCCGTGATCCGTTGCCGGCCGTCCGGTCACTTCCCTGGCCAGCTACCACCACCACCACCTCCGTTGAGGCGATGGCTAGCAGTCGGCGGTGGTTTGGCCGCCGGAGGTGGCGGTTTCCGGCGAACTCAAAATATCTTTTTCATGGTTTTTCCATGAAAACGAGTGATGGATCCGGCTCCGTTGAGCGCGAACCTCCTTTCTAAGAATCCTAAGATCTACCCATGAAAGAGAAGGAGTAGAGGAGGACCTTGTTCGCGGTTTGGAGGCGAGAAGAGCGACGAGGTGCCATGGCGCGGTGGTGGCGTTGCTGAACTCCTCTTTACAGCAAGAACAAGGATCTACTTCGTTTGCTTGAGCGTGTAACCCTCTCCTCTTTCCCTAAGTGGGCTTTTATAACTCAGGAAGTGGGAAGATGAAATGGTAAAAGCCATTATGTCTTAACGTTTCGGTTACGGTGAAGGGATAAGAAACGGCGGAACTGAACAGGTGTGTCCAGCTGGCGGATTTCTATTGGACCACCCTTTCCTTATTTATTATATAATTACAGAGGAAAACGGCCGGAAGTTACTCCTGGTGTAACTTCCCAAGCCAGCATTTATTTCCACGCGCGTTATAATTATTTCGGGCCTGAACCGTCGTTTCGGCCAATGTCACGGGCGTGACACATAGGTCACGGGCGTGACAGGCCCGGGTAGCCCATTCTGGGTTCGACGATCGTCGAACTGAGATCGACGATCGTCGATCGGTGGTCACGGGCGTGACACCTGTGTCACGGGCGTGACAGCGTCGGGCGGTTAAATCTGGTCGACGATCGTCGACTTGAGATCGACGGTCGTCGAACGCTGGTCACGCCCTAGGTCACGGGCGTGACCTCTAGGTCACGGGCGTGACATGCCCGAACGGCAAATTTCTGGTCGGCGATCGTCGAATTGAGATCGACGATCGTCGAAGGCTGGTCACGCCCTAGGTCACGGGCGTGACACTCATGGTCACGGGCGTGACATGCCCAGACAGCGCGTTCGACGATCGTCTCGTGGAGACCGACGATCGTCGAAGTAGTCACGCCCAAGTCACGGGCGTGACGGGTCGGTCACGGGCGTGACCAACCCTTCACCCGAAAACTCAATCGATTTATTTTCACTTTTTGTGCTCCCTGGGGTTCTGACTCGACCAACCGACTCCTAGGGGTCTAGCCGGAAATGGGATGTTACACCAACAACGAATTCGAAACCTAAATCCGACGAGCCATTCCTGAGATAAAAATTTCCAAATACAATGACATAAATACTCAAAACTTCAATCGCGTGCCGAGACTCCAAAAATGCTCGGATTGCGACGAAACTTGACGAGCAAGTTTAAAATTACTCAACTTAAACCTCATAGAAATATTTTCTGATTTCGACAAAAATCCGAGAAATTGGCCGACTCGACCGAACGGACGCGAAAATGCCTTATCGGCGATGCGCCGTCAACCCGACGTTAAAAGTAACGCCATGACGTCATAAATATGACGATACCAAAACCAAACAAAATCATCGAAAAAAATCAGGGGCGTTACAGTCACTCCCCCTAAAAAGAAGTTTCGTCCCGAAACTTATTACAAATCCAAAATCTAACAAAAACGAAGAAATCAAACACAACCTAAAACATATAAACATACCAGAACTAGGCGAAGAGGTGCGGATGAGATTCTCTCATCACTGATTCCAACTCCCACATCGCGCTCTTGACGTCCTGGTTTCTCCAAAGAACTTTGACCATAGGAATGGTCTTCCTCCGCAACACTCGATCTAGAGATTCCAAAACGCGGACAGGCTCTTCCACATACGAAAGATTGGGCTGAATCTGGGGCACCGAATCAAGGACTTGATGACCATTACGAACACACTTCCGCAACTGGCTCACATGGAATACATCATGGACACCAGGGAAAGTAGCAGGCAAATCCAGCCGATAAGCTGACACTCCGACGCGCTCCAGAATTTGAAAAGGTCCCACATACCGGGGATCCAACTTGTGGTTCCTTCCAAATCTTTTAACACCTGGCATCGGAGAGACCTTCAAAAAAACCAAGTCCCCAACAGCAAACTCCAGATCGACCCTTCGTCAATTAGCATATTTCTCATAATGCTCTTGTGCTACATGGAGTTTCTCACGAATATGAGTTACAGCACAATTCATCTCCTCAAGGGCTTCCGGACCTAGCAACGGCCTCTCACCAACTTCAGCCCAAAACAAGGGAGTTCTACAACGCCTCCCATATAAGGCCTCAAACGGGGCCATCTGCAGACTCTCTTGATAGCTATTATTGTAAGCAAATTCCATGAGTCTGAGACGCTCATCCCAAACACCACCATGATCCAAAATATAACACCTGATCATATCTTCTACAATCTGATTCACTCTTTCCGTCTGACCATTCGTCTGCGGATGATAGGCGGTGGAGTACCTTAAATCAGTACCCAACCCCTCTTGTAAACTCTTCCAAAAACGAGACGTAAATCTGGAGTCTCGATCTGACACGATGCTGACAGGTACACCATGTAATCTAATAACTTCTTCAAGATATAATTCAGCAATCTTTTTCATAGAATACCCAATCTTAAATGGCACAAAGTGAGCACACTTAGTCAGCCTATCGACTATCACCCAAACCAAATCGTGCCCACGGGGAGATTTTGGTAGACCAGTAATGAAATCCATTGATATACTCTCCCACTTCCATTGTGGAATATCTAGCGGTGTCAGTTTACCACCAAGCCTCCTATGATCTGCCTTAACACGCTGACACGTGTAACATTCTGACACAAACTTAGCTATATCACCCTTCATTCCCGACCACCAAACAATTTGCTTTAGATCTTTATACATTTTGGTGGATCCAGGATGATAGGAAACACTGGAACCATGAGCTTCTTGACAAATCTTAGCCCGAATGTCACCAATGGCCGGGATACAAAATCTACCTCGATACTTCAGAGTACCTAACTCATCCAAAGAAAAATCAGGTAACTCTCCTTTCTCAGTTCTAACCCAGAGGTGCAGCAAATCAGGATCATCCTTCTGGTGCACTCTAGTAAGGGAAATCCAAGAGGGCTCTTCTGCTTCCAAACTGGAAGGCATCGAACTACTCCCAACTTCAATGTCCATTAACAAGAATTCTTCCACCAGGGATTGCACAGATAAATTGAAGATTTCAGCTGTCTTCCTACTCAAAGCATCGGCTACTACATTAGCCTTTCCCGGGTGATAAAGGATCTCCACTTCATAATCAGCTACATACTCTAACCACCTACGCTGGCGCAGATTTAATTCTTTTTGAGTGAATACGTACTTCAAACTCTTATGGTCTGTGTAGATCTTGCACATCGCGTCGTACAATAAATGTCTCCAAAGTTTTAACGCATAAATCACTGCAGCAAACTCTAAATCATGTGTGGGATAGTTTCTTTCGTGAACCTTTAATTGTCTTGATCCGTATGCGATCACCTTTCCTTCTTGCATCAAAACACAACCAAGTCCAATGCGTGATGCATCCACATACACAGCATACTCAAGTCCTTCAGTAGGCAGAGTTAAAACTGGAGCAGTACACAATCTCTTTTTCAATTCTTGGAAGGCTTCCTCACACTTATCGCTCCAAATGAATGCGGTGTTCTTCTGGGTAAGTTTAGTTAGAGGGGAAGACAACACAGAGAACCCTTCCACGAATCTTCTATAATAACCGGCCAGACCTAGAAAGCTCCTAATCTCCTTAGGAGTAGAAGGTCTCTTCCATTCCATCACAGCAGAAATCTTTGTTGGGTCTACAGAAATACCGTCCTTGCCCACCACATGGCCCAAAAAGGACACCTGGGGTAACCAGAATTCGCACTTACTCAACTTAGTGTAGAGCTTGTGCTCCCTCAGGGTTGACAAAACTAAGCGCAAGTGTTTAGTATGCTCCTCGACACTGCGGGAATACACGAGGACGTCATCTATGAACACAATAACAAAATGGTCCAAGTAATCCTTGAACACTCTATTCATTAAATCCATGAATGTCGAGGGTGCATTTGTCAGTCCAAAGGACATCACCAAGAACTCAAAATGCCCATGCCGAGAACGAAAAGCCGTCCGGGGTACATCAGCCTCACGGACTCTCAACTGGTGGTAGCCTGAACGAAGATCAATCTTCGAAAACACAGAGCATCCCCACAATTGATCAAATAGGTCATCAATCCGAGGCAACGGATATCGGTTCTTGATGGTTACCTTATTTAACTCTCGATAATCTATGCAGAGCCTCATAGAACCATCTTTCTTTTTAACAAACAAAACAGGAGCACCCCAAGGTGAAGAACTCGGTCTAATAAAACCACACTGCAGCAACTCATCCAGCTGAGCGCGCAACTCTTCTAACTCTCGCGGAGCCATGCGGTATGGTGCCTTAGCAATAGGGCGAGTACCTGGCTCGAGGTCTATCACAAACTCTACCTCTCTTTCAGGAGGAAGTCCTGGAAGACTATCCGGAAAGACATCTGGATACTCTTGCACCACCGAGACATCCTCAAGACATGGTGTAACAAAAGCTGATTCCAAAGCCGACAGAGAAACAACATATGCCTCACAACCAGACTCTAAAGCTCGACAAGCACGTACCGCAGAAATAAGGAGGGAACTCTTGCCTTGAGAACCATAGACACTCATTGGTTGGCCATTGCTCATCTTGAAATCCAGCCGCTTAGCCTTGCATTGGATGACTGCATCATACTTGGACAACAAGTCCATGCCCAAAATCACGTCAAAGTCTGCCAGATCCAATACCATCAAATCCGCAAAAGCTAGAAAATCGCCTAGACAAATAGGGCATCTCTGAACTCCTCGACTTGATGTCACTAGATTTCCAGAAGGAAGCTTGACGTTGAAGGAATCTTCTAATTGATCCACGTTCAAACGATGTTTATCTACAAAACTCTGCGCCATGAAAGAATGGGTGGCACCCGAATCGAAAAGGACGCGCGCCCACCTGTTCCGCACCTTAAACTCCCCTATAATCGTAGTATACGTAACTAAACGAACGAAAACTACCACAAACAAGGAGAGTAAAAATCATGTTAGAATCTAACCTGATATCACTTGGGTAGAGGTCTGAGCTTCCTCTCTAGTAACCACGTTTAACTTTCCTTTTCCTTTGTCCTGGTTTGGTGGCGGCGGTAGAGCTCGGAGTGGGGTAGGCTGCAATGGGGGCTGAGCCTGAGGGCATGCAGACTTCTGGAGTCCCTTCTGTCCGCACTGGAAACAAGTTCTATCCTTCAACCAGCAACGACTCACGTCATGACCCTTCCTTGAACAAAATGAGCACACCAGCTCTCCCTTGTGTACACCTTGAATGGCGAGCACCTGCTGCTTCTTCAGGGTAGCGGTCCTCTTGAAACACCTTTCGTACGGGTGGCCAGATCGACCACAGAAACTGCATATCTCTCCACCTTTCTTTTTCGAAGGGGGGCCAGATGCCCTAGAGCTTCCGTATTCGGCACCTTTCCTCTTATCTTTTCTCGCTGCAGCTCCTCGATTCTTGGCATTTTCAATCGCCTCAACCTTCAGTGCGGCTTCCACTGCCTCTGCAAAATTCTCCGCTCTATAAGCGCATGCCAACTGCTGGACATCGCTTCTTAGTCCTCCAAGGAATTGCTTCAGTCTACCATCCTCCGAAGCTACTAAATCTGGAGCAAATCTACTCAACTTGCTAAACTCAATCTCGTACTCGCTCACCGTGAGCTGTCTCTGTTTCAGGTACAGGAAGTTATTCATCAGGCGGTCCTGCTCGACCGAGGGTAGAAACTTTTTCAGCAGCATCTTCTTGAAAGACTCCCAAGAACAACCTTCCTTCAGACTCTCTTTTTCACGAATCCACCAGTTCTTTGCCAATCCTTTTAACTGGTAGGCCCCAATCATTACCTTCTGGGCTTCTACAATCCCCGAATATGAAAACATCTCCTCGATAGAGATGATCCAATCGTCTAAAACCATAAAGTCTGCACTTCCGTCATAGGTAGGAGGCCCCAGCCGCTGGAAGTGTGAAATAAAATTCATCTCTGGTGGTAGTGTCACCGGGGGCACTAGAGGAGCAGGGGTATCGGGTATAACTCGATCCACAATAGGGTATTGCACTAAGGGTTGCTGCACAGGGGCGGCAGACAAAAAGGATTCCATTTGCGATTGCATCGCAAGCACTTGCCTTGACAGAGCCTCGTTGCTCTGACGTAGACTCTCGATCAACGCATCACTTTGCGCACCTGACGACTCACCCTCCGACTGGGGAGTCGACCTCGTTGCAGGACGCTTAGGCGGCATTTCTAAAAGGATAACAAACGATCACTCAATTAAAATCCTAGATTACGACTAGGACAAACAAAACTAGTTCAGACCATACTTGAAAGACACTTGATAAAGCTGTCACTTGCTCTGGGATTATATGATGATGATATGTCCTACTCAGGATGATATCTTATCATCCTATTGACTCATGTGCCTATGATATGAATGCATGAATCCTTTACTCTTATTTAAAATCATGTGTGTACATATGTCATCAAGTAAATCTTTAGCTTGGCATGTTGTGCTTATGTTATGTTATGCTATGCATGTGGTGCTATGAATTCTATAAAAGGCCTTAATGCATGTTATGAGCGGAGTACACATGCAATGTTATGCATCCCATACTACATAATATTGCATGCAACGAAAAGAAAACGTGCTAATGAGCATTCATGTGGTGAGGTTATGCATCCCATACTACATAACCCTCACATGTTGCCATCTATGGTGGATCCATATACAAACACATATTATGCATCCCATACTACATAATATGCCCCGTATACTTCTAATCATGCTTATGAGTGTAGTGTTCATGCTTCAGCCAAGACATATTGATGACACATCGGTGTATGTATGACATGACACTAAACAACTAACACTAACAAGGGAAGGTTGCCCGACCAATTGTCAAGCAACCTCCCTCTGATACCAACTGTCACAACCCGCATTTTCCCAACAATTAAATTAAATCAGAGTAAGGGAAAATACGCGCCGTGATGCCACGTCGTGCAGGGGATAACTGCAGACGCTCAGGCAGGGCTCCAAACTCTACGGTTTTAAAAGAAAACATATGTTATCATTAACAAAATCCCGTTTAAGTTGAGAAGATAGCCGTATCCCTCGGCTTAGTGGATCATCTAGTCCACGGTCTACCATATAATTATACGCTTGCGGAAGATATTTGATTAGATTGACTCTAATATCCTACATGAGTATAAATGTCCCCGAGGAATAACTTATGCTATGTAGACTCTAGATTTATAATAAGTATATGAAAAGTCTTTACGCTAATTAGAAAGTAGTGACTTAGTTTGGAAAGAAGTTGCATGGATGCTTTACTATTAATAGGTTTTTTTTATAAGTCAAAATACCTAACATGCAGTCCTAGCAAGGAATCATCCAGAGAGCAAGTTATCTAAATCAAAACATAAGAAACTACTACAGCCAACAAGTGTCAAAAATCAACAATCATGTAGGCGTCAACAACCTGACACGAACCCACAGTATTAGGTATGTCTGAACTAAGGAAAACAACTAAAAAGACAAACTACCTTGCTATGGCGAGGTGCAAAACCACAGCCAACACTGCTGCTCAGAAAACCAAAACTAGCTCCACTATCTGCTACTGCTCTGAACCTGAGGCATTCCAAAAAAAGAACACCTCAGCAAGAAGGTACAAGTAGTGGCAAGAAAATAAATAAAGTAGACAAATGAACAAGGTCGAAAAGGGTACCAACCCAGGACCCAAAGTACTGAAATAAGGTACAAAACAAAATTAGAGAAATAGAACTTACGTGAATCGTCACGTACAACCAATCATGCCAGATACCCAAGGCAGGGGGAAAACAAAGGCATGAATAAATCATAAGAAAGAAACTAAAAAAAAACAACTTTATTAGCCGCGTGTGGTCAACTCTATCTAAACAGGCAGGGTGCTCACTAATAAGGACACACCCCTCACAGATGTTAAAATCCGTCTAATTACGGGGGAGACTTATACACTCCACTAGTCGCCGCAGGATGCCCAACCACCAATAGAGTTGCACGACCACTAATAAAGGAAAACAAACCTTGCGGTCGGTGGATTTGCCCACAAACACCCGCAAGAACGAGTCACTAGGAAATAAATCACAGGATTTGGCACATCGGATTCTACTCGATATATTCTAGGTTAAAAACACTGTTGATCAACCTCTAGAAACGATTTACGACCCTAGGTAATTTCTAACGCGATAAATAGGGCGATAAAAGCCCACAATAAAACCCTACATCGTATTTCTACAACTCCACAAGACGAGATTTTTCATGCCAAAAACTAAATAAAAACCAAGAAAACTCATAAGGAAGACTCAACAAGCATACTAAACCGAATATCAAAAGTGCACAAGGATTGAGAACTAAAGTTTAACCGTTACCATCGAAATCGGACGAGAGGGAAGGAGGGAAAACCACTACTTGCCTTGGTTGCACCGGAAAAGTTCTCTGAATCGTTCCACGCCGTAGATCGGGGCAAAAGAACTCAGGAGAAGTAGAAATCTAAACAACAATGGCGGAAAAGGGGTTAGGGCCGAAAAACCCTAACAAGAAAACTCACGGAAAGAGGAAGAAATTACCACGATAGCGTAGCTCTCGGTGAGAGCTTTCCAGATCTACGATCGGTTGAAGATTCCGAGCACCGGAGCTCCGTCGGCGGCCACCGGAAGATTCACGAAATGGAGAAACTTATCTCTCGCCGCTGGTCTGGTTCGGAATAGAAGTATCGGAGAAGATGAAGTTATATCCTAATAACCTAAGAGAAAAGTATATATATAGTTTTTTTTTTCTTTTATAAAAATTTCAACTTAAAAGGGACAGCCTCGGAAATATCAAAAATAGGCATTCACGATGACCTCAAATCGAAAAGTGGTCAACATGAAAGTTGTAGATCTCGTCGAGACGAACAAAATTTATGTTGACCATTTTTTGATACGATTCCGTTTTGACCATCAAAACGGCGCTCTAACGCTGATAGGAAAGGAATACTCGAGTGGCAGCATACATACTCGAGTAGAAGCATACATACTCGAGTAGAAGCATACATACTCGAGTAGAATCATATATACTCGAGTAGGAGTTCAAATATACTCGAGTAGGAGCTCATATACTCGAGTAGGAGTCCATATACTCGAGTAGGAGTCTATATACTCGAGTAGGAGCACCATACACGAGTTCCAGCAGAATAAACGAGAATAAGTGTTCAAGATGACCTCAAATCGAAAAGTGGTCAACATGAAAGTTGTAGATCTCGTCGAGACGAACAAAATTCATGTTGACCATTATTTGATACGATGCTGTTTTGACCATCAAAACGGTGCTCTAACGCTGACAGGAAAGGAATACTCGAGTGGCAGCATACATACTCGAGTAGAAGCATACATACTCGAGTAGAAGCATACATACTCGAGTAGAATCATATATACTCGAGTAGGAGTTCAAATATACTCGAGTAGGAGTTCATATACTCGAGTAGGAGCCCATATACTCGAGTAGGAGTCCATATACTCGAGTAGGAGTCTATATACTCGAGTAGGAGCAGAATACACGAGTTCCAGTAGAATAAACGAGAATAAGGGTTCAAGATGACCTCAAATAGAAAGGTGGTCAACATGAAAGTTGTAGATCTCGTCGAGACGAACAAAACTCATGTTGACCATTTTTCCATACCACTCCTATTTGACCCTCTAATTAGCGCCCGAACACCGACACAAAAATAATAATAATAAAAACGGTCGAGATAAAGGCTTGAACTCTCGAGATTTACATAGAAACTTGCCAAAATACGTATAGGACTCGAGAAAACAACTAGGATCGATTAGAGTCAAAGGGAGAACGCTCGAGGAGAAAATTGACGGGATGAACCCAACAACGAATTCGAAACCTAAATCCGACGAGCCATTCCTGAGATAAAAATTTCCAAATACAATGACATAAATACTCAAAACTTCAATCGCGCGCCGACACTCCAAAAATGCTCGGATTGCGACGAAACTTGACGAGCAAGTTTAAAATTACTCAACTTAAACCTCATAGAAATATTTTCTGATTTCGACAAAAATCCGAGAAATTGGCCGACTGGACCGAACGGACGCGAAAATGCCTTATCGGCGATGCGCCGTCAACCCGACGTTAAAAGTAACGCCATGACATCATAAATATGACGATACCAAAACCAAACAAAATCATCGAAAAAAATCAGGGGCGTTACAATGCCCCACCTGACGGCAGTGAAAACACTCTGGTGGAGGGTAAGCCCTCCCTCCTGGTCTCTGCACATCCTACATCTGTGGTCTTGGTATCTCCCGCATCTGGAGAGGCTGGGGAGGCAGAGTCACCTGCTCCCTCGGCTCCTGTCTCACCTCCTGACGAGGCTGATCCTCCATCCTGCCCATATCAGTAGCACGGCCTCGTCGCTGCTTATTTCTTGCTCCACGATTCTGATCCTCCATTGGCCGCTTCCGGCCTCGGGTAGCGTGCTAGTCTACCTCGATCCTCTTGGCCATCTGTAGAATCCGAGGAATAGGCCCATCGGACACGAACAATAGGGCCTCCCTCAAATCCTCCTTCAAGCCCTTGTAAAACCTCTTGGTGTACCCGGCTTCGTCCAGCTGATAAGAATCTGCATATCGGGCTAGATGATCGAACTACCGATGGTACTCCACCACCGACCTGGTGCCCTGCTTTAGCTGTAAGAACCAGTCTTCAAGCTCATCCCTGGCCGATTGCGGAACAAAATGTTCCAACAGCGCAACCCTGAATTCTCCCCAAGAGACCTCCGCAACCTCCCTGTCGGCATAAGTCTTGTCCAGGAGCGTCTTCCACCACCTCTTGGCATGGGACTCTAGGCAAGAGACCACCAATGCCACCCTCTCCTCCGCCGGGCATCGTATCCCAGTCAGCATCTCATGCATGATGTCCAACCACTCCTCTGTCCGAACTGCCGTCTCTGTCCCCAAGTTGGACGGGGGAGAAAGTCCTCGGAATATACTCAGCCAGTTGGCTCCCGTAATCAACTGCGGAGCCGGAGCCTGTTGAGCCCTGAAGGCTTCTAGGATGGCTGTCAAAGTCTGCCCCATGTCCGTCTGAAGGAAAGGAGCGGGAGCTGGTGGAGGTGGTGCAGCATCCGGAGTCTGCAAAACCTCACCCTGTGGAGTAGGCTGCGCTGAGGGCTGCGAAAAGAAAAATTTTACTATGAGAAAACGGTTCGAAAGAACTAAAGGTGGACAATTATATGTGATTCCCCTTATGGGCACACCACTGCTTCCGCTGCTTAGTTTGTCGGCAAACTAAACTCGTGCGGGGGTGACCCAGGGATTTGTGGACTGCTACTAATCCGATCGATGTTTGCTCTGATACCACTTTGTAAGACCCCTTCTTTTTTTGAAAACTCGGGGTCTTATGCCTAGAACCGCCGCTTTGCGGTGACAGCTTCGCACCCGGGAAGGTCGTCACTACAACGCGCCGATTTTGCCGGCCTTTTCGATCACAATAAGTAGCAAGCAAGAGAGTAGCAAGTCCACCAAAAAAGAATATCACATAAAATAAAACTCCACGAAGGGAGTGTCCACAGAAAATCATCAGAGTATAAATAGTCTGGAAATAAAAGGGCTAATGCCCGGTACATCAAATCCTCACTACAAGATCACTCAAAAGCGGAAACAAAACTAAAACTCTACGAAGGGCCGGGACTCACAGTCCCCGTAGTCTGGACTCCAGTGCTAGAATGTCCCATCTCCAAGCGTACCGGCCTCCTGGGCTGCTCCTCCATGCTGGGCTCCGCGATCCCCTAATATGATATGATTCGAAAACCGTTAGTCTAAAAGACTAAGCCCTATCATCCCCCACCCCTTCCCCCACGCTCTAAGGCACCGGGCGGAGAGGAAGAAAGGGGAGAACATGAAAGTGGAGATAAATTCCAAAGCAGATGACGGTGGACCTAACTATCAGGTTATAACAGGTGAACAGTATAAATGTTGTAATAGGTATAACAGAAAGGTAAATAAGTAAGAAGTTAAACCTTCGCTTATGTGAGTACACATAAGCCAAGGGATCTTTTGCAAGGCTCCCATCGTATAACGCGTCCCATACCGCTTATACGTTGTGGTGTCGGTTATCAAGCAGCAGATATACATATGTCAAATTAACCTTAATTTATAAACTTGCCCACACAAGCTTATAGACCAAGGGGTCGTTTTGCAAGTCCTGAAGTATAAGCGTCTCATTCCACTTATACTTTAGATGTCAAGGTTGTTATGAATGATTATGACATGCAGCTATATGGTGGGTTATGATGTTCAAGCAGTGCAACTCACACACACAACTTTGTGTACACAAACCTTTAGTTCCCCCTTTCTGGAGATAACTCCCAGGATACTCCCGTAGTGGCAAACAGAAGCGGTGGGTTGGGCCTCGCCCACCTCAAAACGAGTAAAAGCACCACTGGTCTGACCTATCGTATGCCCTCAACGCCTGGTGCACGAGGCGGACTCCTGCGTACTCTTGCCGACTGGTCCGCCGGACTTAACCTTGGCTAAGTGCTAGTCACCTTGCCGAGTCAACGATATCGGTGTCGGTGCAATCGAACTCCCCGATATCGAAAACCCACCACCTTAATCTTTCCTATTTTTATGTACATGCAGTAGTTTAATATATAACAATTTTAAAGTGTCAAACTCCCGGACTAAACCGTCCGTATAAACCACATCCGAGACCAAATTCCCCGAACTAAACCGTCCGGCTCATCTCCAGACTTCATCCCTTAGAACACCACGGGACAGCGCCCCCTTGAACACCTCGGGACGACTTAACCATTACCAACCCTAACTAATGAGTGTGTGAAATGTGAATCCCTATTAGGCTAATTACTCATTTGTTTGTTTAAGATTTACGTTAGCCCAGGACTGCCCCTGGAATACCCCGTGAAGGGCTCTCAAGGGGCACTAGGAATTAAGACGGCGGCATTACGGCCCGAAGTTCCCTTTCGCAAGGCACTTATTGTTATTGGTTGTTTTTCCCTTCCCCGTTCTCTCTATAAATTGCATCGAACTAAACCTAGGGTGGATTTGACTCTTCACTCCTACGGGGACGGCGATCTTTCGTCGGTCCCGCGCACCTTCTAGAGTGCATCAACTCATTCCTCACCGCACTTGAAACCTCCTATGTTGGTCCATCATCTTTCTTTAAATCCAATCCAACACAAGCTGTCCTTACGCTAACCCAAACCGTATCTTGTTACTCATTTCCCAAAGTTACTAACTACAGACCACCTTATACTAAGTAATGTCTATGATAGGATGTCCTTTGTGTTTTCTTCCGAACGGCCTAAGTTAATTACTGGGGGCCTATCATGACATTATTGAATCGATTTTTCTGATAATAATAATTTTTCCAATTAACCTAATAATTAATTAATTTTTATTAAATCCAAGGTCTTCCAAATTTGAACAAGGAGTATACTTTTCAGTCATGTATAAATCATAATAAATTTAAGACAAATACTACTATGTCTAAAAATGATATATCCAAGGTTTGGCAATTTTCACTAAGGTCCAAGGGGCCTAAACATATTTTTGCAATAATCCATTTCTTTCATGTCTAATGAATAAACTACATCAAATTCTATTCCAAATAAATTGGATTAATTACAGGATATTAGAAATACCATGTAAACAGTACTATAATAGTTTCATAATTTTCCTGCTGGAAATTAATTTTATAATAAATCATTTTCTAAAACCCTAATCTAGCAAGCTTGTGAATCAAGTACTAAATCCATAACTTCAAAAATACAGAGGAAAATCCCACTGATTCATAATGATTTAAAAACACCATTTACCAACTTTCATAATTTTCCAGAGACTATTTATGCCATAAAATATTTTTAAAACATAGAGCCCTTAAATAATACTTGTGAAGGAACTATTCTGTTTAATCAACATAAAATTGAACTAAAATTCATGGGAAATTCTACTGACCAAAACCATCTAATTCCAGAGTTTCAAGGGGGCCTTATTTGAATTAAAAATCTTTAACAAATAAAACATCAAAAAGGACTATACCCACATTCATGAATGAAGTACTAGAAATACCTATTCAAAAATTCTAGTAAAATTATCCAAGGGTCCTAACTACCCTAGAAACACACTGCCCAAATTTCATGGCTTTTAAAAGAGTTTAAGATACTGTTTTGACCTAAAATCCCTTCTACCCTAAAACTAGGGTTTAAGTTTTGAGGTAGCTACCTACATCAAAATTCTCTAACATTACAACCAGAGAGTTACAAGCTCATTAACAACCTCTCCAATAAATCACAAGGCCATACAAGGGCATTTTCCCCTATGTCCTTCACAAACCCCCAAAGTCCACCTTTAGGGTTTTAACCTGGGCCCTAGGGTAAACTTACCCTAAATCATCCCATCTTCCCTAAGGATAATCTTAGGACCGAAATAAACCAGTGGTCAAAATCTCAACCTCTGTTGAGGTGAGATGATCATACCAGAGTGCAAGGAACCTTCTCACTAAGCTTCCTTCTACTAGGTCAAAACTAGGGTTTCGAGGATTCCTAATCAAAACTCAACCAAATGAGTTGAAATTTGAACCAGACCTAGATACCTATACCAGGGACACCTCACCAAAATTTGGGAGGGTTTGGAGGTCATTTGACCCTTCAACTATCTTACCCTAGCTTTTCTAGGTTTAGGGCAAAACCCTAGGTTAAACTTCTTTAAATGGGTTCCAATTTTTACAGGAGCTAGGTCTAGGTGATATTAAGCCCCTGTCCAAAATTCAAAGCATTTGGACCAAGGATTAGGTGTGGAGAATTTTTCAAAATCTGCCCTATTTGTAGGACCTACCCTAGTATAATGGCCCTATAGGTCAGAATACTTGTCCTATAATTTTCCATAATATATCAAACTGTAGATAATTAAAAAGCCTACAACATTCATGTTGGTCAATTTTGATGAACAAGCCTCCAAAGGGCCTAAATAATTTTTATAATAAAACTGCCCTAAACCTAGGACATACCCATAATCAAATGACCCTACAGGCCTAGGTTCTCAACCAAATTTTCACCACAGCATATCAAATTGTAGGTATTGAAAGGGCCTACAACTTACATGCTAAAAACTTTTTCATCAGGTGCCCATAAGGGGCCTAAAATCCAAAAACAGTAAACTGTATATTAAAAAAAACAGAAAAACAGAAAATAGGATTATTGATCCTGCACGAATCATAAAGCAGGATCGGGTGGCTCCTGTTCATCTTCCCCGATGGAGCCGAAAAAAGGGCTGCACAGGTGGTTTTTACGGGCTATCTACCGGCGGCCTGAGGCGGCGCCACCACCGGGAAACATCCCCTAATTGTTCCCGGTGGTGGGGGCTATCACTGGCCGGAGCTAGGGCGGCCGGAGGTGGCTGCGCCGCCCTAGCCGAGAGCTCAAACTCTCCCAAAAAAAATGGCAAATTCCGAAAACCTAAAATCTAAACTCGGTTCGAATGAGCATGGAATCGGTTTCTAAGCATTCCTAGGATCTAAGCATGAGAGAAGGAGAGGAGGAGGACCTGAACTCGGGCTTGGATGCGGGTGGATCGACGGGAATTCATGGCGGCGGCGGCGGCGGCGATTTCTCCTTTGGTGGCTCCGGCAGTGGTTCTCCCTCCTTCTAATGCTTCGAAATTCGTCGCCCTAGCTTGCTGGTGAGGTCTATATGGCCAGGAGGGGAGGGGGAAGGCAGTTATGAAAGACACCATTAATGGCCATTAAGGGAGGTTGCGGCCATGGTGGAGGGGGGGTGAACCTAGGCCTAGGTGGCCGGGAAACGGCTGGAAACTCCTCCCCTTCCCTAGGGGAGTTGAATTCAGCCATTAAGGGTGGCCTTTGGCCTCCCTTTGGCCGAATTCCTCCTTCCCTCTCTCTTGAATTTTTCTCTCTCCTCCATTATCATGAAAATGGAGCTCACTTTCTCTCTCCTAGTCACCAATGTTGACTTGGTCAATTCCCTAGGATATAGGCAGCCAAATATGATAAAAATAATCATGCAAGAGTTAGCCTAAGGGGGAGGGTGGTTTGAGGTTGGGTTAGCCCATCTAGGCTAGGTTTGACTTGATTTGGGCTTGGGGTTGACTTGGTCAAAATGACCACTATGGTTGACCCAAGTGGGTCCTTGGTGACTCATCGAGCCCACATTAGGTCTAAGGGGATTTTTAGGATCACAATGCACCTACTAGGCCACTCAAAATCAGAGTTTTGAAAATTACTATTTGCAGACCAAGTGGGTCTCAACTAGGTTTTTAGGTCACTTGGTCTCCTGGGCTCACCTAGGTTAACTCATATGACCTAGTTATGCTCAAGTCACTCCTAAGGGGGGGTCTAATTGGAAAATGGGATGTTACAGCAGAAGGGGCTGATGGATTTGCAGACATATTTCCAGAAGCTCTTGTACTAGGAGGTTGAGGAGGAGGACCTCTAGGGGTCCACTTTGGAGCTGGACTATCATATCTTTTACTTTTCTTTCGCTGCTTTTGCTGATTTTTAGATAATCCCATACAATGTTAATATTCTTTGGATTTGGGATTTATCCCTTTCAGTATATAATAAGGAATATCATGATCAGGATTAGGAGGAGGAGCAGCAGCTTTCCTTTTCCGTTTAGTTGCTTTCTTCTTCTTAGACTCTTCTGAATCATCAGAGTCATCCTCATCCTCAGAATAAGATGATGGAGGTTGATCATAAGGATCAAAAGCCTCTTGCTCAGCTTTTTCTTTGTCATTTAATGTAGCTTTCACTTTCTCTTCTTCTAGGGCATCCTGTGCAAGAAGAGTATCCAGATCTAGTCCTTGGGTGTCATTCTAGACTGTAGACTTTTCTTCTTGAACATCTGAAACTGTTTGTTTCTCAACTGCAACTGTCTTGAGGACCAGTTCATCATGCACAGCTATCTGAGCTGGAGGAGAAGATACAAGATCTTGAATGACAGGTTCTTGCACTGGTTCTGGAGCTGGTTCTGGAGCTGGTTGTTGAGCAGGTTCTTGAGCAGCTTGAACTTCTTCCACTAGATCTGTAGTATCAGGAACACAGATTTGCTAAATGGAATTGAAACATCCCTTCTAGGTATTCACAGACTAGCATGTCAGTTAACATGTCAAGGAATTGAGTAAATGAATTACCTTCATGATTTTCTTCAGAATTTCCTAACTCCCACAAGTCATCTAGAAAGGAGGTAATGACTCCTTCTAGGAATAGAGCAACTAAGGGAGTAGAAGCTTCTTCAAGGCACACTTTGAAAGCAAATTCTGCTTCCATTATGATATCGGATGGCCTCTGAACTGGTGCGGGTTCTACAGATGATGTTGTAATGTTAACTGGAACTGTTGTTTCTTCTTGAATCTCAGCTTGGGGCTCTGCTGGAAAAGTAACAAGGGGCAGTCCTAAGGCATCTTCCTCGAACATCTCCCCTTGCCTGATTTTAGTAGATACTGAAGTCAGGCCCCTAACTGAAGATGGCTCAGCAGACTTAGAGAGGGCTAAGATGGAGGATGTCAGGGAAGAGATGGTAGAAATAAGAGGGGCAATTGCTTCTCCAATCATGATTTTGATTGAAGGAGTAATTAGCTCCAAGATGTTTGAAATGAAAGCTGGAGTTATTTCGAAAGATGAAGTGGATGGGGGAAGCTCAGTAGATGGAAGATCATCAGGGATGATGGTCTCTTGATGAGATATATTTTGAACTGGGGATTGATGGATGGATGCAGGAAGATCAATATGATCTTGATGAGAAATTGGTGACTGAGGAGGAGTGGGTAGCTCAGAAACCAATAAATCAAAACTAGGATGAGAAATACTAGCAAGATGAGAAGGAAGTGGAGATGCTTGTGATGCATGGAGAATTGTGGAGGAATCAAGAAGAAGAGAGGCAGTGGATGTAGATGGTAGTGCAGATGTGGATGGCACTTTAGTAGAAGTGGATGGTAATGCAGATGTAGAAGAAATGGGGGGAATGGAGGAGCCTTCTTCATGTAGGTGGGTAGTGACTGATACAGTTCTGGTGCTCTCAGATACAACAGGAGCTACTCCTACTGGAGAAGGCTTCTGAATGCTCCTTTTCCACTTAACAAATAGGGTTGGATCCATTTTCTTACTGGCATTGATGGAAGTAGTAACTGTTTCCAACAGTTGGGGATATTTCTCTTTTAAGAAAATTTCTATCACCCTTCCAAGGGTTACTTCCTTCTTACTATTCTTCTTTCTTATCAAATCAAACAATATCCCTGCCCAATCTATCTCTTTCTTGCTGATAATCGCACTCATCAAGGCAAACTGCTGCCTGGTTATATTATCATGAGTCGAGTGCTTGCCCAAAAGCACTTTTCCAACCAGTTCAGCCAAGAACTTAATTCTCAATGGGAAGTTCACTTTCAGCAGCTTTGTAGGGATGCCCTCAGCATGACCTATCTCGACGAGCATCTGTACATATTCTTGAATATCTTGGTCATATTCTTCTTCACCATTCAACAGTCCAAAAATTTTAGTCAGAACGGCGGGAGTCAGAATTACCTCTTCTCCGCCTATTATCCCGATCATTGAGACGTTGCTGGAAGACGAAGAATAAACCCATTCTTTGATCTCTGGGATGTTGATCTTGATCCTGGTTGACATAAGCTTTTCCAAACCTTGATCCTTACAAAGCTGTAGCATATCTATAATCTCCGCATCGCAAGCGCTGAACGACTCGAAATCCACACTGAAACCAGAGTCGAACTTAATCGCAGTCAGGAGAGCTGGAGCAACCCCCATTGATATGGTTGGAGAGGACGACGAAGACGAAACGGCAGAAGGCGCGGGGCAAAGCTCAAGTCAAAACTCACAAACAGGAGTAAGTAATATGAAACGACGAGCTCTGTCGATTACAAATAAAGCGATCTATTAACCTAGGTCGACCATTGGATTTATATTAAAACAGCAATCGTCGATCTATTTTAACAGATCCTGGAGACGATGGTCGACCGGTCGTTCGACGATCGTTTCCTGAAGCAGAGTAGTCGATCAATCATTCGACTATTTCTGTCTTCACAAACAAATAAGCTGTCGTCGCCCGTAGGTCGACGATAGGCTCGACCTGTTCGACTATCGTCGAACGTCGTTCGACGATCTTCAAACAGATTTCAAAAAGGCAGAAGTCACACTTAGTCTTTTCCATTAATCATGCCTAGTTGAACCAAAAAGAACAGATGCTTCTGTTCATCTAAGGGCTTGGTGAAAATATAACCTCTCTGAAGGTCAGTGGATATGAACTCAAGGCTGATCTTGTTCTTTTCCACACGATCTCTCAGGAAATGGTGTCTGATCTCAATGTGCTTGGTTCTAGAGTGGTGCACAGGATTTTGTGCAATAGAGATACAACTGGTACTGTCACACATGACTTTGGTGTTCTTGTGTGTGTACCCATAATCCAAAAGCTGGTTTTGAATCCACAGGATCTGTGAATAACAACTAGCAGCTGCAATATATTCAGCCTCTACAGTTGAAGTTGAGACAGAAGCCTGTTTCTTATAGAACCAAGAGACCAATCTCTCTCCCAGGAACTGACATGTTCCTGAGGTACTTTTCCTGTCAACTATACAACCAGCATAGTCAGAATCAGAGTATCCAATTAACTCAAATTCTGATTCAGCTGGGTACCATAGTCCTAAATTTGGACAACCATTTAGGTATCTCAAAATTATCTTAAGAAGAATCAAATGAGATTCCTTGGGGTTGACCTGGAATCTAGAACATAGGCATGTGGCAAACATTATATCTGGTCTACTTGCAGTTAAATACAATAGGGAACCAACAATGGCCCTATAGTTTTTCTGATCAACTGGCTTACCCTGATCATCAGAATCTATAACTACATTAGTAGCCATAGGTGTATGCATTGCTGAAGCATCAGCCATCCCAAACTTCTTTACAAATTCCTTGGCATATTTGGATTGGGAGATGAAGATTCCATCAACATCTTGCTTTACTTGGAGACCAAGAAAGTAAGACAGCTCACCCATACTACTCATCTCAAACTTAGAATGCATCAGGTCAGAGAACTTTTTGCACAGTTTGGGATCAGTGGAGCCAAAAATAATATCATCCACATACACTTGAACTAACAGGATGGTGTCCTTGTGATGCTTAACGAAAAGGGTTCTATCAACTACTCCCCTAACAAAGTTGTGCTCTAACAGGAAACTTGCTAGAGTCTCATACCAGGCTCTTGGTGCTTGTTTAAGTCCATAAAGAGCTTTTTGCAACTTGTAAACAATTGAGGGTTGAGTTGAAGAAACAAACCCAGGAGGTTGTTCAACAAACACCTCTTCCTTTAGCTCACCATTTAGGAAGGCACTCTTGACATCCATATAAAAGAACTTAAACTTCATATAGGCTGCATAGGCAAGAAAGATACTTATTGCCTCTAGCCTTGCAATAGAGGCAAAGGTTTGGTCATAGTCTATACCTTCCTCCTGTCTGTAGCCCTGAGCTACAAGCCTAGCTTTGTTCCTTACAATAATTTCATTTGCATCCAACTTGTTTCTAAACACTGACTTGGTGCCTATGATCAGTTGGCCTTTAGGTCTTGGAACCAAAGTCCATACTTTACATCTTTCAAATTGATTAAGCTCCTCTTGCATAGCAATGATCCAGTGGGGATCAAGCTCAGCATCTTTTATGGTGAGGGGCTCAATTTATGAAAGGAAACAAGCATGCATCACATCCTGTCTTAATTGATGTCTTGTTTGCACACCTACTGATATGTCATAAATCACTTGAGATGTTGGATGATCTCTAAGTGTGACAAGATCAGCAGGTGAGATGTGATCTTCAGCAACAGTTGGGATTAATTCCTCCTGGGGAATTGGATCAACTGTTGGTGGTACAACAACGGCTTCCACAGTGTCTTCATCACTGTCTGAATCAGTGATATGAAGAGTTGATAGATGGAGAATCTCTTGAGTGACAACTTTGCATGATTCTGGTACCTGCAATGAGCTTGAGGAAGGGGAAGTTTCCTTCTCTTTGTAAAACATCTTTGACTCATCAAAAGAAACATGCACAGACTCCTCAATTTTAGAAGATGATTTATTAAATACCCTTTAAGCTTTTCTTACTTGGAAATATCCAAGAAAAATTCCCATTGAAGCTTTTGCTTCAAACTTTCTAGGATATTCTTTGTTGTTATTGTGAATATACACTACACAACCAAAGACTCTAAAATAATTAATTTTAGGTTTCTTTCCCTTAAGCAACTCATAAGGAGTTTTACTCTTAAACTTGTGTATAAGACATCTGTTCAAGACATAATTAGCTGTGCTAACAGCTTATACCCAATAAGAAAGAGGCATGTTAGCATTTGCCAATAATGTTCCAGCAGCTTCAATCAGGGTTCTATTCTTCCTTTCCACTACCCCATTTTGTTGGGGAGTTCTAGGAGTAGAGAAGCTATGTTTGATACCTTCTTTCTCACAGAATTCTTGTATGAGAAGAGACTCAAACTCAGTACTATGATCACTTCTGATCAAGGCAACATGAGTAGAATACTCAGTCTGCACACATAGCAAAAAGTCTGTAAGAACTTTGAAGTTATCAGCCTTAGTTCTCAAGAAGAACACCCATGTGAACCTAGAGAAGTCGTCTATAATCACTAAAGTGTAATACTTCCCTCCTAGACTCTGTACATTTATTGGGCCAAAAAGGTCCAAATGTAATAAATACAGGATTCTAGGTGAATCACTTTTATTTACAGATTTAAAGGAGTTTTTGGTTTGCTTGCCTAATTGACAAGCCTTGCATAGGCTCTCCTTCTTGTCGGGGCAAGAAGGTAAACCTCTAATAAGGTTGTATTTAGATAACCTAGATATGTTCTTGAGGTTAACATGGCTAAGCCTCCTATGCCATAAGGTATTATTATTTGTTACTTCATTAAACAGGCAGATTTCAGATTTAGTTGAGTTAAAATCTACTAAGTAAACATTACCCTGTCTAATGCCTACTAACACAACATTACTATTTAAAGTAATATTACAGAGAGTGTTAGTGAAAGATACCTGATATCCTGCATCACATAACTGGCTTACTGAGATAAGGTTGTGCTTCAGTCCAGTTACATATGCAACCCTTTTGAATGTTACTGCTCCAATGGTAATCCTACCATATCCTTCAGTTTGACCACAGCTGGAATCCCCAAAGATCACCTTTGGTCCAAGCTTGGCCTTGTATCTTGACAGATTTTCTTTGTTTCTTGTCATGTGTTTGGAATAGCCACTATCCAAATACCATTTATCTTTAGTAATTGGATAGGTCTTCACCTGCAAATTAAACAGTTAGACATTGTGGACCCAGACAACCTTGGGTCAATTATTCTTCACATAATAAAAACTTGAAATAAAAGAATAAGCAAGTTGGGGTTTATATCTTAAAGGGTAAGATCTCCTAGGTGGGATGCTCCATGCATTTGATGGGTAAACAAACCTAGGGTTTCCATTTACATTAGGGTTTCTAAGGTTCAGGTGATTATTTTGAAAATCATATTGAAATCGTCGATCATCGTTCGACGATCGATGCTCAGATCGTCGAGCATCGTTCGACCATTGAGCCTTCGATCGTCGAGCAGCGTTCGATGCTTTTTGTAGCTCCTTAAATTTTTGCTTTCTCTTTTCTCTCTTAGCTTTATTTAAGGATTTGTTAACTAGATTTACTTGCTCAGTATTCTTTATTCCATCAGCTGAAATAAAGTTTACTGGAGTTAAAAGATGATTTTTAAGAACTAATGGGGGTTCACTTGATGAGGCTCCTAAGCCTAGCTTATTATTACCTGACCTAGTGTTTGTCATGCTAGTGATCTCTAGCAGTTTAAGGCTTCTACCATTTAGATATTCTTCTAATCTTTTTGATTTAGCTAGTTCATTTTTAAGGAATTTTATTTCTTCACTAGACTTAGTGAGTTCTTCTTCTAACCTAGCATTTTCAATGGAGAGGATTTCTGATTCTGATATCCTATTTCTAAGCTCCTTAATTTCTTTTTCTGAACTAATTAAATCTAAACACAGGGATTTAAATTCAGATTTAAATTCAAAAGAAGAAAAATCATAAGAAGATAATACCTGATCTTCTGTAGGCATTTCTTCATCATCATCAGAACTCTCTGCAGCTGAGTGGTTGCTGCAGGCATCAATTGCCATTAGGCAAATTTCCTTTGCCTTCTTCTCTTCCTCATCTTCACTAGAGCTTGAGGAGGAAGAATCCTTATCTGTGTCACTCCAGGTCTCAGCAACAAATCCTTTCTCCTTCTTCTTGTTTTTGTAGGAGGAGGACTTGGAGTGTTTCTTGTGATGATCTTTTTCCTTTCTCTTTTCTTTGTTCTTTTCCTCTGGACACTCAGGTAGAATGTGTCCAGGCTTCCTGCAACCATAACAGATAATTTCTTTAGCAGGAGATCTGTTATACATTGGTTTATCTTCATATCTTGAAGATTTCTTTCTGAAGTCTTTTCTGCCCATCTTAAGAAACCTTTTGGCAAAGAGTGCCATCAGCTCCTCATTTGATTGGCTTCCTTCAGAAGCATCAGCAGCTTTTAGAGCAAGGGTTTTCTCTTTCCTTGTTGGAGTTGGAGTCTTGGCTTCAGCCTCAGCTTCCCTGGACTTCAGCACTTGCTCAAAAGATTTGAGCTTGCCAAGGAGAGCTTCAGTTGAGATTTCAGTTATGCTTCTAGCCTCTTTGATGGGCCAGATCCTGAGATCCCATGTGCTGGGGAAGCACATCAGTATCTTATCATTGACCTCTGTCAATGTTATCTCCTTATCAAGAGTTCTCAGCTCATTGATGATTGAGCTGAGCCTGGTGTACATTCCTTCAACTGATTCAGCTTCAGTCTTCTTGAAGTTTTCATATTGGGATATAAGGTTGGACCTTCTGTCCTTCCTCTCATCAGCTGAACCAGCTACAATATGGTTCAGTGAGTCCCACATGGCTTTTGCAGAGGTGCAATAAGCCACTTTCTGGAAGATTTCATCAGACATGCTCTGAGCCAGAATATTCATAGCTTTTGCATCAGCAATCTTTGTTTTCTTGTAAGTGTCATTGTAATCTAGTGGTGGCACTGCACTCAGATTTGTAGAAGTTGTTGCAATGGTCGCAACAGGAGGTGTTGGTGGCCCTATCAAAATAGAAGAAAAAATATCTTCATCAATAGAATTCATATATAACTTGATTCTTGCCTTCCAGATGCTAAACTTAGCTAAGTTGCATACTGGAGGTTTGGTGCTAGAATAATCCTTGTACTGGGCCATGAAGTGAATATCTATAAGCTTGGTATCTATCAGGATCTTGTGACTCAGGTGTTAGCCTGTACAGTGAGTCAACATCCCTCTGATACCAATTGAAAGTGAGGATAGATACAACTCTAGAGGGGGGGTGAATAGAGTATTCAAAAATTATGACACCCTACTCAACTCCCTTAGAGTTAATTTGCGGAATAAGTTTATAGATATTTGAAACCCTAGAGCCTAACATAATGTGAAGTGCACTAGAAAAAGCTAACTGTAATTACAGTTGAGCTTTGGTCCTATCACAGCAACTAGCAATCCTAGTTATTTCTACTCACAGTCACAGTGCAATAAATTAATTAAGCAACACAGACGACACAAGAAGTTTATAGTGGTTCCCTCTAAATAGGTACGTCCACTCTTCTACCACCCTGGTAGGAATCCACTACAGGTTTTTGTTCAGGTGTCCTGCCACCAACTGATCTGCTTCAGGTAGATCAAGTAGACCCTTTGAGCTTTTGATCAGGAGCTCAAAATCCAACACAGGTTTTTGATCAGGTGCCCTGCCACCAAGATTCACTTTTGAAGGGAGTAATAACCCTTTATACAGGAGGTTGAGAGAGGGTTAGAGGGTCTTCTCTATTGTTAAAACAACATTAGAGAAGCAAGTGGATTGCATAGAGCTAGAAAGCTCTAAAGAATCAAGGCTCCCCTTGCTTAGTAATATCCAGGAAGAAGTCTTGCTTCAGGGTGCAGGAACTCTTCTGAACTTATGACAGAGAGCTGTCTTGAAGTTCTTGAAGGAGCAGCTTGAAGAAGACTCTTGATTTGTAATGGATGTTCTTCTTCAACAGCTTTTCTTTCTTCTTCTTCTTCTTCTTGAGACTCTGAGTGAATGTTCCTGGCAGCAGGATGAACTCAGGATTGAAGAAGAGAGAGATGAAGAAGGAGGATCTTCTCAGTTGGATGTAACAATATCTGAGAGTTGTAACTCTTCTTGCTTTTAATCTGTATATGAATATCTGTGTATATCTCTTCTGTGTGTGTTGTTGTATATATTTGTATATATATATCCTCTTCTTTCAAAAGAAGCTCTTTATATATGGGCCTTTGTAACGGCTCTAATCTTTCTTTGAATTTTGTCTTCTTCGGAGATCTTCGATCTGGGCTGCAAGTAGCACCAAACAAAACATATCCTGCAGACAGACATGCTATAAAGGGATAACGCTTTCTAAGAAGCTGCAAATCCATTCTGATAAAAGGAGTACTAAAGAAAGTCAAATCAGACTAAACACTTTACGGCCAGAGAAGACTTTTTGTGTCTAACGGCTATAAAGGACAGCATGGCAGAATAAAACAAAAAGATATTTCAACTAATAAGACAAAAAACTTTGTCAGATAAAGCTTGACTTATGCACAAAGGATGGGGCAATGATTGCCTTGAGATGTATGCACAAAATCAATGAAATAATCTTTAATAAAATATGCTAAATAAACAGGAAATAAATCATAGAACAGAAGGAGTACAAAATTACTAAAGGCAGATAGAAGATCGTCGAACGACCCTCGGAGATCGTCGACCGAACCACAGAGATCGTCGACCTATCAGAATAGATAGTCGAACGACAATGATAGTCGAACTATCAAAGCAGATAGTCGAGCTATCAAAAAGATAGTCGAACCATCAAACAGATGGTCGAACTATCAACACAGAGCAGATAGTCGAACTATCAAACAGATAGTCGAACTAACAACAACAGAACAGATAGTCGAACTATCAGAGCAGATAGTCGAGCAATCAGATAGTTGAACTATCAAGGCAGATAGTCAAACTATAAAGCAAAACAGATAGTCGAACTATCAAACAGATAGTCGAGCTATCAGATAGTTGAACTATCCAAGCAGATAGTCGAACTAACAAACAAAACAGATAGTTGAACTATCAAATAGATAGTCGAGCTATCAGATAGTTGAACTATCCAAGCGGATAGTCGAACTATCAAACAAAATAGATAGTCGAACTATCAAACAGATAGTCGAGCTATCAGATAGTTGAACTATCAAGCCAGATAGTCGAACTATCAAGAAATCTTTCTGGTCAAATGAAGTCGAGCAGGGTTTGATGATCGATGAGGCAGATACCACAGATCGTCGAGCTAATAAGAGTTGAACTAACTCAGAGATAGACGATCTGCTGACGGACAATAGTCGACAACCTGATAGACGATCGTCGAACAGTTGATAGACGATAGTCGAGCGGCGTTCGACCATAGTTAAACCAAAAACAACTTAACCAAATTTTCATCTGGATAAGTGACAACTCTACAACTAGAGCAATCTAACTAAACAACTATCCTTTGACCATAGATAAATCTTGGGTCAAGAAACTAAATGAGAAGACTGAACTCAAATCCAAACTAGGGTACCAACAGAAGCCCAGGAATTGAAGTTTGTCAGCCAAGATTTTGAGTCAAGGGGTGGTCACGCCCGTGACCGACCCGTCACGCCCGTGACATAGGGTGTGACCCCCTTCGACGATCGCCGACCTCAGGAAGATGATCATCGAGCTCAGAAATTTCAACATAGATCAGACACTCCCGTGACCGATCCGTCACGCCCGTGACCTAGGGCGTGACCCCTTCGACGATCGTCAACCTCAGGAAGACGACCGTCAAGCTCAGAAAAACTCAATTTGGGCCTGACATGCCCGTGACCAAGATGTCATGCCCGTGACCTTGGAATGGCGTTGAGTGAGCTAAGCTCACTCAACGCCGTAGTGTGGATGGCGTTGAGTGAGCCTAGCTCACTCAAATCCATAAGTTGAATGACGTTGAGTGCACTGACTGCACTCAATGCCATCTTATGTCGTCAGGTTGGCGTTGAGTGAGCTGAGCTCACTCAATGCCGTAAACTAGATGGCATTGAGTGGGCTTAGCTCACTCAATGCCGTAAGTTGTTAGACGGGATGGTGTTGAGTGCGTAGAGTGTACTCAACGCCATAAGTTGAATGGCGTTGAGTGCACTGACTACACTCAACGCCATTTGGTGCTGTATGGATGGCGTTGAGTACTCTGCGCCATAATATGGATGGCGTTGAGTGAGCAGAGCTCACTCAACGCCATAATCTGGACGGCGTTGAGTGAGCTAAGCTCACTCAAAGCCATAACCTGGACAGCGTTGAGTGAGCTAAGCTCACTCGATGCCATAACCTGGATGGCGTTGAGTGAGCTTAGCACACTCAACGCCATAACCTTGACGGCGTTGAGTGAGCTATGCTCACTCAAAGCCATAACCTAGACGGCGTTGAGTGAGCTAAGCTCACTCAAAGCCATAACCTGAACGGCGTTGAGTGAGCTAAGCTCACTCAAAGCCATAATCTGGACGGCGTTGAGTGAGCTAAGCTCACTCAATGCCATAACCTGGATAGCGTTGAGTGAGCTAAGCTCACTCAAAGCCATAATTCGGATTGCGTTGAGTGAGCTGAGCTCACTCAACACCAAAATTTGGGAGGTCGTTCTGATGGCGTTGAGTTAGCAGAGCTCACTCAACGCCGTATCTGGGACGGCATTGAGTGAGCAGAGCTCACTAAACGCCGTGGCTTGGATGGCGTTGAGTGAGCTGAGCTCACTCAACGCCGTAGCTTGGATGGCGTTGAGTGAGCTGGGCTCACTCAACGCCATTGTACTTAGAATTTTTCTTGCATCTTTTTTTGGCTGGGTGCTGGTTCAGCTGAACCGGGCCGGTCTAGGAAGTGGGCCAGAATGCACTAGTGGGCTGTTTCTCTTATTAAGACTTATTAAAAACCTATTTAGTGAATTGGACCAGTCAATGTGTAACACCCCTACCCATTACGTGCAACATAGTAGAAGGTCCGGTCGGGGCCCCACACCATGTCTTACAAACAGGCAGAGACGTTACGAAGTAATACCAAATACGCATCATATCACAGAGCATTCTAGAGGAAGTTTAAAGTGTTGCAAGAATGAACTCAAACATCAACACAGAAGTCCACAGCTAAACCAAACATTCCATAATATAAAACCACAAGTACGGCCTTATGGCCTATTACAAGTGTTACTCTTTATACAAGAAGGTATCTTCCATACTTCGGCACGCAGGCCGGTCACACATGAGTTCTTATACAAGGTACAAAAATAGCCTTAGAGGACTAGTACTCAGCAGCAGCAGCTTAGGGTCATCCACCCTCATCCCTGCTTGGCCCTTCTTGACCTGCACGTAAAAGATCCACCAAGCAGTGGCAAACAAAGCAACGGTCAGCATTTGGCTGACCATTTATAACGACCCTGTCCCTGGCACAGGACAGCGGAATTCCTTCCCTGCATAGCACTTATATACAATCAAAAGGGTATGCTTTAGCACATCAAACTTGTACGCCCGTACAAGTCATCATCCATCACAAACGTCGGCACGACGGCCCGACGTTCCGTGCTCTCAGGGGACATTATCGGTGTATCGGAAAACCAGGGTCCCACCACCGTTCAGAGGTCCCAGACATGACGGCAATTTGTGAGCATTCCAATCCTCCATGGCTCAAATAGCCAGAGCGATTCTCATTCTGTGATCCTAACAGGGCCTTAAGCACCCCACGGTTAGACAACCAGAATGCGGGTATAGATCAGCCTTTCCCGTAGCTCACATACGTCAGACGTCGATCAGGACTGACACGGGTACAGCTTCACCTTGCTCGTTCTCCACACAGGCTTTTCCACAGTTGCAGCCCCACCGGCTAAACAAGTAGCATTCACAACTACAAGGGTTGAGATCACACAGCATCAACCCCCAAAAGTAGCACTCACAGCTACATGGGCTGAGATCACACAACATCAACCAATCCACATAATATCCTACTGCACCAAGCTGCAGGTGTCCACCAAGAACATCACATGCATCACAATAATACAGAGTCTTGCTCTGATATGCATGCAATCATCACCAATCCGGACTAACCTATCCAGATGGGCTTCACACAGCATGCCTACCCGTACTTCTCGCTTCCGGGACTACTCCAACAAGAATCAAGGGATGGAGTTCAACATCCCAAGAGAATTCAACTCTACCTTTGTAGAGGATTCATGCATATGCAAAAAGGAAGGATTTCACATATCCAAGGAGGAAGTCGTTACCCTTGGAGGACGTTTTGGAGCCATGGCAAGCACTGCTTGGAGCTCTGCTTTCCCGAATATGGCCTCCGATCGCGAATCCGAGCTTGGACTAGCTGGATCTCCCTCTCCTTCCTCCTTCTTCTTCCTCCTTCCTTCTTCCTCCTTCCTTCTCTCACTTAAGAAGATAAAGTGAGGATAAGTTTGCTAGTTCGGAGTCTTAAAGGGGCTGGAAAAACTGAAGACCACCAGATCTGGAAAGAGGGAAACAAACGGCCGAGATCTGCAGAAAATAACATTTTCGGCCCTGACACGCCCTGTGACACGCCCGTGTCACATGCCGTGTCACTTAAGCGGCAAATAACTGCCTCACCACACGGGCTGAACACGCCCGTGACCACCGCCTAACCTGACACAGCCTGAGACACGCTCGTGTCTCTGGCCGTGTCGCCTCTCTCGACGAATCTCGTCGATCGCCGAGATTATACTCGCTTATCGTCGACACAATCTCGCCGATCGTCGAGAAGGACACGCATGTGTCACAGGCCGTGTCGCCTCTTCTCGTCGATCGTCGATCACAATGCTCAACGATCGTCGAACGCACGACCTGCAGCAACCCGAGGATGACACGCCCTGGGACACGCCCGTGTCTCAGGCCGTGTCACTCCAAAAACACCCGAAACCCAACTTTGAAACTTACTCAAGACCAGCTCGAGTATTTGCTTGACACGCCCGTGTCCCAAGACGTGTCACTTGGCCTGAAAACCAAAACTTGGTTTTGGGGTAGTACAATCCTCCCCTCCTTGCAGAAAATTTCGTCCCGAAATTTGAATGACCGAAAAACTCAATAAAGTCCATATTTATTGATTCTTACACGGTCTAAAATACAACCACTTACAAAAATAACTCGGGAAATTCTGTCCGCATGGTTTGCTCACGCTTCCAAGTAAGCTCTTCTCGGCCACAATTATCCCACCGGACTTTGACCATCCCGATTGTTTTGTTCCTCAATTGCTTCTCGGTGGCATCTTCAATCCGAATGGGTCTAACCTTTGTCGTTAGCCCACTATCGACTGATACCCGATCTGCAACTATCACTTACGATGGCTCTTTTATTGCTCTCCGCAGCACCGATACATGAAACACATCATGTAAACTACTTAACTCAGGTGGTAGCAGTAACCGATAGGCTGTCTCACAGATGCATTCAATCACCTCAAAAGGTCCTAGATACCTCGGGCTCAACTTTTTCAGACGCCGTATCCTGGACACACCTTTAAAAGGCTTGATTTTTAGATATGCCCAATCACCCACCGCAAACTTTACGTCCCGGTGTTTGGCATTATAATATTTGGCCTGCCTATCTTGAGCAATTAACAACCTTTCACGAATTGTACGTACCGTTTCATGCATATCAGTCACATCTTGCCGCTTGTAAAGCTTCGTTTCACCCATCTCCGCCCAAGATAACGGTGTGCGGCACTTCCTGCCGTACAAAGCTTCGAAAGGGTCCATCTGAATGCTGGCCTGGTAACTGTTGTTATAGGCAAATTCAATCATGAACAAATGATCTTCCCAGCGACTTCCAAAATCTAGCATACACATCCGGAGCATATCTTCCAACGTCCTGTTGGTTCTTTCAGTTTGACCGTCCGTCTGGGGATGAAAGGATGTACTGAAATGCAACTTTGTGCCCAACAGCTGATGAATTAGCCTCCAATCTCCTGAGGTGAAGCGTCCATCTCGATCGCTAACAATGCTACGGGGAATCTCGTGCAATCGTACGATCGAATCTACGTACATTTTAGCCAATTTGTCGACTGGATCATCTCTTCGATTTGGAATAAAATGAGCAACTTTTGTTAACCGATCCACAATCACCCAAACTGCATCATTACCCCGTTGAGATCTCGACAATCCATGCACGAAGTCCATGGAAATATCATCAAATTTCCACACTGGGACCGGTAATGACTTCAGGAATCCTCCTGGCTTTTGGCATTCTGCTTTCACCAGAGCACATGTATGGCACTTAGCAACATAACGTGTTATATCTTTCTTCATACACGGCCACCAGAAGTTCTTTTTCAGATCCTTATACATTTTTGAACTTTCAGGATGAATCGAATACCTTGAAAAATGGGCTTCGTACATGATTTCTTCACGAAGATTTCTGTGACAAGGAACACATACTCGATCGTCTTTTCTCCAAAGTCCATTGTCAAAAGAAAACCGAGAGCTCTTATCTTCCGCTGCATAACGCTGCAAACTATCATCCAATTCCGTCGCTTGGCGGACCCTATCCATTAGGTCATACTGTACCTCTGTCCAATTCAAACACATGGTCGCAGCAGTGTTTTTCTCCACACAAGTAATATCCATCCGTTCTAGCTCGTGGATCAACCGTTCATCATGGTATGATAACCAATTCGCCCTTGCTGGAGTCCTACGACTCAGGGCATCTGCGACTACATTCCCTTTACTATGGGTGTAATGAATTTGGAAGGTATAATCACCAAGAAATTCCATCCACCTTCGATATCGCATATTTAAGTCCTTTTGATTTAAGAGATATTTCAGACTCTTGTGGTCTGTATAGATATCCACCTTTACACCATATAAATAATGACGCCACAACTTAAGTGCAAAGATGACTGCGGCCAATTCCAAATCATGGACTGGATAGTTCCGCTCATGGGCTTTCAATTGGCGCGAACCATATACTATCACCTTACCACGCTGAAGGAGAACGCAGCCTAAGCCGCTACCCGATGCATCACTGTACACCTCAAAACCATCTATGCCACATGGTGTTGTCAAAATTGGGGTCGTAGTCAACCGACTCTTTAGCGCTTCAAAAGCTCGTGCACACTCGGGTGACCAAACAAACCTTTGTTCTTTCCGCGTTAGGGTAGTGAGAGGCAATGCTATTCTTGAGAAATTTTCCACAAAACGCCTGTAGTAGCCCGCAAGTCCAAGGAAACTCCTGACTTCAGCTACTGATAAAGGAACCGGCCACTCCTGCACAGCAACAATTTTGGTAGGATCCACTGCAATGCCTTCTCCACTAACTACATGGCCCAGAAAATCCACGGATGACAACCAAAAATCACACTTAGAAAACTTGGCTTAGAGTTTCTTTTCCCTCATGGTTTGCAATACCATCTTCAAATGATTTGCATGATCTTCTCTGGATCGGGAATAAACCAGGATATCGTCAATAAAGACGGTCACAAAGAGATCCAAATATTGCTTAAACGTTCGGTGCATCAAACCCATAAACACCGAAGGTGCATTAGACAATCCAAAGGGCATCACCGTGAACTCATAATGCCCGTAGAGTGTGCCAAATGCCGTTTTGGGTATGTCACTTTCCCTAACCCTCAGTTGGTAATAACCAGATTTCAAATCCAGCTTAGAATACACCGAAGAGCCCACTAGTTGATCAAACAAATCATTGATCTGTGGGATCGGATACTTATTCTTCTCTGTCAGCTTGTTCAGTTCTCGATAATCTATGCATAGACGCAAGCTGCCGTCCTTCTTTTTCACAAAGAGAACCGGCGCACACCAAGGTGACTTACTTGGCCTTATTAAACCTTGATCTAGCAATTCTTGCAACTGAACCTTCAGCTCCGCCATTTCCTTTGGCGCTACACGATAGGGGGCACGGGCCATAGGTTTTGCACCCGGTACCAGTTCTATCGTGAAGTCGATTTCTCTTTGGGGTGGTAACCCCGGAAGGTCTTTTGGAAACACATCCAGAAATTCCGACACAACAGGTACCTCATTCACACTAGCCTTTGGCTCTATCGTTGCTACTAGCGTGAAGAACAACTCAGCACCCTTTCTCACGGCCTTTCGAACTTATAGAGCGGATATCAACATCTCATTTATTCCCTGCATGCCGCTAAACCGTATTTCTTGGTCGGTGTTCTGTCCAAACACAACTTCCTTAGAATTACAATCAATGCGAGCATGCTGCTCTGACAACCAATCCATACCAAAGATTATGTCGAATTCTGAAATCGGCAGCACAAGTGCTTCCAATCTGAAGTCCCAACTTCCTATTTTCCCTTCTACACACCCAGACTGATCCGCGCACAAAACACATCCGTTAGGAAAGAGTACCTTCAAACTTTCTGTCGTGCCTCGTATCGGTGCGCCAATGCGCAATACGAAATCCTTTGGCAGAAACGAATGTGACTCACCAGTATCAAACAGTGCTCGTGTCAGATGCTCCCAAATTAGGACGAAGCCTAACATAGCAACAACACAATAAACACCAAAAACATAGCAACACTACACAAAGGGAAAAGAACTCCGAGATCACGCGCACCTGTGACGACGTCGGCTTGCTTAATGGCCTCCTGTTGTCGCAGATTGAAAACTCGAGGCTGCACTTGCGAAGCAGAAGACTCCGCCACCGCCTTCCCTTTTTCCGCATAGGATGCGCCCGGCTTCTTGTCACCTTTCGGAGGACCAACCCGACAGTCCCGAGCAAGATGTCCCAGCTTGCCATACGTATAACAAGTGCGGGATTCATAGCCCGACGACGCTTCTGAAGTAACTGATGAAGGAGCTTGCCCAGAACGTCTGGACTTCTTACCCCATTTCTTTTGAAATCCACTTCTCTCCGGACGTGGCGGTTTGAACTCCGGTTTTGCAACAGCCAAAGGTCCTTTAGATTGTCCTCGCTTCAAATCTGCTTCCAATGCCCTCGCGGTGAAGACCAGAGCTTGAAATCCCTGATTCATGGAACTCGAGAGTAAATGCCGCAACTCATGCCGCAGTCCCGCATAAAACTGAATGGTCTTGCGCTCTTCCTCAGCAAAGATAGCGCCCGCAAAACGCCCCAAATGCGTGAACTCATGCAGATACTCATCCACGCTGCTCTCCTTTTGAGTCAACCGCTGAAACTCCAATTCCAAAGCAATCCGTTGCTGCAACGGCAAATGCTTGCCCAAAAACAACAGAGAGAACTCGTCCATAGAGACTCCCGTCAACTGTCTGCCTGCCAAGTGGTGCAGTTCTACCTCATCCCACCACAGCCGAGCTTGTCCTTCAAGAAGAAAAGTGGCTAACGTGACTTTCTGTTCCTCCTCAACCCAAAGGGCGGTCAAGATGCGCTTGATCCGAGCAAGCCAATCCTCTATTCTAGCTGGGGAACCCGCCCCGGTAAATGTCGGAGGATGAAAGCTCATAAACCGCTTCAGCTGCTGATCTGCGGCATGCTGATCAACCGCTATGCCCACCGGTTCTTCACGCACTGCCACAGGCACGGGAGCCTCAGGCTGAGCTTGCCCTGCCTGCTGAGCATTCATCACCGCAAGTACCGTTTCTTTAATCAAACGAACAGTTTCAGCTGATGGAGGAGGGGTGGGCACCTCTGCCGGTGCCGCACTCTCAACAGAATGCTGAGGTTCTGACTGACCCGCAACACTTCGCGTCACCTATATGTGTCAAACCACACAATTCAGCGACAAGCCACACAACAAACAGTCAAAACAAACACATAAGTGTAACACACCAGTGCATTTCAATCCTATGTGGACATGTTTGAGTTCAATTTTATACACTCACACACGAGCTCGCCACCCCACAAAAGAATTCGTCCACGAATTCGGAGGAGGGAACCAAGGAATCAGATACCAAATTGTAACACCCCTACCCGTTATGTGCAACATAGTAGAAGGTCCGGCCGGGGCCCCATACCATGTCTTACAAACAGGCGGAGACGTTACGAAGTAATACCAAATACGCATCCTATCACAGAGCATTCTAGCGGAAGTTTAAAGGGTTGCAAGAATGAACTCAAACATCAACATAGAAGTCCACAGCTAAACCAAACATGCCATAATATAAAACCACAAGTACGGCCTTATGGCCTATTACAAGTGTTACTCTTTATACAAGAAGGTATCTTCCATACTTCGGCACGCAGGCCGGCCACACATGAGTTCTTACATAAGGTACAAAAATAGCCTTCGAGGACTAGTACTCAGCAGCAGCAGCTTAGGGTCTTCCACCCTCATCCCTGCTTGGCCCTTCTTGACCTGCACGCAAAAGATCCACCAAGCAGTGGCAAACAAAGCAACGATCAGCATTTTGCTGACCATTTATAATGACCATGTGCCTGGCACGGGACAGCAAAATTCCTTCCCTGCATAGCACTTATATACAATCAAAAGGGTATGCTTTAGCACATCACACTTGTACGCCGGTACAAGTCATCATCCATCACAAATGTCGGCACGACGGCCCGACGTTCCGTGCTCTCAGGGCACATTATCGGTGTACCGGAAAACCAGGGTCCCTGTAAGACCCCCTTTTTTTTCTTTTTCAACCACCGGGGTCTTAGGCCCAGAATCGCCGCTTTGCGGTGACACCTTCTCGTCCTGAAGGGTCATCACCACAAGGCGCCGATTTTGCCGGCCAATTCGATCACAGAAAGGTAGCACAATAATAGAAGTAAGGGCAATGCAGTCCACAGCAATAGATCGCATATATAGAATAAAAATCTCCACGAAGGGAGTGTCCACAGAAAACATCAGAGTACTATAAATGCGGGCTTATGCCCGATACATCATGTCCTCACTACAATATCACTCATGTGGAAGCTAAAACAGAAACTACTCAGGGTCGAGACTCACGGTCCCGACTGTATGAACTCCGGAGCTAGACTGCCCCATCTCCAGGCGCACCGATCTCTGGGGCTGCTCCTCCACGCTGGGCTCCACGATCCCCTAAATGATGTGGTTCGAAAACCGTTAGTCATAAAGACTAAGCCCTATCATCCCCCACCCCTTCCCCTATGGCTCCTAGGTACCGAGCGGGGAGGAAGAAAGGGAAGGACATGACGGTAGAGATTAAGCAAGAAACAGATGGCAGCGGAACTAGTCTAACAAGTTGTATTCGGTGAGCAGTTAATATAATTGTTATAATAGGTCTAGCAGTAAAAAAAGCAAATATATGAATTTAACCTTCACTTATGCGAGAACACATAAGCAAATGGGATCTTTTGCAAGGCTCCCATCGTATAACTGTCCCATACCACTTATACCTTCGGGTGTCGGTTATCAAACAGCAATGGTTGTTATATATTGAAATTAACCTTTGATTTATAAACTTGCCCACACAAGCTTATAGACCAAGGGGTCGTTTTGTAGGTCCTAATGTATAGGCGTCCCATACCACTTATACATTAGGTGTCAGGGTTAAATGAATCGATTATGCTATGACATGCAAGTGGGTATGATGAAACATGCAAGTGCAACTCACACACCTGACTCTATGCACACAGACCTTTAGTTCCCCCTTTCGGAGCCGTTACCTCCCAGGATACCTCCATAGTGGCGGACGGAAGAAGTGGGTTGGGCCTCGCCCACCTCAAAACCAGTAAAAGCACCACTGGTCTGACCTATCGTACGCCTCAACGCTTGGTGCACTAAGCGGACGCCTGCGTACTCTTACCGGCTGGGGCACCGGACTTCTGTTGGCGAAGTGCTAATCACCCCGCCGAGTCAACGATATCGGTGTCGGTGCAATCGAACTCCCCGATATCGAAAAACCCACCACCTTAACTTTTCCTATTTTATGCACATGCAAGTTTAATCGTAAACACACAAAAACCGAGCCAAAGCTCCCCGGACCAAAATGTCCATCTCCAAACCAACCGAGCCGAAGCTCCCCGGACCAAAACGTCCGTCTCCAAACCAACCGAGTCGAAGCTCCCCGGACCAAAACGTCCGTCTCCAAACCAACCGAGCCGAAGCTCCCCGGACCAAAACGTCCGTCTCTAAACCAACCGAGCCGAAGCTCCCCTCAAGCTCCCTGTGCCAACAGTGTTTGTGAAAAGTGCAGCCCTAGTTACTAAGTTACTCTTGTCGGTTTGTTATTACAGTTTACGTTAGCCCAGGACTGCCCCCGGTATTCCCCGTGAAGGGCTCTCAAGGGGCACTAGGAACCAAGACGGCGGCATTACGGCCCGAAGTTCCCTTTCGCAAGGAACTTATTGTTATTGGTTGATCTCCCATAACCCGATTCCCTTCTCATATTACGATAGACTATCCTAGGGTGATTTTTAACCTTCCTCTCTTCGGGAAAAGGCGATCTTTCGCCGAAACCCGAGCACCTCTTAACTCTAGCTATCACCACTTCTCACTACTCTTTATATCTTCCTATTGTGATTTCCTCCACCATTGCCCACCCAGACATTATGATTAACTCCAATGCCTTCCTCAGATCATGTCCTATTGCATTTCACAAATTGCTATATGCAGACCGACCTAGACTACATGTCGAACCGGTATGCAATGATCCAATACTCATCCAAATGCCATAAATTATTTACTGGAGACTCACCATGATATAAATGACCTAAATCCAGAAAATGGAAATTTTCCTAATCTATTTGGCATTTAATTAAATTCCTCGAAAATCCCAAGGGCTACCGGTTTGAACATGAACTACCCTAAGTAATCAAGCAAGATGTCCAGCAAATTTATGATAAATAGTAGGTTATCTCAATAGGTTAAATCCTAAGTATCATAATTTTTCTAACATCAAAAGGGCATGAAAATTATTTTAGAAATAATCTCTAACTTCTGTTGTTTACGAATCAAGTACAGAAAATATTCTTCCAAAATTATAAATAATTTATGTCATGCAGATAATGGCCTAAAATTAGCACTGGCCAAGTTTCATAATTTTCCAGCAAGTATTTTATCCATAATTAATTTTTAAACAATAAAACCCCTTTCTAATATCTGTGAACAAAGTACTAGATTTACTCAACATAAAATTCTATAAAAATTCAAAAATCAATGTTCTACTAGTCAAGATCTAAATCCAGAATTTTAACTGATTATAATTAATTTAAAACCTCCAAATATTTGAAACAACAAATCGGGCTAATAATCTTTTAACACATGAAGTATAATATTTATTAATCATAAAATTCCAGGAAAATTACCATAAATCTAAAACATCCTAAAACTCCCTCCTCCCGAGTTTCATAATTTTTAGGTTAGATTTAGTGCTTAAAATAACTAAATTACATGTTTATCCTAATCCAAAATCTCAACTTCCGAGGTACCTAATTACCTCCAAATCCTTCACTATTTCAACCAGAGGGTTTTCAGCATATCATCCCACTCTCCTCCAAATTTCAAGGGCATACAAGAGCTTTTGCTCCTATGTACTTCACAAACCTCAAACTCCCACTCACTGGATTTGAGCCGATCTCTTAGGGTAAAATCCACCCTAATCCACACCATGTCACCCAAGAGGGTAGACATAGACTCAACAAATCAGTGGCCACAACACCAGCCTCATTTGAGGAGATTTGTCCACTCCATTTCCAATCGTACTTTTCCCCATAGTATCCCTCACCAAGACCTATCTAGGACTTGATACTTACCTATACAAAACTCGACCAATTGAGTTGAAATTTTGTACAGATTTTAACATTGATGCCAGGGACCACCACCCAAAATTTGGGGGAGTTTGGACTTAATTTCATCTCCTAATTAATTTTATAATGTTTATTAAAATTTCACAAAAACTTTAGGCAAAAGTTCTCCAAAAATTCTCATTTTTGGTCTGCCGTTAGGTTTATCTAAGTTTAACCCCCTGACCAAATTTCAGGTCATTTGGACAAGGGACGAAGAGTGGGCTTCCATTTTAATTTCTGCGCAACTCTAGGTATAGCCCCCACTAAAACGGGTGCTGCGGCCGAACCGCTTCCCCAAACGAGATGAAACCAATTTTAAATTAATCTAGACTCGAAGGGCTACGACTTTCGTGACTGGTCACTTTTCCTAAAACGGCCTCTAAGTGCCTCGTTTTGCAGCATCAAAATGTGCCCATCTAAGTATATTTTCCTTATAAATTATTTACATAATTTATATATTATAAAACAGTTTTTACGGTTCATCTTCTACACAACCCGAAAACCAGACACAGAAAACCATTTTTCCTGTAAGCATTCCGTGATCCGTCGCCGGCCGTCCGGTCACTTCCCTTGCCAGCCACCACCACCACCACCTCTGTTGAGGCGATGGCTAGCGGTCGGCGGTGGTTTGGCCGCCGGAGGTGGCGGTTTCCGGCGAACTCAAAAATACCTTTTTCATGGTTTTCCCATGAAAATGAGAGATGGGTCCGGCACCGTTGAGCGCAAACTTCTTTTCTAAGAATCCTAAGATCTACCCACGAAAGAGAAGAAGCAGAGGAGGACCTTGTTCGCGGTTTGGAGGCGAGAAGAACGACGGGGTGCCATGGTGCAGTGGTGGCGTAGCCGAACTTCTCCTACAGCAAGAACAAAGATCTGATCCGTTTACTTGAGCGTGTAAACTTCTCCTCTTGCCCCAAGTGGGCTTTTATAAATCAGAAAGTGGGGAGGTGAAAGGGTAAAGCCGTAATGGCCATGAAGGCTCCTCTTAATAGCCTTTCGGTTACAGTGAAGGGATAAGAAACGGTGGAAGATGAACAGGTGTGTCCAGTTGGCGGTTTCCTATTGGACCAACACTTCCTCCTTTATTATATAATTATAGAAGGAAAAACGGCCCGTAATTACTCCTGGTGTAACTTCCCACACCAGCATTTATTTCCACGCGTGTTAGAATAATTTCGGGCCTAAACCGTCGTTTCGGCCAATGTCACGGGCGTGACACATAGGTCACGGGCGTGACAGGCCCGGGTGATAATTTTTGGGGTCGACGATCGTTGAACTGAGATTGACGGTCGTCGAAGGGTGGTCACGCCCTAGGTCACGGGCGTGACACCTAGGTCACGGGCGTGACACCTAGGTCACGGGCGTGACAGGCCCGAACGGTAATTTTGAGGTCGACGATCGTCGAACTGAGACCGACGGTCGTCGAAGGCTGGTCACGCCCTAGGTCACGGGCGTGACACTTAGGTCACGGGCGTGACAGGCCCGAGTTCAATTTCGATGATCTTTTTACGGGGATCGACGATCGTCGAAGGAGTCACGCCCTAGGTCACGGGCGTGACACCTTGGTCACGGGCGTGACATGCCCAGGCTGCAAGTTCGACGATTGTCTCACGGAGATCGACGATCGTCGAAGGAGTCATGCCCTAGGTCACGGGCGTGACACCTTGGTCACGGGCGTGACATGCCCGGGCAGCAAGTTCGACGATCGTCTCACGGAGATCGACGATCGTCGAAGTAGTCACGCCCAAAGTCACGGGCGTGACGGGTCGGTCACGGGCGTGACCTACCCGTGACCCGAAATCTCGATCGATTTATTTCAATTTTTGGGCTTCACAGGGTTCTGTCACGACCAACCGACTCCTAGGGGTCTAGCCGAAAATGGGATGTTACAAATCCCAATAAACAAAACAAAAATTTCGTCCCCGAAATTGAGGTTGAGCCTACGGGGATTTCTATCGGAATAAATTAAACTTGTAACATCCCATACGATCTTTCTATCGGGTTTAGGCGACTATTCGTTTGATAAACGAAGACAATCTCCCCAATAAACAAAAGATTATCCCCTACCTTTCTGATTGAGTGCGCATGCCTAGGTCCTGAATTTTTCTTATCTAGTCTTAACTGTCCAGAACAAGAAGGCAATCTATAGTATACCGAGAGGTGGTGAGATGTACCTGACTGAACAACTCCGGGTATCTTTGCCTCATCAGGTCCTGCGGTTCCCAAGTGTGCTCCTCCTGACCGTGATTTCTCCACAGAAGCTTGACTAGCGGGATCTTCTCGCACCACAAAACTGCACTACTAAATCAGGGTTTCCCCGACTATCTCGCTCAATCTATCCTCGAACTTGCACTCTAACTCTGGAAGTGACTATAATAGTTCTTCAAAACCCTTATACTTGCCTATACCATTCGACAAACCTCACCGTGCGTAGCCAAATCCATGACGTCTTTCTCATTCCGGGGAAAGACAAGTTCTAATACACACAATCTTCTTCTAGTAAATTGAGTTTTTATTTGTAACGGTAGACAGCGACTCTATAAACCTCCTCCACGCGATCATGTTCCTATTCCTTCATATACGCCCGAGTAATCAATCAATTTGACCCTATGATTTATCCAACTCTGGTCGTTAACGGGAAAGATTACTTCGTCAAATGACCCGTCGTCGACAAGATTTAAGGGGGTGTACTCGTGCATTTTTGGAGGTTGTCATTTATACCTTTTTAATTTGTTGTGCCATTCTGCCGTAGTTACACTTGATTTTCCAACCATTTATTTATCATAGCCGCGACCCTTGCTAACCATGTTTGTGTCATCAAATGTATCTAATCTTGTCTTGATGCTATCTGAATCGAGTCTGCAAGGTCATACCAAAGATATATGTTTTCGATATATCGTCTGCAAATTTCTTTCAAACTCTTAGTGTTATCATACTCATGATGTTACATCATAATGTCTCAGTCTTATCTTTCCAAATCTACTTAGTCTTACTACCCGTCATTAAATTCACATGGTATCTTCTAGTAGTTATGTCTCATAGTTACTCTTTATTATTACCATGACATCATTCGAGTGGCGTCGAATAAGACCAACCTCAACATTACTGTGTTTGGGGCAACACACTTTCTAAGTTAGGTCTAGGAGACCAAAGCCATTAACTCACTTGCCCAATAAACAAAAGATAAGCCCCCAATAAACAAACGATAAGCCCATATCTTCCTTGGGCTAATTTTCTTTTATCTTACCATGTTATATCTGTCCTAGCTGAGTGTACAATCCCTAGGGCATCAATCTATGACTTGGGGTTCCAAACTGACACTTGTAGATATACTCCATACTTTAAACCCTCCGAGTCCAATTTACGACACGCTTATCAGGGTTGTTCCCACTCCCAATTGGGTCTCTTTCGAACTTGAATTCCTACCCGACCTTCAGTATTTATCTTGTAGTTGTCTCCGAGTAATCTTATTACCGGTACGAGGGTTAAGACTACTTGTCTTCTACCATTCTGCTAAAGTATTATTGATCTCAATTCTCCTTAAAGCAGTCTACTGATTTGAGTAATTCTTGATAGGGGTCGTAGGGTCACCTGAGTTTATCTATCAGGTTGTCATTCTCATGTTAAACTCCTCCTTTTATTCTGTTTGGGTATCTCCTTACCTTAAACAAGTTCATACCCAGGGTCTATTTCGAACTAGGGCATGTTATAAGTCGTCATGGTTAGTCATGTGTCCTACTAGGTTGAGTCTAACTTATTGACTAAAGAATTATAAGATGAGATCTTTACAGCCGGAGGATCTCCCTACTGGGGGCAGGGTTTGCCTCAAGCTACAAAGAAGAATTTCATTTGTTGAAGAAGTGGACAATTTATATGTGATCACCCTATGGGCACACCACTGCTTCCGCTGCTTAGTTTGTCCCCAAACTAAACTCGCGCGGGGGTGACCCAGGGTTTGTGGACTGCTACTTTTTTCTAATCGATGTTATGCTCTGATACCACTTGTAAGACCCCCTTTTTTTTCTTTTTCAACCACCGGGGTCTTAGGCCCAGAATCGCCGCTTTGCGGTGACACCTTCTCGTCCTGAAGGGTCATCACCACAAGGCGCCGATTCTGCCGGCCAATTCGATCACAGAAAGGTAGCACAATAATAGAAGTAAGAGCAATGCAGTCCACAGCAATAGATCACATATATAGAATAAAAATCTCCACGAAGGGAGTGTCCACAGAAAACATCAGAGTACTATAAATGCGGGCTTATGCCCGATACATCATGTCCTCACTACAATATCACTCATGCGGAAGCTAAAACAGAAACTACTCAGGGTCGAGACTCACGGTCCCGACTGTATGAACTCCGGAGCTAGACTGCCCCATCTCCAGGCGCACCGATCTCTGGGGCTGCTCCTCCACGCTGGGCTCCATGATCCCCTAAATGATGTGGTTCGAAAACTGTTAGTCATAAAGACTAAGCCCTATCATCCCCCACCCCTTCCCCTATGGCTCCTAGGTACCGAGCGGGGAGGAAGAAAGGGAAGGACATGACGGTAGAGATTAATCAAGAAACAGATGGCAGTGGAACTAGTCTAACAAGTTGTATTCGGTGAGCAGTTAATATAATTGTTATAATAGGTCTAGCAGTAAGAAAAGAAAATATATGAATTTAACCTTCACTCATGCGAGAACACATAAGCAAAAGGGATCTTTTGCAAGGCTCCCATCGTATAAGTGTCCCATACCACTTATATCTTGGGGTGTTGGTTATCAAACAGCAATGGTTGTTATATATTGAAATTAACCTTTGATTTATAAACTTACCCACATAAGCTTATAGACCAAGGGGTCGTTTTGCAGGTCCTAATGTATAAGCGTCCCATACCACTTATACTTTAGATGTCAGGGTTAAATGAATCGATTATGCTATGACATGCAAGTGGGTATGATGAAACATGCAAGTGCAACTCACACACCCGACTCTGTGCACACAGACCTTTAGTTCCCCCTTTCGGAGCCATTACCTCCCAGGATACCTCCGTAGTGGCGAACGGAAGCGGTGGGTTGGGCCTCGCCCACCTCAAAACCAGTAAAAGCACCACTGGTCTGACCTATCGTACGCCTCAACGCTTGGTGCACTAAGCGGACGCCTGCGTACTCTTGCCGGCTGGCGCACCGGACTTCTGTTGGCGAAGTGCTAATCACCCCGCCGAGTCAATGATATCGGTGTCGATGCAATCGAACTCCCCGATATCGAAAAACCCACCACCTTAACTTTTCCTATTTTATGCACATGCAAGTTTAATCGTAAACACACAAACCGAGCCAAAGCTCCCCGGACCAAAATGTCCGTCTCCAAACCAACCGAGCCGAAGCTCCCCGGACCAAAACGTCCGTCTCCAAACCAACCGTGCCGAAGCTCCCCGGACCAAAACGTCCGTCTCCAAACCAACCGAGCCGAAGCTCCCCGGACCAAAACGTCCGTCTCTAAACCAACCGAGCCGAAGCTCCCCTCAAGCTCCCTGTGCCAACAGTGTTTGTGAAAAGTGCAGCCCTAGTTACTAAGTTACTCTTGTCGGTTTGTTATTACAGTTTACGTTAGCCCAGGACTGCCCCCGGTATTCCCCGTGAAGGACTCTCAAGGGGCACTAGGAACCAAGACGGTGGCATTACGACCCGAAGTTCCCTTTCGCAAGGAACTTATTGTTATTGGTTGATCTCCCATAACCCGATTCCCTTCTCATATTACGATAGACTATCCTAGGGTGATTTTTAACCTTCCTCTCTTCGGGAAAAGGCGATCTTTCGCCGAAACCCGAGCACCTCTTAACTCTAGCTATCACCACTTCTCACTACTCTTTATACCTTCCTATTGTGATTTCCTCCACCATTGCCCACCCAGACATTATGATTAACTCCAATGCCTTCCTCAGATCATGTCCTATTGCATTTCACAAATTGCTATATGCAGACCGACCTAGACTACATGTCGAACCGGTATGCAATGATCTAATACTCATCCAAATGCCCTAAATTATTTACTGGAGACTCACCATGATATAAATGACCTAAATCCAGAAAATGGAAATTTTCCTAATCTATTTGGCATTTAATTAAATTCCTCGAAAATCCCAAGGGCTACCGGTTTGAACACGAACTACCCTAAGTAATCAAGCAAGATGTCCAGCAAATTTATGATAAATAGTAGGTTATCTCAATAGGTTAAATCCTAAGTATCATAATTTTTCTATCATCAAAAGGACATGAAAACTATTTTAGAAATAATCTCTAACTTCTGTTGTTTACGAATTAAGTACAGAAAATATTCTTCTAAAAATTATAAATAATTTATGCCATGTAAATAAAGGCCTAAAATTAGCACTGGCCAAGTTTCATAATTTTCTAGCAAGTATTTTATCCATAATTAATTTTTAAACAATAAAACCACTTTCTAATATCTGTGAACAAAGTACTAGATTTACTCAACATAAAATTCTATAAAAATTCAGGGATCAATGTTGTACTAGTCAAGATCTAAATCCAGAATTTTAACTGATTATATTTAATTTAAAACCTCCAAATATTTGAAACAACAAATCGGGCTAATAATCCTTTAACACATGAAGTATAATATTTATTAATCATAAAATTCCAGGAAAATTACCATAAATCTAAAACATCCTAAAACTCCCTCCTCCCGAGTTTCATAATTTTTAGGTTAGATTTAGTGCTTAAAATAACTAAATTACATGTTTATCCTAATCCAAAATCTCAACTTCCGAGGTACCTAATTACCTCCAAATCCTTCACTATTTCAACCAGAGGGTTTTCAGCATATCATCCCACTCTCCTCCAAATTTCAAGGGCATACAGGAGCTTTTGCTCCTATGTACTTCACAAACCTCAAACTCCCACCCACTGGATTTGAGCCGATCTCTTAGGGTAAAATCCACCCTAATCCACACCATGTTACCCAAGAGGGTAGACATAGACTCAACAAATCAGTGGCCACAACACCAGCCTCATTTGAGGAGATTTGTCCACTCCATTTCCAATCGTACTTTTCCCCATAGTATCCCTCACCAAGACCTATCTAGGACTTGATACTTACCTATTCAAAACTCGACCAATTGAGTTGAAATTTTGTACAGATCTTAACATTGATGCCAGGGACCACCACCCAAAATTTGGGGGTGTTTGGACTTAATTTCATCTCCTAATTAATTTTATAATGTTTATTAAAATTTCACAAAAACTTCATGCAAAATTCTCCAAAAATTCTCATTTTTGGTCTGCCGTTAGGTTTAGCTAAGGTTAACCCCCTGACCAAATTTCAGGTCATTTGGACAAGGGACGAAGAGTGGGCATCCATTTTAATTTCTGCCCAACTCTAGGTACAGCCCCCACTAAAACGGGTGCTGCGGCCGAACCGCTTCCCCAAACGAGTTGAAACCAATTTTAAATTAATCTAGACTTGAAGGGCTACGACTTTCGTGACTGGTCACTTTTCCTAAAACGGCCTCTAAGTGCCTCGTTTTGCAGCATTAAAATGTGCCCATCTAAGTATATTTTCCTTATAAATTATTTACATAATTTATATATTATAAAACAGTTTTTACGGTTCATCTTCTACACAACCCGAAAACCAGACACAGAAAACCATTTTTCCTGTAAGCATTCCGTGATCCGTCGCCGACCGTCCGGTCACTTCCCTGGCCAGCCACCACCACCACCACCTCCGTTGAGGTGATGGCTAGCGGTCGGCGGTGGTTTGGCCGCCGGAGGTGGCAGTTTCCGGCGAACTCAAAAATACCTTTTTCATGGTTTTCCCATGAAAACGAGAGATGGGTCCGGCTCCGTTGAGTGCGAACTTCTTTTCTAAGAATCCTAAGATCTACCCACGAAAGAGAAGAAGCAGAGGAGGACATTGTTCGCGGTTTGGAGGCGAGAAGAACGACGGGGTGCCATGGCGCAGTGGTGGCATAGCCGAACTTCTCCTACAGCAAGAACAAAAATCTGATCCATTTACTTGAGCGTGTAAACTTCTCCTCTTGCCCCAAGTGGGCTTTTATAAGTCAGAAAGTGGGGAGGTGAAAGGGTAAAGCCGTAATGGCCATGAAGGCTCCTCTTAATAGCCTTTCGGTTACAGTGAAGGGATAAGAAACGGTGGAAGATGAACATGTGTGTCCAGTTGGCGGTTTCCTATTGGACCAACACTTCCTCCTTTATTATATAATTATGAAAGTGAGGGGATAAGTTGTAAATTACTCTAGAGGGGGGGTGAATAGAGTATTCAAAATTTTATGAACACTTAGTCAGCTCCCTTGGAGTTTATTTGCGGAATAAAAAATCTGATACTTGAACCCTAAGAGCCTAACACAGTGAAGTGCACAAGTGAAGAAGTTGACTGAAATTTCAGTTAACTACAAGCCTATCACAGCAACTAGCAACCCTAGGTAGTTCTAACACAGCCACAGAATAAACAAATCAGCAAGAACCAGAGAGACACAGGATATATAGTGGTTCCCTTTAAATAGGTACATCCACTCTTCTACCACCCTGGTAGGAATCCACTACAGGTTTTTGCTAAGGTGCCCTGCCACCAATGATCTGATTCAGGTAGATCAAACAGACCCTTTGAGCTTTTGATAAGGATGCTCAACCACAGGTTGTTGATAAGGTGCCCTGTCACCAACGTTCACTTTTGAAGAGGTGTGAACAAACTCTTTTTACAAAGGGGTTGAGAGGGTTAGATTATCTTCTCTGTTGTGAATACAGATTAGAGAAGACTTTGTGGATTCTCTAAAGAATCAAAGTCTCCCCCTGGCTCAGTGAAAGTCCAGGGAAAGCCTTTGCTTCAGGATGAAGGAGTTTCAGATAAACTGAAACTAAATCCTCAGAGATCTGAAGACTGATTTTTATCAGGTCTTAAGATTCTGGAGCACTTGAAGCAGAACTGGAGCTCTTTCTGAAGTCTTAAAAACTCTAAGCAGATGCTCAGGAGACTTGAGAATGAAAGATGATTGCTCTGGGCTTTTGCTTCAGGAAAACTTTTCTTCTTCTTGTTGTGAGATTGTGAAGAGCTGCTCTGATGATGCTTGAGCGAATGAATAATATTTCTCTGTGTCTGTAACTTCTCTTTTGCTGAGAGAAGAATCTCTCTTAAATATGTCTTCACGTTTTTCCTTTGGAACGGCTCTATTGATTTGAATTCTCGAGCCCTGCAACAGATTATCTCAAAATAGAATATAGCAATAGGAATAGAATGGCCTATTAACTTTCTGTCAGTCCCAATAAGGAATAAAATAAGCGGGAAAAATATCTCAGCATAAAGATGTACCATTCTTGGAAATAGTACATAGTACCAACGGCTAGAAAACAAGCTGGAAAGATAAAGTCAACGCAATTTGTATAATAGGACAAAATGCTTTATCAAACTACGAAATCCCGTAATTTATGCTTGACATATTTGGTAAATAATTCATTTGAATTTAAGCCATAAATTAGCAAAAACATTCTTCAGAAAATCTTTCTAACCACACGTTAAAACACTTGGAAATAAACCAAGGAATAGAATAAATACAAATAGATAAAAGCAAACAGAAATCGTCGAACAGGAGTTCGATGATCGTCGACCTGCAAACAGATCGTCGACTAATAGCAGGAATCTGTCGGAACAGAAATCGTCGACCAGAAATCGTCGACCAGCTAATAGATCGTCGACCGGCTAACAGATAGTCGACCAGCAAAGGCAAATATCTGTCGAGACAGAAATCGTGAAGCAAGAACACGATCGTCGATCTGTTGATGACAGATCGTCGACCAACCTTCAGAGCGTAGTAAGCTTGCTCTGAGATCGTCGACCAACGGTCGACGATAATTGTCTTGACTTCAACGATTCAATAGCCCTGCTATCGTCGACCAATGATCGACGATCGCGAGGCCTCGTTCGACGATGGTCGAACGGAAAAGCCTTAACCACAAAAACATCTAGAACTTCTAACCTAAGCTCTAGGTCAGTTTATAAACTGCCCTAGGGAGACTAAACAGAGTCTAAACAGGATCATATATAAATTATATAGATCAAGAGAGGGCTGCAAGGGGATCACATAAGCCAAATCACATCTAGGGTACCAACAATCTCCCCCTATTTGGGTTATGTTATCCAATCCAGTTTAAAGGCTAAAGCAGACAACAACAAATCTAAAGATTAACCAGAATGTTAAAACACAGGCAATACACAGAAAATATAACAAGCATAAATCAGCAGAAATGGAATGTATCAAGCAGATTTATCAGCATGTTTAGCATCAGATGAGTTTTTGGGTATTGCAGCTGGTTTGAAAATAATTTCTCTGTTAGGGTTTGCTGCTTGTCTCTTGGATAGCATTAGATCATGTTCACCTATGATTTTCTTTTCAGCGTAACTTGGTAGAACTGCAGCAGGATGTAGTCTCATGTATTCTTCAGTATTAAAAGCTTCTGGATTGACTTGAAATTTGCTGAGTTCCTTTTCTCTGAATTCTGACATTGTTGAGTAGGTTGTAGGATCTAGTCCTTGAGATTTGGCTCTCTCCATCATGCTTAGTGCAATAGACTCTTTGAATCTTGCCATAGAGGCAATCCTTTCAGCTTCAGTTTTATCTGATGGAGTGGGAGGTCTATCAGTATCTGTATGAGCTGCAATCTCCATGTTTCTTTGAAGAGCTGTAGCAAGTTTGCTTGAATCAAGAGGAATCTGCACAGCCTTCTTAGAATCAGTTTGAGCATATAGAGATCTTGGAGGAGCAAGCTCAATGAACTTTTTGTGGGATTTTTCTGAAAAGACCACTCTTTTTCCTTTAGATTCAGTTGTCTCAGCAGCAGCAGGTTTTCTTGAAGAAGAGGATGGACCTTTCCTGGGAGGAGAAGGAGGAGGAGAGAATGTAGGTTGCTGAAAAGTCATCTCCTTTATTTGTTCCACGAGAGCATTGTCATTTCTTTTTCTTCCCTGTCCTGATACATCTTGGCCTCCCTGGCTTTGGTTACTTCTTCTTTGGTAGGTCTGAGAAGTGTTAGGACTGGCTGACCTTGCAGAGGGGGCAGAAGAGAGACTTCCAGAGGCTCCAGCACCAGGAGGTGGAGGAGGACCTCTAGGGGGGAATTTCTGAACAGGAGTGTCATATCTTTTTCTTCTCTTATTCTCTCTTGTCTGATTCTTTGAAAGTCTCATCCAAGGCTGAAATTCTTTGCTCTTGGGATCAATTCCCTTCAGAATAAAATAGGGAACATCCTTGTCTGGATTAGCATCAGGAGGAGCAGGAGCTTTTCTTTTCTTGGAAGCAGCTCTTTTCCTTTTCTTAGTGGAGTCAGAATCATCAGAATCATCATCATCATCATCAGAATGAGATGAGTCTTTCCCAGCATAATCATCAAAGTCAAGTTCAGAAGGATCCTTGGCAGCAGGTTCAGCTTTGTCTTTCTTTTCTCTTTCTTCTTTCTCTTTAGCTTCCTCAATGGCATCTTGCCTAAGGAGGGCATCAAGATCCACATTTGGAGACCTCTTCCAGAGTTCTGATTCTGGATACAACTCAGGAACTGTCTTGGGGACCAGTTCTGCAATAGAAGGAATGGATAGAGGATAGGTAAGGATAGGTGGAGAAAAGATGACGATATCTGCAGGGGCAGATGCTTTCTCTAGAGAGATGGCTAGGGAATCCAGATGATAATTAGCCATCCCTTCAATGTACTCAGAGACAATATTCTCAGCCACAAAGGCTATAAATTGGTCAATGTTTAGAGTACCTGAGCTTGAGTCCATTTCAGTCATCTTGGGAGCATTGTCTGCCCTATCTTGCACATCTTCAATTTCTTCAGCAGCAGCATCAGCAGGGATGTTGGTGTCTTCAGCAGCAGGAGCATTTATGGTTGTGCCTGCATGCACAGAAAGATAGGTTAACAACCAAGTGGGAATAAAATATTCCCCCCAAGGTGAACAAACAACAGGTAATAGATTGGATTACCTGAAGATCTATGATGAGTTGTAATTATACCTATATTTTCGTATTTTATTTAAGTCCGTTTCGTTTATTTTTTGTCTTTTTTATTAGTTTAATTCAATAAATTGCTTGTTTTTGTAAATATTATTTCTAACTTAGCTTAATTTTTATTCCAGGAAAATTCCAGAAAAAAATTCCAGAAAAGTCAGAAAAATTGCCTGACACGCCCGTGTCAATTGGCCGACACGCCCGTGTCACGCCAGCCCGACGATCGCCGACCACAGATGCCAGCTCGACGATCGGCCACCATCAAACCCAGCCCGACACGCCCGGCGTCACGCCCGTGTCAAATGCTTGTCACGCCCGTGTCGAGGCCGACCCGCAAGCTTGGTCAACATGTCAACTCTGCCGACATCGAACTGCCAGCTCTCCTGGTCACGCCCCCTTGTCACGCCCGTGACCTGGGGCGTGACCGCCACGTTTTCACCCCGAAGTCAAAGCTCCAGTCAAGTCAACCGGTCAGCTCGTGAATAGTGTCGACACGCCCCCCTGTCACGCCCTAGTCACGGGCGTGACAAACCCGAAAAAAATGTCTATAAATAACAGCTTCCAGGAAGCTTATTTTGTCCACCTTTTTTGACCACTTTGCTTAGGGGAGGTGCTGCCCAATTGGATTTCAAACCTATGTAAGGAGATTTTCTCCCCCCTCTCTCTCTCTTAGTTTGTATTAGGGTTTTTAATTTAATAAAATATGAATCTTTTTCTCTCCATTTGTTTGATTAATCCATTTGAATGCGCCTACTTAAGTAATTTTTCGTTCCTCTTTTTGTATTTCTTTTATGTTTTCATTTTTCTTGCTTTCATAACTTAGTTAGATTTAGGGTTTATCGGCTTTTCTAGCCGTTGTGCCGTCCGTCTAGTTTTCATTTCCCGCCCTTTTTGATTTAGCTTTTCCTCTTTTTCCTATTTTTTCATTCATAAAGCTTTATAAAAACTCTCCTAAAAGTGTTATTTTCATTTTTCTTTAACTTAGGCTCTTTAGGATTGTAAAACTTTTTGTCCCCTTTTTTGTTTTATTTTCACTTTTTAGGAGTTTTTATAAAAACATAGGAATGAAAATATAGTCGTTATAATTTTTCGCTCACTTTGTTTTATCTTTTTAATTTCAAAACTTTTAGTCCGGTTAATTTTTATTTCATCTTTTTATGCATTTCTACCGCATTCTAGCGGTAGAAATGCAGTTGTTTTAATTTTTCGTCAACTTTCATTTTGCGTTTATTTGCAAAACCTTTTAGCTCGGTTAATTTTTATTTTCACTTTTTATGCATTTCTACCGCATTCTAGCGGTAGAAATGCAGTTGTATTAATTTTTCAGCAACTTGGTTTTTTCTAATTTTTGCAAGTGTGCGTGTGTGTATGAGTTAGGTTTTACTGCTTTATTTCATTTCTGTAGAGTGCGTGTGTGCGTATGCATTTATTTCCGCCTACTCGTTAAGAGTTAAATGGCGCCCTGCTTTCATCTTCTTCCTACTCACTTGAGTAGGAAAACTTAGTGTGTTTGCGTGTGTTCACTTTTCTGTAGAGTGCGTGTGTGTGTTTTACCTTCAAGTAGAGTGTGTGTGTGTATGAGATAAATTTACTCCCGCCCACTCAATTGAGCCGGGACTTGCAATTTTATCGCTTTCTCAATTATGTAGAGTGCGTGCGTGTAGGAGATAATTTTACCGCTTTATTTATCGCTTTCTTCAATTAAGAAGAGTGTGTGTGTGTGTGCATTTATTTCCGCCTACTCGTTAAGAGTTCAATGGCGTGCTTTTATTTACCGCCTACTCATTTGAGTAGGTCTTGCTTTATTTAATATTCTTTATGGTTTTGAAGTGTGCGTGAGTGCCTGCATCAATTAGCTTTCAAATTTATCTAATCGCCTTTTTTATGTTTTCTCTTATAAATGTTCAGAACCTAAATTTACACTCACGCTTCACTTAAAAACATAAAGCCGTCCCCATACCGATGAGTGGCTAATTTCTTTTAGCCTTCGGCATCGAAGAGCATTGGGACATAAAAAATGATTTGAAATAATTAAAAAACTTTATTTTTATTTTAATTTAAGGACTTAAGGTTTACCCCGGGTTAACGACGCATAGGACCACATAATCGATGTGTGGGCTCTATTTCCGTTATCCATACGCGACGCCGAGAGGCTGCACGTATGGATCGATCCCCCTTGGGTAAAGAGAACTGCGTACGCCCCCTCGAAAGAGGAGAAGCGTAGTTCTGCCGGATTGGGTTCCCCACCCAATAGCGGGGTTCTTAGCGTAAAGCGGGCATTAAGAGGAATCCTTCGTCGGTCTAACGATCGGTCGAATAGTCTTAATGTTTAGGTGAGCAATATTCCTAGAGATAAGTGCGCTCATATTTCTGGAACCCCCACGGCCAAGTGCCTTTTATTAATTTAAAAACAAAGTTTAATAATTGTCGAGAATTATTTTAGTCTTAATTCGATTCGATGCCGAACGTTAACCCGTCATCGAACTAACTTAGCAAAATTCTGCTTTCTTTCTTTCCGTTTTTATTAAACTAAAAATCTCACCTTACTAATAGTAAGATAATAGTGCTCCCGGAAGAGTAGATATAATCAACGCGTCCCCGAGAATAATACGACCTCGGTATTCTCCCGAATACCGAGTACTACTTGCGATAGGTGCGCTTGCCTCCTTTCGTTAGAAAACTCGATCATCTAACCGGCCCGCGGAATCTGACCATTTCGAACCACCCACAGTAGGTCTCTGTTCCGCGGCCATCAAGTTTTTGGCGCCGTTGCCGGGGAGTCTTGTTGTTATATTGAATCCGGACTCTATTAATTTTACTTTATTTTCAAATAAAAAATTTTATACAAAAAAAAAAAAAAAAAAAAAACCCCCCCCCCCCCGTTTTCGTTTTTTGGGTGTATGACCCGTGGACAACCTTCGAGTTCTGAAAATCTTGACTTCGACCCCGAGATCGACCGCTCTCTTGCGCGTATCCGATCTCTCCGTCGAATTCCTTTTTCAGACCCCGTAGAATCTATCGGAGAACCCTCTTCTTCTTCTATGGCCGACCCCCCTAATAATGCCCAACCGGTCGAGCGTACTATGTCTTATTACGCTCGGCCCAATTTGGATGATACGGGGTCGAGTATTGTTCGGCCCGCGGTGGCCAACAATAATTTCGAAATTAAGTCAAGTGTGATTCAGATGATCCAAAATGCCGTGCAGTTCGACGGACAGCCGGATGAGGACCCCAACAATCACTTGTCTAATTTTCTTGAAATTTGCGATACTTTTAAAATTAATGGCGTCACTGATGACGCCATTCGTTTGCGCCTTTTTCCGTTCTCTCTTAAGTCCAAGGCTAAGGCGTGGTTACTCTCCCTCCCGCGGGGATCCATCACGTCCTGGGCGGAGTTGGCCGAGAAATTCCTTACGAAGTATTTTCCGCCCGCCAAAACTGCAAGATTGCGGGCGGACATATCTTCGTTCGTCCAAAACGACTCCGAGTCTCTTTACGAGACTTGGGAACGCTTTAAGGAGTTCCTCCGCCGGTGCCCGCACCACGCTCTGCCAACGTGGTTGCAGGTACAAATTTTTTATAATGGACTGAATAGTCAGACGCGTCAAATGATTGACGCGGCTGCCGGGGGCACTCTGAACAATAAGACCCCCGAGGCCGCCCAGGCCCTTTTCGAGGAAATGGCGGTGAACGCCTACCAGTGGAATGTCCCGCGGGCGCGCCCTAAGCAGGCGGGCATTTTTGAAGTGGATGCCACAGCTCAGTTAGCCCTCCAAGTGGAAAGGCTAACTAAGCAGGTGGCGGAGATGTCTGTTTCCTCCTCCACTCCGCCTTGTTTTCTCCCCCCCTCCAACGTCTGCGTGGTCGACGAATTCGTGGACTACTTGGGAAATCCGGTGCGTCCCTCATTTCAAAACAACCCTTATAGTAGCCACTATAATCCGGGTTGGAGGAACCATCCGAATTTCTCCTGGAGCAACCCGAACAACGCGCAGCGTCCCCCTCCCCCTCCTTTTGCGCCGACGCTTCCTCCTCCCCCTCCTATGAAGCCATCCCCGGTGGAGGAAAATTTTAATCGTTATGTCGCGTCCAACGAGTCTAATATCCGGAACATCACCGGATCGCTAAAAAATTTAGAACTCCAGGTTGGACAGCTGGCGCGACTCATGTCAGAACGCGCCATGGGGGCACTGCCAGGGAACACGGAGCCCAATCCAAGGGAATCCGCCAACGCTATAACCCTCCGTAGCGGTAAGGAGGTGGTCGATCCAAAACGGATCGATCCTCAGGTACAAATTTCACCTCCTTCCCCTCTTCCCTCTTCTTCGTCTACGCAGCCTCTACCAATTTTAAGTGAAAAATCTATTTTAAACAAGGCGTTGCCCTACCCGCATAAATTAGATAAAGAGCGAGTTAATGCGCAATACGAAAAATTTATTTTATTACTTAAACAAATTCACATTAATGTTCCTTTTTGCGAGGCTATCTCGCAAATGCCTAAATATGCGAAATTTTTAAAAGAACTACTTTCTAATAAACGCAAACTCGAGGATATTTCGCATATATCTCTCAACGCTGTCTGCTCGGCGGCTCTTACTAGTAAATTGCCCTTAAAACAAAACGACCCGGGACGGTTCTCCATCCCGTGCCTTTTTGGCAATGTATTAGTAAAATACGCCTTGGCAGACTTAGGCGCGAGCATTAATTTGATGCCGTTCTCGCTCTTCCTTCGTCTAGGTTTGGGTACTCCTGTTCCTACCAATATGCGCATCCAACTAGCGGATCGCTCGGTTAGGTTCCCCATCGGGGTTGTTGAGGATGTCCTTGTCCGAGTAGACAAGTTCACCTTCCCGGTGGACTTCGTCATCTTGGACATCGAGGAAGACGCCAACGTACCAATAATACTTGGTCGCCCTTTCCTCGCGACCTCGCGTGCGTTAATTGATGTAAGTAATGGTCAGCTTCTCCTTCGGGTAGGAGACGACCAAGTTACTTTTTCTATTAACCCCTCTATGGAAGAATCGTCGCCGAGCGACGATTTCTGCTATTCTTTAGATTCCTTTTATGGAGATTGTTCTTCTCCAATTTTCGAGTCCGAATTTTTAAGCGAAAATATTTTTTCTCTCGAAAATTTTTATTGCGATGAGGATGTATCTTCCGATATGCCTTTTGAACCAATTGGTTCAAAAGACATTAGCTCTAAAACCTCGCTAGAAGAACCGCCAACCCTAGACCTCAAACCACTACCTGAATCCCTTAAATACGCCTTTTTGGGAAAAAATGATACACTCCCCGTTATCATTTCTTCGTATTTAAGCGATTCAGAGACCTCCGATTTATTGGAGGTTTTGCTTAAACATCGCCACGCAATTGCGTGGCAAATTTCTGACCTAAAGGGGATTAACCCTTCCTTCTGCACTCACAAAATTTTCTTAAACGATAATTGCCGCACAACCATTCAGCCGCAGCGGCGTCTTAACCCAAACATGAAAGACGTCGTGAAAGCTGAAATAATTAAATTATTAGATGCGGGGATTATTTATCCCATTTCTGATAGTGCATGGGTTAGTCCCATTCATGTCGTGCCCAAGAAGGGCGGTCTAACCGTAGTGGCGAATGAGCACAACGAGCTCGTCCCAACTCGTACTGTTACGGGTTGGCGCGTGGTCATCGATTATCGCAAACTTAATGATGCCACCCGCAAGGACCATTTCCCACTACCGTTCCTTGACCAAATTCTCGAGCGTCTTTCCGGTCATCCTTTTTATTGTTTTCTCGATGGTCTATCGGGGTTTTTCCAAATCCCCATTTCCCCCGAGGACCAAGAGAAAACAACTTTTACCTGCCCCTTTGGCACCTTCGCATATCGAAGAATGCCATTTGGCCTCTGCAATGCGCCGGCTACATTCCAACGATGTATGCTAGCGATTTTTGGCGAGCTGGTAGAAGATATTATGGAAATATTTATGGATGACTTTTCTGTATTCGGATGCTCATTCCCGAATTGTCTTCGTAATCTTGATCGTGTCCTCCAGCGATGCGAGGACACGAATCTTGTTTTAAATTGGGAAAAATGTAACTTTATGGTTCGAGGAGGTTTGGTCCTCGGCCATAAGATTTCGATTAAGGGGATAGAGGTCGATAAGGCTAAAGTAGAAATTATTGAAAAACTTCCTCAGCCGACGAACATAAAATCCATTAGGAGTTTCTTAGGCCACGCGGGCTTTTATAGACGTTTTATTCAAGATTTTTCAAAAATAACAAAGCCGCTTACTCACCTCTTGGAAAAGGAATCACCTTTTGTCTTTAGTAGCGACTGCGAGTCTGCATTTAATTTTATAAAACAAAAGCTTATCAATTCTCCAATTCTAGTGGCCCCTAATTGGTCCCTTCCGTTCGAAATCATGTGCGACGCTAGTGATATTGCCTTAGGCGCCGTTCTTGGCCAACGCGTAGAAAAACATTTTCATCCTATTTATTACGCTAGCAAGACGCTCACTTCCGCACAAGTGAATTACACAACGACGGAAAAGGAACTCTTAGCCGTCGTTTTCGCTTTCGATAAGTTTCGCTCGTATCTTACGCTATCTAAAGTTATCGTTTTTACCGATCACTCCGCCCTTAAGTATCTACTAGCCAAAACCGATGCAAAACCCCGCCTTCTTCGATGGGTTCTCCTCCTTCAAGAGTTTGATTTGGAGATCCGGGATAAGAAGGGCGCGGAAAATCTTGCGGCAGACCACCTCTCCCGTTTAGATAATTCCGGTGCGGAAGCGCTCGTCGAATCTGAAATAAATGACAGATTCCCCGAGGAACGTCTTCTCGCCATTCGTTCATCTTCGTCATCTTCGCCTTGGTTCGCAGATTTTGCGAACTACTTAGTCGCGCGGGTACTTCCAAAAGATTTCTCAAGTCATCAAAAGAAGAAATTCTTTTCCGACTTGAAAAATTTCTTTTGGGATGACCCGTTTCTTTTTCGTATCTGCGCGGACCAAGCGGTTCGAAGATGCGTCGCGGGAGTGGAGTGCACACAAATATTGAGGCACTGCCACGAGGGTCCAGCCGGGGGGCACTATCAAGCCAACCGGACCGCTAGGAAGGCGCTAGAGGCGGGCTACTTTTGGCCCACCCTCTTCAAAGACGCGCACAATTTTGTGCGCGCATGCGATAGCTGTCAGCGGTCGGGTAACATCTCACGTCGAGACGAGATGCCCCAAAATATGTTTTTAGAATGCGAAGTTTTCGATTTATGGGGCATAGATTTTGTAGGCCCCCTGCCTCCTTCTTATAAAAATTCGTATATTTTAGTGGCGGTCGACTACGTATCAAGGTGGGCGGAAGCGCAAGCTCTCCCCACCAACGATGCGCGAGTCGTCGTTACATTTCTAAAAAAATTATTTTCTCGCTTCGGCACACCTCGCGCAATTGTTAGTGATAGGGGAACGCATTTCTGTAACGCTCTAATGGCTAAGACGTTAGCTAAATATGGAGTCACGCACAAACTTGCCACCCCCTACCACCCGCAAACAAGTGGCCAAGTTGAGGTAGTAAATCGAGAAATAAAACGCATATTGGAAAAAACCGTTTCACTTAATAGGAAAGATTGGTCCGCTAAGCTTGACGACGCGTTATGGGCGTATCGTACGGCGTACAAAACCGCTACTGGTTGTACCCCGTTTCGATTAGTCTATGGCAAGGCGTGCCATTTACCCGTAGAATTGGAGCACCGCGCACTTTGGGCATTAAAACTCTTAAACCTCGACTCTAACTTAGCCGCTCTGAATAGAAAACTGCAACTAAACGAGCTCGATGAATGGCGTGCGAACGCTTACGAGAGCAATAAGTTCTATAAGGAGCGTTCTAAGTTTTATCACGATCGAAAAATTAAAACCCCCAAGGTTTTTTCTCCGGGCGATCTTGTCCTTCTTTATAATTCTCGTCTTAAACTTTTTCCGGGCAAACTCAAATCACGTTGGTCCGGTCCCTTCTTAGTTGAAGAAGTTTTTCCTTATGGGACCGTACTCGTCTCCCACCCGGAAAAAGGCTCGTTTAAAGTAAACGGTCATCGGTTAAAGTCTTACATAGCAGGCGACCCAGTGATCGAGTATAACGAAACCATATCCCTCCTCGACTTATAAACCCGCCACTATAGTCAAGCTACGCGACTATAAACAAAGCGCTCCTGGGAGGCACCCCACGTCTATCTTTTTATTTACGTCTTTATTTATTATGTTTTCTATTTTTCTAATAACTGCAGGGTTTCTAGTGGGCTTCCCCGCGCGCGGATCAGGGACGTTTTCTGCCCCCCTCTTTTTCCCTTCATTGTACATATTCCTGCTATTTTGTTCCTCATGCTTAACATACAACATTGGGGACAATGTTGGATCTAAGTATGGGGGTGTTTTCATATTTTCGTACTTTCTTTTTTTTCATTTACAAAACAAAACAAAACAAAACAAAAAATTATATAACACAAAAAAAAAAAAAAAAAAAAAAAAAAAAAAAAAAAAAAAAATTTTCAAAAACAAAAACAAAAAAATATATATAACACAAAAACACAAAAAAAATTTACTTTTAATTAAAAATTTTTTTGAAGTTTCATTTTTGAAACTTTTACTTATTTTTAGCTTTGTCCGCGAGATCCGGCTCATCGAGCCATCCACATATCGAGTCATCTCGCGGCAGCCTAGTAAATATTCTTGTAAATATTTTTGTAAATAATTTTTGTAAATATATTTTTTGTAAATATTCTTTCTCTTTCCCCTCTCCCTTTTTCCTTCTCATCCTTGTAAATATTTTTATTTTCCCCAAATTTTTGTAAATAGAATGAAACTTTCATTAAAAATACAAAAAAATTTACAAAACTTAAAAATATTTCAAAAAAAAATTTTCGCATTTTTTTCTTTTTAGTATGTATATATTAAAGTTATGAATACAAAAAAAATAATAATAATAACTTCAAAAAAACATAACTTCAAAAAAAAAAATTTCAAAAAAAAAAAAAAAAAAAATCTATTATGAAACAAATAAATCAAACATTTCATTCTTAAGTTTCTTGCTATCCAATACTTTCGTTTTGAGTTTATTTATATGCGAATTTGATAAATTCTTTGTTCACTATTCGTTTGTTAATTATAGATTGAAAAATCTAAATAGCCGGGGTTAAGTTTTAAAGAATTTATTATACTTTGTTAAAAATAGGGGACTTGCTTTAGGCACTACTTCTAATTTTTCATAGATAGGAGCATGTGTACCATGTTAGAAAATAACGACTATAGAATTCAATTATGCTTGCTTTTAGCTTTCTGAAAAATTGGAACGTACAATTTATAAAGGTTGCTCTCAATTATTTTTCAATTAAAAATCTAGTTCTCTTTTCTCCCCTTACTTATCATAACCGACTTGGTATGATAAAATTATTTTCCCAAAAAGAAAAAGATCTTATGTCAATGGGAATAAGATTTCATTCCGTAAACATAGGCACCCAATAAATTAAAAGATTGTACGTTACGGAGTAAGAGGATAAAATTCACTACTCCAACACATATACATTGGGTTATTTTTATGAAGAAAGAAAACATTTTATGTTAAGGAAAATAAGATTTCGTTTTCCTTTAACATCCAAATCAAAAAAAAAAAAATGGAGGTTCGAGAAAAAAATAACCTCGCCTCAAAATCCAAGCATCTTCATAAACCAACATTAACCGCCCCCCTTAGCCATTTTCATGATTCTAGAATTAATTCAAAAATTTTTTGAGAGCATAATTCGTAAATTGCATTATTTCTGATAACACTCCTATAAGCTAAGGTTCGTATAACTCCAAACTATTTTCTGTTAATCTAGCCAATACAATTACTGCTTTCTATTTGATTACATCAAGAAGTCTTTTGGCCAAAACTTTTGCCCTGTTTAAATCATCAAAATAATTTTAGGACTTAACTCTTATACCCCGTATATTTTTATTTGATCTCTCTTATAATTAATTTAGCGGTAGCGGAACTTAGTTTTTTTTTACTATTCCTTATAAGTTCACCTCAAACTTTTGCTCTGGAATAGCAAAAGCTTAAGTATGGGGGTGTTTGATGAGTTGTAATTATACCTATATTTTCGTATTTTATTTAAGTCCGTTTCGTTTATTTTTTGTCTTTTTTATTAGTTTAATTCAATAAATTGCTTGTTTTTGTAAATATTATTTCTAACTTAGCTTAATTTTTATTCCAGGAAAATTCCAGAAAAAAATTCCAGAAAAGTCAGAAAAATTGCCTGACACGCCCGTGTCAATTGGCCGACACGCCCGTGTCACGCCAGCCCGACGATCGCCGACCACAGATGCCAGCTCGACGATCGGCCACCATCAAACCCAGCCCGACACGCCCGGCGTCACGCCCGTGTCAAATGCTTGTCACGCCCGTGTCGAGGCCGACCCGCAAGCTTGGTCAACATGTCAACTCTGCCGACATCGAACTGCCAGCTCTCCTGGTCACGCCCCCCTGTCACGCCCGTGACCTGGGGCGTGACCGCCACGTTTTCACCCCGAAGTCAAAGCTCCAGTCAAGTCAACCGGTCAGCTCGTGAATAGTGTCGACACGCCCCCCTGTCACGCCCTAGTCACGGGCGTGACAAACCCGAAAAAAATGTCTATAAATAACAGCTTCCAGGAAGCTTATTTTGTCCACCTTTTTTGACCACTTTGCTTAGGGGAGGTGCTGCCCAATTGGATTTCAAACCTATGTAAGGAGATTTTCTCCCCCCTCTCTCTCTCTTAGTTTGTATTAGGGTTTTTAATTTAATAAAATATGAATCTTTTTCTCTCCATTTGTTTGATTAATCCATTTGAATGCGCCTACTTAAGTAATTTTTCGTTCCTCTTTTTGTATTTCTTTTATGTTTTCATTTTTCTTGCTTTCATAACTTAGTTAGATTTAGGGTTTATCGGCTTTTCTAGCCGTTGTGCCGTCCGTCTAGTTTTCATTTCCCGCCCTTTTTGATTTAGCTTTTCCTCTTTTTCCTATTTTTTCATTCATAAAGCTTTATAAAAACTCTCCTAAAAGTGTTATTTTCATTTTTCTTTAACTTAGGCTCTTTAGGATTGTAAAACTTTTTGTCCCCTTTTTTGTTTTATTTTCACTTTTTAGGAGTTTTTATAAAAACATAGGAATGAAAATATAGTCGTTATAATTTTTCGCTCACTTTGTTTTATCTTTTTAATTTCAAAACTTTTAGTCCGGTTAATTTTTATTTCATCTTTTTATGCATTTCTACCGCATTCTAGCGGTAGAAATGCAGTTGTTTTAATTTTTCGTCAACTTTCATTTTGCGTTTATTTGCAAAACCTTTTAGCTCGGTTAATTTTTATTTTCACTTTTTATGCATTTCTACCGCATTCTAGCGGTAGAAATGCAGTTGTATTAATTTTTCAGCAACTTGGTTTTTTCTAATTTTTGCAAGTGTGCGTGTGTGTATGAGTTAGGTTTTACTGCTTTATTTCATTTCTGTAGAGTGCGTGTGTGCGTATGCATTTATTTCCGCCTACTCGTTAAGAGTTAAATGGCGCCCTGCTTTCATCTTCTTCCTACTCACTTGAGTAGGAAAACTTAGTGTGTTTGCGTGTGTTCACTTTTCTGTAGAGTGCGTGTGTGTGTTTTACCTTCAAGTAGAGTGTGTGTGTGTATGAGATAAATTTACTCCCGCCCACTCAATTGAGCCGGGACTTGCAATTTTATCGCTTTCTCAATTATGTAGAGTGCGTGCGTGTAGGAGATAATTTTACCGCTTTATTTATCGCTTTCTTCAATTAAGAAGAGTGTGTGTGTGTGTGCATTTATTTCCGCCTACTCGTTAAGAGTTCAATGGCGTGCTTTTATTTACCGCCTACTCATTTGAGTAGGTCTTGCTTTATTTAATATTCTTTATGGTTTTGAAGTGTGCGTGAGTGCCTGCATCAATTAGCTTTCAAATTTATCTAATCGCCTTTTTTATGTTTTCTCTTATAAATGTTCAGAACCTAAATTTACACTCACGCTTCACTTAAAAACATAAAGCCGTCCCCATACCGATGAGTGGCTAATTTCTTTTAGCCTTCGGCATCGAAGAGCATTGGGACATAAAAAATGATTTGAAATAATTAAAAAACTTTATTTTTATTTTAATTTAAGGACTTAAGGTTTACCCCGGGTTAACGACGCATAGGACCACATAATCGATGTGTGGGCTCTATTTCCGTTATCCATACGCGACGCCGAGAGGCTGCACGTATGGATCGATCCCCCTTGGGTAAAGAGAACTGCGTACGCCCCCTCGAAAGAGGAGAAGCGTAGTTCTGCCGGATTGGGTTCCCCACCCAATAGCGGGGTTCTTAGCGTAAAGCGGGCATTAAGAGGAATCCTTCGTCGGTCTAACGATCGGTCGAATAGTCTTAATGTTTAGGTGAGCAATATTCCTAGAGATAAGTGCGCTCATATTTCTGGAACCCCCACGGCCAAGTGCCTTTTATTAATTTAAAAACAAAGTTTAATAATTGTCGAGAATTATTTTAGTCTTAATTCGATTCGATGCCGAACGTTAACCCGTCATCGAACTAACTTAGCAAAATTCTGCTTTCTTTCTTTCCGTTTTTATTAAACTAAAAATCTCACCTTACTAATAGTAAGATAATAGTGCTCCCGGAAGAGTAGATATAATCAACGCGTCCCCGAGAATAATATGACCTCGGTATTCTCCCGAATACCGAGTACTACTTGCGATAGGTGCGCTTGCCTCCTTTCGTTAGAAAACTCGATCATCTAACCGGCCCGCGGAATCTGACCATTTCGAACCACCCACAGTAGGTCTCTGTTCCGCGGCCATCAATCTACACAGGATACCACTTTGCATCTAGGAAGGAGGTTATAATTCCTTCTAGATGTTCAGTGACATCAGGGATAGACACCTCTGCAAGGCACAAGAGGAGTGCCATACAGGAAAAGAAAAGAGTGTCTTTGACCAAGGGGTCATCAAGGTACTCAGGTCTATAAGGGACCATTTTCTCTTGAAAAGAAGGAACAAGAGGAGCAGATGTGAGTGAGAACTCACAGTCTGAGTTAAGAAATGATTCCAAGTCATTATCAGAATCAAAGGACTTAGCAGCATCAACTTGCAATACTGATGTAAGGTCATCAGCAGCTGTGATGGAAAGGAAGGGATAAGAAAATAACTCTAAGTTGGAGTTTGAATTAATTAGAATCTTAAATAAAGCTATACCATCAGGTTGAGCAGCATCATACTCACAGGTGTCCATGGGGACTTCCTCATTTTCTACTTCTTCCTCAGAAGCTAGATTCACTAGGGAGTGAATGTCTTTGTTAGATACAAATATCAAATTGAAGTCCTGATTATAACCTTTGGAGGAAGAATTTTAAGGTTTACCTTCTGGTTCTTTCTCTGGAATCTCTTGAGGTTCTTCTACAGTTCCTTGAAGGGGAAGAGAAGAATTGTCCTGAAGGGTCAGGGCATCACCTGAGACCACTTCAACAGACATCTCCCCCTGCATGACTTCAGTGGGAACTGGAGTCATGCATCTTACAGAAGAGGGCTCAGCAGAGGGATGAGATGATTTTATGGCTTGAGTAAGGGCATTGATGGATGCAATGAGAGGGGCATTGGCAGCCTCAATCATTTTTTGGATGGAGGGAGTAATGAGCTCGACAATATGTGCAAGCAATTCAGGAGTTATCTGAAATGCTGATGATGTGGAGGTGGATGGAATGGAAGCAGGATGATCTGCCACATGATCAAATGAGTCATGTGGAGATGGGTGAACATCAACATGAGTGTGGGATTCATGTTGAGAAAGATGCGTGAGGATGGTAGCAGTCACCATGTCAACACTGGCTGAAGCTGCCAGATGTTGTGGTGTTGGTGACTGGTGTGGAGATGTAGGTGGAATGAAAGATGCATGTTGTGGTGGCACTGCAGGTGTTATAGAGGAAAGTAATGCAGGAGAAGAGGATGCAGGGATAGAGAGAGAGGATGGAGGGATTACTGAGCCTTCCCCAGTAAGCGGGAGAGCGGCCGAATCAGCCCTTGTGTCTGAAGGAGGGTTAGGATCAACCCTGGCTGACTTCTTGATAATCCTTTGGGATTTCTTGAATAGAGAGGGGTCCAACCTCTTGCTGGCGTTGACTGCGGAGGGTGCAGACACAAGCAGCAGGGGTGCTTTCACATATAGAAACACACCCAATACCCTGGCAAGATTTACTTCTTTCTGATTATTCTTTCTCCTTATTAGTTCAAACAGAACTTTTCCCCAGGCAATTTGTGCCTTATTCACCAAAGCTGACATCAGGGCAAACTGTTGCCTGTTGATGTTGTCGTGAGCCGAGTGTTTTCCCAAAACAACCTTGCCCACCAGGTCTGCCAGAAACTTGTATTCTGGAGACAAGTTTATCTTCAGCAGCTTAGCCGGAATCCCTTCGGCATGGCCCATCACAGTGAGCATGCGGCCATATTCCTCTGCAGTTTGCTCATAGTCCTCAGTTCCTGTTGGCAGTCCAAACAGCTCAGTCAATACTTCAGGAGTCAGAATGACCTCCTCGCCATTTATTTTTCCAGTCATGACATCGTCGCTGGAGGACGAAGTGTATACCCATTCTCGTATCTCCGGTATGTTAATCTTAGGTGCGGATGACATGAATCTCTTGAGGCCTTGCTCTTCACACAGCTGCAGGATATCTTGGATTGGTTGATCGCATCGGCTGAAAGAATCGAAGTCGACACAGAAGCCAGTGTCGAACTTCATCCCAAAGAGAACAGCAGAAGGAATCGCCATAGGATTTGAGAGAAAAATGGCGAATCGAGAAGCAAAGCAGGGGAGAAGAGAATCGCGCGGGATTAGAGTTCGAGAGCGAATTCTAAGCCAGAAGAAGGAATATGAAAAGACGGAGCAGAAGGACGACGATCTTCAGACCTAAATCGACTATTTGAAACAAATCTGCGATCGTCGAACCCGGAATAAGATCGGTCGTCGAACACAGACCGACGATAGTCAATGTTTGACTAAATCGTTAAATATCGACCGACTACAAGCAATTACCACGATCGTCGATCGAAATATGTCGGTCGACGATTCTCCATACAACACAGAAAATCTGTCGTCGACCATTGGTCGACGATAGATACCTAAGGAGAGATCGTAGACCAGTTGATCGACGATTTCTGCCTTACTACAGAACGAGCTGTCGTCGACGGTTGGTCGACGATAGTTCTGACCTGGTCGAAGATCGTCGAGCAGTCGTTCGACGATTTTAGACAGAAAACAAAACTAACCAAATTTTCACTACTCTGAACCATTAATCATGCCAAGCTGGTTCAGGAAGAACAAATGCTTTTGTTCATCAAGGGGCTTAGTGAAAATATCTCCTCTCTGCAGGTCTGTGGATATAAATTCCATTACAATCTTGTTCTTTTCCACATTATCTCTCAGAAAGTGATGTCTAATCTCAATGTGCTTGGTCCTGGAATGGTGCACAGGATTTTGAGCAATTGATATTGCACTGGTACTGTCACACAGAATTTTTGTGTTTGAGTGTGTGTACCCATAATCCACTAGCTGATTTTGAATCCACAGGATCTGTGAACAGCAACTAGCTGCTGCTATATATTCAGCCTCAGCAGTTGAAGTAGACACAGATGCCTGTTTCTTGCAAAACCAAGAGACAAGTCTCTCTCCCAGGAACTGACAGGTCCCTGAGGTGCTTTTCCTGTCAACTCTACAACCAGCATAATCAGCATCTGAATATCCAATTAATTCAAATCCTGACTCAGCTGGGTACCACAGTCCTAAGTTAGGGCATCCCTTAAGGTATCTCAAGATCCTCTTGAGAAGAGTTAAGTGAGATTCCTTTGGGTTGACCTGAAACCTAGCACATAGGCATGTAGCAAACATTATGTCAGGCCTACTTGCAGTCAAATACAGCAGGGAACCAACAATGGCTCTAAAGTTCTTTTGATCAACAGACTTGCCATTAACATCAGAATCAATAACTGCATTTGAGGCCATAGGTTTGCTCATTGATGAAGCATCAGACATTCCAAATCTTTTAACCAGCTCTCTGGCATATTTTGATTGAGAAATGAAAATGCCATCAACACTCTGTTTCACTTGGAGACCAAGGAAATAGGATAACTCACCCATGCTGCTCATCTCAAACTTAGAGTGCATTAGTTCAGAGAACCTCTTGCATAGTTTGGGATCAGTAGAGCCAAATATAATGTCATCTACATAGATTTGAACTAACAGTTGTGAGCCCTTATGATGTCTAATGAACAGGGTTCTATCTACTACACCTCTCACAAACTTGTGTTCTAGAAGAAAATTTGCTAAGGTCTCATACCAAGCTCTAGGAGCTTGCTTAAGTCCATATAGAGCCTTTTGGAGTTTGAACACATGAGTGGGTAAGGTTGATGAAACAAACCCTGGTGGTTGTTCAACAAACACTTCTTCCTTTAAATCTCCATTGAGGAAGGCACTCTTCACATCCATTTGGAAGACCTTAAATCTTTTATAGGCAGTATAGGCTAGGAAAATCCTAATGGCTTCTAGTCTAGCTACAGAGGCAAAAGTCTGATCATAGTCTATGCCTTCCTCCTGTCTATAGCCTTGAGCTACTAGCCTAGCCTTATTCCTAACAACTATGCCTTGGGCATCAAGCTTGTTTCTAAACACCCACTTGGTGCCTATGATCCGTTGGCCTCTTGGTCTTGGAACCAAGGTCCAAACTTTACATCTTTCAAACTGGTTAAGCTCCTCTTGCATTGCTATAATCCAGTGGGGATCAAGCTCAGCATCTTTAATGGTTAGGGGCTCAACCTGAGAAAGGAAACAAGCAAACATCACATTTTTGTTGAGTTGATGTCTTGTCTGGACTCCTGCTGAAATGTCTCCAATCACTTGAGATACAGGGTGATCTCTAAGTGTGACAAGATCAGTAGGTTCAACAATGATCTGATCTTCAACAGTTTCAAGATTTAATTCCTCATGTGGAATTTGATCAACTGTTGGAGCAGGTGCTTTAACTTGAAAAAGTTCTACATCAGATTCAGAATCTGAAGAAGCAGCCTGAGGAGTTTGTTGGGGATGATTCTCCTGTGTGAGTCTCAAACCTTCCAAATCCTTACTTACTCCTAGGACTTGCACTGTACTATTAGAGGAAGAGTCCTTCTCCTTATAATACATGACTGTCTCATCAAAAGAGACATGTGCAGACTCTTCTATCTTAAGAGAGGATTTATTAAGGACCCTATAGGCTTTGCTTACTTGAGAGTATCCTAGAAAAACTCCCATTGAAGCTTTTGCCTCAAATTTTCTAAGGTATTCCTTGTTATTGTTATGAACAAAGGCAACACAGCCAAATACTCTAAAATAGTCTATTTTAGGTTTCACTTGCTTAAGTAATTCATAGGGAGTCTTACCCTTAAGTTTATGTATCAGGCTTCTGTTCAATACATAGTTAGCTGTGCTAACTGCTTCAGCCCAAAAGGACAGAGGCATGTTAGCATCTGCCAACAATGTACTTGCAGCTTCAATTAGGGTTCTGTTTTTCCTTTCAACTACCCCATTTTGTTGAGGAGTTCTAGGAGCAGAGAAGCTATGTTTGATACCTTCCTTCTCACAGAATTCTTGCATAAGAAGAGACTCAAACTCAGTACCATGATCACTTCTGATCAAGGCAATCTGAGTAGAATACTCACTCTGTATACACTTTAGAAAATCTGTAAGAACCTTGAAGTTATCAGCCTTAGTTCTCAAGAAGAATACCCAAGTGAACCTGGAGAAGTCATCTACAATTACTAGAGTGTAAGACTTCCCTCCAAGACTCTGCACAGCAATAGGACCAAATAAGTCCAAATGTAGCAAGTACAGAATCCTGGGAGAATCACTTTTATTAACTGATTTAAAGCTATTTCTTGTTTGCTTACCTAATTGACAAGCTTTGCAAAGGCCTTCCTTCTTATAGGGGCAAGAAGGTAATCCTCTTACAAGATTGTATTTAGCCAACCTAGAAATGTTTTTCAAATTTACATGACTAAGTCTCTTATGCCAAAGGGTATTATTACTGGTTACTTCATTAAATAAGCATATTTCAGATTTGGAGGAATTAAAATGTACAACATAAACATTTCCAATTCTAATACCTACTAACACAACAGTATTATTTAAAGAAATATTGCAAGCAGTGTCAGTAAACCATACCTTGTACCCAGCATCACACATTTGACTTACAGAGATTAGGTTGTGCTTTAGTCCTGAGACATAAGCAACCTTCTTGAATGTCACAGCTCCTATGGTGAAGCTGCCATACCCTTCAGTCTGTCCACAGCTGGAATCCCCAAATACAACTTTTGGTCCCAGCTTGGCTTTGAAACCTGACAGGTTCTTCTTCTTTCCTGTCATATGCTTTGAGCATCCACTATCCAGATACCATTTGTCATGTATGACTGGATAGGTCTTTACCTGCAGAAAGAACAATTATACATTGTGGACCCAGATTACCTTGGGTCCAGTATTCTTCACAAAAGAAAAACTAGATATAAAAGATTTTGCAGGCTTAGATTTATATCCTAAAGGGTGTGATCTCCTAGGTGGGATAATCCATTCAGTTGAAGGATTAAACAACCTAGGGTAGTGATTGGGTTTTGCAATTCTGGAAGTTTGAAAATGATTTTCCAGCTTAAGTCCAGATCGTCGATCGATGGTCGACGATCGCAAGCCATATCGTCGATCATTTATGGTAGAACGATGTTCTGGATTCCACGATCGTCGATCACTGGTCGACGACTCAAGATGAGATCGTCGACCTCCTGCACCAAAGCTATTATACTCAGTGTAGGTGTTCAGCGATCGTCGATAGTCGTTCGACGATTGGTTTGACGATCGTCGATTAATGTTCGACGATTTTTGTAAAGCTAGAAATTTTTTCTTCCTATTCTCTTTCTTAATCTTATTCTGAATTTTCTTGCATTTTTCAATTTCCTCAGTATTCTTTATTCCTGATTCAGAAACAAATTTTACTGGAGTGCTAAATCTCTCCTTTGTGAGGAGGATGGGTTCACTAGGTGTAGCACCTAAGCCTAGTTTATCATTACCAACCCTAGTGTTTGCTATACAGGTTATTTCAGATAATTTAAGGCTTCTGCCATTTAATTGTTCTTCTAACCTCTTAGATTTAGCTAGTTCTATTTTTAGGAATGTTACTTCTTCTTTTGAGCTCTCTAATTCCTTTTCTAATCTGATTATTTCAGTACCTTCCATGTCTAGTTCCATTATTTTTAACCTAAGTGACTTAATTTCTTTTTCAGATAATAGTAAATCTAAACATAGAGTTTTAAATTTTAGTTTGAACTCAGGAGATGAGAAATCAAATGAGTCGATTACCTGGTCCTCCATAAAGGAATCTTCTTCATTGTCTCCTTCTTCTTCAGAATTCTCTGCAGCTGACAGAGAGCTGCAGGCATCAATGGCCATGAGGCAGACCTCTTTGGCTTTCTTCTCTTCTTCTTCTTCTGAATCACTGGAGCTAGAGGAGCAGGTATCCTCTTCTGTTTCACTCCAGGTAGCAGCCACAAATCCCTTGTCCTTCTTCTTGTATTTGTGTGATGAGGACTTGGAGTGGTGCTTCCTGTACTCTTTCTCATGTTTCTTCTCCTTGTACTTCTTCTCTGGACAATCTGGGGCAATGTGTCCAGGCTTGCTGCAAACATAACAAATGATTTCTTTAGATGGAGTCTTGTCATACCTTGGCTTGTCCTCATGCTTGGAGAACTTCTTTCTGAGGTCTCTTCTTCCCATGTTGAAGAATCTCTTGGCAATGAGTGCCAGTAACTCCTCATTTGATTGACTTCCTTCAGAAGTCTCAGCAGCCTTAAGAGCTAGAGAGTGCTCTTTCTTTGTAGGAGTAGGAGTCTTCACTTCAGTTACAGCAGCTCTACTCTTTAAGGTTTGCTCATATGACCTGAGCTTTCCCAACAGAGCTTCTGTGGAGAGTTCCACAGTATTTCTTCCATCCTTGATGGGCCATATCCTTGAGTCCCATGAGATGGGAAGGCACATCAGGATCTTGTCATTTACTTCTGACAAAGTTATCTCCTTGTCCAAAGACCTCAGTTCACTTATTATTGAACTGAGTCTTGTGTACATTGTGTTAATGTCTTCAGCATCATCCTTCTTGAAATTTTCATACTGAGAGGTGAGATTGGATCTCCTGTCCTTCCTCTCATCAGCTGAGCCAGCAACTATGTGGTTGAGGGAATCCCACATAGCTTTGGCTGAGGTACATTCAGCCAGCTTCTGGAATATCTCATCAGACATTGTCTGAGCTAGGATATTCATTGCCTTAGCATCAGCTGCTTTTGCCTTCTTGTAAGTTTCATTGTAGTCAGGTGGTGGCACAGCACTGAGATCAGCAGAAGTGGAAGCAGCAGCAGGCCTAGCAGGTGGTCCTGTCAAAATAGAAGAAAAAATATCTTCATCAATAGAATTCATGTATAGTCTTATCCTGGCCTTCCATATGCCAAACTTGGACAAGTTGCATACAGGAGGTCTGGTGCTTGAATAATCCTTAGACTGGGCCATGTGTGAAAGTGTTTGTGAATGGTATCAGGAAACAACTTATCACAGGATCTTTTAACTCAGGTGTTAGCCTGTATGAACAGCCAACCTCCCTCTGATACCAATTGAAAGTGAGGGGATAAGTTGTAAATTACTCTAGAGGGGGGTGAATAGAGTATTCAAAATTTTATGAACACTTAGTCAGCTCCCTTGGAGTTTATTTGCGGAATAAAAAATCTGATACTTGAACCCTAAGAGCCTAACACAGTGAAGTGCACAAGTGAAGAAGTTGACTGAAATTTCAGTTAACTACAAGCCTATCACAGCAACTAGCAACCCTAGGTAGTTCTAATACAGCCACAGAATAAACAAATCAGCAAGAACCAGAGAGACACAGGATATATAGTGGTTCCCTTTAAATAGGTACATCCACTCTTCTACCACCCTGGTAGGAATCCACTACAGGTTTTTGCTAAGGTGCCCTGCCACCAATGATCTGATTCAGGTAGATCAAATAGACCCTTTGAGCTTTTGATAAGGATGCTCAACCACAGGTTGTTGATAAGGTGCCCTGTCGCCAACGTTCACTTTTGAAGAGGTGTGAACAAACTCTTTTTACAAAGGGGTTGAGAGGGTTAGATTATCTTCTCTGTTGTGAATACAGATTAGAGAAGACTTTGTGGATTCTCTAAAGAATCAAAGTCTCCCCCTGGCTCAGTGAAAGTCCAGGGAAAGCCTTTGCTTCAGGATGAAGGAGTTTCAGATAAACTGAAACTAAATCCTCAGAGATCTGAAGACTGATTTTTATCAGGTCTTAAGATTCTGGAGCACTTGAAGCAGAACTGGAGCTCTTTCTGAAGTCTTGAAAACTCTAAGCAGATGCTCAGGAGACTTGAGAATGAAAGATGATTGCTCTGGGCTTTTGCTTCAGGAAAACTTTTCTTCTTCTTGTTGTGAGATTGTGAAGAGCTGCTCTGATGATGCTTGAGCGAATGAATAATATTTCTCTGTGTCTGTAACTTCTCTTTTGCTGAGAGAAGAATCTCTCTTAAATATGTCTTCACGTTTTTCCTTTGGAACGGCTCTATTGATTTGAATTCTCGAGCCCTGCAACAGATTATCTCAAAATAGAATATAGCAATAGGAATAGAATGGCCTATTAACTTTCTGTCAGTCCCAATAAGGAATAAAATAAGCGGGAAAAATATCTCTGTATAAAGATGTACCATTCTTGGAAATAGTACATAGTACCAACGGCTAAAAAACAAGCTGGAAAGATAAAGTCAACGCAATTTGTATAATAGGACAAAATGCTTTATCAAACTACGAAATCCCGTAATTTATGCTTGACATATTTGGTAAATAATTCATTTGAATTTAAGCCATAAATTAGCAAAAACATTCTTCAGAAAATCTTTCTAACCACACGTTAAAACACTTGGAAATAAACCAAGGAATAGAATAAATACAAATAGATAAAAGCAGACAGAAATCGTCGAACAGGAGTTCGATGATCGTCGACCTGCAAACAGATCGTCGACTAATAGCAGGAATCTGTCGGAACAGAAATCGTCGACCAGAAATCGTCGACCAGCTAATAGATCGTCGACCGGCTAACAGATAGTCGACCAGCAAAGGCAAATATCTGTCGAGACAGAAATCGTGAAGCAAGAACACGATCGTCGATCTGTTGATGACAGATCGTCGACCAACCTTCAGAGCGTAGTAAGCTTGCTCTAAGATCGTCGAGCAACGGTCGACGATAATTGTCTTGACTTCAACGATTCAATAGCCCTGCTATCGTCGACCAATGATCGACGATCGCGAGGCCTCGTTCGACGATGGTCGAACGGAAAAGCCTTAACCACAAAAACATCTAGAACTTCTAACCTAAGCTCTAGGTCAGTTTATAAACTGCCCTAGGGAGACTAAACAGAGTCTAAACAGGATCATATATAAATTATATAGATCAAGAGAGGGCTGCAAGGGGATCACATAAGCCAAATCACATCTAGGGTACCAACAAATTATAGAAGGAAAAACGGCCCGTAATTACTCCTGGTGTAACTTCCCACACCAGCATTTATTTCCACGCGTGTTAGAATAATTTCGGGCCTGAACCGTCGTTTCGGCCAATGTCACGGGCGTGACACATAGGTCACGGGCGTGACAGGCCCGGGTGAAAATTTTTGGGGTCGACGATCGTCGAACTGAGATCGACGGTCGTCGAAGGGTGGTCACGCCCTAGGTCACGGGCGTGACACCTAGGTCACGGGCGTGACACCTAGGTCACGGGCGTGACAGGCCCGAACGGTAATTTCGAGGTCGACGATCGTCGAACTGAGACCGACGGTCGTCGAAGGCTGGTCACGCCCTAGGTCACGGGCGTGACACTTAGGTCACGGGCGTGACAGGCCCGAGTTCAATTTCGACGATCGTTTTACGGGGATCGACGATCGTCGAAGGAGTCACGCCCTAGGTCACGGGCGTGACACCTTGGTCACGGGCGTGACATGCCCGGGCTGCAAGTTCGACGATCGTCTCACGGAGATCGACGATCGTCTAAGGAGTCACGCCCTAGGTCACGGGCATGACACCTTGGTCACGGGCGTGACATGCCCGGTCAGCAAGTTCGACGATCGTCTCACGGAGATCGACGATCGTCGAAGTAGTCACGCCCAAAGTCACGGGCGTGATGGGTCGGTCACGGGCGTGACCAACCCGTGACCCGAAATCTCGATCGATTTATTTCAATTTTTGGGCTTCACAGGGTTCTGTCACGACCAACCGACTCCTAGGGGTCTAGCCGAAAATGGGATGTTACAGTCCCACCACCGTTCAGAGGTCCCAGACATGACGGCAATTTGTGAGCATTCCAATCCTCCATGGATCAAATAGCCAGAGCTATTCTCATTCTATGATCCTAACAAGGCATTAAGCACCCCACGGTTAGACAACCAGAATGCGGGTACAGATCAGCCTTTCCCGTAGCTCACATACGTCAGACGTCGATCAGGACTGACACGGGTATAGCTTCACCTTGCCCGTTCGCCACACAGGCTTTTCCACAGTTGCAGCCCCACAGGGTCAACAAGTAGCATTCACAACTACAAAGGTTGAGATCACACAGCATCAACCCCCAAAAGTAGCACTCACAGCTACATGGGCTGAGATCACACAGCATCAACTCATCCACATAATATCCAGCTGCACCAAGCTGCAGGTGTCCACCAAGAACATCACACGCATCACAATAATACAGAGTCTTGCTCTGATATGCATACAATCATCACCAATCTGGACTAACCTATCCAGATGGGCTTCACACAGCATGCCTACCCGTACTTCTCGCTTCCGGGACTACTTCAACAAGAATCAAGGGATGGAGTTCAACATCCCAAGAGAATTCAACTCTACCTTTGTAGAGGATTCATGCATATGCAAAAAGGAAGGATTTCACATATCCAAGGAGGAAGTCGTTACCCTTGAAGGACGTTTTGGAGCCATGGCAAGCACTACTTGGAGCTCTGCCTTCCCGAATATGGCCTCCGATCGCGAATCCGAGCTTGGACTAGCTGGATCTCCCTCTCCTTCCTCCTTCTTCTTCCTCCTTCCTTCTTCCTCCTTCCTTCTCTCACTTAAGAAGATTAAGTGAGGATAAGTTTGCTGGTTCGGGGTCTTAAAGGGGCTGGAAAAACTGAAGACCACCAGATCTGGAAAGAGGGAAACAAACGGCCGAGATCTGCAGAAAATAACATTTTCGGCCCTGACACGCCCTGTGACACGCCCGTTGTACAGGCCGTGTCCCTAACGCGGCAAAGAACCGCCTCACCACACGGGTTGAACACGCTCGTGACCACCGCCTAACCTAACACGGCCTGAGACACGCCCGTGTCTCTGGCCGTGTCGCCTCTCTCGACAAATCTCGTCGATCGCCGAGATTATACTCGCCGATCATCGACACGATCTCGCCGATCGTCGAGAAGGACACGCCCGTTGTAACACCCCGAAACTCAAAAGAGGGATGGGTGATGTTTTAAGCCCAGTTTGGATTTTGGAGCAGGTGTCACGGGCGTGACACGGGCGTGTCACGGGCGTGACACAGGCTTGTTCAGCCTCAGGTCGTGCGGTCGACGCTTTGGCGGTCGACGCTAGTCGAGTTGTAGAACACGGCCTAGGACACGGGCGTGTCCCAGGCCGAGTCACTCCAGGGATTCTACAACTCTGGTACACGGGCCGTGACACGGGCACAAACACGAGCGTGTCAAATTTGACACGGGCGTGTCTGATGTCGTGTCACAAGGCCGTGTACCTCTCTGACTGCGAAATGTTGGTCGATTGCACACGGGGGGCGTGACACGGGTCCTGACACGGGCGTGTCGCAGGTGACACGGGCGTGTCGGAGGCCGTGTCAAAGGCCGTGTGCTGGTTTTTCGAATCGATCGAGACGGCGAATGGGTGACATGGCCGGGCACACGGCCGTGTTGCAACCCGTGTTCGGTGCAGATTTTGTATTTTGAGGCCTAATCGTGGCCGTTCGTTTCCTTGGCTTGGGATCCGACGGCTGGGAGTGGTTGCTGGAAGCTTAAACCCAAAAATGGGTTTGCAAACCCCATTTTCACTTGGGTTCTCTCTTTCTAAATCCTAGAGAGAAGGGAGAGCAAGGTGAGAGGTTAGAGACCAAGATCCGGCCGCCGGTGGAGCGTCGGAGCTCCGAATCTCGATCCGAGTCCAGATCCGCGGAGGTGACGCCGTTGCGGTGCTTTCCAACCGCATAGTTTTCGATGGCGCCGCGGAAGAACGCAAGGGTAACGATTTCTCATCCTTGGGCATGTGAAGCCCTTTTTCCCTTTGCATAGGAAGCCCTCTCTCGCGAGTGAGCGAAGAGTTGGAGCGTTCCTTGGGGTAGATATGTAAAGTCCCCCTTGTGTAGAGTCCGTATGCAAAAATGGACATAGGCATTGTGTGTGAAGCCTATCCGGACAAGTAGAGCCGGATCGGTGATGTTGCATTGCATTTGAACCGGGCAAGAATCCGGATGTTTGGGTGGTTTTCGGGTTTTCTACGTGGTAGATTGCATCAGGGAGCCTTGGAGATTAACTCCAAGGTGCACCCGGAAAACTGGGCAAAAGCGGGTTTTGCCAACACGATGGCCGGGGAGCCAACGTGAACATAACCGGGTTATGTGATTATTGTGGTGGAAACGGGACTCGGTGAGTCTTGACCTGCGCATATGGCTTAAATTGTCGTTGCGGTGTGAGCACGTGTCAGGCGGAACCGTACCCGGTCTATGTCGTTCGGTAGGACCATTGGCATGGATGAGGGTCTTCTGCGGTCTATGGCTTAAATTGCCGTGACCAAGGCCAGGAAGGCAAAATGCTCATATGGTTGGCCGTCCATGAGACGGTGGTGGAACGGGAACGTCTATGGCTTGAATTGACGTGACGTTGGCCGGTTCGCCGTGAATGTGCCCTGTGTGCACGAGGTGTGTGGCCGTGCGAGCCTATGCCTGTGATGTTGTGTGTTCACACTAATATATTGCATATACTAATAAAGTGTAGGGAAAGAGCATCGCCTCCCCGATTTTGGGGGCAGGATCGTTATAATTTGGTCAGCATAGCTGACCGTTGCTTTTGTTTGCCACCGGGCGGTGGTTTGTGCTTGCAGGTGCTGCGGAGCCGAGCGGAAAATAGCGGGCTAAAGCCCATATTGCGGTGCTGGCCCTCGAAGGCCTAACCCTTTTTATGCTTTCCGTTTATTTCATGTATGGCCGGCCTGCGAGCCGAAGTATGTAAGACATGTTTTGTTAAGCAAACCTTGTAAGGCCATAAGGCCGGTACTTTTGTATTTTTCATTCCTATTGTTACTTCTGTAGTGGACATTCTTGCTTGGTAGGGTTCTTGAATTTGTGCAACTTAATAATTTGCTTCCGCTAGAATGACTCTGTGTAGGACGTTGGTGATTGGTTGTATGTTTCAACGCGTAACCAACCGGTCTGTCCGTAGTATATGGCGTTGGGCCCCGGCCAGACCTACTGCTATATACTATACGACGGATATGGGTGTTACAAATTGGTATCAGAGCACTGGTTTCGGTCAAACTTAAATGAATTCGTGGACGAATTCACTTTATGGGGTGGTGAGCACATGTGTGCGTCATCGTTATAACATGAAAAGAACCCATGAATGTCCACTTAGGAATGAAAATATACATGTTTGAGGAACCTGCGTGTTCCTATAATTGCTGTTTGCAGTAATTTTTGGTCGCTTATCAGTGTTTTGCACGATTATAGGTGACCAGGAGTGGTGCTGGGCCATCAGAACGGCCAGGTTCTGAGGCAAGCAGTGCGCCAAGTGAAGCGCCTGCAACACCTCCGTCTGCCGAGACCATTAGATTGGTGGCAGAAGCTGTCTTTGCTATGATTAATGCGCAACCTGCAAGACAGGTTCAGCAGCCTGCTCCTGCGGAGGAGCAAGTGCCGCTCCAAGCGGCGGAGCCTAGAAGCGTTGAGTAGGTGGCGGTGGAGCCGGAGTTGCCTAGGAGAGCAACTGAAAGACAGTTGAAGCATGTGATGGGCTTCCACCTACCGGTGTTCTCGGGAACGGGAACCCCGACCCAGGCTGAGGATTGGCTCTCAAGAGTCAATAGGGTGATGACAGCTACAGAAACCGAAGAGTGGCAGAAGACCACAATAGCGACGTTCCTGTTGGATGGGGACGCAAGGTTATGGTGGGAAGGCCTAGAGCTACACCAGTTGAGGGGAAGGCCGTTGGCCGAAGTTCCTATGGCAGAGTTTTCGAGACTGTTCATGGCTCGATACCTCCCCTTAGCGCAGAGGATTGCATTGGAGAACGAGTTCCAAAAGTTGGTGCAAGGAGATAGCACTGTAGACGAGTACCTCCACGAGTTTACTCGGTTGGGGAGATATGCTAGCGCTACCTTTGCCGACGAGGAACGAAAGACTAACCGCTTCTATGAAGGGTTAAGAGATGAGCTGAGGTTGCTACTGTCAGGGCCCATGGCGCAGGGTTTCCTAACCTTGGTCAACTCGGCCCGGTCCTTGGAGAAGGACATGAAGAATGTGCAAGCTAAGAAGGATTCTGGCGGGAAGAAATCGGAGTTCAAAGCGCCGACTACGTCAAAGTCGGGCTATCGAAAATTCTTCAAGAAGGCTAGGACGTCAGGTCCAGCTTCTTCTACGGGTGCCTCGGGGGCAACTACTAATCGAACCTCGGGAGCTTGTTTCACGTGTGGAAAGACGGGGCACTTTGCCCTCGATTGCTGGAGCGGACGCCCAAAGTCCGAGAGAAAGATAGGAGCTACTTACGAAGAGAAGGGCAAGGCGGTGGAGTCAACCGCGTCCCACTATGCTCCGACTCAGCCTAGAGTCTATAACTTGGGCCAACAGGAGGCCATCAAACAAGCTGACGTGGTGACAGGTACGAGTTAATTTACAGCAAGTTAACTTTATATACTATTGTCTATTGCTTGTTAGCCTAATATTGTTTGTATAGGCTTTGTTATGATTAGTGATAGTCCGGCACGGGCATTGTTCGACACGGGAGCTTCACACTCCTTCTTGTTCGAAAGTTTCATATCGCGCATCGGAGTCCCTTCTTCGATGGCGAAGGACAAGTTGGATGTGCTGCTACCGAATGGGTGCTCGATGCGTGCGGATAGGGTGTGCGCCGTAAAGGTTCACATAGGGAGCCAAGAGTTCGACTTGCTAGCGTCATTGCTGCCGCTAGTAGAGTTCGACGTGATCTTTGGGATGGATTGGCTTTCGGAGCAGAAAGCTTGGATTGACTGCGACCGGAAGGAGGTCAAGCTGGGTGTTGGGCTGGGGACAACATTCGAGGGACTCAAGGGGTTGAGCAAGACGCTGATGTCTGCTCTTCAGGTGGTAAAGGCAGTTCGTGCAGGAGCAGAGCTGTTCTTCGCAATAGTGGGGGTTGTGGAGCCAAAGTCCGCGTTGGATAGCATCCCGGTTGTTTGTGAATACCCCGATGTGTTCCCGGATAGTCTTTCCGAAGCCCCACCGCAGTGGGAGATTGATTTCACCATCAAGCTCGTGCCGGGGGCCAAACCGGTGTCACGTGCTCCGTATAGATTGGCGCCTAAGGAGATGGCAGAGTTGAAAGTTCAGCTAGAGGAGCTGATGGAGCAAGGGTATGTGCGTCCAAGCTCGTCACCTTGGAGCGCACCGGTCCTCTTCGTTAAGAAGAAGGATGGTAGTATGCGGTTGTGTATCGACTACAGAGAGTTGAACAAGCTGACGGAAAAGAACAAGTACCCGATCCCGAGGATTGATGATCTCTTTAATCAGTTAGTCGGATCGTCAGTATATTCTAAGTTGGACTTGAAGTCGGGGTACTATCAGCTGAGGATAAGGGAATGTGATATCCCGAAGACGGCGTTCAGCACAAGGTATGGGCATTTCGAGTTCACGGTCATGCCGTTTGGACTGACGAATGCGCCATCAGTGTTTATGGACTTGATGAACAGGACGTTCCGAGATTTCCTGGATCACTTTGTGATCGTCTTTATTGACGATATATTGGTGTACTCGCAGTGCGAAGAAGATCACTTCAAGCACTTGCATCTGGTGTTGGAGACTTTGAGGAGGAATGAGCTTTATTCGAAATTCTCCAAGTGCGAGTTCTGGCTACCCTCAGTAGCGTTCCTTGGGCACATTGTTAGTGGGGAAGGTATAGCGGTGGATCCGGCGAAGATCGTTGCGATACGGGAGTGGCCTGCATTGTCTTCTGTCGCGGAAGTCCATAGTTTTCTCGGGCTTGCCGGATATTACAGGCGCTTCGTAGAGAACTTCTCGCGGATAGTGCTACCTCTCACGAAGTTGACAAGGAAAGATCAGAGATTCTTGTGGACGCAGGAGTGCGTGCAAGCATTTGAGGAGCTGAAGAGACGGTTGACCACGGCGCCAGTGCTTAGTTCGCCGAGTGGGACCGAGGGCTTTGAGGTGTATAGCGACGCTTCAGGTAGTGGTTTGGGTTGCGTGTTGTTGCAGCATGGAAGTGTGATTGCGTATGGATCGCGTCAGCTGAAAGTGCATGAAAGGAACTATCCGCTCCACGACTTGGAGTTGGCGGCCGTGATATTTGCACTTAAGCTGTGGAGGCACTACCTATACGGCATAAGGGTCGATATATATACCGATCACAAGAGCCTGAAGTACTTGTTGGATCAGAAGGATCTTAATATGAGGCAGAGGAGGTGGATGGAGTTCCTGGGGGACTACACCTTCAAAATACATTATGTACCCGGGAAGGGCAATGCAGTTGCAGATGCATTGAGCCGCAGGGCTCCCGTCCAAGCCAACTGGTTGTCGGTGCATGATGAGCGGTTGATACGGGAGTTGGAGGAGCTTGAGATCTGTTGCGTTGATAGGCAGACGAGCGCCAAAGCAATGTTAAACTGGACAGAAGTTCAGTATGACCTGGCTGACCGGGTTCGGCAGGCATTGGAGTTAGATGACTCCATGAAGGAGCTTATGGAGGCTGCTCTGGATGGGTCAAATTCCCAGTTCTCGGTAGTAGATGGTTTGTTAAGGAAGGATCATCGGTTGTGCGTCCCAAGTGGGGGTAACCTCCGGGCGGAGTTGATGTACGAGGCTCATCATACCAAGTACTCAATCTACCCAGGGAGCACGAAGATGTATCGTGATCTCAAGAAGTTGTTTTGGTGGCCGGGGCTTAAGAAAGATGTGGCGTTGTTTGTGGCTAAGTGCCAAACGTGCGCCTTGGTGAAGGCGGAGTGCCAAAATCCGGGAGGATTTCTGAAGTCCTTGCCTATACTGGAGTGGAAGTTTGACGACATATCTATGGACTTTGTGCATGGGTTGACAAGGTCGCAGAAAGGGAACGATGCCATCTGGGTGATCGTAGATCGGTTAACTAAAGTGTCGCATTTCATTCCGCATAGGAAGGATGATCCAGTGGAGAAATTGGCAAAGGTGTATGTTGACAATAAAGTTAGACTGCATGGTGTGCCTCGCAGCATTGTGAGTGATCGCGATGGGCGTTTCACGTCCAATGATTGGAGGTTGGTGCAGCAGATGCTGGGGACAAAGTTGAAGTTCAGCACGGCCTTCCATCCACAGACGGATGGGCAGACCGAGAGAGTCAATAGAACGATGGAGGACATGCTCCGCATGTGTGTTCTAGACTTCGGGAAGCATTGGGAGGACCACCTATACTTGGTGGAGTTCGCGTACAACAACAGCTACCAGACGAGTATCCAAATGGTGCCCTTCGAGGCCCTGTATGGTAGGAAGTGTCGCACGCCATTATCGTGGCTTGAAACGGGTGAGGCAAGGTTGTACAAGAAGCAGGAGGTGGAGAGTGCTACCTCGTTGGTGCGGATCATTCGGGAGCGCTTGTTGATCGCTCAGGACAGGCAGGCGAAGTATTACAATGCCAAGCACCGGAACGTGGAGTTCGTGGTAGGCGATTGGGTATACTTGAAAGTGAAGCCGTTCAAGGGGGTTTCGCGGGTGAGACGCTTGAAGAAGCTGAGCCCATGATACCTTGAACCTTTTGAGGTTCTGGAGCGAGTCGACGAAGCTGCTTACCGTTTAAAGCTATCGGTGGAGTTGAGTGGACTACACGATGTGTTCCACATCTCTGTATTGCGGAAGGCGGTGCAAGAGCCTTCGCAGGTGATCGCAGTTGATCAAGTACCGGTGAGCGAAGGGTTGACGACTAAGGTCAAGCCCGTTTGTATTGAAGATGCAGAGGTCAAGAGGCTCCGTAACAAGGAAAGCCGAATGGTCAAGGTCCGTTGGGACAATTGCGGTCGTGAGGAGCTCTCTTGGGAACGGGAGCAGACCATGCTGGAGGAGTACCCAGTGTTATTTCGCTCAGGTACCGCTCTTGGTTTTATGTTTACTTTCCTTCAGTAATTTCGTGGGCGAAAATCTTTTAAGGGGGAGAGAGTTGTAACACCCCAAAACTCAAAAGAGGGACGGGTGATGTTTTAAGCCTAGTTTGGATTTTGGAGCAGGTGTCACGGGCATGACACGGGCGTGTCACGGGCGTGTCACGGGCGTGACACCGACGTATTCGGCCTCGGGTCGTGCGGTCGATGCTTTGGCGGTCGACGCTAGTCGAGTTGTAGAACACGGCCTAGGACACGGGCGTATCCCAGGCCGTGTCACTCCAGGGATTCTGCAAGTGTGGTACACGGGCCGTGATACGGGCACAAACACGAGCATGTCAAATTTGACACGGGCATGTCTGATGCCGTGTCACAAGGCCGTGTACCTCTCTAACAGTGAAATGTTGGTCGATTGCACACGGGGGGCGTGACACGGGTCCCGACACGGGTGTGTCGTAGGTGACACGGGCGTGTCGGAGGCCGTGTCAAAGGCCGTGTGCTGGATTTTCGAATCGATCGAGACGGTGAATGGGTGACACGGCCAGGCACACGGCCGTGTTGCAACCCGTGTTCGGCGCAGATTTTGTATTTTGAGGCCTAATCGTGGCTGTTCGTTTCCTTGGCTTGGGATCTGACGGCTGGGAGTGGTTGCTGGCAGCTTAAACCCAAAAATAGGGTTTGCAAACCCCATTTTCACTTGGGTTCTCTCTTTCTAAATCCTAGAGAGAAGGGAGAGCAAGGTGAGAGGTTGGAGACCAAGATCCGGCCGCCGGTGGAGCTTTGGAGCTCCGAATCTCGATCCGAGTCCAGATCCGCGGAGGTGACGCCATTGCGGTACTTTCCAACCGCATAGTTTTCGATGGCGCCACGAAAGAACGCAAGGGTAACGATTTCTCATCCTTGGGCATGTGAAGCCCTTTTTCCCTTTGCATAGGAAGCCCTCTCTCGCGAGTGAGCGAAGAGTTGGAGCGTTCCTTGGGGTAGATATGTAAAGTCCCCCTTGTATAGAGTCCGTATGCGAAAACGGACATAGGCATTGTGTGTGAAGCCTATCCGGACAAGTAGAGCCGGATCGGTGATGTTGCATTGCATTTGAACCGGGCAAGAATCCGGATGTTTGGGTGGTTTTCGGGTTTTCTACGTGGTAGATTGCATCAGGGAGCCTTGGAGATTAACTCCAAGGTGCACCCGGAAAACTGGGCAAAAGCAAGTTTTGCCAACACGATGGCCGGGGAGCCAACGTGAACATAACCGGGTTATGTGATTATTGTGGTGGAAATGGGACTCGGTGAGTCTTGACCTGCGCATATGGCTTAAATTGTTGTTGCGGTGTGAGCACGGGTCAGGCAGAACCGTACCCGGTCTATGTCGTTCGGTAGGACCGTTGGCATGGATGAGGGTCTTCGTCGGTCTATGGCTTAAATTGCCGTGACCAAGGCCAGGAAGGCAAAATGCTCATATGGTTGGCCGTCCATGAGACGGTGGTGGAACGGGAACGTCTATGGCTTGAATTGACGTGACGTTGGCCGGTTCGCCGTGAATGTGCCCTGTGTGCACGAGGTGTGTGGCCGTGCGATCCTACGCCTGTGATGTTGTGTGTTCACACTAATATATTGCATATACTAATAAAGTGCAGGGAAAGAGCATCGCCGCCCCAATTTTGGGGGCGGGATCGTTATAATTTGGTCAGCATAGCTGACCGTTGCTTTTGTTTGCCACCGGGCGGTGGTTTGTGCTTGCAGGTGCTGCGGAGCCGAGCGGAAAATAGCGGGCTAAAGCCCATGTTGCGGTGCTGGCCCTCGAAGGCCTAACCCTTTTTATGCTTTTCGTTTATTTCATGTATGGCCGGCCTGCGAGCCGAAGTATGTAAGACATGTTTTGTTAAGCAAACCTTGTAAGGCCATAAGGCTGGTACTTTTGTATTTTTCATTCCTATTGTTACTTCTGTAGTGGACATTCTTGCTTGGCAGGGTTCTTGAATTTGTGCAACTTAATAATTTTCTTCCGCTAGAATGACTCTGTGTAGGACGTTGGTGATTGGTTGTATGTTTCAACGCGTAACCAACCGGTCTGTCCTTAGTATATAGCGTCGGGCCCCGGCCGGACCTACTGCTATATACTATACGACGGATAGGGGTGTTACACCCGTGTCATAGGCTGTGTCGTCTCTTCTCATCGATCGTTGATCACAATGCTCAACGATCGTCGAACGCGCGACCTGCAGCAACCCGAGGATGACACGCCCTGGGACACGCCCGTGTCTCAGGCCGTGTCACTCCAAAAACACCCGAAACCCAACTTTGAAACTTACTCGAGACCAGCTCGAGTATTTGCTTGACACGCCCTGGGACACGCCCGTGTCCAAGGCCGTGTCACTTGGCCTGAAAACCAAAACTGGGTTTTAGGGTATTACACAATGCCACATGGCAGCCGACTCCTCTCCTTCCAGCCATGGCCGAGCGTCGGTTTGCATGGCCATTAATGGTTGTTAAAGCTCAGCCCCATGCTCTCTTCCTGGAAACGGTTGGATTCAACTCCTCTTTGGGAGAGGAGGAGTTTCCAGCCTTCTCTTAGCTGTTTTGGAGCCGTTTCAGCTCCCCTCCACCATGGCCGAAGCTTTCATGTAAGAGGCAATAATGGCTGGACCGTTTCTACCCCCTCCCGCAGCCTTGTTCTCCTATGAAAGACTCTCTAGACTTAGATAGGAAGGTTTCACCCTTGCCTGATAAAGCTAGAGCTCATTACCTTGTTGTAGAAGAATTCCGGCGACGCCACCACCGTGCCAAGGGCATCCCGACGATCGGCTCGACTCCAAACCACGAATAAGGTCCTCCTCTACTCCTTCTTCTATGGGTAGATCTTAGAAATTACTTAGGAGAGATGTCGAGCACAAAGGAGCAAGATTGAGTGAGCTTTTCCATGGTTTTTCAAAAATAAATGGTGGTCGGGTTCGCCGGAAACCGCCTCCCCGGCGGCCGTGCCGCCGCCCGACGGTAGCCCTCACCTCAACAGAGGTGGTGGTGGTGGTGGCCGGCCAGGGAGATGGCTGGGTGGCCGGGAAATAGCTTTAGAAAAGCTACAGGTTTTAAGCATTTTAGGTGCTGGTTCGGGCTTTTAGAGAAGATGAACAGTAGCTTATAATATTAAATTATTATATTTATGTATAAAGGTAGTGATTTATCGAGCTCTCTTTTATGCTATTTAATGAGGTACTTAGAGGCTTTTTATGTAGAGGTGACCAACATGAAATCTGTAGCCCTATGGGTCTACTATATTTCAAAATTGATTTGGGTCAATTTGGTCAACTGGTTTGACCAGGGCACCTCTTTTGGTGGGATTTAGACCTTTAGCTAGGCAGAGACAAAAAGGTGTGCTCACCTTTCATCCTTTGCCCAACTATTTTGAAATTTGGGCAGGGAGTCTATCCTAACTATACCTAGGACTTATCCAAAAATCAGAATTTTTGGAGAATGTTTTTCTATAGTTTTTGTTAAAATTTAATAATTCATGTATAATTTAATTAGGTCTCTTAGACACCTCAAAATTCCCCCAAATTTGGGTGGGAGTTCTTAGGGGGAATGTTAGAGCTCTGGTAAAAATTCCATCTCATTTGGAATTGTTTTGATTAAATTTTAACTCGACCCTAGGTTGGCCCTTATAGGGTTAATTAGGTCAATTCATTCCTTTTGGGATTTGAGTGGTCAAACAACCTCAACAGATGCTGATATTTTGTCCATTGGCTGTTTGGGGGCATGACACACCCTCCAATATAATTTGGGGTGGTTTGGGTAGGGTATCCCTAGAACCCTAGGGTAGGTCCCTTAATGGGGACTTGGTGAGTTGTGAAGGTCATGGGGTCAAATGACCTTGGTATGACTTGAAATTTGGTGGAGAGGACCACAGGACCATTAAAGTTTTCTGGTCAAAATCTTGGGGGCTTTGGAGACAGTTAGGCCACCTAAAACCCTAACCCTAGTTTAGGTCACCAACCTTAATTTGAACTATTATGCTATCAATTGAATTTAAAATCAATTAAAATTTGGGTAGGGTGATTTTATGGTCCAAGTGGACATAATATAATTTTGTTGAGATTTTTGGGTTAACTTATACAGTACTTCATTCACAACCCTAGTTGTGCCCTAGATATTTATTTTGATTATTCTGGAATTCCTGTTAACTGTAATGTTATGAAATCTTGGATTAGGGCATCTTATATCATGTTATACCTTTTGTATGTTTCTTCGAAGTTTTATCTGATTATTTTGGGTACTTGCTTCTTTACCTTACCATTTGAGATATGTAGTCAAAAATACAAATATTGCCTAATTATTAATTGTAAAATTATGAAATTTGGTCAGTTGGTTTTTCAAACCATGATAGTCACCCTGTAATATTCTCTGGATTTTTAGATGACTAAAAATAGTACCTCTTTCTCTAAGCTAGTAAAATTAGTGTTTTACATTTAAATTAATTCAGAGTCCAAATATTGGATAAAAATTAAGGGACTTGGTTTCTGATGGGTTTAGGTCACCATAAAGCTTCTATAATTTTCTTGTTAATTTTGGATATATATTTACAGTACTTGCTTCATAATATAGTAAAAGTGGCCTAAAATGGTAAATTAGAAAATGTAAGCCTAAACACCTCTGAAATTTCTCAAAATTTGGAATTATTGCTTAAATAACTCATATGAGTTTTACTGATTTTATGGTGATTTATTGTTGGCTCATTAGTGCACTTCATGTTCATACTAGGGCATTAGGAGGCTGAGAATAAATAAATTAAATGCCAAATGAAATAGGAAAATTATTATTTTCTGGATTTAGACTAATTATGTCATGGTAGACCTCCAGTAAATATTATATGAGATTCGGAAGACAATTTGGAGTACCACCCCTTGCATACCTCATAAAGCTTAGGATGGTCTGCGTTTAGTAAAAACTACAGAAGCTGAACTAGACTGGGTAGTGAACTTGGGAGATGGAATTTTTGTAGTTTGCTGGTTTGGATAGGGTGAGTTAAATCAAGTTCATTACTGAAAGTAAGGATGGGTAGGGTGTGAGATTGACTAGCGATAAGTAGTGTTCAGGTTCGACGGAAGATCGTCCTCCCCGAGAAGAGGAAGAGTCAAAGTCACCCTAGGATTATCCCACTGTAATATGAGAAGGGAATGGGTTAAGGGAACCAATCAATTATTATAAGTGCCTTGGAAAGGGAGCTTTGGGATTCACCCCATCATAGCTCCTAGTACCGCTGCGAGCCCTTCACCGGGTAAACCTCGGGAAGTCCAAGGTTAACCTTAAATCTTAGGAATAAAATGATCAAGAGTAACCCTAAAAATAGTTGTACCTCACACCTACACTTGTACACTTAGGAAGAAGAATTGACATGGAATGGGTAGAGTAGGCCACTGGTCTAAGGGCCTATTAGTAATGTCAATGGTCTGGTTTGTGATTGGGAAGTCCGAGGAGCGGGATGCTCGGAGACTTGGTGTATGCTTGGTAGTCGAGATTGCTGGAAGCTCGGTAACATGAGAACTTATATAAATATAACTGTCATGATTGCATGTGCATAAAAGTGGTGGGTCATCGGTACTTGACGATCGATCACACCGACGTCGGTACGTTGACTCGGCGGTGTGGGACACTTAGCCAAAGAAAGCCTGGTGGATATAGCCAGCACTAATACGCGGATACTCTAGGTTGTGTTCTTCTAGGGGCGTATGGAAGGGCTAGGCCTGGTAGTGTGGTTACCCGCCTATGAGTGGGGGGCCCGACCCACTGTCTCCGTTTGCCACTACGGAGGTTTCTGGGAGTGAAGCTAGCTGCCTGAACAGGGGGAACTAAAGGTCTGTGCGCATAGAGTCGTGTGGGTGTGTTGCACTTGCTTGTGCATTCTATAGCATATTTGTGTGTCATAGCATAAACATTGCCACCTATCGTATAAGATGGTATGGGACGTTTTATACGATAGGCCCTGCAAAACGACCCCTTGGTCTATAGGGGTAATCCTTATAAATCAATGGTTATAATTCTTGTGCTTTTACTTACTTGCTACTCCTTGCTGTTTGATAACCGACACCCCAACGTATAAGTGGTATGGGACACTTTATACGATGGGAGCCCTGCAAAAGATCCTTTGGCGTATGCACTTCCGCATAAGTTAAGGTTATATTTCCTACTTTCTGCTTCTGTCATATTTACTATGGAATTGCTAGCATAGGTTCGTTGTCACCTGCTTTGACTTATTCTCCACCTTCATGTCCTTCCCTTTCTTTCTCTCCACTCGGTACCTAGGAGCCATGGGGGAAGGGGTAGGTGATGATAGGTCTTAGTCTTTTAGACTAACGGTTTTCGAACCACAATATTTTAGGTGTACCATATGGAAGGGGCACGGGTTTTGCCGTTTCTGACAGAGTTGACCCCGCGACCGTGTTACCATTGTCACCAGCCGGGACATACACGGGTCAAATGCCCCTTGATGGGTGGGATCCCACCAGCTCAGCAGCCAGGAGGCAAAAAACGTAGACACAGACATAGATTGCGAGGCGGCGACGGCAGGCCGAAAAGGAAGAAACACCCAGAGATGCAGCACCAGCAGAGTACGGAGTCGGTAGAGATGGGTCAGTCTAGCTTGGGTGCTCTCGGTTCAGTGACAGTTACGGTGACGCTTAGTTTCAATTTTGCTTCCGCGAGTGACTTGTAGTGAGGATTACATGTACTGGGAACAAGCCCTCCTTTTGTACTCTGATTATTATTATTATTGTGGACTCTCCCTTCGTGGAGATTTATTTATATACATGTGGTTATGGAGGACTAGATTTATATTTACTTATACTACTGTTCTGCGATCGATTTGGCCGGCAGGATTGGAGTTTTGTAGTGACGACCTTCCCGGGCGTGATGGTGTCACCGCAAAGCGGTGGTTCTGGGCCTAAGATCCCGGTGTTTAAAAAGAAAAAAAATGGGGTCTTACATGCCCAACGGGCAGGGCTAGAAATACCAGCTGCCCGTGCACAGGAGAAACGAGAAACGGTAACCAGATACAGGGGGAGAAAAGAGAGAGGGGGCCACCTAGCCACGCAGATAAGCGGGTAGACAGCTCCTGACTGACTGCTCCTGGACGCCTGCCAAGCCAGGGACGCCTCGCGGGGAGACGGGCAGGCGGCTAGAGTTGGTCTTGCCGCTGGCACTTGGGGAGCGGTCAAATCCGGTGTTAACATAATCCCCGCACATTTTTAAATTAAGGAGGAATTTCGAAAATGTTGTTAACCGCCTGACCGCGAGCGCAGTTAATTCCTTCAAAACTATAAATAACGTCAGTGCTGATGCTGATTTCACAAAATTGCCTTCGAGACGGGTCGCTTTTCTCCAACTGCGGTTAAGATTCTTCTGTCCGCCATGTATTCCAAGAAGAGCAACATAATGAGGATTAGCGACGAGAGGTTAGCAGCTTCCAAGTCGCCACAGAGAACATCTACCCGCGAAGCTGGTGAGACGCCACGCAAGACGCACACTGCCAAGCATGCTTCGCAAAAACTGAGGTCGATAAATGAAAAATCCTCCAAGCCGGCAACTGAGATAATAGCCGCTGGGAATCTAGAGAAGTGTACTGAAGCCGCTGCGGTTAAGCATACAGAACATCTACCCGAGAAAACGGAGTGTAACAAGGTTCTAGAGTCTTCCCGGGCGAACACTCCACAACCTTCGGTGGGCTCAGATGTGGACATCACATCTACAAGCGAATAAAATGGCCAAGGGGACGCTGAGGTTGAAACCGGGCGACCGAGCGGAGAGATCGCCGATATTATCGATAAGGCAAAAAAGGCTGCAACCAATGCTGCCGACAAGCTCAGGGAAAACCTCGATGTCGTGAAAGTTGCCATCCCGACAAAGAAAAGAAGAACAAGCCGACTTCATCAATTGAGGAGAGGATAGAGGCAATCCTGTAGAAGAAGAATAGAGAAAACAAGAAATCCGCGGCGGTCATGGCAGCGACCAACAAGGTCGATGTTCCCGATCAGCTTGAGGGCGAGACCATGCGAACAGATGAGGTAAACGCTTTCGAATAGCTCGAGCTCCATACTGAAAAGGAGGCGGGTAAGCGAGTAGAGTTAACCTTGCCGCCCACTGTGATTTCACTACAGGAAAAATAAAAAGAAGTAAGCAGTAAGCAGCTATCCGGTAGCGACTCCGATCTCGAGATTCTGTCAGTGAAAATAGGGAAGGAGATTCCTGGACCATCTGAGGTTGATGACAAAGTGAAACTGCGGGAACGAATCCTTGTGGAGAAGAATCTGATGACCGCTGGAGAAGAGATCTGTGATTCCTTAGTTCTTTCAGCTGCGCAGCAGGCTGAAGCTGACCGTCGGGCTGCTACTAAGCTTCTGCAGACAGGTATGATTAAACCCACCCCAAAGGTTATAAAAATTCCACCACGTTACAAGGAACCGCTGCGGTTAAAGAGACCCATCCGCATAATAACCGAGACCGACGAGTTGCTCCTATCGCGCGAAGAGCTTTAAAATAATAAGTGGGTCGAGCGACTTCTGAGGGATAATTACCCGAAGAAGATGGATCCTGAGAGACTGAGGAGACCTATTTTTTCTAGCAGTAAGATAGCTGCCGCGACTAGAGAAGATAGCCTCTGCTCAGGTGCCTATTCTTTTTGTATCATTGCTTGTCGATCTTGTCGCGCGGTGAGACTAATTCTGCCTGTCCTTTGCTTTACGATGCAGATTTTGCGGAACTAAACTCTCAAGCTCTCGTGGACGAGACCGCGTGGCGACTACAGGATGATGAAGGCCAACGCTCCTTCTCCGAATTGTTCGTCGACCTCGAGCGACTAAAGGCGAAGATCAAATTCGAGGAAGAGGCGAGGACAGACCTGGAGGAGCGGATAAAGGCTTTGTCCGTGGAACTGGCCGGTTCCCGCGAGCGAGAAAGAGCTTCTCGCGGCCAAGTCCTGGTCCTCGGGAAGCGAAGACAAAGGGCGGAGGACAACGCTGCATACTTCAAGAGAAAAAATCACGAGAGGGCTGAAAAGGAGAAGGGTCGGCGACCTGACTTTGCGAGTTTGGCAAAACTGCGCGAGTCAGGTCACGGCCCTAGCAGGGGGGAAACTTCTGCCCCGGTGACCAGCCATGCAACCCTACCCGCGCAACCTAGCGAACAGGTGTCTTTTGTTGAGCCAACAATTCCGATGAGCCGTATAGTTCGGGATACATCCCGGATTCACCGGGCCCAGAACACCCTTAGCCACCACTTGATCAGCGCGATGTCCGTTTTACTAGGAATTAGCGATCAAGTGGCGCACATCGGCAGGGACCCCGCATAACCTAGCAGCGTGCGACGCAAGGAACGGCGCGAAGAGAGAGAGAGATATGTAATAAGTTGATCGAACTGACCTTATTTGTTGCTTACTACTTTTAATACCTTATTATATTTGCGGTGTGGTTTGTTAGTTCGATCGATTTGTATGTCATTGTCACTTGATATTGTACCCGTGCAATCTGTCATGCTTTAGATGCTTGCAGTTTGAGATTTTTGCTCGCTCGAGCTTCCGCATAACGCTTGCTAAATCTGCAAGAAACGAATAACTCAGCGGTTTCTTTGATCTAGCCGCGCGAGTTATAATGTGTTGAAATGATTGAAAAGATGTCTGCAGGAAATGATGAATGTCCCGGCGGCTTCTTTGATCTAACTGCGCGAATTGAAACTCATCTTGAACGTTCTATAGATACGTCCTAGCTCTGCATTATATGAAAAAAAATTTAAGTGCACTACTTCCTGCGGCAAGGTTCAATTGAACCTGCACGAGCTGCCGCTGCAACCGCCTTCCTTGATGCCGAGGACAGGAGGTCGTAAATGACCGCCAGCGAACTTGAGCTCTTCATCACAATCCACATGACAAATACCGATGTAGTCACGTGACTACCTCGAGAGGATGAGCAAATAAACACTTCTGGAAGGAATCTGGTGGCGATCCCGGACGACCACTTCGACTTTGGTTTCAGTTGGCCGCCGCTTATCAAGCTCGTCGAGATTCTTGACTTCTTCGGAATCGTCCCCACCTTGCTCTCGCCGATTACGATTGCGTCGATGGTGAGCTTCATCATCTACCTGCGGACCGAGAGGGTAAGATTCACCATGGATCTTTTCTGCCACTGCTTCGTGGTCCGATCCATCATCTCCGGCAAGAAGGACAGCCGGATCTTCAAAGGTGTTTTCTACTTCGGCTACACCGGGATGAAGACGGTGAACTTGACGAACAAGTTCCCAAACTGGTCCACCAGATTCCTTATGTTCGAGGGGAATCTGGGCCTTCTACCTGTCCGTCCGCAATTCCGGCCGGCAAAATTGTTCTAGCTGTTTGAGGTCGAAGGCATCGAGAGAGAGATCGCTGACTTCCTCGCCGGTTCGCGGCTAGACATCCTGCACTACATCCCGTTGCTTCAAGTCGTGGAGGATTTTCCTGCAGAAGAAGGTATACTTTCAGCGATTAGTTACTTATTTCCTCGTCTTACCGCGCGGCTAAATATTTTGTCCCTTGGCAGCTGTTCTTAAAGTTCCAGCGAACAAGCCAGTTACACCTGTAGAGCCCGTTCTGACACAGAGCGAGGCCATGAACAAAAGGGAGGATGACTGCCGCGAAGAGCACGATGTCGCCGCCGATTTCGATTCTGAGCCCTTCACACCCCAAGGAATGGGAGAGAACTTGAAAGACCGCCGCGACAAGGCTGTTATGAGATGGCATCCGCGCGGGAAAAATGTTAAAGTTTCCACCGCTCTTCCCTTGTGGAAGAACGAGAAAATATCCAAACACGCCCGCGTGTTTAGCTGGGCGATGTACGTCAGGGAGAACCTGGCAGATCTGCGGGAAATTCAAATAAAGAAACTCCAAGCACTAGCCGCTCAAATCCGCGCAAGAAGTTTTGTGACGGACCACTTCATCGCTGAAGCCCTTGCCGAAGTGGTCGGCCTCACCGAGCGGTTAGAAGATGAGATAGAGCAGCTACAGGAAGAAAATAAGAAATTGAAGAATATTAACGCAGTAGGTATTTACCTCGCGGCTTTACCGGTTACCCTAACATTAACCGCAAACCTTACTTTATCTCCTTTTACAGAGAGTTTATGACCCGGAGAATCCGGACTTTGTTTATTAGATTATTGCGCACCTGCGGTAAAGCAGGGAGGATACGCTGGACATTCTGCGGGAGCGGGGAGCGCTTAAGCCCGACCATGAAAACACAACTTTTGACCAGTTATTCCCCGGCTTCAAGGATGTTGAAGCTGCGCGAGAAGGGCCGGCAAAACAACCCATTAACGAGATCCTCGCAGAGGATGAGCCCGCAAACAAACAGGAAGACTTACTCATAGATGCTGACGCAGATAAAAGCACAAGCTCATCCAGCAGTTCGAGCGAGGAGGGATCCCAGGCATCGGGATCAGCTGAGGCGAGTAGTTCTTCAAGTTCTTCCAGCGAGACAGACTATGAACTAGAGCGGAAAAACACCAAGAGTTGATATGTAATGAATGAATCTTTTGATCTAGCGGTATGATTTATGTAAGCCGCTCAGATACAGATATTGTAACTTTTTGAGAATCCAAATGATATCATCTGTTTGATTTTACTGCATAAGCTGTATTCGCTCGATATTATATTTCTGTCCACATGATTGTAACATGTTGATTTATCCGGATAGTACATTGAACGATCCGCAAGCGAAAAAAACGAATGCATTAAAACAAAATTGATGCTAATAGATAAGCCCAACGAGATTATCCGTTGATAAATACGTAATACTTGTTTACTTTCCCAGACGACTAGAGAATCCTCGAGTGCGAAGCCAACTGTAATACCAAGTGATCACCACGCATAACTCATTCGCACGATTAACAGTGATCAAGAATAAACCATTCGCACGATTAATAATGAAGAATAACCCATTCGCACGATTAATAATGATAACCAAGCATAATGTCCTCGCGTGACCCCTAGCGATAATCAGACAGTGATCAACAAGCTTAATATACTCGCACGATTAATAACGATATCCGCTCTGTCAATCAACACGAAAGATTGCCTAGTACGATGTACTCGCGCGATTAATAACGATAACCACTATATGAATAGAAGATTACCAAACATAGAATACTCGCGCAATTAAAAACGATATTTGCTCTGCCAATCAACACGAAAGAATGATTCGGGCCACCTCTCCTCTAACCGCGAGATTAATCGGTGAGAATATTAGCACATTCAGCAAAGGTGTTATAAGCTGCTTGCTTTAACAAGATCAATACCCAGACTCTGTTGAATACCAATTCCAATCTACTCTTCAAAGGAGTCTGATGATAAATCTCGGACATTATGAAAGATGGCTACAGACTTAGGAGACCAAGCGGGCAGGTGCATATAGCAGTGCTTTCCTCACAGGGTCGCAAAAGCTATAGCTCTCATCACATAATAAGAAGATATCTCGGCCATCTGATAAATCAACTCTTGCGGACTGAAGTGAATACTAGAATTCTGCCAGCTGAGAAATGAGCTACAGACTTAAAAAACCAAGCGGGCAGGTGCGTGTGGCAGTGCTTTCCTCACAGGGTCGCAGAAGCTGTAAACTCAATCCAAACTCTTGCCTTGAGTACTGCCTAAGTTGATCTTTCAGGTAGGTGCATATAGCATTGCTTTCCTCTGAGATCAACCCAGTTGTGGGTCTCCTGCAGACACTGCTTGAGGGTTCCAAAGAGTATTTGAGGGTCACATGCTAAGATGATTCGCAGGTAGGTGCGTATAGCAGCGCTTTCCTAGCGTGCTCATCAGAGTTTTGGGAATATCCCTTAAATGGCATGGTAGAGCTGACCACCACCCTGTCCCTCCATAATGCAAAGGTGGGGTTAGTTACTAGCCAGGATCCGAATTTTAGTATCCTGCCGCAGTAGAACCGGCAAGCTCCCACTGCACAGTGCGAAATCTCCCCGCAACACGTGGTCTTCGTGGTGTTACGCTAATGTCAACGGTTCTAAGGGTGGTTTCTGCTGAACTCGGCGATGTTTTCTTGGAGTACATTATCTTTATTTTTTAACCTGTACAGAAAAGAAAACAATGGGAAAAGGGTTAGTGAGGTGCCTTGAAACATAAGGACAAATTATAGAAAAACATATTCGACAAAGAAGTTCTTAGGAGATGAGTTGGTAATACAAACAACTTGACGCATTTTCCTTCATCATTGAAGGTGAGGCTTTTGGATCCATTTATTCCATGCCAGGGAGAATGTATGGTTGCCATCTTTGCCTTTTGAAGTCGACGAATCAGAATGGTCATCTTTTGAGAATATGTCGCGCATCTTACCCTGCCTCAGCATCCTTTGCATTAATAGCTTAAGAGCTCGACAATCTTCTGTCAAGTGACCCTTTTCCTTGTGATACTCACAAACATGATCAAGGTCTGCAAGCTGAAAAGACTCCTTACCGTTCGGTTTGTTCTTTATGACGTAGTGAGAACTACCCCTTCTTGCCTCAGAGTACTGGTTAGCAAGATTAACTATTTCCTGATATGTTTTTTCTCTCCTGATGGTGGCTTCAAACATGAATGGTCCTTGTTTCAATCCTTCAATCAAAGCAATTTTATATAAATCTTGTCCGACCTCTTCAACTTCTGTAACCTCCTTCTGGAAGCGGTCAATAAAATAAGAGAGTGTCTCATGTTCACGTTGTTTGAATCGGAACAAAGTTGACGTGTGTGCTTTCTTTTTTGCAAGAATAGGGGCTTTTAGCATTATCTTCGCACGATTGGCCAGGTAGGGGCGGACTGGGGACCGTTACACACCCTTTCTTGCCAATCAATTGGAAACCGCACGGGGTCTGCAGTTAGCACTGGTGAGCAGGATGCCGGGAGGTATTGCCACTACTAGAAAACAGACTTTTAGCCACGGCAGATTGCCGTGGCTAAAAGTCCAAAACCGTGGCAAATACCTTTTAGCCACGGCCTACCCACGGCAAATGGGTGTGGGCAATACGAGCGTGGATAATAGTATTAGCCACGCTGAATCCGTGGCGAATAAGTTATTAGCCACGGTTTAATTGTCGTGGCTAAAACTTCCTTATTTGCCACGGTTCAATTGTTGTGGCTAAAGGGCTTGTAACAAACGCTATTTCATAACATAAAAACAATTCGTCCTGCCGCCGCCCGGCCGCTGTCGCCTCCGCCCGGCCGCCGCCGGGCCGTCGCCCGGCCGCCGCCCGGCCGCCGCCGCCGCCGCCCGACCGTCGCCACCGCCGCCGCCTGCGAGCCAATTTTATTTCAAACATTAATTGAGATTGGGCAATATAAACCCCAAATCGATCTTTTAGTTGGCGGTGCGGGACTAAAAAAAATCCGACTTTTTGCCACGGATTTGGCCTCCGAGGCTAATACTTGATTATTAGCCACGAAACAGGCAAACCAAGGCAAAAAGTCTGGTTATTTGCCACGGATTATTCATCTGTGGCTAATACTAGCTTATTAGCCACGAAATAGAAACCGTGGCTTATACTGCAGTATTAGCCACGGTTTTCCCCCGTGGCAAAAAATATCGTGGCTAAAAGTCATTTTTTTAGTAGTGTGCGGGCAGAAGAGCGGATAGGTAGATGGTCCTCCGGGTGGACAAGCGGCTTGCTTAACAGGCGGATTGTCCACTACTGACGGCGAGCTGTCTGATGTAATCGTCGTTGCAGCGGGTTGCGAGTCTAGCCGACGGATAATAGCGGCTAAGATACGGTTAGTTGCTTCGGACTGCTGAACGATGTCCTGGCGAATTTGGTCAGTTTCCCGAGCTAACTTGATGATGACTTCCGAGAGAGTATCTTCATCGAGACGATGGTTGTTCTGTGCGGTCTGACGGTCTGACATTATCTAGCCAAGAATTTTCACCGGCCAACCGCAGGTCGCGTGTTAACTGTTGATGCACGAAATGCGACAGGGAGTCGGGCACCACCAGCTAACGGTTCGAGCACTGGGGAAGGAGTAGGGAAAGACTGTCGGCGAGACAGTTATTAGCGGTCAGGGAAAAAATCAGACCAAGCTGCCCGAAGCGGCAACACAAGACTTTGCCCGCTGCGGCCTAAATGCCTCTCTTGCGGCGGGTTTTTCTTTTATGTATGGAAAACGGTTACTGTGGTTAGACTTTCGAGCCCGCGCGGAAAGGATACCCGCCGGAGAAGGTTTTTGAATCTGCTGCCACAGGCAGCAAGCTTGGGGATTCAAACTCTGTCCCCAGAAAGGTACTGTTCACGTCTATTTATAGGCTCAGGGGGCCTGCCCAATGGGCAGGGCTAGAAATACCAGCTTCCCGTGCACAGGAGAAACAGGCAACGGTGACCAGATATAGGGGGCAAAAAGAGATAGGGGGCCACCTAGCTGCGCGGATAGACGGGTAGACAGCTCCTAATCGACTGCTCCTGGACGTCTGCCAAGCCGGGGAGGCCCCGCGGGGAGACGGGCAGGCCGCTGGCATTTGGGGAGCGGTCAAATCCGGTGTTAACACTAGTCTCATCAAATACAATATTTATAGACTCTAATACCACCAGAGTTTTCTTATTGAAAATTCTATATGCCTTACTATGTATATTTTATCCTACGAAAATACCTTCAAAACACATTTCACTATACTTTGTGCGGTAATACTTCCCATTATTGAGTACGAAGCATTTACTTCCAAAGATTCTAAAGTAGGACACAGTCGATTTTCTGCCCTTTAATAGCTCATAGGGGGGCTTACGATATCTTTTGCTGATCAGTGCTTTGTTTTGCATATGACAAGCAGTGTTGACTACTTCAGAACAGAAGTAATCCGAAAGTGAGGTGTCATTCAACATCATTGTATATGCTTCAATGAGGGTTCTATTCCTTCTCTCTGCTACTCCATTTTGCTGTGGAGTGCACGAGAAGGAAAACTCATGAAAGATACCTTGACTTCAACAGAATTATGTCATGGCCCCATAATTAAATTCTATTCCGTGATCACTTTTGATTTTTACCACTGAACAGCTCAGTTCGTTCTGAATTTGCCGGACAAAATTAGTGAAATAATCGAAGGTGTCTGACTTGTGTTTCAGAAAGAACACCCAAGTAAAATATGAGTAGTCATCAACAATAACTAACGTATAGACCTAAACTCCTAAGCTGTGAATAGGAATAGGACCAAATAAGTCCATATGAAGCAAGTATAAGCTTCGTGAAGAATCTTTTTCAGCAATACCCTTGAAGGTATCCCGTATCTGCTTACCCATTTGACTGGAGTGACATGGACTCTATTTAAGGCACTTAATGTTGAGGGCATTGCGCACTAAGTTGTGAGAAAATATCTTATTTAAGGTTTTGAAATTTATATGTTCTAATTTCTTATGCCATTGGTCATAAAGAGACGTATCTTTGGCAATAAAACATACTTGGTAGAATTGTCTAAGTAAAGGAAATTTAAACAGAAAATATTTCTGCTCCTAGTGCCTGTTAAAACAGTCACCAGATTTGCAGACAACTTTATCAAACACTTGTCCTTGCAGAACTTAACGATTTAGCCTTTGTCACATAGTTGACTTATGCTTATGAGATTATGGTGTAATCCTTCAACATAAGCCACGTCTGTGAAAGAGACTACGCCGTTGGAAATCATACCATAAACTTTTGTTGTTCCCCTGTCTGAACCTCCAAAGATGACTTTTGGTCCATCTTTGATTGGGGTATAATCACGCAAAAGGCTTCTTGTCCCGGTCATGTGCCGAGAGCATCCACTGTCCAAATACAAGATCGGAGTTCTATTGGCCTTTGGACATTCCTGCAAAAATAGATCATTTTACCTTAGGAATCCAAACATATTTGGCTCATTGGTTCCTGGTCAGCTTACCACCACTATGAACATTAACTTTACGATTGGTCTGTCTCGTATGGCTAACCCATGGGATTATAAAGTTAGCATGGTTGTAGCAATAATCTATGCCAAAGTGACAAACTTTGGCACAACACAAATAGTTAATTTTGTTGTACCTCCTTTTGTACTCCTTCTTTACCTTTTGGAGTTGAGGCCTAGCAGGGGCAGCATTCTTTAAGGTGGAGGCCTCTTGGTTGCAGTATACATAGGAGCTCCCCATCTCTTTAGCCTTAGGCACATCAGTTTTGGCTTTTGGTGCCTTCTTATTATTTTGGCCATGAATATGTGAACCATGATTTTTCAATTTAATTTCTTCGTAAGGTGCTTTGAACACACTCTCACCATAGTTTTGGGGACGGGTCCATCCTTGATAGCATGACTTAGGCTCTGCATAAGTAGGCCTAGTATAGTGCCCATAGGACGACTCAAAATCAAACTTGTTCGTTGGGAAGATTACCTTCTTAAATGAGAATTGACGAATAGGGGCCTTCCTTTTCTCTTTGGTAGAGGCTTTTTTAATAGCCTAGCCTTTTTCAACCTTGTGGCCAAAACCACTACCCTTCTTCGGAGCGGAAAACTTATCAATGAGAGGGAGGATAGTCTTGGTCTTGGAGTAGCTCTCAACGAGTATCCTCTTTACCAAAATCTTTTCTTCCACCTCATCAAGATATTTCTCCTTTAGACTTAACGTCTCAGCAGAGCCCTTGAGTTCCTCTTTCAAGGAGTGGACTTAATCTCTTAGAGGAATCAATTTTGCAATTTCCTCCATCAGATTTGTTTCCACTGCCTTGAGAGAGGTAATCTCCTTTAATTGCTTGTTGACTACCTTACGACATTTGTCAAAAGCCTTTAAAAGGTTCTCTTGTTGAGGCATCAACTCATAATCACCTTCCTCTTCAGAAGAGTAGCCATCATGACCATTCGAGTACGTTTCAGATTCAGAGAGTATAGTGTGCGAGTTTACCTTCCCGCGATACTCAGAGTCATCAACTTCCTCATTTGTATGAGCCATGAGCCCGAAGTAGACTTCTTCGTTCTCAGAGATCGACTCACTCGAGTCACTATCACTAAGAGTCTTCGACTTTTTGGCGACGAAGCTCTTTTATTCTTTCATCTTCCCTTTGAAGGATCTCTTCTCGTCCTTCCTGGAGTCGTCCTTCTTCTTGTAAGGACACTCTACAATCATGTGACCTGATTTATTACAGTAGTAGCAACAACGTCAGAGGAAAACTATTTGTTAGGTTTGGACTTATACCTATCCTCCTTATTATAGCTTTTCTTGGTACGATCACGGTCACGATGTGATCTCCTGTAGTTAGAGGAGGAGAATGGATTCCTCATCTGCCTTCTCTTGCTGAGCAATTTCTTGAACTGCTTAGAGAAAAGGGAGAACACTCCGTCAGATATCTTGGAGCCCGATGTGCGGGGCTCGAAGTCTTCAAAAGTGTATGGAGCTCGTGTCCTTATGGGTGAAACAGCCTTAGACTTCCTATAACCTTCAGCTTTCAGGGCTAATGAATTATCTTTGCTTGTAGTTCGGTTGACTTGCTCCTCCTTCTTTCTGGTGTTCATTTGGAGTTCGTAGGAAAGAAATTTTCTGAACAGGTTCTGGGGGTTTATCTTTGGCAGCTTCGCAAATTTTCTAATGGCGATGACCTTTGTGTCCCAGTCCTTTGTGAGGGATCTAAGGAACTTTTCGTTCAGTTCACCATGTGTGAAGACGCGGTTGTAGTTTATGAGTCCATTGACGATCTTGAAGAATTTTGTGAAGATGTCTGCAATGGTATCCCTTGATGCTTTCTTGAAAGCTTCGTATTCTTGATTCAATAGATATTTGCGATTGTCTCGCACTTCTTTTGTACCTTCCATGAGTACAACCAGGCACTCCCACATCTGCTTGGTAGATTTGAGGTGGAATAAGTTCTGAATCATTGATTCATCCACTGCACTTGCCATTATATTCTTTTCTTTCTTATCCTAGGAGACTAGGGCAATCTCATCTTTTTTTAGATCCATCATCTTCTTGGGAATCATAATCGCTGGATTTACCGTTGAATCTTGTGTAGGGATTTGTGATCCTTCTTCAACTATCTAGATACTCCTCAGATCAGCAGCTTCCATGAAGAACCGTACTCGTTCTTTCCACATTGGAAAGTTTTCCTTGATGCACATCGGTAGCTTCATGGATGACATGTCTTTGCTTCTGTCAATGGTGATAATGTGGAATCTCTTAATGCTAGATCAGGATCTAGATCAAGGTGTTCACCTTATCGACAAAAATGCCCCTCTGATACCAATTGAAAGTATCTAGCATATACCTAAATCACCTAGAGGGGGGTGAATATGTGATGTTTATGTCTTTTCGCGGAATAAAAAATAATCTAAAAATCAAGCACACAAACATAAAGATTTTATAGTGGTTCCCCGATGTTGAGGCACGAATGCGAAAAGGAGTCGAACACCACCAGCAAACTGTTCGAGCACTGGGGAAAGAAGAAAAAGAAGCAAACTGCAAGCAGTAGTCTACTTAGCAGATGAGAGAAAAGAACAAAAGAGCCGTGAATCACGGCAACACCAGACTTCGCCTGTCGCGGCTTGAATACCACTCTTGCGACGGGCTTGACTTTGATTGCAAATGATGGGTTATAAAAGGCGGAAAGAAAACTGTGCATTAGGCAATTCGGAGTCCACAAAGATCGAGATTCGAGTCCGCAGCCTTTAACATGTAGGCTCTTGGGCTCGAGTCAGCATCCCTTGGGTGCACCACTTCCCCCTATTTATAGATTTGGGGGCATGCCCAAATGGGCAGGGCTAAAATAACCGGCTGCCCGGGGTACAGGAGAGCCAGGCAGCGGTGACGGGAATCAAAAAGAAATGGATAAGCAGTCAACGCGAGATAGGCAGACTGGACTTGCGAGCTGAGGCATCCCCTTGGCAGTGCGGAACATAAACCTTGCAAGAGGGGAGCGACCTGAGCGGACTTACCCTGGTGTCCGCCTAGTGACGCCAAATCTAGAAACTGACCAAGGTGGGGCGACCTGAGCGGACTGAGAAATGGAGTCCGCTTCTTGGGGTGCCTTGACAACCTGAGCGGACTGAGGGGATTGAGTCTGCTGACAGAGGAGAAGTCTCGCTGGGAATGTTGTGGATTCTGGGGTTAACATAATCCCCGCACATTTTCAAGTTTTGGAAAATTTCGAAAATGTTTTCTTAACCGCCGAGTCCGCAACTGTCATAAATGTCGCCTGGGCTATAAATACGGTCAGAAGAACTACATTTTGCCAGAACTGTCTGTGAAATGGGTCGATACTCACCACTTGCGGTCTGCACTCTCCAGTCCGGCATGGCGAGACTCAGATCTTTCTTTGGCAACCTTGCCTCCAAGACTGACAAATCTAAGGCGAAAACACGGATTAAGAAAGTAGATCAACGGAGCGAGACAGCTATCCGCCACGTTGGGGAGATTTCACAAAAGGAAAAGTCGACCACTGATTTAGCCTGCAAAAACAAGGAGCTGGATCCCAAGCGATTAGATGCTTCCCTTGCTCAGGACATGCCATCCCAGAGTGCGGATAGGATCTCTGATCCGTTGCGGATTTCTGACAAGAACCCTGCGAACTCGGGGGGGGGGGGTATGGCCATAATCGTCTCTGCCTCTGGGATACACATCCTGCAAATAGATACTGAGAAGGAGGTCTCATCACCGGGATTCCGACAGCCGCATACTGAGGAGATGCGGATTGTTGATCCGGAGGCTGAAAAGCGAACAGAAAAGGTCAGGGAAGATGAGCAAGTGGAGAAGCCGGCTGAAGAGCAAATCGCAGAACCAACGAATTCTTTGACCGTAGCTGGCACCAATCAGGATGCAGTCCACGCGAATCCGCCGGACACTCAACAGGTTGTGCTGGCCTTGGAGAAAAAGAGCCCTGAGAAGAAAAGGAAGAGGGACAAGTCTTATGTTGTCGAGCGAGTGGAAAAGAAGCTGCGGGCTCAGAAAGAGAAGAATTTCTCTGTGCGGATGGGTGCTGCGAGCTTGTAGTACAGGCCGCGAGATAAAGAAGTTCCCGACGCGAGCTTGGTCACACCGGATGCCACTATCTCGGGGGGGGGGGGGGCGACTCCTTATAAACGGTCAGCTTGTCTACCACTGAAATACTCGACAACGTTGACAACGAGCGGCTTGCTGACATAAATCAATCTCTGCTTGAGGTGTTGCACCCCGATGTCGAGATAGTGGGAGAGAAAGTTGCCGACCCCGCCCCCTCTATTGTGGATTATAAAAGGGAGAAGGCGGCAAAAGAGCAACTCGCTATCATGCAGGCCAAGGTTGAGGCAGTCTCTGAAAGGCTGGAGGCGGACAGGCGAGCTGAAGACCTGTGAACTGCGGCGGAGTTGATGCGGTCAAGCAAACTGCAGCCGCTGCCCCAGCAGTTTCAACATTGATGGCTTTATAAGTCTCCACCCCGAAAGTCGCGGCCGATAAAAATTATTACGGAGACTGAGGACATAGTTGCTTCCAGTAAATCAGTTTCCAGGCAAAAGGCGAAAGTTTATCGAAGGTGGAAGTAACATTTGGTCGCTTTTGATCTGGAGCGTGTGAGGCAGCTTGTGGTGGATAGTCGCCAGATTGCCGCGATGATTACAAAAAGTGACTTTTTCTTTACCTTTTTAATCCTACCGTGATCTGGAAATTAAGATGAATTTCGTTCCCTTTGTTGCAGTTCGAAAGTCGCCACCAGGTTCCATGGAGGCTGGTGAGATCGTGCCATCTCCCGCAGATGCACTGGCTCAAACTATGACGCCTCTCCCCGCCAAGCCTGCACAAGGTGAACAGTCCGTCCTGGACAAATATGTTTCGTTAGCAAAGAAATATGAGGAGGAGCTGAATGAAACTCGTGCTGAACTAAGTAAGGGGAAAGAGCGAGAAAGGATGTTGGAGGGCAAGGTCGCCAGCATTTCCGTCATGGTGGTAAGCTTAAAGAAGGAAAAACAGCAGTTAAGAGAGGACGCTCGCACTACAGAAGCAAATAGTTGGTCATGGTGCGAGAAGGGAAGAAATAGGTCGCCGAGGTCGCCGAGATCGCCGGAGTTCGGTCGCAAATGCTGGCTCAGCCCGCTCCAGGGGAAGTATCAGCCCAGGCGGCGAGGGGGAAGCCTGTGGTGGTCGCAAATCCGAGGTCGGCAAGCGAGCTCGTGATCCCGTTTAGCCGGGTTATCAGGGACACTGCTCGCATGCACCGCACCTTCAACAACATGCATCACCTCGTCCAGCAGCTGTATAGAGAGATACTGCGAGGAAGCGACCAAGTGACTTATCTTGGGATGGATGAGGAGGGGCGACCTGGCCATCGGACGGACATGGAGGAATGACCTGCTCGTCATTCAAGCCGCTGAGCTCGCGAACGCTTATTTTAAACATTGTATAATTTGATGTTGATTTGCTATTCTTGTCATGATGCGGACATCATTTGGTTTCTTTATAACATTGTATTGTATGATATTATTGTGTATTCTTTATACTATGCTGCGATCTGTGTGATGAATGCTTTTCTGTAGGCTGTTTGAATGCGACTTATGCGAACTGCTATGTGCGAGCTACATTTTTCGTGTGCTGAATGTTTGCGAGTAGAGCGAACTATGTCTGTTATTATTTGAATTTGCATGAAACCTGAAGAGAATCGAGCTGTGTGGATTGAGATTGAATCAGCAAAACCTTGTCTGGATTTGCAGGGAGCCTGAAAAGAAGCGAGCTGCGTGGATTGGGCTATCAATCTTGGTGGATTGGCTGTCATCTGTCTGTCAGAGTTTTTCTAAAAATAGGTTCTCTACTTTCTTTCTGTATCAAAAATAATTGAAGCTGAAGGCCCTGCGGTCTGAAAAAATGGTGTCCGCACGTACTGATGCTGCAGCTGCCTTTCACTCTGCCGAACACTAAAGAAGCCAACTGACCGCGACTGACTTGGAGATCTTCCGGGAGAGGTACATGGCAGGCTCGCTGGTGCTCGCACACCTACCTGAGGATCAAGAACGGCTGAACTTTTCCAGCGCTACTCAGATCGCGGTGCCCATAGATCATTTTGACTGTGGGTTCAAGTTCCGCCTGGTCTGGGAGGTCGCTGAGATCTTTGAGCACTACGGGGTAGTTCCAGGTCAGCTCGCGCCCAACACTGTTACCGCAATCTATAACTACCTTTCCTACCTGCGGTCGGAAAGGATCCAGTTCTCCCTAAATATATTCAGAAAGATCTTCTCTGTCCGCTCAATAACCCCGTACAAAGATCACCAGTACAAGGGCGTAATCTACTTTTACTGTCGAGGAATGAAGGTTGTGGGCTTTCCGAATAAAATCCACAACTGACCTCGAGGTATCTTATTTTCGAGGGCGACTTAGGGTTCTTCCATACTAACCCGCAGGTGCGCGCGGACACTGACTTCAAAAGTGTGTTGTTTAATACGGTGGAGTCCTCCATCATGGAATTTTTAGCCAGGGCAAGGCTTGATATCGAACACTATATCCCGCTGTTGCCCGACCTGGATACTATAAGCCGCCAGGAGAGTAAGTATTGCAACCTGACTTTGTATCCACACATTCTGAGGTTGTATGACAAATGGGTTTGTTCTTTGCAGCGACCTTGGCGGTATCGGCCAATTTACCTCAAACACCCGCCGGGCTGACTCCTACACAGGGACAAAGAAAAAAGGAAATCACAAGGAAAAGAAGAGAGGAAGACGATCCCGCGGTGGACTATTCTTCATCCGGCAGCTTCGATATGGCGGGCTTCGGGAAGAACCAGAGGGATCTGAGGGGTAACCCAATGATCCACTGACACGAGATGAAGAAGTTTGTCCACCTCTCCACTGCTCTTCCCTCCTGGAAGAGTCCGTGTACTTCTCGCCATGCTCATGTGGCGATTTCTGCTTTATACGGGAAGAAGAACCTACGCGAGTTGCAGAGCATTGCCCCTGCCGACCTCCCCGTGCTCGTGGATGAAGCTAGCGCAAATAGCGCCATCACTAACCATTTTATGGGTCGGATAACGTGCGAGCTGCTTAGGGAGAATGGGCGTCTACTGCGAGAAAATAAGTCTTTAAAAGACAGGAATAAGCGACTAGGAGCAAAAGTCAACAAATATAAGTAAGAAAAAGCTGTAAGTATCAATAATTTCTGCAGTCTTTGTCGTCTATCCGTTGCGGACTGATTTATTTACTTTCTCTGCAGACCGCGTACGACATCACCAAACCCACCTTCCAGAGCGCCATGTTTCCTTTTGTGAAGGAAAGTGTGGAAGTCTTCGTTGAACGTTTCATCAGCGACGGACTCGCGAAGGAGGGCATGGATTCCGTCTCTTTCTTGCAACTGTTCCCCGAACTAGAAGACCAAATCGCCGAGTTCGAGCGGGCTACCAAAGTGAAAGCAATGGATGGATAGGAAGAGCTTGCTGATGGAGAGAACCCAGAGGTCGCTGATTCAGACCAACCAGGAAGCCAGTCCGACCAGTCCGCTTCTTATGATTCCGACGGAAGCAGCGAGCAGATGGAGCCCGCGGATGCGAGCGGACGGAGTGCGACGAGCTCCAGCTCCGGTGGCAGCAGCAGCAGCAACTCAAGCGACTATTCTCCTGTGATCAATATGGACGGGTCGAGTCTAGAAGCGCCTGCCGAGAAGAAGCAAAGGACAGAATAGAGACATTGTAATTTTTTTGTTTTTATTAGAAAGGGTGCGGACTCCGTGCGAGTTCGCTAAAACATGTAAAATTTTTGAATGAAATGAAAAAGATATTTTGATGTCTTCTGTAATGCTATGATATTTTTTTGTAACTATAGGTCGAACTTCGTATACCAATCTGCGTCATATAGATGTTGTCCGCGCGATGTAATTTTTAAGTTCGTAAAAATCCTTGTCTAAATCGTTTAACCTCAGCTCGTTGCGACATGAATTTTATTTTTCCCTATCAAAAGTAATGACCATTAAGCAGGCTCTTGACGAGTTCGAACAACAATCCGCGCCTTGTAGAAACTGAATCATCCTTTGCAAGTTTTAAGATTACCAAGATAATAAGAGCTACGATTTAGGTTAGTTCCAACAGAATAGCACTGACATGCGAGCTTGGCGGATTTAGACAACAGTCCGCTGTTAGTTATAGTCGAGTCATTATGAAAGTAAAATTGTTAAACCCAAACGAACCCAGCGGACTGAGCGGACTAGAAAACCAGAGTCCGACAAAGTGCTTATTATAATTATAGAAATGACCTATAGCTCATGACCAAGTGGGTAGGTGCGGCTAGTGCGGCATGGCTTCCCACACCAGGCCATGAACTATAAGATCAACCCAAGGCACGTCGGACTAAGCGGACTAGAAAACCAGAGTCTTGCAAAGTGCTTATTCATCGAAATGGTACACTGACCTCTTGCCTAGAGTACAGCCTAGATTGATCCTTCGGGCAGGTGCGGCCAGAGCGGTATTGCTTTTCCTGATATCAATAAGGTTGTGGGTCTCCTGCAGGCACTGCTTGAGGGTAACAAGGATTGTTCGAAAGTAACAAACCAAGACGATCTGCAGGTAGGTGCGGCCGGAGCGGCATTGCTTTCGTGGTGTGATCGTCAAATTTGTAACGATATCCCCTAAATGGCATGGTAGAGCTGACTGCCACTCTGTCCCTCAAATATGCAGAAGTGGGTTCAGGTACTAGCCGGGATCCGAAGTCCAGTATCCTGCCGCAGTAGAACCGGTAAGCTCCCACTACATGGTACGAAAGCTCCCCGCAACACGTGGTCTTTGTGGTGTTATGCTAATAACAACGGTTCTAAGGGAGGTTCTTGCTAAACTCGGCGATGTCTCCTTGTATTAGGCAACTACTGGATTTGCTCAGGGAGCAAAAGAGAGAAAACACCCAAAGTAGTGTTAGTATGAAAACTTTGATAAGTACCAAATTTCGAGAAATTTGTGTAACGAAGAAAAGAGAGTTCAGGGATAGAACCGTTTGGGATTTCCCTTGCTTAATGTATTAACTGTCAACATGTGAGACAAAAAGATATTTGAAGAGGTGTCAGCAAGGAGCTTTTTATTAATGATAAACCTCTTTAAAAGTTTACATAAGAAGAAAGAAAGAAAAGAAGAGGTTGAGAAATAGAACCACTTTAAATCATCTCCACTCCATGTATGTGGCATATCTTCTCCTTCACATGTTTGCAGGCGATAAGCCCCACTCTCGAGCACTTCCTTGACAATGAATGGCCCAACCCAATTTGGATTGAGCTTTTCCACCTAGCCGGCTCTTGCCGCAGCATCCACCTTTTTAAGAACTAGATCTCCCACTTGAAAGTGTTTGATCCTAATATTCTTATCAAAATAGCGAGTCATCCTTCTCTTGATTTCCTCTTGCCTGATTGCAGCCTTATCTCTGATCTCTTCCATATGCTCCAAGCTGAATTCATTTCTTCATTATTCAGTTCCAGCCAATCTTCCATGCCTTGCCTTGCCAGCAGAACTCTGGGTGACGGGACTTCAAATTCAAAAGGAATTAGTGCTTCTGATCCATAAGAAAGCTTGAATGGAGTTTCTCCTATCGCAGATGATGGCGTTGTTCTCAGGGTCTAGAGAACCGAAGAAAGTTGATCAGCCCAACTGCCCCTGAGATTCTGTACTCTCTTCTTAAGCAAGTTGAGGATCTGCTTATTGTCTGCTTCCACCTGACCATTGCTTCTAGGATGATGGACTGATATAAAACGTAGCTCTGATCCGATCTGCTTGCAAAAATCTTTCATCTCAGCGTTATTGAACTGTGGTCCATTGTCAGTGATTATCGCCATTGGGATACCATGTCGGCAGAATATCTCTCCCCAAAAAAAATTCTTTAAGATCTGAGTTGTGGTCTTTGCCAATGCCTTGGCCTCGATCAATTTATTGAAGTAGTCAATCATGACTATGATGAAACGCCGCTGTACACTTGCTATGGGAAAAGGACAAATGAGATCCATCCCCCAAACGGCAAAGGGCAAGGGGATTGCGATCGATCTAAGGGACTGAGCAGCCTGATGCTGAAGTGGAGCAAACTTCTGGCATTGGACACACTTTTTTGCATGAGCTTCAAAATCTTTTTTTATGGTAGGCCAGAAATAACCCTGCCGTAGGATCCTTCTTTCCAAGGTTCTCACTCCTGAGTTGCTTCCACACTCACCAGAATGTACTTCTCGAATGATAGTAGGGACTTCATCTTCTGACACACATCTTTCCATGGTCGACAAGAAAGCCTTCCTATAGAGAATACCGGATACTAAGTAATAGTATGCTGCTTTCAACTTGAATCTCTTCTTATCTCTAACCGACTGATGTAAGTTTCCAGTTGATTGGTAGAGGATGAACGGGTCCATCTAAGAGGAATGCTGATCAATTTGCATCATCTCTTCCTCCTCCACTGTCGGGTGGAAGAGTTAAGAAGTTGTTCCTCCTGACGACAATCCATACTTGGCAATAACATCTGCCTCCTCATTCTCTGTCCTCGGAATGTGTTCAATGGTAAAACTTTTAAATCTTCCGACCTCAATCTTTACAAGCGCAAGATACTTCTTCAACACCGGCTCCCTGGTCTAAAAGTTACTCAGAACTTAATATGCCATTACCAGGGAATCAGTCTTTATGTGGACATGGTCGATCCCGAGCTTTCTTGCGAGCCTCAAGCTGGCCAACAAAGCTTCATACTATGCTTGGTTGTTGGTCACCGAAAAATAAAACTTGATTGTCTGCTCGAGTTTGATGTCATTCGGATTTATTAGAACCACTCCTACTCCGAAAGAATTTCTGCCTAAAGCCCCATAAACATAGATGATCCAGGCCAGAGGAGATCTTTCTGCCTGATTAGAACACGATTCTGCTGTATCAATCAGAAAATCTACAAGCACCTGCGCCTTGACAGTTATCCTGGGCACATAGGAGATTTCAAACTCACTCAGCTCAATCGCCCATTTAGCTAACCTGCCCGAATGTTCTGCCTTCTCTAGCACAAACTTCAAAGGTTGATCAGTGACCACTTGGATTGAGTGTGCCTAGAAATAAGGTCGGAGCCTGCGAGCAGACATAACCAATGCTAGAGCCAGTTTCTCTAAGATCGGATACCTTATTTCTGCATCTTTCAGAATGTGACTGATATAATAGACTGGAAATTGTCTCCAGCTTTCCTCTCAGACAAGAACAGAGCTGACAGCCTCAGGGAAAACTCCTAAGTACACGAACAACATCTCCCCTACTCGGGGACTTTGCAGCAAGGGTGTTGAAAACAGTTGTTTCTTTAACTGCTCAAAGGCCTGAGTGCACTCTTCCGTCCACTTAAACTTAGACGCTCCCCGAAGAGTTTTGAAAAAGGGCGCAATCTTATCTCCTACTCGAGAAATAAATCTCCCGAGTCCCGCTATCCTCCCCCCTAATTGCTGGACTTCTCTCGGAGAATGGGGAGGAGCCATATCAAGGATGGCCTTAACCTTGTCTGGATTAGGGGCAAGACCCTCTAGAGTAAGGAGGTGGCCGAGGAATTTCCCCTTACTTGCTCCAAAAATGCATTATAGCGGGTAAAGTTTTATCTTGTATTTTCGCAAAGTGGAAAAAGTTTCCACCAAATCGTGCAGATGTTACGGAAGAGACTTGCTTTTAACCAAAAGATCGTCCACATATACCTCAAGGTTTTTACCCTTTTGTCCTCTAAACACATGATCCATCATGCGTTGATACGTCGCGCCCGAGTTTTTAAGCCCAAAGGGCATAACAAGATAGCAGTAGCAACCATCGTTAGTAATAAACGATGTGTGAGGGATATCGGGCTTATGCATTCTTATTTGGTGGTAACCAGAGAATGCATCTAAAAAGCTCATATAAGGATACCCTATCGCAGAATCAACTAAAGAATCTATCTGAGGAAAGGGGTAGCAATATTTTGGACACATTTTATTCAATCGAGTAAAGTCTACACACATTCTCCACTTCCCCCCAAGTTTTTTAACCATTACAACATTTGAAACGAACTCAGGATATTGAATTTCTTGAATAAAGCGCGCCTTGAGGAGTTTGGCAACCTCCTCTCTAATTGGCTCTGCCAGCTTGACCGCCGCATCTCTCTTCTTTTATTGCACTAGCTTGGCGGTTGGGTCAATGTTGAGATGATGGCAGGCTACGTCAGGATCGACTCCTGGCATGTCCTCCGCTGACCAAGCGAAGACATCCAGGTTCTTTAGCAAGCAAGCTATCAACTCCGCCTTTCGATCTTCTGGCAACTCTGAGTTGACGGAGAGCTTTCTCTCCTCCCCTTTAGTAATGGGGATCCCTTGCGTCTCCTCTGCAGGTTCCAGGATAGAGCCTTCACTATCCATAGCAGCTTCTGGCTGAGTAGATACTTCTGCTACCGCCAAGGAGATTGGAGGGGCAACTTCGGTCATGTTAACTGTGCGGAGGTAGCATTCCCGAGCTTGCCTTGGGTCACTTCTGACCCTGTATTGACGACCATCCTTGTTGAACTTGATAGCTAATGCAGGCCACCCCTACGCGATGCTAGCATTGAGAATAACAAAGGGGAAAGCCTAAGGGACATTTACCCGAACACCTAAAGTGCTTTGAAAACGTCCTAAGAGGCATTTCTACGAACACGTGGTGTGCGTGCAAAGTTGGAAATTCCGGCGGAGTTTTGTTCGTAACGGCGCGATCTCACAAGTGGGTTTCTCCCAACCAAACCTACACGAACATCCACATACATATTGCATACCCTAACACAACACCTAAGCATTCATTTCCAAGCATTTCTATATCAATACGGAGGGTGTTCCGGACTCAAGCCACGATCCAAAAATAGTCCGTAATCGGCCCTCAAAATAAATCAACGAGGATATACCAAATCCTCTTGATCCGCTCGAAACCAAAGGCTAAACAAATCCCGGCTTGCAAACGTCCAAGGGGACCTACCCTTACGAAAAATCTTCGCGAAATCGGATAGGAAAGCGATATAACTTCAGATTTTCATATGCAAGCTTAAATCAATAGTTAGGATAAATTTTGAAACCCAAATTTCCACTACTCTCACAAATACAAGATGAAATCACACAATATTTAGGGGATAGGAAATCATTACCCAAATCTGAAATCGTTACCCAAATCACACAATATTTAGGGGATAGGAAATCGTTACCCAAAGCACTTTAGGTGTTCGGGTAAATGTCCCTTAGGCTTTCCCCTTTGTTATTTTCAATGCTAGCATCGCGTAGGTGTGGCCTACGCGATGCTAGCATTGAAAATAACAAAGGGGAAAGCCTAAGGGACATTTACCCGAACACTTAAAGTGCTTTGAAAACGTCCTAAGAGGCATTTCTACGAACACGTGGTGCGCGTGCAAAGTTGGAAATTCCGGCAGAGTTTTGTTCGTAACGGCGCGATCTCACAAGTGGGTTTCTCCCAACCAAACCTACACGAACATCCACATACATATTGCATACCCTAACACAACACCTAAGCATTCATTTCCAAGCATTTCTATATCAATACGGAGGGTGTTCCGTACTCAAACCACGATCCAAAAATAGTCCGTAATCGGCCCTCAAAATAAATCAACGAGGATATACCAAATCCTCTTGATCCGCTCGAAACCAAAGGCTAAACAAACCCCGGCTTGCAAACGTCCAAGGGGACCTACCCTTACGGAAAATCTTCGCGAAATCGGATAGGAAAGCAATATAACTTCAGATTTTCATATGCAAGCTTAAATCAATAGTTAGGATAAATTTTGAAACCCAAATCTCCACTACTCTCACAAATACAAGATGAAATCACACAATATTTAGGGGATAGGAAATCGTTACCCAAATCTGAATTTAGAGGGGAGGAGAGGAGGAGGAGCAAGAGAACGTTGGAAGAGTCACACTTCCAAAAGGGGTCACCGGAGTCACACCGAATGAGGAAGAGCCGAGCCGCCTTCTTCGGAGTCACACCGGAGGAGGAAGGAGGTCGCCGGAGCAGCAAGGTCACCACCGAAGGGAGGCGGTAGCAGCAGGTCGGCGGCTTTCCTGGGCGCCGGGATTCGGCCAGGCCGAGAGAAAACAGGAGGGGGCGGGCTGGAGTAAGACGAACTCTTAGTTAGATTTTTTTTTTAATCTTCTTCAATCAATCCCTCCCACTCCACATACATGTATATATATAATTTGGTACACCTCTCCATCACCCTTCATCTCATCAAACTAAAATCCTAGCCACCTAAAACTATTTTTAACAAAATTAAAGAAAAACACATAATAATAAACTTATAATTAGGACCTATAAATTATAAGCTTAATAAAAATGATAATTAAAAGATTATGAGTAAACTATTATTTCAAAGATGAAATAACATTATATTCATAATGAAGAGACGAAATGCCATCGGCGGTGGCGGCGACGACGACGACGACGGTGGAGGCAACGACCATCAAAGTCCTTGAACATGTAGCGGCGGCGATCAAAATGGAGATCCATGTCGGCACGAGCAATTGGCGGGGCATCCTCGCCATCAATCCTCCCCCGCTCAAAATCACTCATCTCCGATGAGTGGTCAGGGAGAGAATAGCTGGAGGGAGCAACATCCATAAGTAGCATAGCAAGAGCGGACATCTACGGGGAAGGACAAGCATTGCGGGCGTCCGCAATAGAACAGAACCTGTCATGAGAAAGTACACCAGAAAACCTCATAGATGTGTCATCATAAAGAAAAGCAGCGCAGTTCTTACCATCCAATGTGAGAACCAGGAAACCCAAATCGAAGAGCGACATGAAAAAAATCTCACCTCTCAACCCCCGAGAATTTGAAGTGGAAGAGAGAAACGTCGGAGAAAGCCGCTCATATGGAGACCAGATTTGCAAAAATAAATCCGAAAGATTGACATGCGGTGAAAAACCGATTGCATCGTAAAAATCCAAAGAAATTGCATTAAATCCGAAATCTGGGGAAATTATGTAAGGATCGGCGCTCTAACGTGTGAAATTCATTACAGGACCCGAAGGTATCCACTTGAGGGCCGACAAGACTAAACTCCGATCAATCACTCCGTAGTCTGAGGCTCTCCAGTATGTATAGTCATGCAAGTGAAGCAAAGCAAAGGCACAGGTATAAGGCGGTGCCCTGTATACATGAAGTTCTTGTCGGGGCGAATGAAAATAATGTGCAAGGTGACTTGCTGGGTGACAATATCGTAAAGACACCAAATCAAAATGCACAAGCCTAGGGAGATCAAGCATAGTCACCAACAAAACACTATCCGTCGAGAGATATCTCGTGAAGTGATCCGTCTCGTATGAAGCATGAGCAGGATAAAGTGGTGCAGTGACAAGATCAACGATTATTAAGATCAGCTCGTGAACATCTAAACGAGGGGCCAACGCTAGTGTAGGGGGTATCCAAGTAGGTATATCATAAAAGCATAGACTATAACTAGCGGATCCGCGTCCTAAAATGATATCAAATGTAGGCACACAAGCAGGAGGGAGGGTCGGTAAAATCGAGCCCGGGACTAAATCCAAATCCAAATGAATCTCACACAACGGTGACTCAATCAAGGGACACTCATCCGGGAAACTCACGTCCGGGCAAACATCAGAATAATCGTCCAAGGATAACCTACCCTCAGGAGGAAACTCATCCAAAATAATAATTGAGAAATCCTCAATCTCTGGCTCCACAGATAGCTCAGATTTGATTTCAGAAAAATCAGATCGAGGCTTACTCGACATAGGGATCATAGACTCGAGAGGGTACTCAATAGTAGGGTGAACTGAAATATCACTAACAAGACATGTAGTGGCTAAAGGGGTACTCTCACAAGTCAAAGCCTCATCAACATCCCAAAAATCATCATCCAAGTCGCTAGGATATCCAGTCTCCTCATCATCAGAAAAATCGGCAGAATCATCGGGCACTATCGAACATGCCAGGATACTCTCTTCTAACTGGACATCCTCAACAAAATCAGGAGATACCACACCAACGTTCAGATCAGGATCAGCAGCAATCTCAAAAGTAGTCTGGGGTGGCTCCGAAGTGGAAACTAACATAGCTGAAGCCCTAGGTTTTGTGGGGCATGTCACGGCGTAGTGGCCAGTCACACCACAAGCATAACATAAAGCCTTCTCCTTGGCAACCTTAACTGGCTTCCTAGGCCAAACCTTCGACTGGATAACATCCTTAGTCGAGATAACAACAGATGGTGGAACAGGGGACCTAGCATGCTCTGGTTCCCGCACGGCAGGTGTACTCGAAATGATAGGATCCTTTTGGGGAACGGATCTAACGCGAGGCCTATCATCACTCCTATAATCAAAAAGCGGTCTAGTGTCCCGGCGGGGAGAAATAAAATCATGAGACGTCCTCATACGGGAGTATGGGGGAACGTGCTTGTTCGGTATAGGAAAAATCTTAGGCGGCGCTACACTCGGATAACCAGAAGACTGAGAATGGCAGTATAAGGGATAATACTCATCCGTAAAAAAATTCTTCATAAGTTGCCAACCTACAAGTGAGCCAACGAAGGACGGTCCAAAACATCTCTCCTCATTGACCCAGAAGGACAGGGCTCGACCAGTTAATTGCAATCTCGCGACGGGAATCCTGTGGGGGTCCACAAGACGATATTGCTCAAAATAAACTTCCATATCATCTACCCAACGTAAGAAAACCCGCGGCTCACCTAACCCATCGTAAGTCGGAGAAGGAATTCTAACAGACCTAGAGGTGCGCGATGGTGGTGTCGTAATCGCTTGACTAACCGTACTGGAAGGAACATGGGTCCTAAGCTGTTGCCTAGGGGCACCAAGATGCGGTGTCGGAAGCCGACCTCCAAGTTGTGCTAGCATTTCTCTTATGTCATCACATTGGCGGTTCATCTCCTTGCGAAGGGCACCAACCGAGGAACATGGGGGAAGGGGACTCCCAACGCGTGCCATGACAGACTAACGGAAAAAAGATTCAAATTAGGAAAGCACTTAAAACCCTTTTTTGTTGTTGTTTTTATATAACTAAAAATAAAAATTTTAAAACGAACAAAACGTACCTAAGTGCAAGTGGGGGCGGCTCGGTTCGAGCGGATCGTTGTCAAGTTGAGAAATTGACAAACCTGCCTCTGATACCAAATTATTGCAGTCCACCCCTACGCGATGCTAGCATTGAAAATAACAAAGGGGAAAGCCTAAGGGACATTTACCCGAACACCTAAAGTGCTTTGAAAACATCCTAAGAGGCATTTCTACGAACACGTGGTGCGCGTGCAAAGTTGGAAATTCCGGCAGAGTTTTGTTCGTAACGGCGCGATCTCACAAGTGGGTTTCTCCCAACCAAACCTACACGAACATCCACATACATATTGCATACCCTAACAGAACACCAAAGCATTCATTTCCAAGCATTTCTATATCAATACGGAGGGTGTTCCGGACTCAAGCCGCGATCCAAAAATAGTCCGTAATCGGCCCTCAAAATAAATCAACGAGGATATACCAAATCCTCTTGATCCGCTCGAAACCAAAGGCTAAACAAACCCCGGCTTGCAAACATCCAAGGGGACCTACCCTTACGGAAAATCTTCGCGAAATTGGATAGGAAAGCAATATAACTTCAGATTTTCATATGCAAGCTTAAATCAATAGTTAGGATAAATTTTGAAACCCAAATCTCCACTACTCTCACAAATACAAGATGAAATCACACAATATTTAGGGGATAGGAAATCGTTACCCAAATCTGAATTTAGAGGGGAGGAGAGGAGGAGGAGCAAGAGAACGTTGGAAGAGTCACACTTCCAAAAGGGGTTACCGGAGTCACACCGGATGAGGAAGAGCCGAGCCGCCTTCTTCGGAGTCACACCGGAGGAGGAAGGAGGTCGTTGGAGCAGCAAGGTCACCACCGAAGGGAGGCGGTAGCAGCAGGTCAGCGGCTTTCCTGGGCGCCGGGATTCGGCCAGGCCGAGAGAAAACGGGAGGGGGCGGGCTGGAGTAAGCCGAACTCTTAGTTAGGTTTTTTTTTAATCTTCTTCAATCAATCCCTCCCACTCCACATACATGTATATATATAATTTGGTACACCTCTCCATCACCCTTCATCTCATCAAACTAAAATCCTAGCCACCTAAAACTCTTTTTAACAAAATTAAAGAAAAACACATAATAATAAACTTATAATTAGGACCTATAAATTATAAGCTTAATAAAAATGATAATTAAAAGATTATGAGTAAAATATTATTTCAAAGATGAAATAACATTATATTCATAATGAAGAGACGAAATGTCATCGGCGGTGGCGGCGACGGTGACGACGACGGTGGAGGCAACGACCATTAAAGTCCTTCAACATGTAGCGGCGGCGATCAAAATGGAGATCCATGTCGGCACGAGCAATTGGCGGGGCATCCTCGCCATCAATAGCCAGGTGGAAGGTTGAAATTATTGCTTGGTACTTGTTTAGAAGAGGCCTCCCGAAGATGGCGTGATAGCTGCTTGGAGCATCCACCACTATAAATTAAATCTTCTTGGTCACCCCCCCAGCCTTACTGGCAGTATGACGCTTCCCTCGACTTCCTTCCTCTCGCCGGAAAAGCTATAGAGTGCCCCTTCGATGGAAAGCATAGGCTTTACAGTCTTTAGGGCTTCAAAGGTTGGCTTGAAGAGGAGATTAACAGAGCTGCCAGTATCAATAAGAATCCTATCGACTGTATAATCTGCGATGGCTGCTTGGACCACAATTGCATCATCAAAAGGATTAGCAGTCGGAGGATGATCCGCGGTACCGAAGCTGACGCTTCCCGAAGACGGGAAGAGGAAGAAGTAGAAGCAATCTCTTCTCTGGTGACTCTTGCAAGGGAAGACTTCCAAGTGGACTCAGTTCCTGCTCCACCGTGAATGTAAAAGAGTCTCCCCAAGGCTCTTTCGTCGACGATATCGCAGCATTCATTCTGAATATCAATGGGCCCCAGAAGGCCCTCATCTCTCTACGCATTCTAGCTAAACCTACGCCACCTCCTTGCCTTTGGAGGTGGAAGGTTTTGAAGGATCATTCCTCCTGCCCAGATCGTTGATCTTGCCTTTGGCAAATAACCTCTCAACCAGCTACCGAAGGGCCTTGAAATCTTCAGTCAAATGGCCATTTTCTTTGTGAAATTCGCAGAATTGAGAGTTATTTCTGGGCTTCCAATCCCTTTGAGGCCCTTGCCTCTTTTCCTCTTCCTTCTTCTAGATGATCTGGACGACCTCTTTAATGTCGAGCCCCAGATCTGCAAACTCCTCCATGGAGCTGCTCTAATGTGACCTTTAAGCAGGCAAGGTGTTCTGAAAAATGGGTAGAGCCTGAAGGGGTACAGCGGGAGTGGAGGCCAACGAAAGTGTCTGATCACAAAATTGTTGATGGCCGATAAAAGGTTTCTTGTGACGGAGGTTTCGCCCCCTCTGAGATGGAGGTTGGAAATCGGGCCGAGGAGGCTTGCTGTGATGGTGGCTACTGGAAGAGGCGTTGGAAGCATCCCTTCCTCCAGCCTTAGCTGTCAGGGATGAAGTGTAGGTGGGGTTAGCATTCTCACATTCAATGAAGCAAATTGGCCATCGCTATCAGTTCCTGGTAGGTTGATGGCGCCTTTGTTGTTACTTTAAACTTCAGTGGGCCCTCCCGGAGGCCGTGAATCAAGGCATCCTTGTAGTAGTCGGGGTTCACATTCCCCACCCCCTGGATCTCTTTTTGGAACCGGTCAACGAACCGCGCTACTGATTCTTTGTCTCTTTATTTGATATAAAAGAGGGCTACCTGCCCATCTTTCCTCTTCTTTTAGGTAGAAAACCTCAGAAGGAGTTCACTGCGAAGCTCAATGAAGGAATAAATCGTGGCTGAGGGCAACTCATAAAACCACTCTCTTCCTGTCCATTGAGAGTGGTGACTAGAAGCTTGCACTTCAAGGCATCGGAGAGGCATCTCAATGCAACTGCCCCCTCGAAAGCCTGCAGATAAGAAACTTGATCGGTCTCACCAGAGTAGAAGGGGAGACGGGGTTCCCTGAAGTTGTTGCGTACCGACTCCCATTGGATTCTATCAACGAAGGGAGAAGGAGTCTCAAGTTTTGCAGAGGAGCGGACTGGCGCACGAGTGTCCGCAGGCTCGGCGGACTGCCGATCCACAAAATAAAGCCGATAGGCTGGAGTCCCCCTGGCCGCCTCTCTGAAAAAATCCATCAGGGGGGCGAACTGGTCAGCCTGAGGCCGCAAAGGAGCTATGGGCTGAGCTTGATGGCGAGGCTGAGGAGTGACTGCAGGTGAATGTTGGAGAGGGGTCTAGCGAGCTGGAGTCCGGCGAACAGGAGTCTGGCAGACTGGGGTTTCAGAAATATCTCCTGCGGCCTGGGGAGCAAGCCACTTAGTTAGCACGAGCAGAGCTTGGCTAATAGTATCAAGCCGTTGGTCAGTCTCTCTACGAGATAACTCGGCCTCCCAGCGAGACTATTCCAAAGCCTCCCACAACGAATCATCTGGCGAGCTTGAGCGGTCTGATCGGCGAGCTCGGCGCTCTGACATCTCTATCCACGGATTTCAAAAACTGCTCTGATCTGAAGGTCGCGTTTTGTAACATCCCATTTCCGGCTAGACCCCTAGGAGTCGGATGGTTGTGGTAGAACCCTAGGGAGCCCAAAACATGAAATAAATCGACTAATAAATCGGGTCACGGCTTGGTCACGCCCGTGACCGACCCGTCACGCCCGTGACGAAGGGCGTGACACGCTCGACGATCGTCGATCCCAATTCGACGATCGTCGAACCAAATTCGGCCAAACGGGCCTGTCACGCCCGTGACCCTCCATGTCACGCCCGTGACAAAGGGCGTGACACGCTCGACGATCGTCGATCCCAAATCGACGATCGTCGAACCAAATTCGGCCCCACGGGCATGTCACGCCCGTGACCCGCTATGTCACGCCCGGGACAAAGGGCGTGACACGCTCGACGATCGTCGATTCCAATTCGACGATCGTCGAACCAAATTTGGCCACACGGGCCTGTCACGCCCGTGACCCGCCAGGTCACGCCCGTGACATAGGGCATGACACGCTCGACGATCGTCGATCCCAATTCGACGATCGTCGAACCAGAGTTGGCCTCCAGACCTGTCACGCCCGTGACCCAAGTGACACGCCCGTGACCGCCCTTCGACGATCGTCGATTTCAGTTCGACGATCGTCGAACCAAGAACCGCTAACCGGACCTGTCACGCCCGTGACCTATGTGTCACGCCCGTGACCAAGGCCGAAACGTCAGCCAGACAGGAAATTTCGGTAACCGACGCCTTAATAAATTCTGGCTGTGGGGATGAAAACCAAGAGTATTTATGGGTCTTTCCCTACTTTAAGTGTGTTAAAAGAATGAGAAAAGTGGGTCCAATAGGAAAATGCCACCTGGCAAGCACCTCTTCATCTCCAACTTTTCAACTGCCATTCGTCATAACCGAAACGTCATAAGGGGTGTTATTAATGGCTGCCAACGTTTCATCTCCAACGTTTCACCCGTTCCCCTCCCCATTTGCTCATCTATAAAAGATTCCTGACAGCAAGAGGAAACGGTTACACTCCCTCAAACTATTCCAGACTTCCCCTTGCTGTTGAAGAATTTCCGGCGACGCCACCACCGCGCAAATGGCTTCCCGACGCTCTGCACGCCTTCAACCCGCGAACAAGGTCCTCCCCTCCCTCTTCTTCTGCGGATAGATCTTAAGAATCGTTAGGAGAGATATCGGGCTCAAAAGAGCCAGATCGGGTGAGCGTAATGGTGGTTTTCCGAAAATTTCATGGTGGCGGGTTCGCCGGAAACCGCCTCTCCGGCGGCCGTGTCGCCGCCCGACGGTAGCCCTCACCTCAGCAGAGGTGGTGGTGGTGGTGGCCGGCCAGGGAGATGGCCGGGTGGCCGGGAAATAGCTTGGAAAAAGCTACAGGATATTAGGTTTTAGGCCTCTGTTTCGGGCTGTTGAAAAAGATGAACAGTGGCATGAGAAATAATTCTAGTTTTTGAATCAATTTCTGAGTGAGATTTCTGTCATGATAAATAATTTGGGAAGAATACTTAGAGGCTCCTATAGGAAAAGTGGTCAACATAGAAACTGTAGCCCTTGAAGTCTAGTTTTATTCAAAATTAATTTCATTCAATTTGGAATCCTGGTTAGACCACAGCACCCTTTTTGGTGAGGTCTATCCAGAGGGCTGTCTTGACCTTAGAAAAATTCCCCACTCCAATCCAGTCATCCAAATGACTTGAAATTTGGGGCGTGGTCTAATCTTACATATATCTAGGTGCTATCCAAAAATGAGAATTTTTGGAGAATATTTTTCTATAGTTTTTAGAAAAATTCAATAATCCTAGCCGAATTTAATTAGGTGGCTAAATAATTTCCAAACCCTCCCAAATTTCGGTGAGTGGTCCCTGGGTTCACCATAAGGTTCTGTATAATTTTTCATCTCATTTGGAGATGGTTTGGATTAGAAATGTTCAAACCTAAGTTTTGCCCTAATAAGGGGTCTTAGGTTAAAAGTGCACTTTTGAAGTTTGAGTGGTGAGATCACCTCAACAGAGGTTGAGACTTTTACCACTGGCTAGTAATGTTCTCTAGCACCCTCTCATGGAGTTTGAGGTGGATCGGGGTAAACTTACCCTAAGGACCAAGGCCAAACCCTAAGGATGGACCTTGGTGGTTTGTGAAGGTCATGTGGTCAAATGACCTTGGATTGACCCGAGGTTGGGTGATGAGGACCATAGGGCTAACGTAGTTCTCTGGATGAAATCCTAGTAGGTTTGGAGATCGTTGGGATATCTAAAAATCTAACCCTAGTTTAGGGCGCAAAACTTGTAGAGATAGGAAATGACACCAAATCACATTGAAAAGTGATGAAAATTGGGTAGAGTGGATTATAGGGGTAGTACAAGCTCTGGATATTTTTCTATGAATTTTATGATCACTATTTTGGGTACTTCTTTAATGAATTAGTAGTTGCATGATTTGCTTAGAAAATTTATTAGAGAGTACAAACTTCCTGGAAAATTGATGAAATTTAGGCAGAGAACCTTTATTATGATTTCAAAACTCTGTGAATTTTTATGGGATTTTTAGAAGCTTAATTCTAGGGCTTGCTTTATTAAGTATTGTTTATCATGGATATTGGATTAAATCTATTTTGGTGCTTAGCAAGCTGATAAAATTATGATTCTTTGCACAATGACCTTTTCTGTATCATACTATTAAGCAGTAATTTTTCCATAATTTTATGAAGAGTAATTTCAGTACTTCCTTCTTTACATGAGAATAATGGGATTATAATGGATAAATTAATTAGAGGCTAAATATCTTTTGTAAAATCCTGCAAATTAGTATTTGATGATACCTTACTGTTATTTAGTGATCACAATTTTTGGGTGGCCATAACTTAAGTATATCATGTAGTTCATGTTAAAAATTACCCATGGCCAATCCTGGAGAAAAATAAAATAAATATCAGATTAATTAGGAAAATTATAAATTTCTGGATTTAAGCTAATTAAGTCATGATAGATCTCCGGTAAATTTTATAGGAGATTTGGAAGATAATTTGGAGTACCTCCCCTTGTGTACCTCATATAGTTTAGGATGGTCTGCATTTAGTAAAACCACGGAATTCTGATAATCGATGGTTGGTAGGGCAAGTTAAGGTTGAGTTCATTATTAGAAGTCAGGATAAGTAGAATGTGGGACTGGTTATGGTAAGGGAGTACGGGAACGACGAAAGATCGTCCGTCCTGGGAAGAAGAGGAAGAGTCTTAATACTCTAGGGTTAGAACTAAAGCAACAAAAGGGGATTGGGTAAAGGGTAGACAACCAATAATAATAAGTGCCTTGCGAAAGGGAACTTCGGGCCGTAATGCACCGTCTTGGTTCCTAGTGCCCCTTGAGAGCCCTTCACGGGGTATACCGGGGGCAGTCCTGGGCTAACGTAAACCATAGGAGTAATAAAATTAAAAGAGCAACTAGTATAACTAGGGTTGCACACACTCACTCCCCGGTAGTTAGGAAAGTAGAATTATAGGATTACTTGCCATCAGACAGTAGCTCTGAAGGTAGATGCACGGACAGTACTGTCCGGGGGGCCGCGGGCTCGAGGGTGGAGTACGGAGAAAAGTGGTGGGTCATCGGTACTAGGCGATCGATCACACCGACAGCGGTACGATGACTCGGCGAAAAGTCTGGAGGGTACATCCAGCAGCAGTACGCGGATACTCTAGGTTGTGTTCTTCTAGGGGCGTACGGAAGGGCTAGGCCTGGTAGTGTGGTTACCCGCCTAAGAGTGGGGGGCCCGACCCACTGTCTCCGTTTGCCACTACGGAGGTTCCTGGGGGTGAAGCTAGCCTCCCGAACAGGGGGAACTAAAGGTCTGTGCGCATAGAGTCGTGTGCGTGGGTTGCACTTGCATGAATCATGGCATAGCATATCACTACACTCATATTTGCATACAACCGACACCCCAACGTATAAATCGGTATGGGACTTTTTATACGATGGGAGCCTTGCAGAAGATCCCTTAACTTATAAGTTTGTATGGGCATTCATATAAGTTAAGGTTACTTACATACTTACTTACTCGTTGCTTACTTTCTATTCTCTAGCGGTCTTTAATGCAATTTGCTATTTATTAATTGTTCTACCTATTACAACATTTATATTGTTCACCTGATATACCTTGCTAGTTAGGTCCACCGTCACTTGCTTGACTACTCTCCACTTTTGTAGCTTCCCTTTCCTCCTGTCCGCCCGGTGCTTAGGAGCCGTGGTGGGAGGGGTAGGGGATGATAGGGCTTAGTCTTTATGACTAATGGTTTTCGAACCAAACATTACAGGAGCTCCGGATGGGAGACAGGGACCAGCACCAGCGGAGTACGGTGCGCATGGAGGTGGGACAGTCTAGCACCGGTGCACCTGCGACCAGCTCCGTGAGTGATTAGCATTTTCTTAGCTTCCGCGATGAGAGACTTGTAGTGAGGACTCAGATGTACTGGGCTCGAGCCCATTTATCTATTTTCCTGATGTTATGTATTGATGGACTTGATATGATTCTCTTTTAATTACATGTTTTCTGTGGACTTGTTTACACTTTTGTATAAATGCTTCTCTCTCTTGTGATCGAAAAGGGCCGGCAGAATTGGCGTTTTGTAGTGGTTGCCTTCCCGAGATGTCGGTGCCACCGCAAAGCGGCAATTCTGGGCTAAGACCCCGGTGGTTGAAAAAGAAAAAAAAAGGGGGTCTTACAAGTGGTATCAGAGGCAGACCTCGATCGAAAGAGAAGTAGTCCACAGAAACCTTGGGCCACCCCCGTGCGAGCTTAGTTTGCGGACAAACTAGCAGCGGAAGCAGTGGTGTGCCCATAAGGGAAATCACATGTGAAGTCCATCATAACTCTTCTTAAATTCCATTCATTCGCTCTCTAACAAATGGAATTTTTGCTTGTAGCCTGCGACGAACCCTACATCGCAGCAGGGGACACCTCAGGCCCCGGATGTGGTCCTGACTCCGCCAGCACCCGTTCCGTTCCAGCAGACGGAGATGGGGCAAACATTGACGGCCATCCTGGAGGCCTTCAGAGCTCAGCAAGCCCCGGCCCCACAGCCGAACCCCGGGGCCAATTGGATGACTGTCTTCCGGGGACTATCCCCTCCATCCTACCAGGGGACGGAGTCCGCAGTACATACGGAGGAGTGGTTGGACACCATTTACGAGATGCTGGCAGGGATTCGATGCCCCACGGAGGAGGCAGTTGCTTTGGCAGTCTCCTGCTTAGAGTCACACGGAAAGAGATGGTGGAAATCTCAGCTGGACACCACCTTTGCAGGGGTGGATTGTGCCGATATTACTTGGGAGGAGTTCAGAGCAGCGCTCTTGGGACACTTTGTACCTCAGTCGGCGAGAGATGACCTGGAGGATAGGTTCCTGCGGTTGAGGCAGGGGAGCAGGACTGTGGTGGAGTACTATCAGGAGTTCACTCACCTGGCCCGTTATGCGGACGCTTACCAGTTAGACGACGCTGGCTATGCCCGGAGGTTTTATAAGGGGCTGCAGGATGACATGAGGCAGGCCCTCCTTTTCGTTTCAGAGGGGAGTCTGGCCAGGATTCTGGAGATGGCTAAGAAGAGAGAGGCGGATCAGCTTACAGTGAGGAGCCGGAAGAGACCGGCTGAGGACACAGTGATTGGAGGACGTAGAGACCGCCCTCGAGGCCAGATTATTGGAGAGAGAAGGAACGGGGAGCAGCCCCGTCAGGAGTTTGGGCAGGAGCAGAGGACTCAGGGGTTATTGGCTCCCCAGCCTATACAGATGCTGGAAATGCCAAGGACGGCAGGGCAGCCACCGGTATGTTATCAGTGCAACCAGCCGGGGCATATCAAGCGGAACTGCCCTATGGGGCGAGCACCCCCACCAGCACATCAGGGCGCTCCACCTCCCCGATAGTTTGGCGGACGAGGTCAGGACCGAGGACGAGGATTTCAGGATCGAGGCCGTAGGCAAGAGAGAGAGCAGGTGTATGCTCTAGACCTGACACAGCCTCGGAACCCGGAGCAGGTTATCACAGGTATGGCAGCACTTTTAAATTTTCTTCATATAAACTACTATTTTAGACGTAACCTGCTTAGAAATTTAAGAGAAGATGAACTGCAACAAAAATACTAAGACACTTAATTACCCCAGGCATAGTTTTCGTTAGCGGCAAGCCCGCTCACACCCTCTTTGACACCGGTGCATCGCAATCATTCGTGTCAGAGGATTTCGTGAAAGGACTGGCAGGAGTGGAGCTGAGCACCGGGAAGATGCTGAGGGTGTGCCTACCCGATGGATCAGAGATTTTGACCTCTACTCATTGTGATATGGAAGCGAGGATCGGCGGAAAGACGTTTGAGGCACCAGCGACGGTTTTGAGGATGCCAGATTACGATCTGATTCTGGGCATGACCTGGCTGTACTGGAACCATGCCCAGATCGATTGCGTGGCGAAGAGGATCACCGTGAGGCACGGCGACTCCTTCATTGTTATCGAAGGTATTATATCAGCACCCCGTACCTTACTTTCATCTATACAGGCCGTTAAGGCCCACCTGCAGGGGGAAGAGGTTTATCAGATCCTCTTTGAGGCGGTCGTAGCCAAGGACTCCATTGCAGATATTCCAGTGGTGCGGGACTTCGCCGACGTGTTTCCGGAGAAGCTACCAGGGTTACCCCCGCACCGAGAGAGGGACTTTCAGATTCAGCTCGTACCGGGGGCTAAGCCGGTATCCAGAGCTCCCTATCGAATGGCCCCAAAGGAGTTGGTGGAATTCCGGAGTCAGCTTCAGGAGTTAGTGGAGGCCGGGTTCGTTCGGCCTAGCTCTTCACCATGGGGAGCTCCGGTGCTATTCGTTAAGAAGAAAGACGGGACCCTCCGACTGTGCATAGATTACCGGGCTCTGAACAGGTTGACGGTCCGGAACACTTATCCCTTACCACGGATAGATGAGCTTTTTGACCAGCTGGAGGGAGCTCATTGGTTCTCAAAGCTGGATCTGAGGTCAGGATACTACCAGCTTCGCATTCGGGAGGAGGACATCCCGAAGACGGCGTTCAGCAGCAGATACGGATTGTACGAGTTTACCGTGATGCCGTTCGGGCTCACGAATGCACCCTCCGCATTCATGACTTTGATGAATCGGGTGTTCAAGGAGTACCTGGATGTCTTCGTCATTGTATTCATCGACGACATCCTCATCTATTCAAGGACGGAGGAGGAGCACGCGAGACATCTCGCCTTGACCTTGGAAAAGCTGCGTGAGCACGAGATGTATGCCAAGTACAGCAAGTGCCAGTTCTGGCTAAAGGAGGTGGCCTTTCTGGGCCATGTCATCAGTGGAGCAGGTTTGGCAGTGGATCCGGCAAAGATCCAGGCAGTACGGGATTGGCCGCCACTAAAGTCGGCCACGGATGTTCGGAGTTTCTTGGGACTTGCCGGTTACTACCGGAAGTTCGTAAAGGGGTTCTCTCAGATTGACCTTCCTCTTACGTCTCTGACGAAGAAGGAGTCCCCTTTTACCTGGACGCCGCGATGCGAATCTGCCTTCCAGGAGCTGAAGGATCGTCTCACCTCGGCCCCCATCCTTGCTCTCCCATCAGGGAGGGAGGGATTCTAGGTATATGCAGATGCTTCCTATCAGGGGATGGGTGCCGTCCTTATGCAGAATGGGCACGTAATAGCTTATGCCTCCCGTCAGTTGAAACAGCACGAGCAGAACTACCCCGTGCACGATTTGGAGATGGGGGCGGTCATTTTTGCTCTTAAGATCTGGCGGCACTATCTCTACGGGGTACACTGTGACATCTTCTCGGACCACAAGAATCTGAAGTACGTCGACACCCAGAAGGAGTTAAACATCAGGCAGAGACGCTGGGTGGAGTTTCTTTCGGACTACCAGTATACCATGCACTACCACCCGGGGAAGGCGAACGTGGTTGCGGATGCTCTGAGCCGGAGAGCGAGTACGACTGGAGCAGGCCCGCAGCTGATGGCCTTGGAGTTGATTAGATCATTCGAGGAGATGCAGATTTCGCTAGTATCTGAGGATGACCCGGAGCTGTACATGGAGTACCTAGGGTCGATGGCTACTACAGATGACATCCGAGACCGCATCAGAGATGGGCAGAGGCTGGACAAGAGAACTGAGCCGATATTCCGAGCCTTGGAGGAAGGCACGACAGGAGATTACACTTTGAGGGATGGGCTCCTGTGTTTCCGGGGCAGAGTTTACATACCAGCAGGAGGACGGATCCGGGAGGATATTTTGACGGACGCTCACTGCAGCCGGTATTCGGTACACCCGGGGATCACCAAGATGGTAAAGGATTTAAAGAGGACGATGTACTGGCCGGGTATGAAGAAAGATATTACATATTTTGTGACGCATTGTGAGGCCTGCCAGCTCGTGAAGACGGAGTGTAGGAACCCGGCAGGATTGCTGCAGCCGCTTCCAGTGCCGGAGTGGAAGTTTGAGGATATAGCCATGGACTTTATACATGGGCTACCTAGATCCCGTGCGGGGAACGACTCGATCTGGGTAATAGTGGACAGGCTGACAAAGGTGGCCAGATTCATCCCAGTGGCGAAGGACACACCGGTCAGTGTATTGGTACGGAGGTTCATCGAGCAGTTTGTGCGTTATCATGGGGTGCCCAAGACTATCGTTTCGGATCGGGATGGGCGGTTTACATCCAGAGAATGGAGGTCAGTCCAGGCCCATCTGGGTTCTAGGTTGACTTTCAACACAGCTTTCCACCCTCAGACCGACGGACAGACAGAGCGCACAAACCGTACACTGGAGGATCTGTTACGACTGTGTATTTTGGACCGTGGCGAGCCTTGGGAGAGATTGTTGCCACTGGTCGAGTTCTCGTACAACAACGCTCATCAGTCTAGCATAGGCATGGCTCCATACGAAGCGTTGTACGGAAGGAGGTGCAGAACCCCACTATCATGGGTTCAGGATGAGGATCCGCAGGCACTGGGCTCGGAGTTTGTGGGAGATACAGATGCTTAGATTAGGTTGATCCGAGACAGGATGTTGGAAGCCCAGAGTAGACAGGCGAAATACTACGATGTGAGGCATCGTCAAGTGGAGTTCCAGGTGGGGGACCGAGTTTTCTTGAAGATACGGCCGATGCACGGAGTCTCGCGGGTTCGCGGGCGGAGGAAGCTCAGTCCAAGATATATGGGGCCCTACAGGATCCTGGAGCGGGTCGGCCCCTTAGCCTATAGACTGGAACTACCGCCGGAGTTAGCAGGATTGCATGACGTCTTCCACGTCTCCTCACTTCGGAGGGCTCTGCTACGCCCTGAGCAGCTGATTCCCTCGGCAGATGGCCCGGTGGCCTCGGATCGGTCAGTCAACGTGGAGCCTATCAGAATTGACGATACGGCAGTGCGGGTCTTGCGGCGAAAGAAGGTCCCGTTAGTCAAGGTTCTGTGGAACAATCATGGGCAGGAGGAGCATACATGGGAGCCACAGGACTTGATGCGGCAAAAATATCCGGAACTTTTTCATCAGGTATACCTCAAAACCCCTCTGGACAATCAATTTGCCTTCCTGTTTTAAACCAATGAAATTGAATTTCAAGAATAGAGGCTAATCTTTTGTTTATTGGGGTGTATATACCTAGTTAGGTGGGCGAATCAACCTTAGATTCGAAACCGCACAAGCAAACGTAATGTAGGGAGGTAATCATTCGGTTCTCATGGGATGTTACAAGTTTATTTTTCCCGATTTGAGTCCCGTAGGCTTAACCTTGATTTCGGGGACGAAATCTTTGTTTTGTTTATTGGGATTTGTAACATCCCATTTCCGGCTAGACCCCTAGGAGTCGGATGGTTGTGGTAGAACCCTAGGGAGCCCAAAACATGAAATAAATCGACTAAGAAATCGGGTCACGGCTTGGTCACGCCCGTGACCGACCCGTCACGCCCGTGACGAAGGGCGTGACACGCTCGACGATCGTCGATCCCAATTCGACGATCGTCGAACCAAATTCGGCCAAACGGGCCTGTCACGCCCGTGACCCTCTATGTCACGCCCGTGACAAAGGGCGTGACACGCTCGACGATCGTCGAACCAAATTCGGCCGCACGGGCATGTCACGCCCGTGACCCGCTATGTCACGCCCGGGACAAAGGGCGTGACACGCTCGACGATCGTCGATCCCAATTCGACGATCGTCGAACCAAATTTGGCCACACGGGCCTGTCACGCCCGTGACCCGCCAGGTCACGCCCGTGACATAGGGCATGACACGCTCGACGATCGTCGATCCCAATTCGACGATCGTCGAACCAGAGTTGGCCTCCAGACCTGTCACGCCCGTGACCCAAGTGACACGCCCGTGACCGCCCTTCGACGATCGTCGATTTCAGTTCGACGATCGTCGAACCAAGAACCGCTAACCGGACCTGTCACGCCCGTGACCTATGTGTCACGCCCGTGACCAAGGCCGAAACGTCAGCCAGACAGGAAATTTCGGTAACCGACGCCTTAATAAATTCTGGCTGTGGGGATGAAAACCAAGAGTATTTATGGGTCTTTCCCTACTTTAAGTGTGTTAAAAGAATGAGAAAAGTGGGTCCAATAGGAAAATGCCACCTGGCAATCACCTCTTCATCTCCAACTTTTCAACTGCCATTCGTCATAACCGAAACGTTATAAGGGGTGTTATTAATGGCTGCCAACGTTTCATCTCCAATGTTTCACCCGTTCCCCTCCCCATTTGCTCATCTATAAAAGATTCCTGACAGCAAGAGGAAACGGTTACACTCCCTCAAACTATTCCAAACTTCCCCTTGCTGTTGAAGAATTTCCGGCGACGCCACCACCGCGCAAATGGCTTCCCGACGCTCTGCACGCCTTCAACCCGCGAACAAGGTCCTCCCCTCCCTCTTCTTCTGCGGATAGATCTTAGGAATCGTTAGGAGAGATATCGGGCTCAAAAGAGCCAGATCGGGTGAGCGTAATGGTGGTTTTCCGAAAATTTCATGGTGGCGGGTTCGCCGGAAACCGCCTCTCCGGCGGCCGTGTCGCCGCCCGACGGTAGCCCTCACCTCAGCAGAGGTGGTGGTGGTGGTGGCCGGCCAGGGAGATGGCCGGGTGGCCGGGAAATAGCTTGGAAAAAGCTACAGGATATTAGGTTTTAGGCCTCTGTTTCGGGCTGTTGAAAAAGATGAACAGTGGCATGAGAAATAATTCTAGTTTTTGAATCAATTTCTGAGTGAGATTTCTGTCATGATAAATAATTTGGGAAGAATACTTAGAGGCTCCTACAGGAAAAGTGGTCAACATAGAAACTGTAGCCCTTGAAGTCTAGTTTTATTCAAAATTAATTTCATTCAATTTGGAATCCTGGTTAGACCACAGCACCCTTTTTGGTGAGGTCTATCCAGAGGGCTGTCTTGACCTTAGAAAAATTCCCCACTCCAATCCAGTCATCCAAATGACTTGAAATTTGGGGCGTGGTCTAATCTTACATATATCTAGGTTCTATCCAAAAATGAGAATTTTTGGAGAATATTTTTCTATAGTTTTTAGAAAAATTCTATAATCCTAGCCGAATTTAATTAGGTGGCTAAATAATTTCCAAACCCTCCCAAATTTCGGTGAGTGGTCCCTGGGTTCACCATAAGGTTCTGTATAATTTTTCATCTCATTTGGAGATGGTTTGGATTAGAAATGTTCAAACCTAAGTTTTGCCCTAATAAGGGGTCTTAGGTTAAAAGTGCACTTTTGAAGTTTGAGTGGTGAGATCACCTCAACAGAGGCTGAGACTTTTACCACTGGCTAGTAATGTTCTCTAGCACCCCCTCATGGAGTTTGAGGTGGATCGGGGTAAACTTACCCTAAGGACCAAGGCCAAACCCTAAGGATGGACCTTGGTGGTTTGTGAAGGTCATGTGGTCAAATGACCTTGGATTGACCCGAGGTTAGGTGATGAGGACCATAGGGCTAACGTAGTTCTCTAGATGAAATCCTAGTAGGCTTGGAGATCGTTGGGATATCTAAAAATCTAACCCTAGTTTAGGGCGCAAAACTTGTAGAGATAGGAAATGACACCAAATCACATTGAAAAGTGATGAAAATTGGGTAGAGTGGATTATAGGGGTAGTACAAGCTCTGGATATTTTTCTATGAATTTTATGATCACTATTTTGGGTACTTCTTTAATGAATTAGTAGTTGCATGATTTGCTTAGAAAATTTATTAGAGAGTACAAACTTCCTGGAAAATTGATGAAATTTAGGCAGAGAACCTTTATTATGATTTCAAAACTCTGTGAATTTTTATGGGATTTTTAGAAGCTTAATTCTAGGGCTTGCTTTATTAAGTATTGTTTATCATGGATATTGGATTAAATCTATTTTGGTGCTTAGCAAGCTGATAAAATTATGATTCTTTGCACAATGACCTTTTCTGTATCATACTATTAAGCAGTAATTTTTCCATAATTTTATGAAGAGTAATTTCAGTACTTCCTTCTTTACATGAGAATAATGGGATTATAATGGATAAATTAATTAGAGGCTAAATATCTTTTGTAAAATCCTGCAAATTTGTATTTGATGATACCTTACTGTTATTTAGTGATCACAATTTTTGGGTGGCCATAACTTAAGTATATCATGTAGTTCATGTTAAAAATTACCCATGGCCAATCCTGGAGAAAAATAAAATAAATATCAGATTAATTAGGAAAATTATAAATTTCTGGATTTAAGCTAATTAAGTCATGATAGATCTCCGGTAAATTTTATAGGAGATTTGGAAGATAATTTGGAGTACCTCCCCTTGTGTACCTCATATAGTTTAGGATGGTCTGCATTTAGTAAAACCACGGAATTCTGATAATCGATGTGTTGGTACCCTAGTTTGATTTGAGTTTAGTCCTCTCCTTTGTGCTCCTTGACCCAAGAAATATCTATGGTCAATGGTTAGGAGTCTAGCTGTAGAGTCCTCGCTTTTCCAAATTGAGAATTTGGTTAAGTAGGTTTTTCGTTCGACTATAGTCGAACGCCGTTCGACTATCGTCTATCGGCTGATCGACGATCGTCTATCAGTTGGTCGATGCTTTGTCTGCGCTGATAGTTCGACTATTTGTTGATAGCTCGACTATCTGTTCTGCGCTGATAGTTCGACTATCTGTTGATAGCTCGACTATCTGTTCTGCGCTGATAGTTCGACTATCTGTTGATAGCTCGACTATCTGTTCTGCGCTGGTAGTTCGACTATCGGTTGATAGGTCGACTATCTGTTCTGCGCTGGTAGTTCGACTATCTGTTGATAGATCGACTATCTAGTTTGTTTTGATAGTTCGACTATCTTTTGATAGATCGACTATCTGATAGTTCGACTATCTGTCCTGATAGTTCGACTATCTGCTGCGGTAGCTCGACTATCTGTTTGATAGCTCGACTTTCTGGATCGTTCGACTATCTGCCCGATAGTTCGACGATCTCCTGGCGTCGTTCGACGATCTTCGAAGGTCGTTCGACGTTTTCTGTCTGCCTTTGTATTTTGTATTTATTTATTATATTTAATTATTTAATACATTTTCTGGCACAGTATTTTAAGCTGTATGATAAAGTTTCCAGGCTTTATTTGCTCCATTCTTATTGCCTGAGTTAAAATCTTTTAAGATAAAGTTGTTTGTCTTATTAGCTGTCATTTTAATTTACTTTATCTGCTGACAGCCCTTTATAGCCGTTAGACTGAAAAGTCTTCTTTTGCTATAAAGAGATTGTTTCTGATGTGACTTTATTTAGTCTATCTGATTATTTGATTTAAGCCTGCAGCTTCTTAGAAAGAGGTTTATTCCTTTTTATAGAATGTTTTGCTGCAGAGATATTTCTGTCTCCTTTGATATTTACAGCCCAGGTCTCAAGGCTCAGAAGAAGACAAATTAATTCAAATGGAAGAGAGCCGTTGCTTGCTGATGATTATATAAAGAACCCTTTGCAGAAGGATTCAAGCTAGTAAACAGGAGTTAATAGAAGCTAGTGTTACACACATATTCAAAAGCACTCAAGCCTTCATCAAGCTCAAGCTTCCTGCTCTCAGCAAACTCCATCTAACTGAGAAGTGTTAAGATCTTCATCTCTTCTTCACCTGAGTTCCCTGCTTTCAGGAAGTTCAACTCAGAGTTTCTTTGAAGAAGAAGAAGAAGAAGAATAGCTGCTTGAAGAGATTTCTTTTTGTTATTTATTTTCTTCCTGTAGTTTTTCCTTCAGAATTTTCTGAAGAGTTTTCTGCACTGAAGCAAGACTTCACCTGGACATCTTTGAGCCAGGGGGAGCCTTGATTCTTTAGAGCATTCTAGCTCAGTGCAAGCTTTTTGTGCTTCTCTAATCTATTGTAAAATAGAGAAGACATCTTAACCTTCTTCCCCCTCCTGTACAGGGTTATTACTCCCTTCAAAAGTATCCCTTGGTGGCAGGGCACCTGATCAAAAACCTGTGCTTGGTTTTTAGACACCTGATCAAAAGTCTAAAGGGTTTCTGAATCTACCTGAAGCAGATTTTGTTGGTGGCAGGGCACCTGATCAAAAACCTGAGTGGATTCCTACCGTGTGGGTAGAAGAGTGGACGTACCCAAGTTGTTTGGGGAACCACTATAAATTTCCTTGTGTCGTCTGGATTCAACTGTTTAATTCCTGTACTGTGGCTGTGAATAGATATAACTAGGCTGCTAGTTGCTGTTTAGGTTTTTCCAAGCTTAACTGTAATTACAGTTAGCTTGTGTTTGTACACAACACTTGTGTTAGGCTTTAAGGTTAAATCAATATCTATAATCTTTTCATTCCGCACTTCACTCCAAGGGAGTTGGGTAGAATATTAAGTTTTGTTTGTGCAAAATTTGATAACTCTATTCACCCCCCCTCTAGAGTAGTATCTATCCCTTCACTTTCAATTGGTATCAGAGGGAGGTTGACTGACTGTATAGGCTAACACCTAAGTCACAAGATCCTGATAGATACCAAGAGCTTATAGATATTCACTATCATGGCCCAGTCTAAGGATTATTCTAGCACCAGACCTCCAGCATGCAACTTAGCAAAGTTTGGCATCTGGAAGGCAAGGATCAAACTTTATATGAACTCTATTGATGAGAGTATTTTTGCTTCTATTTTGTCAGGTCCCCCAAGAGCACCTGCTGCTGCCACTGCCTCATCATCTGATATGAGTGCAGTGCCTCCTCCAGACTATAATGATGAGTACAAGAAGGCCAAAATTGCTGATGCCAAAGCAATGAACATACTGGCTCAGACTATGTCTGATGAGGTGTTCCAGAAGGTGGCTGACTGCTCCTCAGCTAAGGCCATGTGGGACACACTGAACCAGATTGTAGCTGGTTCAGCTGATGAAAGGAAGGACAGGAGGTCCAACCTTATCTCACAGTATGAGAACTTCAAGAAGACTGATGCTGAATCAGTTGAAGCTATGTACACCAGGCTCAGCTCAATCATCAATGAGCTGAGGACCCTTGACAAGGATATCTCATTGACAGAGGTCAATGATAAGATCCTTATGTGCTTCCCTAGCACATGGGATTTGAGGATCTGGCCAATCAAGGAAGCCAGAAGTACAAATGAGATCTCAACTGAAGCCCTTCTCGGCAAGCTCAAATCTTTTGAGCAAGTGCTGAAGACAAGGGAAGCTGAAGCAGAAGCCAAGACCCCCACTCCAACAAGAAAAGAGCAATCTCTAGCTCTTAAAGCTGCTGAAGCCTCAGGACGCAGCCAATCAAATGAGGAGCTCATGGCATTGTTTGCCAAGAGATTTCTCAAAATGGGGAGAAAAGAGTTCAGAAGAAAATCTTCAAAGTATGAAGAAAAGCCAAGGTATGATCGTACTCCAACTAAAGAAATTATTTTTTATGGGTGCAGGAAGCCTGGACACATCTTGCCAGAGTGTCCAGAGGAGAAGAACAAGGAAAAGAGAAAAGACAAAGAACAACACAGGAAGCACTCCAAGCCATCCTCCTACAAAAACAAGAAGAAGGAGAGAGGCTTCATTGCTGAAACCTGGAGTGATTCTGATGAAGAATCCTCCTCATCAAGCTCCAGTGAAGATGAGGAAGAGAAGAAGGCCAAAGAAGTTTGCCTCATGGCAATAGATGCCTGCAGCAACCACTCTGCTGCAGAGAGTTCTGATTCTGATGAAGAGATGCCTACTGAAGATGAGGTACTTTCATCTTATGATTTTACTTCAGAAGAGTTTAAGTTAGATTTTAAATCTCTATGTTTAGATTTAATTAGTTCAGAAAAAGAGATAAAAGAACTTAGAAATAGGCTAGCTGACTCTGAATCAATAGCCTCTGAAAATGTTAGGTTAAAGGAAGAACTCACTACTTGTAGTGAAGAAATCAAATTTCTTAAAATAGAATTAGCTAAGTCTAAGAGATTAGAAGAATCCCTTAATGGTAGAAGCCTTAAGCTGTTAGAAATTACCAGCATGACTAACACTAGGTCAGGTAATGATAAATTAGGCTTAGGAGCTTCTCCCAGTGAACCCCCAGTCTTGCTTAAAAATAATCTTTCAACTCCAGTGAACTTCATTTCAGCTAGTGGAAAGAAGAACACTGAGCAAGTAAACCTTGTAAATAAAACATTAAATAAGGCTAAGAGAGAAAAGAGAAAGAAGTTTTTCAAAGAAATGCAAAAAGCGTCGAACGCAGCTCGACGATCGGAAGCTCCATGGTCGAACGAAGGTCGACGATCTGAGCACCCATCGTCGAACGTCGATCGACGATTTCAACATGATTTTCAAAATCATAATCAGTATCATAGAAACCTAAATGAAAATAGAAACCCTAGGTTTGTTGACCCATCATCTGCATGGAGAATCCCACCTAGGAGATCTCACCCACTAGGTTATCACCCTCAGCCTGCATTCTCTTATATTTCCAGTTTTTCTTATGTGAAAAACAAGGGACCCAAGGTTACCTGGGTCCACTCTGTCTAAATAGTTGTTTTGCAGGTGAAGGCCTATCCAATCACTCAAAATAAGTGGTACTTGGATAGTGGATGCTCTAAGCATATGACAGGAAACAAAGAGCTTCTGTCAAAGTACAAAGCTAAGCTCGGCCCAAAGGTTATCTTTGGAGACTCCAGCTGTGGTCAGACAGAAGGATATGGCAAGATCACGATTGGAGCTGTTACATTCAAGAGAGTTGCTTATGTCAATGGACTGAAGCATAATCTGATTTCAGTTAGCCAGCTATGTGATGCTGGCTACCAGGTTTCTTTTTCTAACTCCTCTTGCAATATTACTTTAAATAATAATGTTGTTTTAATAGGTAATAGAATAGGCAATATATATTTAGTAGATTTTAATTCATCTCACTCTGAAATCTGCCTGTTTAATGAATTAACCCTTAATAATAATTCTTTATGGCATAAAAGGCTTAGTCATGTAAACCTGAAAAATATATCTAGGTTATCTAAGCACAACCTTGTTAGAGGCTTACCTTCTTGCCCCTACAAGAAGGAGAGCCTATGCAAGGCTTGTCAGCTAGGCAAGCAAACCAAGAATTCATTTAAATCTGTGAATAAAAGTGATTCTCCTAGAATCCTGTATTTATTACATTTGGACCTTTTTGGCCCAATAAATGTACAGAGTTTAGGAGGGAAGTATTACACTTTAGTAATTGTAGATGACTTCTCTAGGTTCAGTTGGGTTTTCTTTTTGAGAACTAAGTCTGATAACTTCAAAGCCCTTACAGACTTTCTACTTTGTGTGCAGACTGAGTACTCTACTCATGTGGCCTTGATCAGAAGTGATCATGGTACTGAGTTTGACTCTCTTCTCATGCAAGAATTCTGTGAGAGAGAAGGTATCAAACATAGCTTCTCAGCTCCTAGAACTCCCCAACAAAATGGGGTAGTTGAAAGGAAGAATAGAACACTAATTGAAGCTGCTAGTACATTGTTGGCAGATGCTAACATGCCTCTATCCTATTGGGCAGAAGCTGTTAGTACAGCTAACTATGTCTTGAATAGAAGTTTGATACACAAACTTAAGTGTAAAACTCCTTATGAGTTGCTTAAAGGAAAGAAACCAAAAATTAATTACCTTAGAGTTTTTGGTTGTACTGTTTATATTCATAACAATAATAAAGAATATATTAGAAAGTTTGAAGCAAAAGCTTCAATGGGAATCATGCTTGGATATTCCCAAGTAAGCAAAGCTTATAGGGTTTACAACAAATCAACCTGTAAGATAGAAGAATCTGTGCATGTGACTTTTGATGAGTCTCAGATGTTTTACAAGGAGAAAGAAAATTCTCCTTCCTCCAGTTCTTTACAGGTACATGATGCCCCTCAAGAAATCCTTCAACTTTCAACTCTTCAGATCACTGAATCAGACAGTGATGAAGACATTGTTGAAGCTGTTGAAGCTGTTGCTGTACCACCAACAGTAGATCAAATTCCTCCTGAGGAATTAATCCCAACTGTTGCTGAAGATCACATCCCACCTGCTGATATTGTCACACTTAGAGATCATCCCACATCTCAAGTGATTGGAGACATATCAGCTGGTGTGCAAACAAGACATCAATTAAGACAGGATGTGATGCATGCTTATTTCCTCTCACAGGTTGAACCCCTCACCTTTAAAGATGCAGAGCTAGATCCCCACTGGATCATTGCAATGCAAGAGGAGCTCAATCAGTTTGAGAGATGTAAAGTTTGGACTTTGGTTCCAAGACCTAAAGGCCAACTGATCATAGGCACCAAGTGGGTGTATAGAAACAAGTTAGATGCAAATGGAATAATAGTAAGGAATAAAGCTAGGCTTGTAGCTCAGGGCTACAGACAGGAGGAAGGTATAGACTATGACCAAACCTTTGCTCCTGTTGCAAGGCTAGAAGCAATAAGGATCTTCTTGGCCTATGCAGCCTACATGAAGTTTAAGGTGTTCCAAATGGATGTCAAAAGTGCATTCCTGAATGGTGAGCTTAAGGAAGAGGTGTTTGTTGAACAACCACCAGGGTTTGTTTCATCAACTCAGCCCTCTCATGTTTTCAAGTTGCAAAAAGCTCTTTATGGACTAAAGCAAGCTCCTAGGGCTTGGTATGAGACCTTAGCTAGTTTCCTGTTAGAGCACAACTTCACTAGGGGAGTAGTTGATAGAACCCTTTTCGTCAAGCATCACAAGGACACAATCCTGTTAGTTCAGGTGTATGTAGATGATATTATCTTTGGCTCCACTGATCCCAAACTTTGCAAAAAGTTTTCCAACTTGATGCACTCTAAGTTTGAGATGAGTAGCATGGGTGTGCTGTCTTACTTTCTTGGTCTCCAAGTTAAGCAAGATGCTGATGGTATCTTCATCTCCCAATCCAAATATGCCAAGGAATTGGTAAAGAAATTTGGGATGGCTGATGCTTCAGCAATGCCTACACCCATGGCTACTAATGTAGTTATTGATTCTGATGATCACGGCAAGCCAGTTGATCAAAAGAATTATAGGGCCATTGTTGGTTCCCTATTATATCTAACTGCAAGTAGGCCAGATATAATGTTTACTACATGCCTTTGTGCTAGATTCCAGGTCAACCCCAAGGAATCTCATCTGATTCTTCTAAAGAGAATCCTGAGATACCTGAAAGGATGTCCAGATCTAGGACTTTGGTACCCAGCTGAGTCAGAGTTTGAATTAATTGGATATTCTGATTCTGATTATGCTGGTTGCAGAGTTGACAGGAAGAGCACCTCAGGAACTTGTCAGTTCCTGGGAGAGAGATTGGTCTCTTGGTTCTGTAAGAAGCAGGCTTCTGTCTCAACTTCAACTGCAGAGGCTAAATATATAGCTGCTACTAGTTGCTGTTCACAGATCCTGTGGATTCAAAACCAGCTTGTGGATTATGGTTACTCACACAAGAACACCAAGATCATGTGTGATAGTACCAGTGCTATTTCTATTGCACAAAATCCAGTGCACCACTCTAGAACGAAGCACATTGAGATTAGGCACCATTTCCTGAGAGATTGTGTGGAAAAGAACAAGATCTGTCTTGAGTTCATATCCACTGAGTTTCAGAGAGGTGATATATTCACCAAGCCTTTAGATGAACAGAAGCATCTGTTCTTTTTAGTCCAACTAGGCATGATCAATGGACGAGACTAAGTGTGACTTTATCGGCCTATGTTGAAATCTGTTTGAAGATAGTCGAACGACGTTTGAAGATAGTCGAACGGTTTAAGCCTATCGTCGACCTCTGGTTAATGATAGCTTATCTGTTTGAAGATCGTCGATCGACGTTCGACCATCGTCGAACAGTTTGGGCTCATCGTCGATCTCTGGATGACGTTAGCCTGTTGTTTGAGAAGCCAGAAATAGTCGAACGATTGTCTGACTACTCTGCTTCTGAGTCGATCGTCGAACGACCGTTCGACCATCGGGTCAAGATCTTTTTAATAGACCGACTATATCCGGTCCAATATAAAGCCGATAGTCGACCTAGGTTAAAAGATCTGTTGTTTTATCGTCGACGGAGCGTGCCCTTTCGCATTCTGCTTTCCCGCTTGCGATTCTCTGCCGCTTCGTCCCCTTCGTCTTCCTCCTCCTTCTCGCGTTTCTTCAGCGATTCAATGGCGGTTTCCCCAGCTGTTCTAGCCGTCGTCAAGTTCGATGCAGGATTCAGTGTAGATTTCGAAGCTTTCAGCAGTTGCGATGCCGGAATAGTGGAAGTTCTCCAGCTCTGCAGGGATCAAGGTTTAGAGAAGCTGATGTCTGAAAGGATCAAGATTAACATTCCAGAAATAAAAGAATGGGCTTTCACGTCGTCTTCCACAGACGAATCGATGATCGGTACCATCGGCGGAGTAGAAGTTATCCTAACTCCGGCCGTTCTTTCTGATGTTTTTTGTTTAGTTATTGGTGATGAAGATTATGAGCAAGACGCTCAGGAGTTCGGAAGGATGCTGGTCGAGCTGGGACATGCCGAGGGCATTCCCACCAAGCTGCTCAAGGTAAACTTCCCCTTCAAGATCAAGTTCCTCGCTGAGGTAGTCGGAAAAGTGCTCCTAGGGAAGCACTCTGCCCATGATAATATAACAAGACAGCAATTCGCACTTATGTGTGCAATTGTTAATCGAAAGAGGATCGATTGGGCTGCAGTTCTGTTTGATTTGATCAGGAAGAAGACAGGAAAGAAGGAAGTCACCCTGGGAAGGGTTATTGGAATTTTTCTTAAGGAGAAATTCTCCCAGCTGCTGAGTTCTGCCGCAACTACAATCAATGCCAGCAAGAAGATGGATCCTCATCTGTTCTCAAAGTGGAAGAGGACGTTCGTGAAATCTGCTCCAGCACAATCTGAGGACACTAGGACTGCATCAGTCGCTCCTCAACCTATTGAAGCTGGATCAGCTCTCCCTTCCTCCTCCTCTGCATTGCCGTCTGCCGAAGTTGAAGTACCATCAACTTCTGCTGAGGTACGACCCTCTTCTTCTGCTGCACCTGAAACAACTATGGTTGTTCCTCTGTCTCCTCCAGCCTCTCCTCTACCTGCATATCTGGCTAGGTTATCTGCTCCTAGCTTCGATTTGTTAGGATCAGAGAGAATTCTTACTCCTCATGCATCTCCGTTAATTCCCCAGTTCATTCCCCATCCCCTGCTCCCTCTCCTGCTGTATCTCCAGTTCGATCCCCTGTCCCCATTATTTCTCATCCCAGCTCCCATACCATATCTGCTGCTGATCCATCCACCTCTCATCCATCTTCTTTTGATATCTCTCCAGAGATTATCATCCGCATCGTGGAGCTGATTACCCCGTCGATCAAAACCATGATTGACGAGGCAATCGCTCCCCTTGCAGCCTCCATTGACCGTCTAACTGCCTCCATCCAATCCATTTCTAAATCTGCTGAGCCATCTTCCTCTAGGGGCCTGGTTTCAGTAGCTACTGAAATCAGGCAGGGGGAGATGTTCAATGAAGATGTCTCAGACCTTCCTGCCTCTCCTCCAGCTGAAATAGAAATAGCTCCAGATGTTGTCTTGTCTGCCCAGCCAGAATCTGCTCAAGTTGAGCCAGAAGGAGTTCCAGATGTTGTTATGACTGATCAGGAAGAGACAGCTCCTGCTGAGGAAGAGATTGTTCCAGCTGAGGAAGTGGTAACTCCAGCTGAGGAAGAGATTGCTCCAGTTAAGCAAGTTGTAGCTCCAGTTTTGACTGAGAAAGAAATAGCAGATGGAATATTGTTATCTGAGATTGCTGTTAAGGTCTGCTTAGAAGATCTAACCTCTCCTATGATTGCCAGATTCCTGGAAGGAATCATAACCTCTTATTTGAATGAATCATGGGAAATGGTTAAATATGAAGGTAATTCCCTAATCCGGTTTATTGATGAGTCAATTTATTTGCTTGCTGGTGAATACCTTGAAGGAATGATTCAAGCTTATTTAGCAGATCTGTGTTCTTGATTCTACAGATATTATTAAAGAAGATTTAACTGCCCAGATAATAGCAGTTGTTTCTGAGGCTGCTCCAAGTGATTCTGATATTCAATTAGATCCAGAATTGGATGTGTTTTTAGATGATAAAGAGGATGAAAATCAAGAGGAAATCAAAGTTGATTCTCCTGTTTTAAGTTTGGAAGAAATTCAAGCAAGGGCTGCTTGGGACTTAAGAGTAAAATCTTTACAAGAGAAAGAATCAGTAGATTTGCAATTTGAGAAGTCATCCATCTGGGATGACTCTCCTGGTTTAGATTTAGACTCCCTTCTGGCTTTGGATGCCATGGAAGAAGAAAGGGAGAAATCTGTTTCAAAGCTTAAAGAAAAGGCTGTCTCAGAAGCCTATGATCCCTATGAGAACCCTCCATCATCCCATTCTGATGATGATGATGATTCAGATGTTTCTGAAAAGTCAAAGAAAAGGAAACTTGCTGCAAAGAAAAGAAAAGCTGCTCCTCCTCCACCTCCAAATAAGGATAATGACACCCCTTACTATATTTTGAAGGGCATTGACCCCAAATCCAAAGATTTTCAGCATTGGATGAGGTTTTCGAAAAATCAGCAAAAAGAAAGGAAGAGAACTAAGAGGTATGACAGTCCAGTCTCCAGATGGACTCCCAAAGGTCCTCCTCCACCTCCAGGTGCAGGAGCCTCTGGGAATCTACCTGCTAATCAATCTGCCGCCTATGGAAAATCTGCGTCTGCTCAGCCCCAATCAAGACAAGGTCATCAAAGTTCTCAAGGCAGATCATCTTATGGCTCTCAAAGACAATTGAAGGAGGTTGTGGCCCAAAGACCAACTTTTTCCCCACCTCCTTCTCCAGTTCAAACTGAGAAAAGTGTTTTGAAAGGTAAATAGTTTACAGTGTCTTAAAACCTTCTAGCAAGTCCCTTTTGCTAAGTTTATTCTAATGTCTTATCTAGATATAATAGCTGATGCTGCTTCTCCAGAGCCCATATATGAAAATCCTGAGCTCGATCCTAATTTTAGGATGGCTCGCTTTCAAGAGCTTGTAGGAGCAGCCCAAATAAGAAAAGCAAGAGCCGAAGGTAAAGATGCAACTGGCTTTACTACCATGTCAGCATATAGAAAGAAAGAATTTGAAAAATTCCAAGTCAATCCTGAGATATTTGATCCAGCAAAGTACATGGAAAAACATCCTGAAGCTGTTGTCCCCAGAGCTACAGAACTAAAGATCATTGGGGCTCAGGATCTGAAGATGTCAAAGAAGGAATCAGATGACCCGCTTAGAAAAATTTCTTTTGTCTCTAGTTCTTCTGATCCATTACCTGACCCTAAAGATTCTTAATAGTTTGATTAACTGCTGTGATATATTTGATTATTTATTTATCTGATTGATAATCTGCCAGTTTATTGTTATCTATCTGCTGAAATTATTTTTAGTATTCTATTGCTAGCTGTTTTAGATTCTGAGAGACTTAACTCAAATAGGGGGAGATTGTTGGTACCCTAGTTTGATTTGAGTTTAGTCCTCTCCTTTGTGCTCCTTGACCCAAGAAATATCTATGGTCAATGGTTAGGAGTCTAGCTGTAGAGTCCTCGCTTTTCCAAATTGAGAATTTGGTTAAGTAGGTTTTTCGTTCGACTATAGTCGAACGCCGTTCGACTATCGTCTATCGGCTGATCGACGATCGTCTATCAGTTGGTCGACGCTTTGTCTGCGCTGATAGTTCGACTATCTGTTGATAGCTCGACTATCTGTTCTGCGCTGATAGTTCGACTATCTGTTGATAGCTCGACTATCTGTTCTGCGCTGATAGTTCGACTATCTGTTGATAGCTCGACTATCTGTTCTGCGCTGGTAGTTCGACTATCGGCTGATAGGTCGACTATCTGTTCTGCGCTGGTAGTTCGACTATCTGTTGATAGATCGACTATCTAGTTTGTTTTGATAGTTCGACTATCTTTTGATAGATCGACTATCTGATAGTTCGACTATCTGTCCTGATAGTTCGACTATCTGCTGCGGTAGCTCGACTATCTGTTTGATAGCTCGACTATCTGGATCGTTCGACTATCTGCCCGATAGTTCGACAATCTCCTGGCGTCGTTCGACGATCTTCGAAGGTCGTTCGACGTTTTCTGTCTGCCTTTGTATTTTGTATTTATTTATTATATTTAATTATTTAATACATTTTCTGGCACAGTATTTTAAGCTGTATGATAAAGTTTCCAGGCTTTATTTGCTCCATTCTTATTGCCTGAGTTAAAATCTTTTAAGATAAAGTTGTTTGTCTTATTAGCTGTCATTTTAATTTACTTTATCTGCTGACAGCCCTTTATAGCCGTTAGACTGAAAAGTCTTCTTTTGCTATAAAGAGATTGTTTCTGATGTGACTTTATTTAGTCTATCTGATTATTTGATTTAAGCCTGCAGCTTCTTAGAAAGAGGTTTATTCCTTTTTATAGAATGTTTTGCTGCAGAGATATTTCTGTCTCCTTTGATATTTACAGCCCAGGTCTCAAGGCTCAGAAGAAGACAAATTAATTCAAATGGAAGAGAGCCGTTGCTTGCTGATGATTATATAAAGAACCCTTTGCAGAAGGATTCAAGCTAGTAAACAGGAGTTAATAGAAGCTAGTGTTACACACATATTCAAAAGCACTCAAGCCTTCATCAAGCTCAAGCTTCCTGCTCTCAGCAAACTCCATCTAACTGAGAAGTGTTAAGATCTTCATCTCTTCTTCACCTGAGTTCCCTGCTTTCAGGAAGTTCAACTCAGAGTTTCTTTGAAGAAGAAGAAGAAGAAGAATAGCTGCTTGAAGAGATTTCTTTTTGTTATTTATTTTCTTCCTGTAGTTTTTCCTTCAGAATTTTCTGAAGAGTTTTCTGCACTGAAGCAAGACTTCACCTGGACATCTTTGAGCCAGGGGGAGCCTTGATTCTTTAGAGCATTCTAGCTCAGTGCAAGCTTTTTGTGCTTCTCTAATCTATTGTAAAATAGAGAAGACATCTTAACCTTCTTCCCCCTCCTGTACAGGGTTATTACTCCCTTCAAAAGTATCCCTTGGTGGCAGGGCACCTGATCAAAAACCTGTGCTTGGTTTTTAGACACCTGATCAAAAGTCTAAAGGGTTTCTGAATCTACCTGAAGCAGATTCTGTTGGTGGCAGGGCACCTGATCAAAAACCTGAGTGGATTCCTACCGTGTGGGTAGAAGAGTGGACGTACCCAAGTTGTTTGGGGAACCACTATAAATTTCCTTGTGTTGTCTGGATTCAACTGTTTAATTCCTGTACTGTGGCTGTGAATAGATATAACTAGGCTGCTAGTTGCTGTTTAGGTTTTTCCAAGCTTAACTGTAATTACAGTTAGCTTGTGTTTGTACACAACACTTGTGTTAGTCTTTAAGGTTAAATCAATATCTATAATCTTTTCATTCCGCACTTCACTCCAAGGGAGTTGGGTAGAATATTAAGTTTTATTTGTGCAAAATTTGATAACTCTATTCACCCCCCCTCTAGAGTAGTATCTATCCCTTCACTTTCACGATGGTTGGTAGGGCAAGTTAAGGTTGAGTTCATTATTAGAAGTCAGGATAAGTAGAATGTGGGACTGGTTAGGGTAAGGGAGTACGGGAACGACGAAAGATCGTCCGTCCCGGGAAGAAGAGGAAGAGTCTTAATACTCTAGGGTTAGAACTAAAGCAACAAAAGGGGATTGGGTAAAGGGTAGACAACCAATAATAATAAGTGCCTTGCGAAAGGGAACTTCGGGCCGTAATGCACCGTCTTGGTTCCTAGTGCCCCTTGAGAGCCCTTCACGGGGTATACCGGGGGCAGTCCTGGGCTAACGTAAACCATAGGAGTAATAAAATTAAAAGAGCAACTAGTATAACTAGGGTTGCACACACTCACTCCCCGGTAGTTAGGAAAGTAGAATTATAGGATTACTTGCCATCAGACAGTAGCTCTGAAGGTAGATGCACGGACAGTACTGTCCGGGGGGCCGCGGGCTCGAGGGTGGAGTACGGAGAAAAGTGGTGGGTCATCGGTACTAGGCGATCGATCACACCGACAGCGGTACGATGACTCGGCGAAAAGTCTGGAGGGTACATCCAGCAGCAGTACGCGGATACTCTAGGTTGTGTTCTTCTAGGGGCGTACGGAAGGGCTAGGCCTGGTAGTGTGGTTACCCGCCTAGGAGTGGGGGGCCCGACCCACTGACTCCGTTTGCCACTACGGAGGTTCCTGGGGGTGAAGCTAGCCTCCCGAACAGGGGGAACTAAAGGTCTGTGCGCATAGAGTCGTGTGCATGGGTTGCACTTGCATGAATCATGGCATAGCATATCACTACACTCATATTTGCATACAACCGACACCCCAACGTATAAATCGGTATGGGACTTTTTATACGATGGGAGCCTTGCAGAAGATCCCTTAACTTATAAGTTTGTATGGGCATTCATATAAGTTAAGGTTACTTACATACTTACTTACTCGTTGCTTACTTTCTATTCTCTAGCGGTCTTTAATGTAATTTGCTATTTATTAATTGTTCTACCTATTACAACATTTATATTGTTCACCTGATATACCTTGCTAGTTAGGTCCACCGTCACTTGCTTGACTACTCTCCACTTTTGTAGCTTCCCTTTCCTCCTCTCCGCCCGGTGCTTAGGAGCCGTGGTGGGAGGGGTAGGGGATGATAGGGCTTAGTCTTTATGACTAATGGTTTTTGAACCAAACATTACAGGAGCTCCGGATGGGAGACAGGGACCAGCACCAGCGGAGTACGGTGCGCATGGAGGTGGGACAGTCTAGCACCGGTGCACCTGCGACCAGCTCCGTGAGTGGTTAGCATTTTCTTAGCTTCCGCGATGAGAGACTTGTAGTGAGGACTCAGATGTACTGGGCTCGAGCCCATTTATCTATTTTCCTGATGTTATGTATTGATGGACTTGATATGATTCTCTTTTAATTACATGTTTTCTGTGGACTTGTTTACACTTTTGTATAAATGCTTCTCTCTCTTGTGATCGAAAAGGGCCGGCAGAATTGGCGTTTTGTAGTGGTTGCCTTCCCGAGATGTCGGTGCCACCGCAAAGCGGCAATTCTGGGCTAAGACCCCGGTGGTTGAAAAAGAAAAAAAAAGGGGGTCTTACACGTTTTAACTGTTGATGCACAAAATACGAAAAGGACTCGAGCACCACCAGCTAACTGTTCGAGCACTGGGGAAAGAAGAAGAAGCAAACTGCAAGCAGTAGTCTACTAAGAGGATGAGAGAAAAGAACAGAAGAGCCATGAATCACGACAACACAAGACTTCGCCCATCACGGCTTGAATACCACTCTTGTGACGGGCTTGACTTTGATTGCAAATGATGGGTTACAAAAGGCGGAAAGAAAAATGTGCAGTAGTGTTGGAACACCCTATTACTAATTTGGGCAAGGATCATTATGTTTTTAGGAAATCAGTTTGACCTAGATGTATAGTTGAAAAGGTCAAGTTAGAATGAGTCTAGGGCATAGAACTTAGGTTTGAAGCTGCCCCCAGGACCATTCAAGGATCAAGACTTAGAGCTGAGACAAAGACAATTATCGTCAAGCTTAGGTTGACGAAACATCGAACTCCGTTCGACGTTCTCTGAGCTCAACTTTGATAAATCGTCAAGCTCTGGTCGACGATCTTCGAGCTCAGATCGACGATCTTCCTTCAGCTTGTTTCCAAGTCACTGAGCTCAGTTCGACGATCTATCCTCACTTATTCTTCAGGTCGCTGAGCTCAGTTCGACGATCGTAGAGCTCAGTTTGACGTTTTCTATCTGATGTTCATTCCAATCTCTGAGCTCAGTTCAACGATCGTAGAGCTCAGATCGACGTTTTTCTGAGAGATCGACGACTTTAAGGATTCAAATTCAGTCGGCCTTTGGAATGTTTTTCAAATTCTCTCAGCATTTATTTCAAGAGATTTGTTAGCCATTTTCATTTATTCTGGAGCAAGTTTCAAGGGATTTCTCAGAGAATATTTATTGGACTTTCCTCCAGAAGACAAAATATTTATGGAAGACATTTATGACTGCTAACGGCTATCTTGGACAATGGATCATCAGAGAATAAAATATCCAACAACAGATCAAGAGAATTATTACATATACAACCACCTAATACACAGAACACTCAACACAGACATACACAGATAGAGAGATCAACTCATAGAAAAATCAAGTGATCAATCCAGAAGAGTTAGATTGAAAATTAGCATACTGAAAAGTGTTCATAGCTTCAACATCAAAGACTCCAGACCATTCATATTTCAGCCTCTGCTGAAATCATCTTCTGCTGGAGATCTAAAGCTTCTGAAGGTCTATCACCCTAGCAAAGCTCTCACTCCTTAACCATCTACATCTCAGGGGGAGCTTTGACAACATAATCAATCCACTAAGTCTTCTCTCAGTGATTGAGACAAAGAAGAAAACTTCACCTCTTCCTTTTTCGTTTCCTGCTGTAAAAGGGTTATCAAAACTCCCTTCAAAAGTTTTGAATCTGGTTTTGAGAGCCTTGTCAAAACTCAGTGGTGGAAAGACACCTTGTCAAAAAATCTAGATTTGGTTTTTGAGCACCTTATCAAAAGCTCATTGGTGCCAGGACACCTGATCAACTCATCCTGAGTGGATTCCTACCAAGGGTGGTAGAAGAGTGGATGTACCAAGGTTGATTGGGGAACCATTATAGCTTCTTGTGTTTGGTTTCTTGTGTGTATTCTTTGTTGTGTGCTGTGAATCTTTTGTTTTCTTTTTATTATTACTTCTGTTTTATTGCTGATGCACAATACACATACTATATTAACTTAACTCTTCCTCTGCAAAGTTTTATTTTGAAAAACTATTTTAACAAACTCTATTCACCCCCCCCCCCCTCTAGAGTCAGACTGATCTTATTATCCACTTTCAATTGGTATCAGAGGGAGGTTGGTTGTTCTTACAGGCAAACACGTGAACCAAAAGATCCTTGATAAGATCAATCTTGTAAGAGGGTTATTTTCACTGTATTTAATTTTATATAAAGACATGGCACAGAACAAAGATTATGCAAGCACCAGGCCTCCAGTGTGCAATCTATCCAAGTTTGCACTTTGGAAAGCAAGGATTAGACTTTATATGAATTCTATTGATGAAGACATATTTAATTCTATTTTGACAGTGTGCCCAAGTCCACCAGCAAGCTCAAGTACAAATGCTGTTCCACCTCCTTCAGGAACAGATGCTGAAATAAAGAAGTGGAAGACTGCAGATGCCAAGGCCATGAATATCTTAGCTCAGACAATGTCTGATGAGATATTTCAGAAGGTAGCTGAATACAACTCAGCCAAAGGAATTTGGGACAAACTTTCTGAGATTGTCTCAGGATCTACTGATGAGAGAAAAGATAGAAGATCCCATCTCATATCCCAATATGAGAACATCAAGAAAGACGAAGCTGAGTCAGTTGCAGACATGTACAACAGATTAAGTCTGATTGTCAATGAGTTAAAGACTCTGGATAAAGAAATCTCATTGACTGAGCTGAATGACAAAATCCTAATGTGTTTCCCCAGCACTTGGGATTCAAGAATCTGGCCAATTAAAGATTCCAGAAGTCTAAATGAGATTACCACTGAAGCTCTGCTAGGCAAGCTCAAATCTTATGAGCTGCTCATTAAAAATAGATAAGAAGAACAGAAGGCTGCCTCACCAGCCACAAGGAAAGAGAAGACAATAGCCTTCAAAGCTGTTGAGGACCTGCCTGAAGAAAGGTCACAGACAATGAGGAGCTACTCAGCTTATTGGCCAAAAGATTCTACAAAATGGCCAGAAAAGACTTCAGAAAGAGATCATACAAGGGACATGATAAGCCAAGGTATGATAAATCAAATAACAACAAGGAATTTATATGTTTTGGTTGCAGGAAACCAGGCCATATTGTGCCTGACTGTCCAGAAAACAAAAACAAGGACAAGAAAGATAGAAGAGAAAGAAGAAAGGAGAAAGACTTTAAGAAGAACAGCTCAGACAAACCCTCCTCTAGCAAGAACAAACATACAAGGAAGGGATTTGTTGCCTAGACATAGAGTGAAACTTAAGAGGACTCTGAAGCTTCATCCAGCTCTAGTGATGATGAGGATGATGCTGATGAAAAGAAATTTTGCATGATGGCTATCAATGCCTCTCAAAAAGATTCAGAAGTAGAAGAGTCAGAGTCAGATTCAGAAATTCAACTAGAAGAAGACAAGGTAATCAATTCATTTGATTTCAGTTCTGAGGACTTTAAACATGAGTTTAAAATTCAACTAGAAGTCTGAGAAGGAAATCATTTCCCTCAGAAAACAATTGTCTGAGTATGGCACTTTAAAATCAGAGAACCTCAAACTCTCTGAAGAGTTAGAATTCAATAGAGAGGAGATAGCTTCACTGAAAAGTGAACTATCCAAGGCCAAACAGTTTGAAGAATCCCTTAATGGGAGAAGCATCAAACTGATGGATATCACAAGCACAGTGAACTCTAGACGTAATAGTACACTGGGCTTGGGAGCTTCATCTAGCCAGCCTATAGTTCTGATAACTCCAATCAAATTTATCTCTGATAAAGGGAAGGAAGTTGTAGACGTAGCTAGGAAGAATGCAGATTTGCCAAAGAAAGTTATAGTTCAACAGAATGCGTCGAACAGAGCTCGATGATCGTCGAACGGCGCTCGACGATCCAAGAAAAATCGTCGAACTCAGCTCGACAACACCTGAACTCTGAACTACAGGACAGTCGATCTTCGAATAGAGCTCGACGATCTGACCCAAGATCGTCGACCTCAGCTCGACGATTGTCGAACATAGATCAGGGCTTTGAACAATCTTTCAAAGGTACATCTTGATTAATTCCTAGAAGTCCTACATCCCAAGGTTTCAACCCCTATACTGAATGACAGTAGCTCCTAGGAGATACCATCTTGAAGGTTATAAGAGTCAACCTGGGATGTCTTTCATTTCTGAATTTAAGGGATATCAACCTAGGCCCAAGGAAAACTGGGTCAAAAACATATAAGTTGTTTATGTGCAGGAGAAGACCTATCCAACATCAAACCAGCAATGGTATCTGGATAGTGGGTGCTCAAAGCACATGACAGGGAACAAGGACAACTTCACATCCTTTAAAGCCAAGCTTAGACCCAAAGTAATTTTTGGTGATTCAAACTTTGGAACAACAAAAGGATATGGTGCAGTCCAAATTGGAACAGTCACCTTCAAGAAAGTAGCTTACGTTGAAGGACTCAAGCACAACTTGATAAGTATCAGTAACCTTTGTGATGAAGGATATCAAGTGACTTTCAACAAAGCTATATGCAAGGTCAAGTCAGAAGAAAACACAACTGTGTTGACAGGTAACAGAAAAGGTAACATTTACTTAGTAGATTTTCATTCATCTAAAGTAGATATTTGCCTGTTCAATTCCATATCTAGACCTAATATACTATGGCATAAGAGACTAGGGCATATTAACCTTAGAACTATTGCTAGGTTATCCAAGGAAAACCTTGTTAGAGGACTACCTTCTGGCCCCTACAAGAAGGAAGGACTTTGCAAGGCTTGTCAATTAGGCAAGCAAACTAAAAACAGTTTTAAGTCACTTAACAAGAGTGATTCACCTAGGATTTTGTATCTGTTACACATGGATCTTTTTGGACCCATTATAGTACAAAGCCTAGGAGGGAAATCCTACACTTTAGTGGTTATAGATGACTTCTCAAGATTCACATCGGTGTTATTTCTGAGGAAGAAGTCTGATAACTTTAAGTATTTGACAGAGTTTCTCAAATGTATACAGAGTGAGTTCAATACTCATATTGCCCTGATCAGAAGTGATCATGGGACAAAGTTTGATTCTCTTCTTATGCAAAAGTTCTGTCAGAGTGAAGGGATCATACATACATTCTCAGCTCCTAGAACTCCTCAACAAAATGGGGTAGCAGAAAGGAAAAATAGAACCCTAATTAAATCTGCAACTACATTGTTGTCAGATGCTCACCTTCCTCTATCCTTTTGGGATGAGGCAGTGAACACCTCCATTTATGTACTGAATAGAAGTTTGATACATAAACTGAAGGGCAAGACTCCCTATGAATTACTCAAAGGGAAGAAACCTAAAGTAGATTACTTCAAAATTTTTGGTTGCATTTGTTATATTCACAACAATGACAAGAGATATATAGCAAAATTTCAAGCAAAAGATGATGAAGAAGTGTTTCTGGGATACTCCATGATCAGTAAAGCTTGTAGGGTTTATAATAAAACTACTCAAAAAATAGAAGAATCTGTCCATATTTCCTTTGATGAAACTAATATGTCTTTCAAGGAGAAGAATGCTTCTACCATAGAACATTTGTAGGTACATTCTCTAGCTGAAGACTTGGACAGATTGCAAGTTACTCAAAAGAATGAAAGTAGTGAAGATAAAGAAGTTGCTCAACATCTGGAAGAAAATCTTCTTGAAGAGCCAATTGCTGTTCCACAAGAGGAAACAACAACACAGGTTTGTGAACAATCAACAACCCCTATTTATTTAGAAATATCAAGAGATCATCAAATCTCCCAAGTGATTAGAAACATCTCAGCTGGTGTGCAAACCAGAAATCAGGTCAACCAAAACCTGATGCACACTTGTTTTCTCTCTCAAATTGAACCTCAATCCATTCAAGATGCAGAGCAAGATCCACACTGGATCATTGCAATGCAAGAGGAGTTGCATCAATTTGAAAGAAACAAAGTTTGGGAACTAGTGCCTAAGCCAAAGGATCATTCCATTGTTGGAACAAAATGGGTGTTCAGAAACAAATTGGATGATCAAGGAATTATTGTAAGGAACAAGGCAAGGCTAGTTGCTCAAGGATATTCTCAAGAAGAGGGGATAGACTATGACCAGACATTTGCACCAGTTGCAAGGTTAGAGGACATAAGAATCTTCCTGGCTTATGCTGCTCACAAGGGATTCAAAGTCTACCAAATGGATGTGAAGAGTGCTTTTCTCAATGGGGAGATCAAAGAAGAAGTCTATGTCAGACAACCCCCAGGTTTTGTTTCTCCAACTCATCCTGACTATGTTTTCAAACTACATAAAGCATTATATGGTCTAAAGCAAGCTCCTAGAGCATGGTATGAGACCCTAGCATGCTTTCTTATGGAAAATGATTTTATAAGGGGTAGAGTAGACCAAACTCTTTTTATTAGAACCAATAAGTCCCATACCCTACTAGTACAAATATATGTAGATGACATCATCTTTGGTTCTACTAATTCAAACTTATGCAAAAAGTTTTCCAAGCTTATGCACTCTAAATTTGAAATGAGTAGCATGGGTGAGCTATCCTTTTTCTTAGGATTGCAAGTCAAACAACATGCTGAAGGCATATTTATTTCTCAAACCAAGTATGCAAAAGAGCTGGTTAAGAAATTTGGTATATCTGATGCATCATGTATGAAAACACCCATGCCTACCAATGCTATTTTGGATGCTGATGAACATGGGAAACCAGTTGATCAGACAACATACAGAGCAATGATTGGCTCTTTATTGTACCTTACAGCTAGTAGGCTTGATATAATGTTGCTACATGTATATGTGTTAGATTCCAAGTTAGCCCTAGAGAGTCACACTTAACTTTAGTAAAGAGGATTCTTAGGTATGTTAAAAGCTGTCCAAATCTAGGTCTCTGGTATCCAAAAGATTCAGCATTTGACTTAACTGGATTCTCAGATGCTGATTATGTTGGATGCAGAATAGAAAGGAAAAGAACCAGTGGAACTTGTCAGTTTCTTGGTGATAGACTTGTCTCATGGTTTTGTAAGAAACAAACATCTGTATCAACTTCAACTGCTGAAGCTGAATATATGGCTGCAGGTAGTTGTTGTTCACAAATTTTGTGGATATAAAATAACCTCCTAGACTATGGTTACAACTTAGAGAAGTCTAAAATATTTTGTGACAACACCAGTGCAATTTCCATTGCACAAAATCCAGTCCTCCATATTAGGACAAAACACATTAAAATTAGGCATCATTTTCTAAGGGATAATATTGAGAAAAATAAAATTGAACTTCAAGATTTCCCAACTGATTTGCAAAGGGGAGATATTTTCACCAAACCTTTGGATGAAAAGAAACATACATTCTTCCTAAATAAGTTAGGCATGTTAGATGGAGGAAGCCTAAAATAAATTCCAAGATTTTGAAAAGCTAAAAATAGACCAAGATTAGGCTAAAAACTCATTTCTCTTTGTGTCTGTAGGATAGTTTCGGTCTCTGAACAGCGCTCGACATTAACCCCAGAAATCGTCGAACGGCGATCAACGGTTGCCCAAAAATCGTCGAACGCAGATCGACGTTTCTTGAATCATCGACCTGAGTTCAACGCCGCCTGATAGCTTTGAGCTATCCTTCTCTCTGTTAAGCGGTCGTCGAGCAGAGCTCGACACTTGTCAATGTCGTCGAACGTAGATCGACGATATGGAAACCTCTTCATATTCCATTAGAAGCCCAAATCGTCGAACAGAGTTCAACGATTTTTCCATTCCGGCGTCCAACCCTAATATAAAATTATTTCTTCGGCCGCCGTTCGTCTTTTACGCTTTCATACTTTCTGCAAATTTTTCTTTTTCCCTCCAAACACTTGCTGCACTTGGTTGTGTTTGTTCAATCTTTGCAGGTACAAATGGCGGTGTCGGTTGCTGCTCTTTCCAAAATGAAATTTGATACAGGTTTTGACATAAATATGAACTCCCTCGATGGAAGCGATTAGAGATTCAAATATATTCTGAATCTTTTCCGAGAACATCAGTTAGTTCAGCTTATGACCACCAGAATAAAGATTGCGGCAGATGAAATCAAGGAATGGGTTTTTACTGCAACCAATGAGAATGAGAATACTATAGTCGGCACGATCAACGGTACTCAGGTACCATTGTCCCTTATTCTTCTTACTAAAGTATTCTCCTTAAGTACTGGAGATGACTCTATTGATTTGTCAGAAGAAGAATTTGATTCCATGTTAGATAGAATGGGTCATTCTGCTGTACACCCTAATAAGCTGTTGAAAAAGAATCTATCATTAGAATTTCAATTTTTGGCTGATGTTGTGGGGAAAGTGCTTCTGGCGAAGCACTCAGCTCATGATACCATCTCAAGGTATCAGCTCTGTTTAATGGGAGCAATAGTTGACAAGAAACATCTGGATTGGGGATCTATCTTCTTTGACTTGATCAAGAAGAAAATTAACAAAAGTTGTGTTTTTTTGGGAGGATTCTAGGGGTTTTCCTGCATTCCAGGTGCCCTGAATTACTGGTTTCGAATGGGATGCACATCAATGCATCCAAAAGGCTCACCTATGCCCTTTTCAGCAAGTGGGACAGGCAGATTATCAACCCCAATAGGGCTGCTGCAGCAACATCTGCTTCAGGCACAAGGACTACTACAGTCACTTCCCCTCAGGTCTCTGCCCCAGTAGAAGCTTTGCCTTCTTCCTCCTCTGCTCCTCCTTCTCCTCCTCCTATTATTTCTACCTTACCTTCCTCATCAACCATCCAATCAGCCATCTCCTCCCCCATCACAATTTCTCCTCCAGCCACCACCTCAAAACCATTACACCCTCTGTACTACTATCCACCCATTGATTCTTCCATTCCATCTTTCAACATATTGGATGACTCCTTCATGGATGATTCCCCCTCCTCACCTCTTGAGCCTCCATCATCCTCCTCATACCAACAACTCCTCAATGACATCCTTGCTCAACCTTCCGTCTCACCATCCATCTCCACACCTGTATCATCTATCTCCACACTCCCAATATCTCAACCATCCATCCCTATACCTCCTACCACCACACCATCCACCACTATGCCAGCAACATCAACACCTACCTCTACTCAAGCCCATCTTGAGCATGTAGATCTTCCTACACTGGCAGACAGGCTGTACGAGCTACTAGCCCCCAGGCTATCCTCATTGCTGGAGACCACAATGGCTCCACTTCTAAAACATGTTCAGGAGCTGTCTGACAGGCTATCTTCTTTCCTTTCTTCTCAGGCAATCCCTTCCTCTAGGTGCCTTGATCCAGTTCCTACTGAATCAAGGCAGGGGGAGTTGCCTCATGAAGCTGATGAAGTGCCTGCTGCTGCTCCAGTTCCAATGTTTATAGTGGACCTCAGGTCACTGTTGAGTGTTTTTGATTCTCTTCACAGAAGATATTTACCAGTTCAGCAAGTTGAAGATCTTACTAAGGCCATTGTGCCTATTTCAGAATGTGATCCCAGCCTGATTGCATCATATGTCAACTCTTTTAAGGCTGAGGATGTTGTAGCTTCTGTTTGTACTGCTGTTATATCTGTTGGATCTACTGACATTGAAATGTTGTCTGCTGATGCTGATGATGTTACTGATAAAGATCTTGCTACTTATCTAGAAGAACCTGATGCTCCAATTCCTTCTACTCTTGTTGCTGCTTCAATAGGTTGTGTATCTACTGCTGCTGCTGCTCCTGTTCTGACTCCTGAACAATTGAAACAACAAGAGAAATACATCAAAAGTATAGATGAATTGTATGACAGACCATAGAGTTCTGAAAGTGATCAATTCAATACAGAATCTGATGACTCTGCTAGCACTATTGCTAGGAAAAGGAAAGCTAAAAGTAAGGCCATAATGAAGGTCCCTCCTGCAAAGGCCGAGGATGTAAATGACATACCCTATTATATTCTACATGATTGCCAGATAACTGAATCTTGGATGCAGTATTCTAAAAACCAGCTAAAGGCCATGAGGAAAAGAAGAAAGATGGATAAGTATGAGAAAGGATCATCCCAGTTTCAGCCTCCTCCTCCTCCTCCAGATTCAGGATCAGGTGGAGGCTCAGCTTCTTAAACCTCTACTCCAAAGCAAAGCTCCTCCCAATCTTCACAGAGATATCATCCCAGAGGGCAATATCAAAGAGGTTATCAGTCCAGAAGGGGACAATACAGAGGTAATTAGAGAGAACACAAGATTCAATCAAGACAACAGAGGGAAGGACAAAGACATATGGACTCAACTCAAGGTCCTTTCCCTTATAAACTCAGAGAAACTGTTGATACAAGGACTTCTACTGCTTCAGAAACTATTAATAGATATGAACCTGCAATCCCTTTTGAAGATCCAGAGAATAATCCTTTATCATGGACTGCTAGGATGAAAGAACTTGCTGCCTTAGATTAGTTGAAGAAGGCCAGAGAGCAAGGAAAAGACACTTCCAACATCACTACCTTGTCAGAGAAAAGGAAGGAAGAATTGGAAAGATGTGCTTCAAGGAAGTTCTTTGACCCAGTGGATTACATGAAACTGCATCCTGAGGCTGTGGTTCCCAGGCCAAGATCTCAAACCTCCTTAGGTGTAGAAGATGACAGAAGGTCAAAGAAAGAGGCTCTCAATCCCAACAGGGAAATCTTATTTAAGAAAGGAAGTGAAAAGAAGTGATCTCTGTAAGCAGACAGTAAATTCATTTTCAGACACTTGCTGATATTCTATCTCAATGCTGCTATGCTGCCTGTTCTGCTCTAGTGCTTTAATATTTTGCTTTTCTGTATTTGCTTTTATATTTTTTACTGAGTTTTGTAAATAGTAATCCTAACCCAAATAGGGGGAGATTGTTGGAACATCCTATTACTAATTTGGGCAAGGATCACTATGTAGGAAATCAGTTTTACCTAGATGTATAGTTGAAAAGGTCAAGTTAGAATGAGTCTAGGGCTTAGAACTTAGGTTTTAAGCTGCCCCCAGGACCATTCAAGGATCAAGACTTAGAGCTGAGACAAAGACAATTATCGTCGAGCTTAGGTCGATGAAACATCGAACTCCATTCGACGTTCTCTGAGCTCAACTCTGATAAATCGTCGAGCTCAGGTCGATGATCTTCGAGCTCAGATCGACGATCGGCCTTCAGCTTGTTTCCAAGTCACTGAGCTCAGTTCGACGATCTATCCTAACCTATTCTTCAGGTCGCTGAGCTCAGTTCGACGATCGTAGAGCTCAGTTCGACGTTTTCTATCTGATGTTCATTCCAATCTCTGAGCTCAGTTCAATGATCGTAGAGCTCAGATTGACGTTTTTCTGAGAGATCGACGACTTTAAGGATTCAAATTCAGTCTGCCTTTGGAATGTTTTTCAAATTCTCTCAGCATTTATTTCAAGAGATTTGTTAGCCGTTTTCATTTATTCTGGAGCAAGTTTCAAGGGATTTCTCAGAGAATATTTATTGGACTTTCCTCCAGAAGACAAAATATTTATGGAAGACATTTATGACTGCTAACAGCTATCTTGGACAAAGGATCATCAGAGAATAAAATATCCAACAGCAGATCAAGAGAATTATTACACATACAACCACCTAATACACAGAACACTCAACACAGACATACACAGATAGAGAGATCAACTCAGAGAAAAATCAAGTGATCAATCCTGAAGAGTTAGATTGAAAATTAGCATACTGAAAAGTATTCATAGCTTCAACATCAAAGACTCCAGACAATTCATATTTCAGCCTCTGCTGAAATCATCTTCTGCAGGAGATCTGAAGCTTCTAAAGGCCTATCACCCTAGCAAAGCTCTCACTCCTGAATCATCTACATCTCAGGGGGAGCTTTGACAACACAATCAATCCACTAAGTCTTCTATAAGTGATTTAGACAGAGAAGACAACTTCACCTCTTCCTTTTTCTTTTCCTACTGTAAAAGGGTTATCAAAACTCCCTTCAAAAGTTCTGAATCTGGTTCTAAGAGCCTTGTCAAAACTCAGTGGTGGCAAGACACCTTATCAAAAAATCTAGATTTGGTTTTTGAGCTCCTTATCAAAAGATCATTGGTGTCAGGACACCTGATCAACTCATCCTGAGTGGATTCCTACCAAGGGTGGTAGAAGAGTGGATGTACCCAGGTTGATTGGGGAACCACTATAGCTTCTTGTGTTTTGTTGCTTGTGTGTATTCTTTGCTGTGTGCTGTGAATCTTTTGTTTTCTTTTTATTATTACTTCTGTTTTATTGCTGCAGCACAATACACATACTATATTAACTTAACTCTTCCTCTGCAAAGTTTTATTTTGAAAAACTATTTTAACAAACTCTATTCACCCCCCCCCCCCTCTAGAGTCAGACTGATCTTATCCGCCACTTTCAAGTAGGCAAGTCGGAGTCCGCAAAGCTCGAGATTCAAGTCTGCAGCCTTTAACAAGTAGGCTCTTGGGCTCGAGTCAGCATCCCTTGGGTGCACCACTTCCCCCTATTTATAGATTTGGGGGCCTGCCCAAACGGTCAAGGCTAAAATAACCGGTTGCCCGGGGTACAGGAGAGTCGGGCAACGGTGACGGGTATCAAAAAGAAATGGACAAGCAGTCCACGCAAGATAGGTGGACTGGACTTGCGATCTGAGGCATCCCCTTGGTCGTGCGGAACGTAATCCTGGCTAGAGGGGAGCGACCTGAGCGGACTGACCCTGGATTCCGCCTAGTGATGCCAGATTTATAAACTGACCATGGTGGGGCGACTTGAGCGGACTGAGAAGTGGAGTCCGCTTCTGGGGGTTCCTTGACGACCTGAGCGAACTGAGGGGCTCGAGTCTTCCGACAGAGTAGAAGTCTCGCTGGGCATGTTGCGGATTATGGGGTTAACACCCGAGTTGGGTATGTCCACTATACCGCCTCGCCTATCTCCCACAAAGGGCAGATTCGTCTACATCACAAAACTCAGATTTCGTCAAATCTTACACCTCGGAGCCGCAACTCCTACAACTCGGAAACAACGCTCCTATAACTCGGATAACAAACTCTCCTACAACTCGATCCGCAAACTGGATCTGCAACCTCGATCCACAATCGGATCTACTTCCTCGACCCACAAACGGATCTACAAATCTTGGAGAGAAATCTCCTTCAATATTTAAAATAATATTACAAAATAACACACGATTACAAGTCTTGATCCGATGTTCTTGAAAGGTTGAACTTTAATCTTAGAGAATTCGAAAACTTGAAATCTTTAAATCTTGAATCTTTAACCTTGGATCTTCAACAAACTTGGACTGGAGTAGAATAGATCTTGAGAAAAGACACGATCCAGTTGAATAAGTCATTGAAGAAGACGATCGAACAATGTCGCGGCCAATCGGAAGAGAACTCGCAAAAACGGCATGAGGGGCGGCTGACGGGTTTGATTTCTTTGGATGCTTTTGAAATTAGGAATTAATTAGGGAAGATCCTTGATTTCATAATTCACCCAATAATATATATAGCAAGATTCGAAATAACCACCATAAAAGATTTTTCAAAATCGAACACAAGCAATTACTGTGCATGGCTGACGGTTTCCGAACCAGAGAAAAAATAAAAAAAAACGATAAGTCTTTTTCGGCGAGATTCGTCGAATATCAAATTGATACTCACTGAATATGATGATGATATACGCCGAATATGCCTTAGACATAATTCCAGAGTGGTCGAAATTCGGCTCGACACACTCGGCGAGTATCGCTTGGGATACTCGTCGAATTCAGCGAGTATTGCTAGTGATGCTCGATGAATTCGGCGAGTATCACTAGTGATACTTGGCGAATTTGCCTTGGTCAAATTCTAGAATTCCAGAGAATTTACCCTAAGTATATACGACGAATTCGACGTGTATCGGGAAACATACACGACGAATTCGACGTGTATGACTCACCATACTCGCTGAATTTTACTTAGGTAAAATTCTTCATTTCTGAATCCTGTACTTTGGCCTTCCTTTATCCTTCTCTTATACTTGGGGTAGATGTACACCCCAATAGAGAGATTATACGTGAGTCAACACATTGGCTTACACAATGAAGGATTACATTATATAGTCATGTGTTTACTGACCCACTGTAACCTGACCTTGGTGTGTACTTAGCAAAGTAAACCTGCAAATACATAACTAAAATGCAATATGAAAGTGAGGGGTTAGATATGGTATACTCTAGAGGTGGGGTGAATATAGTATTCTTTGGGTTTTAAAACTTTTGTTGTAAATAAAAAGTTGTTCCTAAACCTATATGTTTTGTCACAGGCAAACAGCAAATATAAGTAATCACAACCACAACAACCTAACTAGCACAACCACAGCAATAACAAGAAGAAAAGGGCATCCAGACAACACAAGAATTTTATAGTGGTTTCCAAACCTGGGTACATGCACTCTTCTACCACCCTGGTAGGAATCCACTCAGGATTTTGATCAGGTGACTGCCACCAATAAGCTTTTGATCATGTGCTCAAAAACCAAACCTCAAGTCTTTTGATCAGGTGACTTGCAACCAGGAATAATTTTGAAGGGAATTAAAACCCTGTATACAGTGGGGTGAGAGAATGATTTTGTTTTCTCTTTCTCAAATACAATTGAGAAGACTTTTGAGGATATTGACTTTAGCAAAGAGCTCCCCCTGAGATATTGAATTGTTCGGGAAGGTGGAGCTTTGCTGCAGGGTGATAGGCCTTCAAGCTTTTTTCTTTGACCAGAAGATCTCCAGGAACTTCTTGACTGATGTTGTAATTGTTGTCCTTTGAAGAATCTTGAGATGAGGACAGAAGAAGACTCTTGATTTTTGATGGTTGTTCTTCTTCTTCTTCTTCAACTTAAAGTTCTTCTTCTGGTCTAGCACTTGCTTCTCTCTATCACTTTGTTCTGTGTACTCTGCATCTCAGAGCTTGTTCAGAGAGAGAGAGAGAGCAGAAGATCCTTGTTCACTGTTATTATTATTCTTGTTCTGTATGTCTTGTTGTTATTCTTATATGTTACCGTAAGGAGGAAAATCCTTTTTATATTTTACAAAATTTACTTTTTGAATTTTGAATCCCTTCCTGCATTCAATGCTGACGGCCTTGAGAACGTTTGCATTGATTATTTTCCCCAACTATCCCTTTGAAAAATGGCAAGAAATAATCCTGATGAAGACCATAACTAATGCTCAGTCTAACGGTAATATTCAGAGAATATTTTAGAATTAATTACTCAGGAATTATTGCATTATAATAGGGACAGAAGGATGAAAATAACCAAGTCTGGATTCGTCGAGCTGAGATCCACGATCGTCGGCCTCAGAACTGCTGACTACTGCTTGATGAATCTTTCCAATTCTGTGCATCAAGATCGTCGAGCTGAGAACCAAGTTTGTCGACTGGAGTTTGATTCTGGACTTAGAAATATTGAGATGTTTTCTGGACTTGAGTGTTGAAGCAGATGATCCAAAAATCGTTGACCTGAGAACTGAGTTCGTCAAGCTAACCTCAGAGAATTTTTCTCTTATTTCATCGAGCTAAGAACTACTTTCGTCGACCTGAGTTTGATGAACGTCGAACTCTTTTTCTGAGTCTTGATATTTCTCTAAGTCTTGAATCTTTGGCAGACTGTTGATGGCTTGTCCATGCATCGCTGACTCTAAGGACTTGGCCTAGACTCTAGGACACAACCATGACCCTTGCTATACATGTTGGGTCATATGATCCTAACTTAGTGAACCTAGCCAAAATCCAATTATGGATCTAACAATCTCTCCCTATTTGGCTGAGGTCACTAATTACAGACTCAAAACAAAAATGTACAAAGCAAGAAAAACATATATCTGGCAGAAAAGAAAATACCATATGCAGCAGATATATAAATATATACAGTAAGCTTTGTATAATGAATGAGAAAATAGTTTTAACAATACCATAATCAAAGCAGTTAAAAATTTATTTCTTCTGCTTCTTCTCCTAGTGCTTCTCCTCTTTGCTTTTGTCCCCAGGCTGAGTGAATATGATTTCCCTGTTGAGATTGGCTGCTTCTTTCTTTGACATATACAGATCTGATGCTCCAATCACAGTCAGGGTTGAAGTTCTAGGCACAACAGCCTCTGGGTACAGTGTCATGTACTCTGCTTGATTGAAGACCTTGCTTACTTGAAGTTTGTTCAGTTCCTTTTCTCTATAAGATGACATAGTGGTGAATATTGATGGATCTTCTCCTTCTTCTATAGCTTTCTTTATCTGTGATAGGCCAATTAGCTCTTGGAGCCTTGCCATTCTGAAATTTTGATCAACATCCTGATTAACAGTTGATTGATCATCTTGAAGAGATAGCAGGGTGACAGGTTTGAATTGTGTAGATTGAGCTTGAAAACTTGTCATGCTATGCTTTTCATCACTTTGAGTATAAAGAGATTTAGGAGGAGAAGATTCACTAAACTTCCCTTTAGGCTTATGAGATTCACTATGCCTTCTAGATTGATGTTGAGGAGCTTGCTGTTGAGGAGGAGAGAATGAAGGCTTTTGGTAAACAATTTCTTTTATTTGCTCAGTTGAACTTGTATTCCTTTGTTGCTGACTGTCATCTTGGGATTGATGTCTAGATGATCTTTCCTGCCTTTGATTTGTTCTTGTGAAAGATATAGGCTTAGAAGATACATCTGAACTTTGAGGAGCAACTCCTTAGGCACCAGCAGCAGCAGGAGGAGGAGGAGGAGGACCTCTCTTAAACTTCTGGGGTGGAGGAGTGTATCTCCTGCTCTACTTCCTTGCCTTTTGTTCATTCTTAGATAGCCACATCCATGCTGGCATACCCTTATAGGGAGTAATATTTTGCAGAATATAGTATGGCGTGTCATTTGCTTGATTGGGTTTAGGGGCAGGAGGTGGAGGAGCTTTCCTCTTCTTGGAGGCTTTCTTTATCTTGGGATCCTCATCTGAGTCTTCATCATCATCATCATCATCATCTGACTCTTGTGGATTGTCATATAGTGCATCTATTTCTCTTATTGTCTCATCAGGTGTTGCAGATTTTGAAGTCTTAGAGGGAGCTAGAGGAAGAGCTGGAGAACTATACACATCAGTGCTTTCAGCAGCTGACTTATTTTCTTCTTCTATGTCAGCCATGATCAGTGCATCTAAATCAGGCATTGGGGAATCATCCATAACAAAAATTGGTGCAAGAGGGGATGAGATAGTGGGGGAAACAACTCTAGGAGGAGACTCTGGATTAGAAAAAATGGCCTTGAGTTACTTGGCAACTTTGGGGCTTATTGGTGCGGTATAAGGAATTATAGCTATGGATGGCTTAGTGTTGTCTGCTGTAAGGTTATTAAAATAGACTGTATCTATTGGTTCTGCTATTGCTACTTCTGCTGTTTATGCTGCTGCTTCTGCTGTTTCTACTGCTTCTTCTGCTGGTACATCTGCTGCTACTTCTTCATTGAGTATCTCCTCCTTCCTAGTTTCAGTGGCAACTGAAGACAGGCCCCTTCCTGAAGAGGGAGTATTAGAGAGAGCAGAAATTTGGGCAGTAAGGGTGGAAATGGATGCAGCAAGAGGGGAAATTACCTCTGCTATGATGGTCTTGAGGAGGGGTTTGAGAAGTTCAAGAAGTGGTTGGATAAGGGAGGGATCCAATAGTGGTGAGGCAGAGGTTGTGGCAGGGGGTGTTTGATTGGGGATAGAGGTTGGGATGGTAGTAGTTGGTGGAGTTAGAGATGGAGCATCTTACATATGAGTGTCTTGAGGAAATTAATTTTGAGGAGGAGTATTTAAGGAGGATGATAGTAGATTGAAGGATGGTAGGGATGATAGGTTGGATAGGGGAATGTCAGCCAAGTGAGGTAGAAGAGGAGATGAGGGTGGTGATGGTGTTTCCGTATCATGATGGGGGGAAGGAGTATGAGAGGGAATATTGGTTGGAGATGTTTATATTGGGGATGATGGAGGTGTGGGAGTAGAGACTGTAATATGAGTGGAAAGTGGGTTTTGTTGATTTGCTAGCTGAGATGGAGTTTGGAGAGCTAGAGGTTGTGAAGTGGTGGATGGAACCTCTTTAGTAGGGTGGGAAGTGGTTGTAGCAGCCCTTATACTCTCTGAAGTGTTGATGGAAGAGGAGGTAGCCTTGGAGGGCTTGGTGATGGTCCTCTCCCATTTGCTAAAGAGGGCACAGGTGAGCCTCTTGCTAGCATTTATGAATGTGGTCGGGGAGACCAGGGATTCATAAGCCTTTTCTTTTAGGAAGATCCCTAGGATCCTTCCGAAACAAACCTCTTTCTTTGTATTCTTTTTCTTAATCAGATCAAACAAGATCTGAGCCAAGTTAACTTGTTTATTATTCACCAATGCACACATGACTAGGAATTGGTGCCTGGTGATATGGTCATTGGCAGTATGCTTGCCCAGCAAGACTTTCCCTACAATGTCTGCTAGAAACTTTAATTTAGCAGACAATTGTTTCTTCAGCAATTTGTTAGGGTTATCTCCAGAATAACCCATTTGGTTGAGCGTCTCAGTATATTCCTCTTTCTCAATTTCTAATTCTTCTATGCCATTATTCAAACCAAAAAATTTCAGTTAAAACTTAAGGGGTAAGGGAGATGGCATTACCCGATATAGTCCATTCATCGTATTCTCTTATGTTTTGGAGGATGTATAGACCCACTCCCTGAGTTCATTGCCAGGTATTTTAATCCTTGTAGAGAGAAGTGTCTTCAACTGGTGTCCTTCAAGCAATTGCAAGATTTCCAGAAAGACGGGGTCGGAATATTGAAATGACTCGAAATCAACATCAAATCCAGTGACAAATTTCATTGCCGCGAGAGCTCCTGCCGGAATCATCAGGAAAGCACCTGCAAGAGAAAAACGAAGATCAAGTGCAAGGGAACTGAATGGGCGGGACGGAGGTCGAAGAAAACCTAAATATAAGGTTTTCCAGAATATGAATCGACAAACTTCATTCCACTAAAAGTAAATAATTCTTCGATCTGAGGTCGACAAAATATTTTGGAGTTAATCAATTCGTCGAGCTCGGTTTGAAGGTTTGAAGACATTTCGCCGAGCTCCATTCGACGAAAGTTTTCTGAAGTAGATTCGTCGATTTAAGTTCGACGAAACTAACTTCACTAACAGAGAGTTCGTAGATCTCAGGTCTACGAATATCTTAAGAACCTTTCCCAGTTCGTCAACCTCCGTTCGACGAACTTTGAAAAATTTGTCGAGTGCAGACATAAACTAAACTAAGTCTTCTACATTGATCATTCCAAGCTGATTTATAAAGAACAGGAGGTATCTTTCATCCAGGGGTTTGGTGAAAATATCAGCTCTTTGTAAATCAGTGTAGATATAAACAAGTTTAATTTTGTTTTTGTCTACACACTCTCTAATTAAATGTTGTTTAATGTCTATATGTTTAGTCCTACTGTGATGGACTGGATTTTGTTCTATAGCTATAGCACTTGTGTTATCACATAAGAGAGTTGAATTATTTAAGTTGAAGCCATAGTCCAGGAGTTGGTTTTGGATCCACAGCATCTGGGAACAGCAACTGCCAGCTCTAATATATTCTGCTTCAGCAGTTGATGTTGATACAGATAACTGCTTCTTACAAAACCAGGACACTAATCTCATACCAAGAAACTAGTAGGTTCCTGAGGTACTCTTTCTGTCCACCCTGCATCCAGCAAAGTCAACATCTGAGTATCCAGTTAACTCAAATTTTTACTCAGTAGGATACAAGAGTCCTAAACTGGGACAACTCTTTATATATCTCAAAATTCTTTTTAGAAAAACTAGGTGAGATTCTTTAGGGTTCACCTAGAACCTAGCACAAAGACATGTGGCAAACATGATGTCAGGTCTGCTTGCTGTAAGGTATAGTAGGGACCCAACAATGCCCCTATATAATTTATGATCCACAAGTTTTCCATGTGCATTAGAGTCTATTATAGCATTTGTAGCTATGGGTGTTTTCTTTGCTGAGGCATCAGCCACCCCAAACTTCTTTATAAGCTCTTTAGCATATTTAGCTTGGGAGATAAAGATGCCATCAGGGAGCTACTTTACTTGGAGACCAAGAAAGTAGGAGAGCTCACCCATGCTACTCATCTCAAATTTTGAATGCATGAGGTCAGAGAACCTCTTGCATAATTTGGGATCAGTAGACCCAAATATAATATCATCCACATATATTTGTACTAACAAAGTTTGGTCCTTATGATGTCTAGTGAAAAAGGTTTTATCTACTATGCCTCTAATGAATTTATGCTCTATCAAAAAGCTAGCTAAGGTCTCATACCAATCTCTTGGAGCTTGCTTTAGACGATAGAGAGCCTTATGCAATTTAAATACATGATAGGTATGAGTTACAGAGATAAAACCTGGAGGTTGTTCAACATAAACCTCTTCCTTTAGTAATCCATTCAGAAAAGCACTCTTTACATCCATTTGATATATTTTGAATTTATTATAGACAGTATAGGCAAGAAAGATTTTGATTGCCTCTAATATTGCAACTGGCGCAAATGTTTGGTTATAGTCTATCCCTTCTTTTTTCCTATAACCTTGAGCAATAAGCCTAGCCTTATTTCTCACAATTAAACCTTGGGCATCTAGATTGTTTTTATATACCCATTTGGTTCCAATGACTGGGTATTCTTGGGGTCTTGGAACCAATTCTCAAACTCTACATCTCTCAAATTGGAGTGGGGATATTGCTCAGCATCTTTTATGGATTGAGGTTCAACTTGAGAGAGGAAACAGGCATGCATCAAGTCTTGGTTGAGTTGATGCCTTGTCTGTACACCAGCTATTATGTCTCCAATCACTTGAGATATGGGGTAATCCCTTAATGTGATAAGATCAGTGGGTGGAGTTGGTTCAGCAACAGCATTTGGATTTAATTCCTCTTGTGGAATTATGTTTGCTGTTGGATGAAGTTCAGTCTCTTCAGTGCCTTCTTCTTCACTGTCTTCTTCATCCTGTGGAGAAGGATGTGTTGGAGCCTCTTGGGTGAGGCTTAGTCCATCAAAATTCTCACACAAGAGAGGTACCTGCAAAGGATTATTGGTAGAAATCTCTTTCTCCTTGCAAGACATGTTAGCCTCATCAAAATTAATATGGATTGATTCTTCAATTTTTAGAGATGATTTATTGAATACCCTATAAGCTTTGCTTACTTGGGAATATCCTAGAAAAATTCCCTCTTCAGCCTTAGCTTCAAACTTTCTAATATATTTCTTGTTATTATTATGTATATAACATACACATCCAAATACTTTAAAATACGTGAGTTTAGGTTTCTTACCTTTAAGTAATTCATAGGGCATCCTATTCTTTAGTTTATGTATCAAGCTTCTATTCAGTACATAATTTGCTGTGCTTACAGCCTCTGCCCAAAAGGATAGGGGAATGTAAGCATCTTCAAGTAATGTGCTTGTAACTTCAATAAGGGTCCTATTTTTCCTTTCAACTACCACATTTTGTTTGGGAGTTATAGGAGCTGAGAAGTAGTGTCTGATACCTTCCTTCTCACAGAACTCATGCATAAGAAGAGACTCAAACTCTGTACCATGATCACTTCTGATCAATACAACATGAGTAGAGTACTCAATCATTATGGTCCTGAGAAAATCTGTAAGAACTTTAAAGGTATCTGACTTAGACCTCAGAAAGAACACCCAAGTGAACCTTGAGAATTCATCTACAATAACTAAAGTGTAGGATTTCCCTCCTAGGCTCTGTATAGCAATGGGTCCAAAGAGATCCATGTGTAGCAAGTATAAGATCCTAGGTGAATCACTTTTATTTACTGATTTAAAGCTAGATTTAGTTTGCTTGCCTAGTTTACAGGCCCTGCAGAGGCTTGTCTTCTTATAGGGACCAGAAGGTAAACCTCTCACAAGGTTGTCTTTTGATAGCCTAGCAATATTTTTTATGTTTACCTGTCCTAGCCTTTTATTCCATAATTTATTCTGATTACTAATTATGTTAAGTAAGAAGATATCTGAATTGACAGCATTAAAATCAACTAAATATATATTTCTATGTCTATTCCCAATTAAAACATTTTGTTTTTCTTTATTTGAAATAGTACAAGATGTTGAGTAAAAGTGTACCTGGTAACCTTCATCACATAACTGACTTATGGAGATGAATTTATGCTTGAGTCCACTTACATAAGTCACTTTCTTGAATGTGACATCTCCAATTCTTACTTGTCCATAGCCTTCAGATTGGCCACACTTTGAATCACCGAAGATTACCTTTGGTCCCAGCTTGGACTTGTAGTTGAGTATATTTTCCTTATTGCCAGTCATGTGTTTGGAGCAACCACTGTCCAGGTACCATAGTTGATTCACAATTGGACAGCTCTTTATGTTCAAGAAAAACTGTTAGGTTTTCTTGACCCAGGTTACCTTGGGTCCTTTATATTGCTGATATGAAAAGCTAGCTATTACAGAAAATTTTGGTTGAGATTTGTATCCTAATGGATGATATCTTCTAGGTGGAATTATCCAATCAGCTAATGTATTAAATGGTTTCCTAGATTTATTAGAGTTGTTGTTATAGTTATGATTATTAGCAAGTCTTTCTGTGTTCGACGAAATGTTGTGAGTTCGTCGATTAGAGTTCGACGAATTGGGATGAGATCGTCGATCTCTACTCAGAGGATGAACAAGTTCATTTTATGTGCCCCAAGTTCGTCGATATCTGCTCGGCAAACCATACACAATTCGTCGGTTACAGTAAGATGAATGATTATTATTGAAATTTGCATTCAGAGATCGTCGTACTGAGGTCGACGATTTGTTTATATATCGTCGATCTAAGTTCGACGATAACTGCTGAAAATTATTACTTTTATTATTCCTCTGGTTTTTAAGTTTGTTCTTAGTTTCAATCTGTTTAAGAACTTCATTAACCTTATTAACATGTTCAGTATTTTTCTTTCCTTTATCAAAAACAAAATTTACAGGTTTAGAAAGATGATTCTTTTGGATTAGGATTGATTCACTGGATGAAGCTCCTAACCCTAGTCTATAGTTATTAGTTCTAGCATTTAATGTGTTGGTTATATCTAACAATCTTAAACTTCTGTCATTCAATGATTCTTCTAATATCTTAGCTTTGCTAAGTTCAGATTTCAGAAAGATAATTTGTTCTTTTGCAGAGTTTAGTTCAGCCTTTAACCTATTGTTTTCAGAAATCACAATTTCTTAGTTTCCTAGTCTTTCCCTAAGTGTCTTAATTTCTTTTTCTGAATTTATTTGATCTATGCACATGGTTTTAAATTCAGATTGAAATGATTCAGAACTATAATCAAAATAGGACATACCAGATCAGCTTCAGATGCTAAGGCTTCTTCAGTGTCTGATTCTTCCTCCTCTGAATGACTCCTGGAAGCATCAATGGCGATGAGGCAAACTTCTTTGGCACTTGCCTCCTCTTCTTATTCACTGGAGCTTGAAGATGAGGATTCATCTTTAGTTTCACTCCAGCTTTCATCTATAAAGCCTTTCTCCTTCTTCTTATGTTTGCTGGAGGAAGGCCTGCTGCTTTGCTGTCTTATAGAGTCCTTCTCTCTTCTCTTCTCCTTCTTCTAATTCTTTGGACACTCTGAGAGGAAGTGTCCAGGTTTCCTGCAGCCAAAGCACACCACTTCTTTAGTGGGGTTTTTAACATACCTTGGCTTATCATCCTGTCTGGATGACTTTCTTCTTAAATCCTTCTTTGTCATTTTGTAGAATTTTTTGGCAAATAGACTCATCAACTCTTCATTAACTATTTGAGTCTCTGTCTCTTCAGCAGCCTTAAATGCAATGTTGTGCTCCTTCCTTGCTGGTGGAGGTGTTCTTTGCTCAGCTACTTCTCTAGATTTGATAAGCTGCTCATAGGACTTCAGCTTTCCCAAAATAGATTCAGTGGAAATCTCATTTAGGCTCCTGTCCTTCTTGATGGGCCAGATCCTTGAATCCCTTGAGCTTAGAAAGCACATAAGGATTTTATCATTCACCTCTGTGAGGGTGATGTCCTTATCCAAGGTTTTTAGCTCATTGATGATAGAGCTTAACCTATTATACATGTCAGATACAGATTAATCTTCCTCCTTCTTGAAGTTCTCATATTGGGATATGTGATTTGATCTTCTATCCTTCCTTTCATTAGCAAATCCAGCCACAATTTGATTGAGGGAGTCCCAGATGTCCTTGGCTGATGTGCATTCAGCCACTTTCTGAAAAATGTAATCTGACATTATTTGGGCCAGGATGTTAATTGCTTTGCCATCAGCAATTTTGGCCTTCTTTTGACCCTCAGTCCACTCAGGTGGTGGAACTGCATTACTGTTGGATATTCCTGTAGAGGGAGATGCCTGAGGGGGACCTGTCAAGATAGATTTATAGATATCTTCATCAATAGAGTTCATATACAATTTTTTTCTTGCCTTCTAGATGGCAAACTTGTTTAGATTGCATACTGGAGGTCTGGTGCTTGCATAGCTTTGTTCTGTGTCATGTTGTGTGTATAATTCAAATAGAAATGAAATGTCAGATCTAACTTAGGATCTTTGGTACAAGGGTTAGCTTGTACAACCAAAAGAACCTCCTCTGATACCAATTGAAAGTGAGGGGTTAGATCTGGTATACTTTAGAGGGGGGTTAATAGAGTATTCTTTGGGTTTTAAAACTTTTGCTGTAAATAAAAAGTTGTTCCTAAACCTATATGATTTGTCACAGGCAAACATAAAATATAAGTAATCACAACCACAGCAACCTAACTAGCACAGCCACAGCAAGAACAAAAAGAAAAGGGCATCCAGACAACACAAGAATTTTATAGTGGTTCCCCAACCTGGGTACATCCACTCTTCTACCACCCTGGTAGAAATCCATTCAGGTTTTTGATCAGGTGACAGCCACCAATAAGCTTTTGATCAGGTGCTTAAAAACCAAATCTCAAGTCCTTTGATCAGGTGACTTGCAACCAGGAATAATTTTGAAGGGAATTAAAACCATATATATAGTGGGGTGAGAGAATGATTTTGTCTTCTCTTTCTCAAATACAACTGAGAAGACATTTGTGGATATTGACTTTAGCAAAGAGCTCCCCCTGAGATATTGAATGGTTCAGGAAGGTTGAGCTTTCAAGATGGGTGATAGGCCTTCAGAATTTTTGCTTTGACCAGAAGATCTCCAAGAACTTCTTGACTGATGCTGTAATTGTTGTCCTTTGAAGAATCCTGAGATGAGGACAGAAGAAGACTCTTGATTTTTGATGGCTGTTTTTCTTCTTCTTCAACTTAAAATTCTTTCTCTGGTCTAGCACTTATTTCTCTCTATCACTTTGTTCTGTGTACTCTGCGTCTTAGAGTGCTGTCCGGAGAGAGAGAGCAGAAGATCCTTGTTCACTGTTGTTGTTGTTCTTGTTCTGTATGTCTTGTTGTTATTCTTGTATCTTACCGGAAGGAGGAAAATCCCTTTTATATTTTACATATAAATTTGCTTTTTGAAATTTGATTTCCTTCCTGCATTCAATGCTGACGACCTTGAGAACGTTTGCATTAATTGATTTTCCCAACTGTCCCTTTGAAAAAAGGCAAGCAACAATCCTGATGAAGATCATGGCTAATGCTCCGTATAACGGTAATATTCAGAGAATATTTTATCATTAATTACTCAGGAATTATTGCATTATAATAGGGACAAAAGGATGAAAATAACCAAGTCTGGATTCGTCGAGCTGAGATCCACGATCGCCGGCCTCAGAACTGCTGACTACTGCTTGATGAATCTTTCAAATTCTGTGCATCAAGATCGTCGAGCTGAGAACCAAGTTTGTCGACTGGAGTTTGATTCTAGACTTAGAAATTTTTAGATGTTTTCTGGACTTGAATGTTGAAGCAGATGATCAAAAAATCGTTGACCTGAGAACTGAGTTTATCGAGCTCAGCTCAGGGAATTTTTCTCTGATTTCGTCGAGCTGAGCACGACTTTCGTCGACCTGATTTCGACAAATGTCGAACTCTTTTTTCTGAGTCTTGATATTTCTCTAAGTCTTGAATCTTTGGAAGACTGTTGATGGCTGGTCCATGCATTGTTGAGACTAAGGACTTGGCCTAGACTCTAGGACACAACCATGACCCTTTCTATATATGTTGGGTCATATGATCCTAACTTAGTGAACCTAGCCCAAATCCAACTAGGGATCCAACAATCTCCCCCTATTTGGGTGAGGTCACTAATTACAGACTCAAAACAAAAATGTACAAAGCAAGAAAAACATATATCTGGCAGAAAAGAAAATAGCATATACAGCCGCTATATACGTATACAGTAAGCTTTGTATCATGAATGAGAAAATAGTTTTAACAATACCATAATCAAAGCAATTCAAAATTTATTTCTTCTGCTTCTTATCCTAGTGCTTCTCCTCTTTGCTTTTGTCCCCAGACTGAGTAAATATGATTTCCCTGTTGAGATTGGCTTCTTCTTTCTTTGACATATACAGATCTGATGCTCTAATCATAGTCAGGGTTGAAGTTCTAGGCACAACAGCCTCTGGGTGCAGTTCCATGTACTCTAGTGGATTGAAGACCTTCTTGCTTACTTGAATTTTGTTCAGTTCCTTTTCTCTGTAAGATGACATAGTGGTGAATTTTGATGGATCTTCTCCTTCTTCTATAACTTTCTTTATTTGTGATAGGCCAATTACCTCTTGGAGCCTTGCCATTCTGAAATTTGGATCAACATCCTGATTAACAGTTGATTGATCATCTTGAGGAGATAACAGAGTGACAGGTTTGAATTGTGTAGATTGAACTTGAAAACTTGTCATGCTATGCTTTTCATCACTTTGAGTATAAAGAGATTTAGGAGGAGCAGCTTCACTAAACTTCCCTTTAGTCTTATGAGATTCATAATGCCTTCTGGATTGATGTTGAGGAGCTTGTTGTTGAGGAGGAGAGAATGAAGGATTTTGTAAACAATTTCTATTATTTGCTTAGCTGAACTTGTATTCCTTTGCTGCTGACTGCCACCTTGGGATTTACGTCTAGATGATCTTTCTAGGCTTTGATAGGTTTTTGTGAACGATGTAGGCTTAGAGGATACATTCTAACTTCTAGGAGCAACTCTTGAGGCACCAGTAGCAGGAGGAGGAGGAGTAGGAGGACCTCTCTTAAACTTCTGAGGTGGAGGAGTGTATCTCCTGCTCTTCTTCCTTACCTTTTGTTCATTCTTAGATATCCACATCCATGCTGGCATACCCTTATGGGGATTAATATTTTTCAGAATATAGTATGGTGTGTCATTTGTAGGATTGGGTTTAGGAGCAGGAGGTGGAGGAGATTTCCTCTTCTTCGAGACTTTCTTTCTCTTGGGATCCTCATCTGAGTCTTCATCATCATCATCATCTGAATCTTGTGGATTGTCATATAGTGCATCTATTTCTCTTGTTGTCTCATCAGGTGTTGCAGATTTTACAGTCTTGGAGGGAGCTAGAGGAAGAGCTGGAGAACTATACACATCAATGCTTTCAAATGCTGGCTTATTTTCTTCTTCTATGTCAGCCATGATCAGTGCATCTAGATCAGGCATTGGGGAATCATCCATAACAAAAATTGGTGCAAGAGGGGATGAGATAGTTGGGGAAACAACTCTGGGATGAGACTCTAGAGTAGCAAAAATAGCCTTGAGTTACTTGGCAACTTTGGGGCTTGTTGGTGTGGTTTAAGGAATTATAGCCATGGATGGCTTAGTGCTGTCTGCTGGAAGGTTATTAAAATAGACTGTATCTATTGGTTCTGTTATTGCTGCTTCTGCTTTTTCTGCTGCTTCTGCTGCTTCTTCTGTTATTTTTGTTGCTGCTTCTGCTGGTACATCTACTGCTACTTCTTCATTGAGTATCTCCTTCTACCTGGTTTTTATTGCAACTGAAGCCAGGCCCCTTCCTTAAGAGGGAGCAGTAGAGAGAGTAGAAATTTTGGCAGTAAGGGTGGAAATGGATGCAGCAAGAGGGGAACTTGCCTCTATTATGATGGTCTTGAGGAGGGGTTTGAGAAGTTCAAGAAGTGGTTGGATAAGGGAGGGATCCAATAGTGGTGAGGCAGAGGTTGTAGCAGGGGGTGTTTGACTGGGAATAGAGTTTGGGATGGTAGTAGTTGGTGGAGTTAGAGATGGAGCAACTTGCATATGAGTGTCTTGAGGAAATTCATTTTGAGGAGAAGGAGAATTTAAGGGGTATGATAGTAGATTGAAGGTTGGTAGGAATGACAGGTTGGATAGGGGAATGTCAGCCAAGTGAGGTAGAAGAGGAGATGAGGGTAGTGATGGTGTTGATGTATCATGATGGGGGGAAGGAGTATGTGAGGGAATATGGGGTGGAGATGTTTGTATTGGGGATGATGGAGGTGTGGGAGTAGAGACTGTAATATGTGTGGAAGGTGGGGTTTGTTGATTTGCTAGCTGAGATGGAGTTTGGAGAGCAAGAGGTTGTTAAGTGGTGGATGGAACCTCTTCAGTAAGGTGGGAAGTGGATGTAGCAGCCCTTGTACTCTCTGAAGTGTTGATGGAAGAGGAGGTAGCCTTGGAGGGCTTGGTGATGGTCCTCTCCCATTTGCTAAAGAGGGCATAGGTGAGCCTCTTGCTAGCATTTATGAATGTGGTCCGGGAGACCAGGGATTCAGCAGCCTTTTCCTTTAGAAAGATCCCTAGGATCCTTCCAAAAAAACCTCTTTATTTGTATTCTTTTTCTTAATCAGATCAAACAAGATCTAAGCCCAGTTAACTTTTTTCTTATTCATCACTGCGCACATGACGATAAATAGGTGCATGGTGATGTAGTCATGGGCAGTATGCTTGCCCAGCAAGACTTTCCCTACAATGTCTGCTAGAAACTTGAATTAAGCAGACAATTATTTCTTCAGCAATTTGTTAGGGTTATCTCCAGAATAACCCATTTGGCTGAGCATCTCAGTATATTCCTCATTCTCAATTTCTAATTCTTCTGTGCCATTATTCAAACAAAAAATTTCAGTTAAAACTTCAGGGGTAAGGGAGACGGCATTACGCGATATAGTTCAAGTCATCGTATTCTCTTCTGTTTTGGAGGATGTATAGACCCACTCCCTGAGTTCAGTGCCAGGTATTTTAATCCTTGTAGAGAGCAGAGTCTTCAACTGGTGTCCTTCAAGCAATTACAGGATTTCCAGAAAGACGGGGTCAAAATATTGAAACGACTCGAAATCAACATCAAATATAGTGTCAAATTTCATTGCCGCGAGAGCTCCTGCTAGAATCGCGATGATAGCACCTGCAAGAGAAAAACGAAGGTCAAGTGTAAGGGAACTGAAAGGGCGGGACGGAGGTCAAAGAAAACCTAAATATAAGGTTTTCTAGAATATGAATCGACAAACTCCATTCCACTAAAATTAAATAATTCTTCGATCTGAGGTCGACGAAATAATTTGGAGTTAATCAATTTGTCGAGCTCAGTCTGAAGGTTTGAAGACATTTCACCGAGATCCATTCGACGAAAGTTTTCTGAAGGAGATTCGTCGATCTCAATTCGACGAAATTGAACAATAAAAAGATCTACAGAGAAATCATATTCACTCAGTGAGCTTTTCAAAATAAAGATCAAAAACTTGTTTCTGAGTTACTTCCAGCTCAAGCAGCTGTTCATTGAAGATCTATTCTTGTTGCTAAGAAGAAATTAGGGCTGAGTTTATCTCAACTTAGGAAGCAGCAAAGGTGTTACCCTAGCTACAGCATCTGGAAGCTCAACAAAGATAGTTGTTTTCATCTTCACCACCAACAACAAGATTAGAGTAATTTTTGAGAGAGAAAGAGGTAGTAACAAAGGGCTAACCCTAGCTGCAGTAGAGCAAGTCTGATAACTTCAGACAAGATAGATCAGTGAGCTTTTTCTCACTAAGGTAAGAAGAAGAAATAGAGTAAGCCTAAGTGGCAGTGACTTCACAGTTCAAGCAAGCCTAATCCTGAAGATACAAACTTGGGGCTATGAAGAAGATAGGATTGAGCTTCTGGTTCAGTCTAGGAAGGAAAGAAGAAGCAGAGCAGAGTTCTGTAGGTTACTTCCATCACAAGCAGCTATTTATTAAAGATCTACTCTTATTGCGGTGAAGAAGATAGGGCTGAGATTTTCTCAGTTCAGGAAGCAGAAGGCTCAGGGACCATTTCCCTAGAGTAAAAGTTGGGTTGAGTTCACTCAGTCCAGGAAGGTAGACTAAGAGATCATATCTCTATAGCTAAATTTTACCAACCCACTTTCATCCTGTAGAATCCTTTTGGATCTGAGTTGTAGGCCTTAATATATATAGGCAGAGGTAGGATCTGGTTGCAGATCTTAGTGTAGGTCCTTTGTGCCTGAGGTAGGGATTTTGAGCCTGAGGCAGGAGAGTCATTCTCTCTCAGTTATAGGGCACTTGTGCCTGAGTTCTAGGATCATTTGGATCTGAGATAGGGCCTTTGTGCTTTAGCTGTAGAAGAGCCATTATCTCTGAGGTAGGGCTGTCCTCCCAGCCTAAGTTGTAGGGCCGTTGGGCCTAAGTTAGGTGAACTTTGGATCACTAAGTTGTAGGGCTTTGTGCCCCAGCTGTTGGTCTTGGAGGAGACAGAGTGGTCCTGTGGGATCGTGTTGTAAGCTCTTAGGTGTTGAGATTGGAGAAGTGTCTTGTCTAACAAGCTATTAGAAAGGTGGGAGGGAAAGTGGACGTACCCATAATCTACGGAACCACTATAAACATTGTGTGTTGTGTTGTGTTCTTGAAAGCAAGCTAACTCAACACACCTAAAAAACATAGAAAATTAAAGATAGTCACAAGAGACTAAGAAACCTATTCACCCCCTCTCTCCCCATAAGGTTATTTGGCTATACTTGAAATTAAATACTTTCACAGAGCTCCCGTATAGGCCAATTGGTTATTGATGCATGACGAAAATCTCGTTCGAGATTTGGAGGTCTTAGAGATCTCTTGGGTTGATAGGAGGTCGAGTGATGAAGCACGTTTGAATTAGATAGAGGTACAGTATGACCTCGTTGATAGGATTTAGCGGGCTTTGTATTTGAATGATAGTATGAAATGCTACATGGCTGAGACTTTGGAAGGGTTAAATGCCTAGTTTACAATTGATAATGGGGTGTTGTGGAAGAATAGTCATTTGTGTGTCCCAAAGGTGGGTAAAATATGGGAAGAATTAATGTAAGAGGCTCATTATAAAAAGTACTTGATTCACCCAGGGAGCATGAAGATGTTTAAATACATGAAAAAGCTGTTTTGGTGGATAGAACTGAAGGACATTGCACTATATGTAGCAAAGTGTCTGATTTGTGCCTTAGTGAAGGCTGAATGTCAGAAACCTGATGGATTTTTGAAGTCTTTGCCTATACAGGAATGGAAGTTTGACAATTTATAAATGGATTTCTTGCACGGGTTGCCAAGATTGTAGAAGGGAAACGACGCCATCTGGGTGATCGTTGATCGCTTGACGAAAGTGTCTCACTTAATCTGGAATAGGAAGGACGATTCAGTGGAGAAACTGGGAAAATTATATGTGGATAATATTGTAAGACTGCACGGTGTGTCCCGTAACATCGTGAGTGACCGAGATGGGTGCTTCATGTCTAATGATTAGAGGCTAATACATCAACTGTTGGGTACCAAACTGAAGTTCAATACGGCCTTTCATCCGCAAACGGATGGTCAAACCGAGAGGTTAAACAGGACGATGGAGGGCATGCTTTGGATGCGCGCCCTACATTTCAGAAAAAAGTGGAAGGATCACTGATGCAGGCCCTTGGTTTCTATGGGTTAAACACTACGCGTTCTTAGGATCGATAATTAAAATAATTACGCAGCGAGCAATATTTCTCTAAATTAATATTAACGATGAATAAAGCAATATAGTAATGCATAATGCAAAGGTTTGCTACCCCTTATATAGATTAAACAAATGGCTATATGCCAATGTTCACTCAAGCGAATAGGACCTACCCGATACGGACAATTAGTGATTCCAAGTAAAATTATTCGCTAGCAAATTACAAACCAATACAAGAGGACCTAGACTAAAATAGCAATTTAAAATAAAGTCCAAATCAATCCCAAAAAATTAATTAATATGAGGGTGGTCAAATCACTTGAACTCAAGGAGAAATCAAGGTAACGAAATTGATTTCCGCTGGCGTTCACGAGATCTACCCGAACCAAGTTTACGAAAATATTCGGAATAATAAATGCTTATAAATGAGTTTTTAATTAAGCACGCATTTCAATATAAATCAGGACAAAATACTAGCCTTCTAATTCCACCAAATCTCGCAATAATTAAGAAGAAACACATAAGAGATGGTTTTAGTAAATCGTTACCAAATTCCAAGAAGTCTGTCCACAATATAGAGTGGAGGAAAGCGCTCACGGTGGTGGTTGATTTTCTATTTCCACGCAAAACCCTTGGATTTGACGATGAAAATGCTCATTGTTTTCCTTTGCAAAACCCTAGAAGAGGGATAATATTGAAACCCAAAATATATAAGGAAATAGGAGAGAGAAAAGGTGGTGGAATATTTTACTCAAGTTGATGAAGAGGTGGCGGCTACGGGAGAGATGTGGGTGGTCGGCGGTTTTGGTGTTGATGAAGGGGTCGGGTGGTGTTGTTGGTGGTCGGTTTCAGTTAAATGAAGGGGCCAAATGCCAAAGAGGGCAAGAGGGGGCTCGGTCTTTGTATGGAAGGAGAGAGGAGTGCTCGGGTGGGAGGTGGAGGAGGGTGGCCGAGGGGCACTTGGGAGTAGAGGGAAGAGGAGAAGAAGGGAGGCCGAATATAAGAGAGGAGGGAGAGGGGGAGAGGTCGGCGGCCATGAGAAAGGAGACAAAGGGGGGCCGAATTTTTGAGAGGGAGGAGGAGAAAATTTCAACTTGAAATTTAGGTTTTTCTTTTTGAATTCATCATCTAGTAAATCCTTCATAACATGGCTATATATAGCCTAAACCACTCCATCTCCACCATTTAAAATTTAAAATGAAACTATGATGGTTATATGCACCCATCATGAAATAAAAATAATACAATAATTAAATGCACTAAATAAAAACACTCTTGATGGTTATAGGCACTCATCATACATGAAATGAAATAAATAAAATTGCTTAAAATAAAAATTGCTAAAATATATAATTTTTATTATTTAATTTATAATTATATATTTTGTTTGAGTGGTGGCGACAGACGTCGAGCAAAACATGTAGCGGCGGCGTTGGCGAAGAACGTCGAGGTAGAATTTCATCTTCGAGCTTGCGGCATCGATCGTCCAAATCCACGAACTCTCTATGACGGGGATCAACGACCGCATCAACATCGTCACCATCAATCCTCCCACACTCAAAATTACTCATCACCGATGAGTGGCCCGTAAAGGGAGAACAGTCAAAAGCAGCAGCAACATGGGGCAAATCTGGCCCCACTATCCATGTCGTACTAGCATGAACATCCATCAGCACTGAGAACCTGCTAGGCAAAGAAACAGCAAGACTTTCGAGGAAACTTGAAAGGGTGTCAAGCAAAAGAAATAAAACTTGAATCTTACCATCCGGTTCAAGAACCAAGGAGTCCACGTGGAAAATTGATACAACAGAACTAACACTCCCCAACCCAAGAGAACATTTAATGGGAGGAAGACACGACGGAGAAAGCCACTCAAGTGGAAAGTCCAGAAACTTGAAATAAAGTGAAACACCATGTGCTTTATAAAAATCTGAAAGAAAAGCATGAAATCCGACGTTCTTCATAATCATGGATGGGTAGGCATTCCTACGTATTAACTTATTAACGGAACCAGAAGGCATTTGCTCGGGGACTGACCAGACTAAACCTAAATCACTAACTCTAGCGTCGGACAGTCTCAGAAGGGAGAGGAACTGCGTGCGACATAACTTAAGATTAAACACTAACGTCCTAGATACATGAGGAGTAAACCTATGTGCTACATGACTTGACCCAAATGCGGAGGATAATGGGGTTAAGTCAGGTGGCACGGGAGCCTTATAATCAAAAATGATTTTAATGGGCTCCAAAATCGCAGTCTTAATTTTAACTTTAATATTCTTATGCTTGGCATGAAGATATGCCAAGGTTAACCGTTCATCATAAACAATTGAAATGGACGCTCCCGAATGTGAAGGGATGTGCGAGTGATACAACTAAAGGGACCCAGCTATAGTAATTAACGTGTGGACAAGAGGGTCATCAAAAGGCAGTGGGTAATTGCGTGCAACCGGGTGTTGTATATAAGTATTTCTATGGGACACCACATCTAGTGGCACAATAGCCAAAGATTCATAAACAGTCGAGGACATAACCGTAGACGAACACGTAGAAAAATGAACTGTCAAAGGTGACACATAGTCAGTCCTATGAGGTACGGTGAAAAGACCAAAAACTAGTGCACTCAACTTAATAATATTTATACATTGAGACAAGGCCAATGTAGGAACTAATAGAGTGGGCATGCCACAAAAACTCAGATTGGGACTGCCGGTTCCGCGTCCTAAAAAGTCATCTAATGTGGGCAAATGAACAGGAGGAAGGGTTGGTAAAATCAATCTCGGGATAAAATCCAAATCAAAATAAATTTCACCCAATGGTGACAACATCAAGTAACTCTCATCCAGGTGTACAACCAAAGAATCATCCAAAAATACCCTTCCCTCAGATGGTAACTCATCCATAATATCGATAGGGAAATCCTCACTCTCAGGCTCCTCAGATGACTAAGATACAATCTCATTGGGTGTAATCGTAGGCTCTAACATGATGGGGATCATATCCTAGAGAGGGCACTCAGTACTAGGGTGATCAGACACAGCGCTAGCAGGGAGAGTAATAGGCAACGGAATACTCTCACAGATCGAAATGTAATCATCTCATGCATCGTCTTCTAAATCACTAGGTTTTCCCTCAATGTCAGAATCATCAGACTCATCGGGCACTATCGTACGTGAAGGTATACTCTTACCAAGCTGATCATCCTCAGAATCAAGTGATACCACATCTACATCAGCATACTCATTGGTATCATTCACAATCTTGGGAGGCGTAGTCGATGCAGCTAAAGTAGGAAAGACCTAGTGGTAACAACTTTCGAGTCCAAGACATATGACCTATTAGGAATGGTTTCCCTAAAGGAGGGAGTAGGCACATTAATGGCAGGCCGACCTTTTTGGGGAACTAATCTAGCGTTATGTATATAATCATTCCAATAGGAAGGTATGGGACTATTGCCATAACGATACTCACTCATAGGCTTGGTGTCAGCAGTGCGGAGGTAGGCGGGATCAAATTGATCGAGACTAGGCTATGCATTGCCGGCCAAGCATATTTATAACTACCAACACGATGCTCTTCGTTTAGCCAAAATACCTGGGCTTGACCTACTAATCATTCTCGGGCTACGAGCCTTGTGGTGGTCATCCCAATCGTGACAATCAAATTAAATTTCTATTCCCTTAAGCCAGTCACTAAAATTTTTCGAATACCCATAACTGTCATAAGTGGGTACCTGTCTTCTAGTGTCAGGATAAGCATGGGGATGGTTGGTATTCCTATGGTATGAAGGCAAGGCTGGGGTGTGTTTAGACATGGCTTTATCATACCAATAGTCTAAATGGGAAGCGTAAATGTTATAGGTCATATCACTGAGAATCGGAGAGAAAACTCACCCAGATCTTGTGCACATGCAATGAATGAAAGGACTCTGACCCTATATAAATTGTAACAGATGGATTTATTACCGCTAAACCGCTAAGGCAATAAATATATTTTTTTGTATTTTCTTGCTGAAAATAAATAGGAGATTATTAAATAATTTTTTTTGAATTTTTTTTTGCAGAAAAATAAAAATTTAGGCCACTATTGGCAAACCAGAAGAAAAAAAATTGTAATTTTTTTGACAAATAAACGTGCAAGACACGTGCATGTCTATGTACTAGTAAAAGGGGGAGGGTGCCAATTAAGAAAATTGACGTGAACCTCCCTCTGATACCAAATTGATGCAGGCCTTTGGTTTCTACTGGTTAAACACTAAGCGTTCTTAGGATCGGTAATTAGTATAATTACACAGTGAGCAATATTTCTCTAAATTAATAGTAACGATGAATCCAGCAATATAATAATGCACAATGCAAAGGGTCGCTACCCCTTATATAGATTAAATAAATGGCTATATGTCAATGTTCGCTCAAGCAAATAGGACCTACCCGATCTAGACAATTAGCAATTCCAAGTAAAATTATTCGCTAGCAAATCACAAACCAAAACGAGAGGACCTAGAAAAAAATAGCTATTTAAAATAAAGTCCAAATCAATCCCAAAAAATTAATTAATATGAGGGTGGCCAAATCACTTCAACTCAAGGAGAAATCAAGATAGAAATTGATTTCCACTAGCGTTCACGAGATCTGCCCGAACCGAGTTTACGAAAATATTTGGAATAATAAACGCTTAAAAATGAGTTTTTAATTAAGCACGCATTTCAATATAAATTAGGGCAAAATACTAGCCTTCTAATTCCACCAAATCTCGCAATAATTTAGAAGAAACACACAAGAGATGGTTTTAGTAAATCGTTACCCAATCCCAAGAAGTCTGTCCACAATATAGAGTGGAGGAAAGCGCTCACAGTGGTGGTTGATTTTATATTTCCACGCAAAACCCTCGGATCTGCATTGGACAATAAAATTCTCGTTGTTTTCCTTTGCAAAACCCTAGAAGAGGGATAATATTGAAACCCAAAATATATAAGGAAATAGGAGAGAGAAATGGTGGTGGAATATTTTACTCAAGTTGATGAAGAGGTGGCGGCTAGGGGAGAGACGCGGGTGGCCGGCGGTTTTGGTGTTGATGAAGGGGTCGGGTGGGGTTGTTGGTGGTCGGTTTCGGTTAAATGAAGGGGCCAAATGCCAAAGAGGGCAAGAGGGCGGCTCGGTTTTTGTATGGAAGGAGAGAGGAGTGCTCGGGTGGGAGGTGGAGGAGGGTGGCCGTGGGGAACTTGGGAGTAGAGGGAAGAGGAGAAGAAGGGAGGCCGAATACAAGAGGGGAGGGAGAGGGGGAGAGGTCGGCGGCCAAGAGAAATGAGACAAATGGGGCCGAATTTTTGAGAGGGAGGAGGAGAAAATTTCAACTTGAAATTTAGGTGTTTCTTTTTCAATGCATCATCTAGTAAATCCTTCATAACATGGCTATATATAGCCTACACCACTCCATCTCCACCATTCAAAATTAAAAATAAAATTGTGATGGTTATATGTACCCATCATTAAATAAAAATAATAATAAAATTAAATGCATGAAATAAAAATACTCTTGATGGTTTTAGGCACCCATCATACATATAATGAAATAAATAAAAATTGCTAAAATATATTATTATAATTATTTAATTTATAATTATATATTTTATTTGAGTGGCGGCGGCGGACGTCGAGCAAAACATGTAGCGACGGCGGCATTGGCGAAGAACGTCATGGTATAATTTCATCTTCGAGCTAGTGGCATCGATTGTCCCAATTCACGAACTCTCTATGATGGGGATCAACGACCGCATCAACATCGTCGCAATCAATCACTTGTATATGATCGAATTCTCTTACAACAATAGCTACAAGGTAAGCATTAAAATGGCTCCCTTTGAGGCGTTATATGGTAGAAAGTGTCGTACTCCATTGTCATGGTTGGAGACGGGCGAGTCAAACTTGTATATGCGGAAGGAATTCGAGGATGCTACTTCTATTGTTCGAACAATCAGGGAGTGGCTGTTGATTATGCAGGATACACATGCTAAATATTACAACGCCAAGCACAAAAATGTTGAGTTCGTCCTGGGCGATTGGGTATATCTGAAGATCAAACCATTTAAGGGCGTGTCAAGGATTCGATGGCTGAAAAGGCTAAGTCCGAGATACCATGGGTTATTTAAGGTTTTGGAGAGCGTTGGTGAAGCCGCTTATCGTTTGAAGCTTTCGACAGAACTTAGTGGTTTGCATGATGTATTCCACATATCTAGGTTATGAAAGGCGGTGCAAGAGCTATACAGGTGGTTGCGGTGGATCAGGTACCGATTGATGATGTGCAGACAATGAAGGTCAAGCCCATTCGTATTATAAACTCAAAAGTCAAGCAAATTTGCAACTAATCTATCAGGATAGTCAAGGTTCGTTGGGACAATTGTGGCAGATAGGAGTTATCGTGGGAGCAGGAACAAAACATGAAGGCAGAGCTCCCCCAGCTTTTCATTTGATGTATACTTTCGTAGTATTGATACTCTTTTGTTTTCCTGCAATATGTAATTTCGGGACGAAATTCTTTAAGTGGGGGAGATTTGTAACACCCCAAGTTTCTGTAGGCAGGAAAAAGAAGCTACCGCGTGGCATTAACGGTACCGTATGGCGGTAGTGTCCGGCATCGAGTGAGGCGGGTTGACTCGACGCATAGTCTAACGCGGGGTCGTGCTCTCGGGATGTTATCGCTCAGCAGTAGGGATACCGCAGGCGCTAGCTTAGGCAATTTATTTGTTGAAGCTCTCGGGTTGATACTGCGCAACTATAGTAACTATCGCGTGGTAGTAGTAGGAGCGGTCGTGTCATAACCGTCGCTAGGTACCGCAAGGCGTTAGCATCCGATCGCGTAGTGAAAGCAGATCTGTAACAGCGTGGCCACGTGTCGTCCTGTGGTTGGAGGGCCTGGGCAGTGGCATTCTTATCGAAGCATTGATTAACGGTACCGCACGGCGGTAGCCCGGTTTATAGTGTTTGTCTGGCCTTTTTCACTTCATTATTTTTGAGTATGAGAAACTTAGGCTGGACATTTGGAGTAGGAGAAGCAGTGCCGAAGAGAGGAGCACTCAGCTCCATTTGAAATTCGGAGCTCGGATTCGCGAGGCGAGTTCGGATCTACGAAGGCAAAGTGGAAATGGTTGTTTTGATCCAGCTAGAATCTCTTTCATGGCGCCAAAATAGACTTCTAGGGTAATGATCCTCTTCCTTGGACATGTGAAGTCCTTCTTTTTGGAATTTGAGGATAGACACTCCAAGAACACGTGGAAGTGATTCTCCCGATAGGTAGATCCGTTTACCAAATTAGTTTTGCATTTTGATACGAAATCGAAGTACGGAATATGCATGCTATGTGAAGCCCATCCGGATAGGTTAGGCTGGATTGGTGATGTTTGTAAGCTTTGTATGTCGGAGAAAACTCCGTGTTAATCATGTAGATTGCGGAGTCGCGGGGTGTGTAGATGGATACATTGAGAGTACTGGAGGTAGACTCCAAGAAAACACCCGTTATGGGGGGAGAATCAATAGTTCGTCCCCCTACCGTACGGCGGTAGAGCTACCGCCGGCGATAGCTCCTAGTGAGCATTGTATTGATTGCAAGGCATGTCTCTTGGAGACGTAGTGGCCATTAGTTGAGTCTTGTTTCTTGGAAACCTTGTGGACATTTGTTGAGTCCTATCTTGGGGAGACATGGGGGCCATCTTTTGGTGAGGCCTTTCTCGTGAAGATCTGGGTGCCAGTATGTGGAGCTGAGAGCCGGTGTGGCCCAGCTTAGGCTGTCGTGAGTGCTATCCAAGGATCCTAACGGGGTTATGGATCATACAGGAATGCGAAAGGGGATGCTGACCAGCTTTGTGGCTTGCGCGCCTGACGATTTGAGCACGAGAAAGAGCTGAACTATACACAACCCTATGTCATTCGACCTGAGGTGAGTCAAAGTGTAAATCACATGACTTGGTCGTAGTTATAGGGGCATTGTCTTTGGCTTTAGCCCTGTAAGACTAAAAGCTCAAACGTTACTGACCGTCACAAAGAACAGATGTGTGACCCTTAATGTCCTGTGCACTGAGAATGTGCCCTAAGAGCACGGGGCATTGGACGGACGGTCGTGCCAATGTCTGTGGTAAAAGGTGCTTAATTTGCACGCTACAATTGCCAATACTTGATTATACTAATGTCTGCAGGGAAGGAGCACCACCGCCCCGGGTAAGGGGTGGAGTTGTTATAATTTGATCAGCTAATGCTGACTGTTGCTATGTTTACGACCGTTGTGGTGGAATGTCTCTTGCAGGTGCAGCGGAGCCTGACGGAAAATAGCGGGATGGAGCCCATAGCTACTAAGCTGGCCCTTGAAAGCCAAAGTGAATTACTCGTTTACTTTATCATTCATGTGTGGTAGACCTGCATGTCGATGTATGCAAGACATTTAATTTTAGTTGAACATTGTAAGGCCTTAAGGCCAAGACTATTTGTGTATTTGGTTTATCATTCCTACTTTTATGTTAGTTGACATTAAATTTGTTGGGTTCCTGTTAACCTTTAAATTACTTCGACAACAATGCACTCTGTCATAGGATGTGTGTAATTGGACAATGGTTTTAAATAGTAACATTTTGACTGTTCGTAGTATATGGCGTTGGGCCCTGACCGGACCTTCTATTATATACTATGTGACGGACGGGGGTGTTATATAGCAATCGATGTAGTATCATGTATATCATCATTAGAAAGTTCATCCTCATCAGCAACAACCTCATAATCTGAAACATCGAGCTCAGTACCATCAAGTGGCTCACCCAAATCATTAGCAGCAGCATCCAAAACATCAATAGCAGTACCAACCTCGAGATCAGTAGCAAGCAGAATATCTTCATAACCTATCTTATGCTCAGCCTCATTAGGCACTAACTCAGCAGCAGCAGCACGGCCAATATTAGAAATCTCAGAAAGTAGGTCATCTATTTCTTCAACTATAACTAAAGCACGTGGAACTGAAACTAAAACCTCTGCATCTGGAGCTAGTATCAATCTGGCCCAGAACTACTTGGAGCATCTCTCTCTGTAGCTATGGGAACACTCAAGGGAACTATCTTAGTGGCCACTTGTGTCTCAGCAGGCTCCCCCTCAATTCCTGCACTCAATCTCTCAGGAATCTCACTGGGGGTAGGAGAAAAAATCCTTTCTTCGGGAACTACCTCCTCTTCCTCTTCAGGAATCACTCTGGCTCCACCTAGCCTCTAGATCCTCCTATCCCACCTCGAGAAGATGGATGAGTCAATTTTCTTTAGCTAGTGGATAGGGATGCCTTTGGACTTGTCAAACGTGTCTCTGTCCATATGATTCAAGTACAAACTCATAATTCTTCCAAAATTGGGAGTGCGGAGACAATCTTTGATCTTAGTAAACAGTATAGCACCCCAATCCATTTTCTTCTGATAGATGATTTGTAACAACCCAAAATTTTATAGGTAGAAAGAGCAGGTACCGCATGGTAGTAGGATGATACTGTGTGGTGGTAGCGTCAGGCATCGAGTGTATTGAGTGAGGCGAGGTGACTCAACACCTGGATTACCGCGTGATGATAGGTTCTTACCGTGTAGCATTAGCCATTTATTTTGTCGAGCTCTCAAGTTTCTATCACACGGCAGTAGTAACTAATGCGCAATAGTAGCTGAAGCGGTCGTCTCGTAACAATCTCTAGCTACTGCGAAGCGTTAGCTTTCAATCGTGTAGCGATAGCGAAGCTGTAATGGCATGGCCGCTTGTCAGTATGTGGCAGGAGGGCCTGGGTAGTGGCACTCGATTCGAGGCATTGATTGATGATACCACACGGCGGTAGCTCTGTTTTTAGTGTTGGTTCAACCGTTTCACTTCATTTTCCTTTGGAGTTGAGAACTTGGCCGGATCTTTTAGAGGAGGAGCAGCAGTGTCGGAAAGGAGATCTTGTCATCGTGTGGGATTCGGGGCTTGGATTTTCAAGGCGAGTTCGGATCTACGGAGACAAATCCAGAGCTGTTGATTCTAACCATCTAGATTTTCCTCTATGGCACCAAACCAGATTCCTAGGGTATCGATCCTCTTCCTAGGACCTGTGAAGTCCTTCTTTTTGGCATTAGAAAGACGACACTCCATGAACCCATGGAAGTGGTTCTCCTGACGAGTAGATCCGCGTATCCCCATTAGTTTTGCATTTAGATCCAGAATCGAAGTATGGAATAGGCATGTTGTGTAAAGCCCATCCGGACAGGTTGTTCTAGATTTGTGAGGTTTGTATGATTTTGTTTATCGTAGAAGACTCCGTGGTTATGGCATAAATTTCGGAGTAACGGGGAGTGCATATAGTGCATTGAGAGTACTGGATGTAGACTCCAGGAAAACACCCGATTTGGGGGAAGAATCAATAGTATATCCCCCTACCGTGCGGCGGTAGTGCTAACGCCAGCGGTAGCTCCCAGTGGTCATTGTGTTGTTTGTTGAGGCTTGTTTCTTGGAAACCTTGTGGTTGTTTACTGAAGCATGTCTCTGGGAGACCTATGGGCTATTTTTTGAGGCCTATATTGTGAGACTTGAGGGCCATGTGTGCCTGTCTATCGAAGACCTGTGGGCAAATTTTGTGGAGCATGAGCTTAAGTTGCTCAGCTTTGGTAGCCATGAGTGCTAGCCTAGGATCCTTATAGATTTATGGATCATATAGAAAAGGGAAAGGGATGCTGACCTGTGTCAGGCCTGCGAGCTGAACAATTTGAGCATGGGATGTGGCTGAACTGTACCCTCCCCTATGTCAACCGACTTGGAGTGGTCAATGTATAAATCACATGACTTGTCGTAGCATTGGGGCATTGTCTCTGGCCTTGTCCCTTGTGAGACTGAAAGTTCAAATGTTGTTGACCGTCATAGAGAACAGTGGTGCGATCCCTGTGATCCTATGCACCAAGAATGTGCCTTGAGAACACGGGGTGTTGGGCATTTGCGTAGAGGTCTATGGTTAATGGTGCTTAAGTTGGACATTTTGATTGCCAATATATGATTATGCTAATGCTTGCAGGGAAGGAGCACCGCCACCCCGAGTGAGGGGTGGGGTCGTTATAATTTGGTCAGCTAATGTTGACCGTTACTATTATTTGCCACTGTGCGGTGGAATGTTTCATGCAAGTGCAGCCGAGCCAAGCAGGATATAGCTAGCTGGAGCTAGGATTGTTAAGCTGGCCCTTGAAGGCCAAAGCGAATTACCTGCTTATTTAATTATTCATGTGTGGCAGGCCTGTGTGTCTATGTATGCAAGACATTTAATTTGAGTTTAACAATGTAAGGCCTTAAGGCCAATACCTTATTTGTGTATTTGTTTTACATTCCTTGTTGTGGTTGTGGACATTCATATTGTTGTTGGGTTCTATTTATAACCTTTAAATTACTTCTGCTAGAAAGCACTCTATGTTTGGATTCATGTACATAGTTTATGATTTAAATAAGAAACTCCTTCGACTATTCGTAGTATATGGCGTCGGGTCCCTGCCGGACCTTCTCTTATATGCTATGTGACGGACGGGAATTTAAAAAGGTTGTATCAGACTCTAGTATCAGTCTTTCTTATTTGAATTCGTGGGTGAATTCTTTTAAGGGGTGGTGAGCACATGTATGTGCGTTATCGTTATAATATAAAAGAACCTATGAATGTCCACTTAAGAATAAAAATGCACATGTTTGAGTAGCCTACGTGTTCTTATAATTACTTTTTGGCAATTTGTTTATCACCTAAACGAGTATTTCACGATTATAGGTGACAAGGAGTGGTGCAGAGCAGTCACAACGTCAGCACTCCGTGGAGAGTAGTGCACCCAATGACCCATCTGCGACCCCTCCTTCTGCTGAAACCAACCGTATTGTGGTCGAAGCAGTGTTCGCTATGATCAATGCCCAACCAGGGAGGCAGGTGCAATCTCCTGCTCCTGGAATAGGTCATGTACCGCTTAGCGTAGCGAAACCTATAATGGCAGATCAAGTAGCGGCAGAGTCCGTAGTGTAGAGGAGAGCAACTGAGAAATAGCTAAAGCACGTGATGAGCTTTAATCCACCTGTGTTATTGGGTACTGAGACACCAACGCAAGCTGAGGACTGGCTTTCCAGGGTTAAGGGAGTCATGTCTGCAACAGAGACTGAGGAGTGGCAAAAGGTTACGATAGCCACTTTCCTTCTGGATAGTGAAGCAAGGTTTTGGTGGGAGGAGATAGAGCTACATCACTTTGCTGGGAGGCAACTTTCTGATATCTCGATGGAGGAGTTCTCAAGTCTATTTCTGGCACTGTTCATCCAGTCAGCGTGGAAAATAGCTATGGAGAATAAGTTCCAGAGACTCACTAAGGGTGATAGTAGAGTGGACGACTACCTTCTTGAGTTCACGAGTTTGGGTCATTATGCTGGCTCCACTTTTACTAATGAGGAGCGCAAGACCAACCGGTTCTATGAAGGACTATGCGACGATCTGAGTTTACTACTCTCAGGTCCTATGATGTAGGGCTTTATAGTCTTGGTCTATACAACCCGATCTCTGAAGAAGGATCTTAGAAGAGTTCAAGGTGAGAAGGACTCGATGGTGAAGAAGTCATATTTTAAAGTTCCAAGTTTGTCGAAGTCTGGGCATCGAAAGTTTTTTAAGAAGCCTAAAACTTCTGGACCAATTATTTCATCGATAACTGTTGGAGCATCTTCTGGGCGAGGTGTCCCAAATCTGTGTTATAACTGTAGTAAACTAGAGGATATAGCCCGCAACTGTTAGAGTGGAAAATCAGAGCAGAAGGTAGGAGCAACGTATGCTAAAAAAGGGAAGGAGGTGGAGTCAAACACATCCCATCAAGCTCCAGCCCAACCAAGAGTCTACAACCTGGGCCACCAGGAGGCCATCAAGTAAGGCGATGTGGTGACAGGTATGTTTTATAGTTTATCGGTAACACTTTTCATACCTTGCATCTTATGCTTTGGTCGTATGACTGTCGTGTTCTAGGCTTTGTCGTGGTTATGGACTATCCGGCTCAAGCACTGTTTGATACAGGAGCTTCACACTCTTTCCTATCCTAGGACTTTGTGTATGTATCGGAGTGCCCTCTTCTGTGGCTAAGTATAGATTGGATGTGTTGCTACCTAATGGGTGTTCGATGCGCGCGGATAGAGTCTGTCACATTAAAGTACTGATCGAAAGTCAAACTTTTGACTTAGAAGCATCTCTACTACCGATAGTAGAGTTTGACGTGATCTTTGTCATGGACTGGCTCTCAGAGTAGTGTGCGTTCATTGATTGTAGTTCGAAGACTGTCAAATTTAGATTGAATATATGCCAAGAAACTACTTTCTCTGGTCTAAAGGTATTGAGCAAGACGCTAATGTCTGCTCTCCAAGTAGTTAAAGCAGTTCATGAGGGTGCAAAGCTGTTCTTCACTCTTTTAGAGGCAAAGAATCCCAAACCTGACTTGGCCAATATTCTTGTGGTGTCGGAGTTTGCCGATGTTTTCCCCAAAAATCTCCTTGGAGCCCTGCCTGAGAGAGAGAGATCGAGTTCACCATTGAGTTGGTGCTAGGTGCCAAGAACGTATCGCGGTCTCCTTACCGCTTAACACTAAGAGAGATGTCAAAATTGATGGCGCAGCTTTAAGAGCTGCTAGAGTAGGGGTTTTTCTGTCCAAGTTCATCACCTTGGAGCGCCCCGGTCCTCTTTTTGAAGAAGAAGGATGAAAGTCTGCGACTATGTATCGATTATCAGAAATTGAATATATTAACAGAGAAGAATAAGTACCAGATTCTGAGGATCGATGATTTGTTCGACCAGTTAGTTGGATCGACTGTTTATTTGAAGCTAGACTTGAAATATGGATATTATCCGCTGAGAATCAGGGAAAATGATATTACCAAGATGGAATTCAGTACACGTTATGGGCATTATGAGTTCACTGTCATGCCTTTCAGGCTAACAAATGCTCCATCCATGTTTATGGACTTAATGAACAGGGTGTTCAAGGAGTATCTGGATCAGTTCGTGATAGTGTTCATCAATGATATCCTGGTGTACTCCTAGTCTGAGGATGATCATATGGAGCACTTATATATTTTTTTGGAGACCTTGAGGAGTAATCAGTTGTACGCCAAGTTCTCCAAATGTGAGTTTTGGCTATCTTCGGTGGCATTCCTTAGTCATATTGTTAGTGGTGAGGGTATCGCGGTGGATCTGGCAAAGGTTGTTGCAATACAGGAGTGGCCTGTGTTGTCTTCTGTGGCAGAAGTCCAGAGTTTTCTAGGACTTGCAAGCTACTACAGGCGCTTTATGGAGAACTTTTCGCGGATAGCTTTACCCCTCACGACCCTGACAAGGAAAGATCAGAAGTTTGTTTGTTCGCCAGCGTACGCACAAGCTTTCGAAGAACTGAAAATTCATCTGACCACGGCGCCTATTCTATGCTCGCCTGGTGGGACAGAAAGCTTTGAGATCTTTAGCGATACTTCAGATAGCGGATTAGGTTAAGTTATATTACAGCATAGGAGACTAATAGCTTATGGTTCGTGCCAGTTGAAGGTACATGAGAGGAGTTCTTCGATCCATGACTTGGAGTTGGCAGGTGTGACATTCGCGCTGAAGCTCTGGAGGCAATATTTGTACGGCGTGAAGGTCGACATTTACACAGATCATAAGATCTTGAAGTATCTCTTGGATCAGAAGGACCTAAAGTTGCATCAGCAAAGGTGGATGGAGTTCCTTAGGACTACACCTTCAAGATACATTATGTCCCTGGCAAAGGTAATGTAGTTGCGGATGCGTTAAGTCGTAGAGCTCCCGCGTAGGCCAATTGGTTGTTGATGCATGATGAGCATCTTGTTCGAGATTTGGAGGCCTTAGAGATAACTGGTGTTATAGGAGGTCGAGTGATGAAGCACGTTTGAACTGGATAGAGGTACAGTATGACCTCGCCGATCGGATTCGGAAGGCTTTGGATTTGGACCAGAGTATGAATTACTACATATCTAAGTCTTTGGGAGGGTCAAATACCCAATTTAAAATTGATAATGGGTTCTTGTGGAAGAACAGTCGTTTGTGCGTTCCAAAGGTGGGTAAAATATAAGAAGAATTAATATGCAAGGCTCATATACCAAGTACTCGATTCAACCAGGGAGCACGAAAATGTATAAAGACATGAAAAAGCTATTCTTGTGGCCAGGACTGAAGAATGACATAGTACTATATGTAGCAAAGTATCAGACTTGTGCCTTGGTGAAGGCCGAATGTCAGAAGTTTGGTGGATTTTTGAAGTCTTTTCATATACCGGAATGGAAGTTCGACAACATATCCATGGATTTCGTACATAGTTTGCTGAAATCACAGAAGGGAAACGACTCCATCTGGGTGATCATTGATCGTTTGACGAAAGTGTCGCACTTCATCCCGAATATGATGGACGATTCGGTGGAGAAACTAGCAAAATTATATGCGGATATTATTGTTCGACTGTACAGTGTTCCCCGTAGCATCATGAGTGACAAGATGGGCATTTCACGTCTACTGAATGGAGGCTGTTACATCAACTGTTGGGTACCAAACCGAAGTTCAGTACAACCATTCATCTACAAATGGATGGTTAAACCGAGAGGGTAAACAAGACGATGGATGACATGCTTTGTATGTGCACCCAAAATTTCGGGAAAAAGTGGGAGGTTCACTTGTATATGATCGAGTTCGCTTACAATAATAACTACCAAGCAAACATTCAAATGGCGCCCTTTGAGGCCCTATATGGTAGAAAGTGTCGTACTTCGTTGTCATGGTTGGAGACAGGCGAGTCAAAGTTGTATAAGCACAAGGATATTGAGGAGGTGATTTCAATTGTTCGGACAATCAGGGAGCGGATGTTGATAATGCAAAATAGACATGCTAAATATTACAATGCCAAGCACAGAAATGTTGAGTTCGTCGTGGGTGATTGGGTTTACCTGAAGATCAAACCGTTCAAGGGTGTGTAAAGGATTTGAAAAAGCTAAGTCTGAGATACCTTTTGCCATTTGAGTTTTTGGAGCACGTTGGTGAAGCTGCTTATCATTTGAAGATTTAAACAGAGCTTAGTGGTGTACATGACGTATTCCACATATCTATATTGTGGAAGGCAATGCAAAAGCATATGCAGGTAGTTGCAGCAGATCAGGTACCGATTGATGGTGGGTTGACAACGAGGGTCAAGCCTATTTGTATTGAAGACTCGGAAGTCAAGGAACTTTGGAATAAGTCTATCAGGATGGTCAAGATCTGTTGGAACAATTGTTGCTGAGAGGATCTGTCATGGGGGCGGGAACGAACCATGAAGGAAGAGTTTCCCGAGCTTTTCATTTGAGGTATACATTTGTAGTATTAATACTCTTTCATTTTCCTGCAATATGTAATTTTGGTACGAAATTCCTTTAGTGGGGGAGATTTGTAATGACCCAAAATTTTGTAGGCAGGAAGAGAGGGTACCGCGCGGCGGTAGGATGATACCGTGTTGCGGTAGCGTCAGGCATAAAGAGCGTTGAGTGAGGCTAGGTGACTCAATGCCTAAACTACCATGCGGTGGTAGGTTCTTATCGCGTGGCATTAGACATTTATTTGGCGGAGCTCTCGGGTTTCTACCGCGCGGCAGTAGTAACTAACGTGCGGCGGTAGCTGAAGAGATTGTGTCGTAACCATCTCTAGCTACCACAAAGCGTTAACTTTCTATTGTGTGGCTATAGCAAAGCTATAATAGCGTGGCCACGTGTTGGCCTATGGTTGGAGGGCCTAGGCAATGGCACGCGATTCGAGGCATTGATTGATGATGACGCACGACGGTAGCTTTGTTTTTAGTGCTTGTTCATCCATTTCACTTCACTTTCCTTTGGAGTTTTTAACTTGGCCAGATCTTTTGGAGGAGGAGCAGGAGTGCCGAAAAGGATATCTCGTCGTCGTATTGGATATGGGGCTCAGATTCGCAAGGCTTGTTCGTATATGGGTTATTGCTGATATAATACCCAACACTTGTCAATCAATTAATTGACATCATCTTCAGATTCTGACTCATCATTTCCACTAGAGGAGGTGACTGCTTCAGATTCTCGGCCAGACTCATAGATAGAGGAAGAGCTTGGGATAGAGTGTACCTCATCAAGAGTAGGATTGTCCAGATTGCCTTCTGATATTGTAACGTCCCATTTTGTGCTAGACCCCTCTCGCACGGGTTTTGAGTCAAGAAAACGAACTTAATCTCGGGTTGCACGGGTAATAGGCGTCGAATGGTCACGACAAATCTTGACGATTCGACGAGTGGGTGTATGTACACTCGACGATTTTGACTTAGAGGATTTTTCCATCCCAGACTATTTGTTGGTTCAAATAAATGGGTTGAACTAGGTTTTCGAGAAATGCGCCAATTGACTTATTTGGACCCGATCTTTTCGACAAGACTTAATTTAAATAATAATGGGCGGTCCAATATCAGGGTGACACATGGCAAATCAAGCAAACCCTAATTCTTCCAATAAAAGGAGACTTACGGAAAACCCTAGTCATCACTTCACTTCTTGTCGAATCATTACCCGTGTCAAAACTGTCGGAAGAGGGAAAGTTGTCGGAGTTAGATTTTCTGGAGGAAGGGTTGTTCCTTTCCGTGAAGAACACCGCCAACGAGGAGAAGATGCCACCGAGAAGGACAATAAGATCCATGGTTGGGAACGAGGTGAGCTTCCAACCCTCTCCCTTAGTGCTAGATCTCTAGTTATTATTTCTAGGAGAGATGTTGACTCAAAAGGGGTTTGACTTGTGAGAGATGAAGATCTCCTAGGAAGAGACTATGCTAGGATCTTGTCCTAGAGATAGATAGCCTTCAAGCTCTCCTCTCTTCGATGTGAAGATGATGGAATTGGTTTTGTGAAGAAAAATGGTCTATTGCGGGTGAATAAGGGAGGAGGAAAGTATGTATATAGTCTGGAACAAATAACTTAAGGAAAAAGATTAATCGATGTCATTCATCTATCTTTAAGATGCGTGAAAAAATCTGTTTTCTGAGCGTAGCGAACTTCAAAGCCGTTTTCGAGTGTGATACGGCCAGATTTGGGTTTTTGACTAAACACGAAAGTCATTGAAAGTCTTTGTTTTCAAGGTAGCTTGCAACTTAGAGGGGGGTAATAGGTTTATTTAAATCTTGTGACTATCTTTTTGTTTCTTCCTTTATTACTTAGTGTGTTGACTGTTATTAGCTTTCAAGAATCCTGCAAAAAGAAAAATAACATAGAAAAGCACACACAGATATTATAGTGGTTCCCCAGATTATAGGTACATCCACTCTCCTCCCACCTTTCTAACTTTCAATTAGACACGGCACTTCTCCAAAACTCAGCTCAAAGTGCTTACACCTCAGATCCCTCGGGATCTCTCAGTCTCCTCCAAGATTTATAACTCAGGCACAAGTGCCCTACAACTCAGTGATCAGTAGATCACCTACCTCAGGACAAAGGCCCTACAACTCAAGCTGGGAGGAATGCCCTACCTCAGATCTACAAACGATCCTACCTCAGAGAGAATGACTCTCTTACCTCAGGCTGTTAAGCCCTACCTCAGATCCAAAGGATCCTACAACTCAGGCAAAAGTTCCTTACAACTCAGTGATATGACTCACCTATCTCAGGCTCAAAAGCCATAAAGCTCAGTGATCAACAGATCACCTACCTCAGATCGAAACTGGATCCTACACTCAGAGAGTATTACTCTCCTACAGCTCATGCAAGTTTTCCCTACCTTAGATCAGAAGGATCCTACAGAGAAATAGTGGTTTAATTATTTTGACACAGAGAAATTTCTTTGTGTCAACAACTCGGGTTGTGTTATCTCAGCTCTATCTTTCTTTATAGTAGTAGGAAGAAATGCTGCCTCTGCTGGAAGAATCTCAGGATGTAAATTCTGAACTTGCTGAAGAAGATGGAAGAACGGCTAGGTATTGAGTTCTTCAATCAGCTAACTGAACCCACAGAAGACTGAAGGCTCTCCTTTCTTTCTTTAACAAAAGTTTTTTTGATCATGCTATAGCGGAAGAAAATGCAATAGCTAACTGAACTTTTGGTTCTTACTGGAAGACTTCATGATTTTTCTCGACAGTAATGGCGAGGAAGATGAAGTCCAGCCGCTTTTTCTCTTATTGAATAAAACCCTAAAATTCTTCTTCTTCCTTCTGAAGTTGTCCCTTATATCTTCCCCCGACTAACGGCACCAAGAAGCAGTGGGGACTGTTTAAAATGGTGAAGTGAAAGTGGGTGATTGGGCGACCTGTCCGCGCGGCCTATGCAGATAAGACTGGCGGTTAGCTAGCTCGGTGGACCTATTGTAGTTAGCTTGTTCTATGGCCGCCTGGGCTGTCTGTTCAAGCAGACTGTGCGAACAGAGGGGGCGGCCACCTAGGCTGGCTTATGCTCAGCTAGCGGTTTGGTCCTAGAAGGTAACCGGGCAGATAGCTTCTCTATCCGCGGAGTCCAGCAAGATGTGGACTGGACTAGAGCTCGGCAGACCGGCATGGACAATGCCTTGGTCTAGCTCTAGTAGTGCGGCTGGTGGGAGCCACAGGGATCGCCGGTTAGAGCGGACTGGATCTGGAGGTCGCCGGGATTGGAGGACTATTTCTAGTGTCCGCCAGTAAGGGCGGACTGGCCCTTGTGGCCGGTGGTGTGGATTTGGTTGGTTCTGAACCAAGTCCAGGTTTGGCTCAGTCCGGCGCGATCGCGCAGTTAAGCATGGACTGCTTCTCAGTCCTCCAAGCTCAGCAGAAGTTCCATGTTCCTTGGTTGCAAGCTTGGGGTACGCAGACTGTAGGTGAGTCCGCAGGGCGCGCGGAATGGAGCAATGTCCGTTGATAGGCGGACAAGGTGTTGTTGTAGAGTTTGGTTATTGGCGGCGTCCTGGCTGGGCCTTTGGTTGCAAGACGGAGAGAGGTTGTTGTCTGACTTTGTTAAAGCTACTTGGCGGGCTGGCTTCGGGACAGGTCGCGGCGGACTGGATATGTATCCGCGGCTTATGGATACACTTGGTTCGTGCTGCGGGATGGGGGCGGTTATCCTATTGGCTAGGGCCGTGACAACACTCCTCATCGTTCCTATAAATAAGACCCCCTATCACATCAATTATAAGTGAATGAACAATAAGTGAACTCGCGGATTGTTGCTGCGGATTGGATTTTTGTATCTGCGTGGTTTGAGAAGCTTGACCGAGTTGTGCTGTGCAGGTTGTGCGGATAGCGCTGGAAGGCAAGGACTTGATTCTGACTGCGGTCAGGGACAGTACGGACTCTGCGGATAGCAACCAATGGTTAATAGCAGGTCACGGGTTGCGGCAAGGCGGTCTCTCTTCTGCAACTAGTTTCCCGGTTCAATAAGTTATCCGCTTCTAGCGGCCTGTTTAGTTCGGCAGCAGCAGAGCGTGCGATCAGGTGGCTTGGCAACCTTACGGTTAGGCGGTTTGTTGATCGGCGAGTAGAGTTCCTTCTTATATTGGAAGAATGAGCAGTCTACACAGCCTGGTTTGCGGTCTGGCGACCTGGCGGCTTGGGCGGACTCCTTAGTGCAGCAGTAGAACTGGCGGCTAACTTTTTGAGTTCGCGCGGTTAGATTTCTCTTGTAATTGTTTCTGCTTTTTCCTTTGGGTACTTTGGCAAATCATGTCTCGCCATGTATGTCTCGCCTTGTAAAGATTGTTTAGTACAAGATTCTTGCTCTTCTAGTTTGCATCTTGTTTATTTGGGCTCGGATAGGTTGAGTGTTCCTGCGCCTAGTTTCCAGTCTTCTGCTATTTCAAATTTCAACATGGTATCAGAGGGAACAGAGGCTTGTGCAGTGGATAACCCTGCTGTTTGCTTCAGTGCTTCTGTGAGTCTTAGTGAACCAGGGTTAAGTGCAATGGAAGGTGATTTAGCAAGGGATCTTGGAATTGAGCTTCTTACATGGACTAACTTTGTTAAGTGGAAGTCATGTATGGAATGATATCTTCTTGGCAAGGACCATAGTTAAGCGTGATCGGGCTGGAGTAGTCACGGGATGGGTGATCTCCTGGGAAGTCCCCTTGGTGTGCGCTTGACTATCGAGTTTAGCTCATCTAACGGAGGATGTGGCCTCCAAAAACCCTCCACATGTCTAGTTTAAGGTAGGCCACCTGGTGTTGGGCTTGGACCGAACGCGACACCTGGAGATGGGTTAGGTTGGTTGGGCTGTAGCCCTCTAAGGGAGTTTAAGGAAGGCAGCCCGGATACCTTGTGAGGTAGGATATGGCCGCACGTCCCTTCTAACAGGGACCACCTATAGTTGACTTCTGTAACTTTCTTTAATGGAAGAATACGTACAGTAGATCTCCAGCACTAGTTGCCGTATTATATAGCTTTCCCGCGAGTATTTTGAACCATATTGACTTTGTTGATTTTTGCTGATGTCACCATTTGTGGACTTAGCCAAAATCAAGCATCAAAAGTATAGGCGTTGAGTGAGTAAGCATCACTCGATGCCAAAACACTTAGACAGAATTTTGTCACTAGGCGTTGAGTGAGCAACCTTCACTCAATGCCAAAACACTTAGAAATGATTCTAGTCACATGGCGTTGAGTGAGCAAACTTCACTCAACGCATTTGGACTTAGCCGATTTTCTTGCTTAGGAAGCGTTGAGTGTTAATTCTTCACTCAATGCTTTCAACATCTACTAATTGTATTGACATGGCATTGAGTGAGTAGACTTCACTCAACGCCTCTGTCCTTAGACAAATTTTCAGTTGATTAAGCGTTGAGTGAGCAGCCTTTACTCAACGCTTTTGTCCTAAGACAAAATCTTGTGTTGGAAACACTATCTCTGATTGACTAAGGTTCAGTCAATACTTTTTATCACATTGTGTTGAGTGAGCTTGCCTCACTCAACGCCTGTGTACTTAGTCAAAATAACTACACAATTTTTTTGTGGCCTTGACTGACTAAGCTATACTCAACAATTTATGATGTATGGTGTTGAGTAAGTAGACTTCACTCAATGCCTATTGACTTAGCCACATTTCAGTCAGTTTCTTCTTAGGCTTTGACTGCCTCAGCTTGTCTCACAGCTTTTTGCTATTTGGCATTGAGTGAGTAAACTACACTCAACGCCTATGGACTTAGACACTTTTCTGCCAAGCCAATAGTAAGGCTGACAACAAGTTATACTAAGCATTTTAACTTACTTGGCATTGAGTGAATAGACTTCACTCAATGCTTGTGGACTTAGGCAAATTCCTGCCTGTCCAACATCTATATTTATGCCCACCTTTCTACCTTGTGACCACCTATCACAAACTTGGAATGCCTGTCCTATCAATGTTATAAGGACAACATGCATGCATGAACTTATACATACATCAAATACAACTTTGTGTATGTCATTGATATGATTGACTTCTTCAAATCTAGGACATTGTGGGACAATGGACCCAACAATGTCCCCATATTTGAAGAAGTAAAAACCCTCAATCAAATGAGTTAATGACATACACAATAACATGCAACAACAAAACTTTAGCATAAGACATGAGAGTTTTAGTTGCCTGCAGGGTGATCATCATCACACCTACTCCATAAGAGTTTTATTTTCCTATAGGGTGATCATCATTGCACCTACTCCCCCTGAATTGTTGCTACATGTACTTGATTGATTTGATCATATCCTTGTTATAGTTCTGATACACAACTTGTATCCTTCTCCTTTTTTCTCTGATACCAGATCATATCCTTCTCGGTTATTGATCATACAAATTCTTCTCCTCCCCCTTTTGACTTCTGTAAATAATCAGGGAGGTTTTGATTATCTGCTCCCCCTTTTTGAGTATAGATAAGCAGCATTTAAACCACTTAAGAGTGTTGGAGCAGTGATGGACTTACTCCCCCTCAACTGAAGCATCATCTGTCATGCTTCCACTTGAAAATTCTTTAATTTACAGAAGTAATTATCCGTCTGCAAGAAGGAATACAACCTACAATAATATGAGGAGCAACTGAAGCTATGCCAAGTTGAACATACCCAATTCAAACTTGAAGGTGTTGAACGTTGCTTCATCTAGTGGCTTAGTGAATATGTCAGCCACTTGCTTGTTTGTAGGGACAAAATCAAGGTTGATATCTTCACATTCCTCATGCTCCCTAATGAAATGATATCTAATCTCAATATGCTTAGTCCTACTATGAGAAACAAGATTTCTAACAAATGAGATTGCACTAGTAGAATCACAAAATAAAAGACTTCTACTTATTTGAAGGTTATAGTCCTTGAGCTTATGCTGGATCCATAGCAATTGAGCACAACAGCTACTTGCTGAGATGTACTCTGACTCTGCAGTTGAGATTTCAACACGTGTTTTCTTCTTGCTGCTCCAAGATACTAGTCTTCCTCCCAAGAATTGGAAGGTGCCAGAAGTGCTCTTCCTGTCCTCTTTGCAGCCTGCAAAATCTTCATCTAAATAGATTATTAGTTCAAACTCCCCATTCCTAAGGTACCATAGGCTAAGATCTGGTATGCCTTAAGATACCTCAAAATCCTGTTTGTAGCTGAGTAGCGAGATTCTTTAGGGCAAGCCTGATACCTAGAACAAAGACATGTAGCATACATGATGTCTTGCCTATTTGTAGATAGATATAGAATGGATCCAATTATCCCTCTATACAAAGTTTCATCAACAGGTTTCCCTACCTCATCTCTGTCTATAGGCATACTTTACCACATGGAAGTTTTCATGGTGGAGGAATTCTCCATTCCAAACTTCTTGATTACCTCCCTGGTGAACTTAGACTAGGAGAAAGACAAGCCATCATCAGTCTATTTAACTTGGAGACCCAAGAAGAACTTAAGTTCACCCATAGTGCTCATCTCAAACTTTACTTGCATAAGTTTGGCAAACTTCCTACAAAGATTGTCATCAGTAGATCCAAGGATAATGTCATCTACATATATCTGGACTAGAATGATCTTACCCTTAGATTCCCTTAGGAATAGGGTCTTGTCTATCTTCCCCCTAAAGAATTTGTTCTCATTGAGGAAGCAAGACAAATTCTCATACCATGCTCTAGGGGCACGCTCTAGTCAATATAGAGCTTTCTTAAGTCTATAAACAGAATCAGGTGAGTTACAAACAACAAAACCCGGAGGCTGCTCAACATACACTCCTAATTTTAAGTCACCATTCAGGAAGGTTGACTTCACATCCATCAAGTAGACCTTGAATCCCGTGTGTGCAGCATATGCAAGGAACAATCTAATGGCCTCCAATCTTGCTACATTGGCAAAGGTTTGATCAAAGTCAATACCTTCCTCTTGCATGTACCCCTTAGCTACTAGTCTTGCCTTGTTCTTGATTATAATGTCATTTTCATCAAGTTTATCTTTGTAAATCCACTTGACTCCAATGACATTATGTCCTTTTGGTTTGGGAACTAGCTTTCAGACCTTACATCTTATAAACTGGTTCAGTTCTACTTGCATAACAACAATCAATAACTAATCTATGTTGGCCTCTTCAAATTTATTTGGCTCAACTTGTGATAGGAAGCTTGAGTAGAGAGCTGTGTTGATACTTCTTCTCCTAGTCACTACTCCTTGGCTTGCATCACCTATGATTTGGTTTCTTGGATGATATCTCAGATGTCTGATTGTTGGATGCAATCTAGCTTCAGCTTCAAATACTGGGGTAGCTTCTTCCTGATCTTCATATAACCCTTTTGTGTCTTGTAGTCCTTCTACTGGAATGTACACTTTATCATGGATAACTAGAGCTGCTTCCTTGATGGTTAGCTGGTCCATCATCTGTTCTGTACCTGCAGTACTAGAAGAGGAGCTTGGTAGCTCACTGCTAATCATTGTAGGCTCATCAAAGTCTTCATGTATAGATTCTTCTACAACTTGGCTTTTTAAGTTGTAGATCCTATAGGCTTTACTATGATTTTTGTTCCCAATAAAAATCCCATCAAAGGACTTGGCAGCAAACTTAGTCACATTGGATTTCCCAGTGTGAAGCACATAGCACTTGCTATAGAAGATTCTAAGATAACTCAGTTTGGTTTTCTTCCTTTCAAGATCTTATAGGGAGTCTTCTTGTGCCTCTTGGTGATAGAGGACCTGTTAAGGACATGATATGCAGTATTTACTGCCTCAGCCTAGAAATGTTCTGGGAGAGATGTATCACTCAATAATGTTCTTCCAGCCTCTATGAGAGTCCTATTATTCCTATCAACAATCCCATTTTGCTGTGGAGTTCTTGGAGAAGAGAATTCTTGATGAATCCCTTGCTATTCACAGAACCTTGTAATGCTTTCAGATTGGAATTCAGTTCCATGGTCACTTCTGATTTTGACCACTGAACTGTTAAACTCATTCTGAATTTGCTTGACAAACTTGATGAAGATGTCAAGGGTTTCATTCTTTTTCTTGAAAAAGAACACCCAAGCAAACCTGGAATAGTCATCAACCACCACAAGGGTGTAGACTTTCTTACCAAGACTATGAATTAGCATAGGACCAAACAAGTCAATATGCAAGAGATACAAGCACCTCACAGAATCATTGGTCACAATGCCATTGAAGGAGGATTTTGTCTGCTTGCCCTTTCAGCATGTTGAGCAAATACCCTCCTTGGTGAACTTTACATTAGGACCATTCCTCACTAGCTCTTGACTAAAGAGCATGCCAATAGTCTTATAATTCAAATGTGCTAGCCCCTTGTGCCATTGGACATAATATGAGACTTTCTCATATGCCACTAGACAAATTGGAGAGTCTGAATCTAGACACAGAAAGTTTAAGCAATAAACATTTCCACTCATAGTGCCTGTCAAGATGACCTCTTGGTCACTTGACCTCTTAATCAAGCACTTATCCTTGTGGAAGACAATAACATAGCCAATATCAGAGAGTTGTCTTATGCTTATGAGATTGTGTTGCAACCCTTTAACATAAGCCACTTTTGTGATGGTGACTATGCCATTGGTAATCTTACAATAGCCTCTAGTTACCCCTCTATCTGAACCACCAAAGATGACTTTAGGTCCATCTTTTACTGGAGTATACTCCTTTAAGTTGCTCCTTGTCCTAGTCATGGTCCTAGAACAACCACTATCCAAGTACCATATAGGGGTATGGGCACTTGGACTAACCTGCATCATACACTTTATTTTACCTTAGGACCCCAATTTCTATCGGGTATTAGGTATATGTTAGTCTTTTAAAGAACTTGTCTACCAGAAACATTTCTAACTAGTGGACTAACAGCTACTCTTGGCACACTTGGATTGTGCCAGCAGTCTACAACAAAGTGGCCCACTTTGCCACAGCACAAAACATTCATGAATGTTATTTCTTTTTTCTCTGCAGGCCTAACAGTTTGGTTAACTGCTTGATGATTAGTAGGAAGAGAAGCAGCAGCCTTCTTCAAATTCCTTTCAGCAAGGATTTGACTGAAAGTAAGCTTCTAACTGGCTTGTTTTGTAACATCTCATTTCAGGTTAGGCCCCTTGCATGAATTTTGAGTCAAGAGAATTGACTTAGGCTCGGGAAGCATCGAATGAGTAGATTGGACTCGACGAATGGAGCGGATTTTACTTAGAACAATTCTAGAAACTAAAGGCGACGAGTGCATTGAGTGCACTCGATGCCATTCGACGAATTATAACTTAGAAGTACTCTGGATGTTGAGGCATAGAGTTGACTCAGCACCACTCGACGAAATTGTACTTAAAAATATTTTCTAGACTCATGGCGTTGAGTGGACTCAACACAACTCATCTCCAATTGACGAATAAGCTGAGGCATTGAGTGGACTCAACACCACTCAATGCCATTCGACGGATTATGCTGAGGCAATGAGTGAACTCAATGCCACTCAATGTATTTTACTTAGAATTATTCTGAGAACAGTTGGCGTCAAGTGCGTTGAGTGCACTTGATGCCACTCGACGATTCATCGTGTAAAGGGAAGTGAACTCAACGCTTTTAACTTATATCCATTCTAACTACTGATAGCGTTCAGTGAAGTAAATGTGGCATTGAGTGGTCTCAACGCACTCAATGCTTTTGACTTGGAAATATTCTGCATGATATAGGCATCGAGTTCGTTGAGTGCACTTATTGATGCAGAAAATGCGCTCTCATGTTCCGGCGAAAAGGAAAAAAGAGAGAAGGAAACTGCAAGCAACCGTTTACTAATGGACCAAGGAAAAAAAGGTGATCAAGACAAATTCGAGGCCACAAAAGTCCGAGATCCGAGTCCACAGCCTTAACTAAATGGGCCTCTGGGCTCCAGTACTCCCTATTGGTGCACCACTCCCCCTTATTTATAGGTTTGGGGCTTGCCCAAACGGGCAGGGATAAGATAACCGGCTGCCCGGGGTACAGGAGAACCGGGCAGCAGTGACGAGAATCAAAAAAGAGAAAACAAGCAGTCCGCAAAAGAGGGGCGGACTGGACTCACGAGCTGGAGCTTTTATCTAGTTGTAGGGCGCTATCCCGGCTGAAGGTCCGCGACCTGGGCGGACTGACTCTTGGATCCTTATGAAGAGCTGGAGGGTGATCTAGAAGCTGATTAAGGTTAGGTTAACTTGGCGGACTGGAGGATCGAGTCGACTGCTAAATGAGGCTGGAACTCTGGTCGGGCGACTTATGCGGACTGGCCCCGAAGTCTGCTGCTGGGGAAATCCTGCATGTGAAGGTCTTGATGACCTACGCGGACTGAGAAAGTTGAGTCCGTTGGAATAAGAGAAGTATCTATCCTGATCAATATGTTGCGGATTCTGGGGTTAATATGATCCCCACACATTTTTAAATTTCATGAAATTTCGAAAATGTTTCCTTAACCCCAGAATCCGCAACAGCACTGGCCGCCACTCGACGATTCGTCGAGTAAGGGTAAGTAAACTCAACACTTTTTACTTGGTGTTATTCTGAGGTTGTAGGCGCCGAGTGCGTTAAGTGAACTCAACGCCACTCGATGATTCATTCAATAATGGTAAGTAAGCTCAATGCTTTTTAATTGGTGTTATTCTGAGGCTGTAGGCCTCGAGTGCGTTGAGTGCACTCGATGCCACTCGACTATTCGTTGAGTTAAGGTTGCTTACTCGATGACTTTGACTTAGCGAATTTTCTGGTGTAGTCAGCTTGCTGTCACATGTCGGGTCTGAACTTAACTTTTGGGATTAGCGCCAAATGACTTAAATTAGACGCGTCTTTTCAAAAGGACATATTTAATGTATTAATAGGCGGTCAAATAGTAGGGTAACACGTGGCAAAGCGGTTCAACCCTAATTCATCTTATAAAAGGAGATTTATTGAAAACCCTAGCGGTCACTTCATTCTTGTCGAGCTGTAGCTGTTTCTTGCCGAAATCGATGGAAGAGAAGGAGTGGCCGGAGTTGGATTTCCTGGGTAAAGTATTTCCTCTCTCTTTTCCCGTAAAGAACAACATCAACAAGGAGGAAGATGCCACCAAGAAGAGTTACGAGATCCATTCCTGGAACTGGCGGAAACGAGGTGTGCTTCCTACCCTCTCCCTTGCTGCTAGATCTGTAGTTATTTTCTAGGAGCGATATCGACTCAAAAGAGTTTGAATTATGAGATGAAGATCTCCTAGGTAGAGACCATGTTAGGGCTTGTGACCTAGAGATTTGATGTCTTCAACCTCTCCTCTCTTCTTGTGAAGATGGTGGACTTGGTTTCGTGAAGAAAAATGGTCTAATGAGGGTGAATAAGGGAGGAGAAAGTTCTATATATAACTTTGAATAAATTTCTAACGGAAGAAGATGAACTGATGTCATTCATCTTACTTTAAGATGCGTGTAGAAATCTATTTTTTGTGCGCAGCGAACATCAAGGACGTTTTCGGGTATGATACGGCCAGATCTAGGCTTTCAACTAAACACAAAAGTCATAGCCCTTGGAAAGACCTTCCCAACGAATGGTTACCCATTTTCATATGAGTCCTACAAACTCAGGAATGTCCAGTCGAAGTTGTTGTACAGTCAAGTCTTCTGTACATATTGTTCTCGGGTTAGTGTAGAACTTGGTTTGAACTTGGTAGAGAAGTCATAGTAGATTAATGTTGAGGTTTGCATGTGGTTTGTTGAACTTAAACTATTGGTGATTGTGCTAAAAAAATAATTGATGGGATTTAGTTGATAGATCCTTAAGTAAACAAATGGTTTGGTGGAACACAATAGTAACAACGGTTCGAAGGAGATCAACAAACAAATGGCTTGGGTAAGCTAGAGAACAAATAAATTGATACGTTGATTGAACAAATGATATTCCTGTGGAAGTATAATTGATTGTGAATGCATTACTTTAAGAAGGAATTGGATGAGGTTAATGCATGGCCATGTAATATTATGATTAGATGAATGTGTATAATAATCCACTACTTAGAGTTGAGTCTCCCTACGAGTAGCACTGTGAGATTGGTATGTTGTGTAAGGTGGCTTGTTGTAAAACCCCAAATTTCAATTTGGAGTTCAGGATGGGTGACACGGCCTGGGACACGGGCGTGTCCTAGGGCATGTACAGCTCTGGGTACTCGGGTGTGTCACGAGAGCTCGACAAAAATGAAGTCGACGATCGTTGAGAGGAGACATGGCCTGGGACATGGACATGTACCAGGGCGTGACCTGCTCGAGTTGGTAATCGGGCGGCATTGAGTGTGTCACACGGCCTGTGACACAGGCCTGTCACAGGGGCATGTTTGTCACACGGTCAAGGACACGGGCGTGTGCCTTAGCCGTATTCTTCTCGGGAGAGTTGATCTTGTGTTGATTGATGGATACGCCCCTCAACATGGGTGTGTACCTTTGTGATACGGACATGTCAGGTGTTTGACACGGGCATGTCCAACCCATGTCTTGATCAGGTTGGAGTCATTCTTGTTGCCGCTTAAGGGACACGGCCTACGACACAGACGTGTTACAAGCCATGTCAGACCTGTTTAGATGCTTTTCAAAGCAGATCAAGGCCGTTCATTTCCTTCTATTTGGATCTTGAGGTCCAAGCTCCTTCCTGCTAATATAAGGCCGAGAATAGAGGATGGAATCTCATTCAAGCTTTGTCCTTTCTCTTTCTAAAGAGAAGAGAGAGAGGAGAGAAAGGAAGGAAGAAGGAGAAGCTTTCCGGCCACCGGTGGAGCTTCAGCGATCCGAATCAAGAGCCGAGTTCAGCGTTATGGAGGCAAGGCCATCGCGATGATTTCCAACTGGCCAGTTTTTCATGGCTCCGAAGCGATCATCAAGTGTAATGATCTCCTTCTTTGACAAGTGAAGTCCTACTTTATGCATGTGCATGGGATCCTCCACCAAGAGGTGGAAAGCGTTAACGATTCCAGTGGTTGAGTCTGCATTTAGATCCAAAAATGAGTAGTACGGAATAGGCATGCTGTGTGAAGCCCATCTGAACGGTTAATCTGGATTGGTGATGTTTATATTGCAAAGCGTAGAATACTCCGTGTATGTAACGAGCAGGTTGCGAAGGTTGTGAGGATGCTTGTGAGCTTCTTGTGTTGTATGCTCTACATGAGCTTAATGTGTTGTGGCCTTGAGAGCCAGATCATGTGATTGGTTGAGCGGTGTGCTCCCAAGAGCTTGTGTGGTAATTGAGTTGTGAACTCCTGTGAGAGAGTCGTGAGCTCTGATTGTTGTGTGGACAGGAAAGGGAAAGCCGACCCGCATCAAGATCTGTGCTATTGACGAGTTGGGCAATGGGAAAAGGCTAACTTGTAACTGCATTATGTCTATCCGAGAAAAGGCTGGATCCAGCCGCGTCGGAGCGCATAATGAGAGATCGATTAGGAGACTCAATTGGCTCGTCGATCTGAAATGCTCAAGTGTTGTCGTGAAGTTACCACCTCTAAATGAGATGGGTGAGAGGGTCTCCAGTCTGCGCACTGTAGTAGAATATGCTCCATCGCCAACAAGTTAAGAACATCTGATCGGTGGTTGAACCTAGGAAATGATCCGGTCCATTGTTGTCAATGCAAGAAATGTGCCTTATAGTTAACAGGTTGTTCGGTCTCACAAGAAAGGTGAAGAAGAGGGTTGCGGGGATAGAGAAGAGGGTTGGCGGGAGACACTGGGAAGGTTGATCAGGCACTGTCGAGCAGACGGTTACTTTGACGGTTAGCTTTGCTGGTTGATGGTGAGAGAGGAGAAAAGAAGAGAGAGGGCCGATAGCAGCCGCAATAACAGACTTCGCCCTCCACGGCTTGAATACCACTCTTGCGGCGGGATTTTCCTTTTACCAAGAAACAAGATTACATCTTGCTACTGATCCTTTACAGGAGAAAGTAGTAAAAGGTACAAAGGGGGAAGCCGACGGCTAAGGAAGAAGAATGTCGGAGGCCGCTCGGTTTGACCAAGGGAGGTCGGCAGACCGCGCGGTTAATGATCGGGCAGCTCGCTGGACAAGCCGGGCGGACTGCAAGATCAAGCAGAGAGAAGGGGAGTAGGTCGCGCGGACTGGGAATTCGAGTCTGCAGGAGCTGATGTCGGGACATTGACGCCTCTGTCATGTCCTCGTGAATGAGAGGTATGGGGGCCTATTTATAGGCCTTAGGAGGTAATGGTCTTGGTAATGTCACACCTGGTGAGCCGGTGAGTCATGCGAATACAAAGCTGAGTCCGCGGAGTCCGCGCTAGGCCGCGTGGTTAGGGACTTGGAGCTGGAGATGGCTGCTGCTAGGTGGGCTCGCGATGGGTCGTGCAAGTACAAATACTGAGTCCGTAGAGTCCACGCCAGGCCCGCGGCTTAGGACGTTCTTGCTACTAGCGGACTGGGACGAGTTCGCCTCTGCTGCTGAGTGACCTCGCGCTGGGTTGTGCGAGTACGAATACTGAGTCCGCGCAAGGTCGCGCGGTCCGGGACGGTCTTGCTGTTGGCGGACTACTGAGAAAGTTTGCCTAGCACGTTGCGGATGAGGGTGAGTGGATGTCGATGTCACAACCCGCATTTTCTCCGAATTTAGGAAATATCAGAGTATGAGAAAATACGCGCCATGATGCCACGTCAAGCAGGGGATAACTGCTGACGCTCAGGCAAAACCAACTACAATCCTTATGCCAGAAAATCATGTGCTTAATGAATAGAAATTCAGTTATGTTTTAGAGACCGTATCTCTCGGCTCAGTGGATCACCTAGTCCACAAAAGAAAAACTATATTCATACGCTGCGGAAAGAAAAATACTTTATTTAGGTTTGATGCCCTAAAGAGCGCATAAGGGTCCAAGAGAACCACTCATGCTATGCAAGACCCTACATTTAATTTATATAACGTATAAGAAAACGGTCTTTATTCGTTGTTTGGAAAATAATAATTAAGTTTTATAAAACGTGCTGATCATGAGCTTCATTTATAATAATATTTATAGTTTAAAAGTAACTAGCAACCTAGCATAATTCCTTCTCAGAGAAAGTAGACTATCTACAGAAAACGGTAGCAGCATAAGTAAATATATCCAGTACAAAGGTAAAAACTACCAGTGGGCGCCAACAACCTGACACGAACCCACTGGCACATATGTATGTCTGTAAGAAAGTACTGAAAAACTACCTCACCAACAAGGCAAACAGAACACCAAGGTCCAAGAGACCACCAACACCACCACTGTAAACTAGCCACCCGATTGGTACGGCTCAGAACCTGGGGTATTCCAAAAGAAAACAGAATACCTCAGCAAGCAACAAGGTGAAAACAACTGCATGTAGGAGTCAACCAAAAGGAAGAAGTAATTGAAAAACATGCAGTAGAAAGAGTCACAACTGTCCAAAACAGGACAACAAGAAAAGCACAACGAGCAAAGAAAACAGCAACAACCCAACTCAGGAACAACATCCTGCCGGGCCATCTAGGCTTCCAAGAGCCCAAAGTGCTGCAAGCTACCAAGGAAGGAACTTCTAACACCCTAAACTGTGGAAAGTGGTAGTAGCAAAATCAAACAACGATGAACCAGATCGGAGGCAAACTCAGTCCTCCATCCACCATGTCCAAGTCAACAAGCTCGAGGTTCTACACGTGAAAGCACAAGGGACCTTCCACCCACACATGCCCAGCCCGTACCTAGAGCACGAAAAATAAGAGTGGCCTTGGCTATGTCACACAACTCCACCCCCCTGAAGAGATATAAACCACCACTACTAACCACGACCCACGATTCGGCCTTTAAGAAGGTAAAGAAAACGGCCGACAAGGAAATACCAGAAATAGAACAAGAAAACCACTCGGGAACGAAAAACAAGGTAAAGGAAGAGTGTTGAAAAGAATCAACACGACAAGGCGTTGAGTGAGACCCACTCAGTGCCTACCTAAACCTTGGCGTTGAGTGAGCTAGTCTCACTTAAAGCCAAAACCAAATTCTAACCACAATCCCACTAAGGTAATACGGAGCTCGATGATTGTCGACCGGAGGTCGACGATAGTCGAACGGCCTAAGGCAGAAACCGAGATCGACGATCTCCCTTCAGAGATCGACGATAGTCGAACGATTCTAAGACAAAAAAAGAGGCAGGGAACTTCCAGTACTCGAGTAGTTGCCTATTACTCGTGTATTCAAATTCCAGCACTCGAGTAGTTACCTATTACTCGTGTACCTCATCCCTCTACTCGAGTAGTCTCCTACTACTCGAGTATACAAACATATACAGCACTCGAGTAGTTACCAACTACTCGAGTACCCCAACCTGCTACTCGAGTAGTTGCCTACTACTCGAGTATGCTAAAACCACTACTCGCGTATCTACAAACCTGCACTCGAGTAGATGCCTACTACTCGAGTAAACCAAACCACTTACTCGAGTATCTCGAGCCCACTACTCGAGTAACCCAAAACCCCTACTCGAGTAGTTACCTACTACTCGAGTAACTCCAATCCCCTACTCGAGTAGTTACCTGCTACTCGAGTAAACCAAAACCCCTACTCGAGTAGTTACCTTCTACTCGAGTAAACCAAACAAAAACTCGAGTATCTCGAAACCACTACTCGAGTAACTCAGATCCCCTACTCGAGTAGTTACCTACTACTCGAGTAAACCAAAACCCCTACTCGAGTAGTTACCTTCTACTCGAGTAAACCAAACAAAAACTCGAGTATCTCGAAACCACTACTCGAGTAACTCAGATCCCCTACTCGAGTAGTTACCTACTACTCGGGTACTCCAAGGCTGATACTCGAGTTAATGCCTTCTACTCAAGTATCTCAAAGCCACTACTCGAGTATCTTAAACTACTACTCGAGTAATACACTTAGCAAATTCGGTAAAAAAAATCACCCCACTCACCTAACACTTCCTCTCGGCTACACACAAACCAGAACAAAGATCTGAGCAAAGATAAACGGCATCACGCCGGCAAAGTTGGGTTCCAACAGCACAAGTAGGGGGTTCCATAGGAAGAACTAAATCCTATAGTTAGCAAGAAAAAGAGAACAACAAGGCCTCTACCCTAGGGCTAACAGGGATTTCAAATACAGCAAGAATAATTGAAAAAAAGAAACTTGGCAAGGGCAAGAATACCACTTGCCTCAACTTTCAGCGAAGCTTGGACGGCTCTCCTCCTATTCACACGGAACGAACAGCCGCAGCACCTAGAATTAATCTCACGGCCATTAATGGCGGAAAACTCCAAAATCGAAAACCCAAATCTCATCAAAACTTCATGAAAATCAAATATCTTACCGTCGAAACGAAGATCTCGGAGAGAGCAAGCCAACGCCGTTTTCGGAATCGAATTCCGTTCACGAACAAGCCCGGAATCGCTGACCGAAGGAGGTACAGGACGGGAGGTTTTCTCCTCTGTTCTTCCGAGAACAAGCCGACGGTTTCTCTCTCAGGAAAAGAAGAAGAAGTGGGTCGTCACTTCTTAAACAGAGCTTTTATACTAAAGCTAACCTGCCGGTTCAGCCTAAAAACCGAACCCTAAAAACGCCTAATCGCTTAATTACAATAAGCGAATACCAAAAAAAAGGGTATGCCAATGCACGGCCGCCACTTAGCAAGGAAAATAAATGCTCAATAAATTCTCCCGCAAGAATTTAATATTCAGCCAAATCAATTTAATTAATTGATCACAAATACTATTAACACACCAAACGACACGAAAACCGAATCACCTCGAAATTCGACGAAATTCGCACCGTAGCTAAATACCCACGCTACGAACACAATGGCGAAGTCGAAATTAACTTTCGACGAACAGAACCTGAGTTATACCCAAATAAGCCAAACACAAACATCCCCCCGAGAGGCCACACCGGGTCACCCAAAACGACTCGGCTTGCTAGGGAGATCTTGCCAACAGGCTACCAAACAAGGCACTCAGTTCTAAGGAGCTAAACCATACTCCACACATGGCACAAGCCACGGAAACGCGTCATCCTAACGCCAACGAGAATACAAATAAACGCAGGAAAATCGGGGGCGTTACAGTCACTCCCCCTAAAAGAAAGTTTCGTCCCGAAACTTTACGCACAATACTCCTACTAAAAAAGGAGAAACAACTAATAGGAGTTACAAGAAGGAAAACATACCGATTAAATCAACGAAACAGGTGAGGGTAAGCCCTCCTCATAGCCGACTCTAACTCCCAAGTCGCGCTTTCCAAATCCTGATTCTTCCATAGAACCTTAACCATCGGTATGGACTTCTTCCGCAGCACACGCTCCTGAGTATCCAAAATACGAACCGGCATCTCAACAAAAGAGAGGTTGGGCTCCAACTGGGGCACAACATCTGAGAGCTGCCCACTGCCGCGCACACACTTCCGCATTTGGCTAACATGAAAAACATTATGCACACCTGGGAAGTTCGCTGGCAAATCCAATCTATAAGCTGACACACCAATCCGTTCCAAAATCTCAAAGGGGCCCACATACCTTGGGTCCAACTTCCGATTCTTACCAAACCTCTTAACACCTACCATCGGGGAAACTTTGAGGAATAGGTTCCCGACGGAAAACTCCAAAGCAAATCTACGCTGATTGGCGTTCTTTTCATATCTCTCGTGGGCTATACGAAGCTTCTCCCGAATAATCTTTACAGCGACTTCCATTTCCTCAAGCGCATCGGGACCCAACAAAGGCCTCTCACCAGCCTCAGCCCAAAACAACGAAGTCCTACAGTGCCTCCCATACAAGGCTTCGAACGGAGCCATCTGCAAACTTTCCTGATAACTGTTGTTGTAGGCAAATTCCATGAGTCGCAATCGCTCATCCCACGCTCCACCGTGGTCTAAAATATAGCACCGGATCATATCCTCAACAATTTGGTTCACCCTCTCCGTCTGCCCATTGGTCTGCGGGTGGTAGGCAGTAGAATACCTCAGATCCGTACCCAAACCCTCCTGCAGACTCTGCCAAAAACGAGAAGTAAACCAGGAGTCTCGATCGGAAATGATGCTAATCGGCACACCGTGGAGTCGGATGACTTCATTCATGTATAACTCCGCTATCTTCTTCATCGGGTAATCAATCTTATAAGGCACGAAGTGAGCACACTTCGTCAATCTATCCACTATAACCCAAACAGAATCAAATCCCCTCGGGGATTTCGGTAATCCCGTAATGAAATCCATAGATATACTTTCCCACTTCCAAGTCGGGATCTCTAGCGGAGTCAACTTACCGCCAGGCCTTCCATGATCGGCCTTCACACATTTTCAAGTGTGACACTCAGCAACAAATCGGGCTATATCTCCTTTCATGCCATACCACCAGGCAATTTGCCTTAAGTCACGGTACATCTTCGTAGATCCTGGATGGTAGGAAACGCTGGAACCATGAGCCTCACTGCAAATCATCCTCCTAATATCCCCGACAGCGGGAACGCAAAACCTGTCGCGGTACTTCAAAGTACCCGCATCATCGATAGTAAAGTCGGGCAACTCTCCCTCCTCAGTCCTGGTGAAGAGGTGCACAAGATCAGGATCGTCCTTTTGGTGCAGCCTAGTCAAAGAAATCCAGGACGGCTCCGCCACTGACAAGGTACTCTGCAAACTACAGCATCCCACTGAAATATCCATAAGGAGGAACTCCTCCACTAAACGATCGGCGGAGAGGTTAAAGATCTTTCCCGTCTTTCGGCTCAGGGCGTCGGCCACCACGTTGGCCTTGCCCGGATGATACTGGATTTCTACATCATAATCAGCCACATACTCCAGCCACCGCCGCTGACGCAGATTCAACTCCTTCTGCGTGAACACCTACTTTAGGCTCTTATGGTCAGTGAAGATCTTGCATTGAGCCCCATAAAGTAGGTGCCTCCACAACTTCAAAGCATAAATAACCGCTGCAAACTCAAGGTCATCCATGGGATAATTCTTCTCATGAGTCTTCAGTTGCCTTGACCCATAGGCAATTACCTTTCCCTCTTGCATTAATACGCATCCCAGACCTATAAGCGAAGCATCCACATAAACATCATAATCTACTCCCTCGGAAGGTAGGGTCAGAACGGGAGCAGTGCACAATCTCTCCTTTAGCTCCAGAAAATCCTCCTCGCACTTTTCGCTCCAAACAAATGCCACATTCTTCTGAGTCAACTTGGTCAAAGGTGCGGCTAGGGAAGAGAAACCCTCCACAAATCTTCTGTAATAGCCAGCCAACCCTAAGAAACTCCTGATCTCCTTAGGAGTATTCGGCCTATTCCAATCCATCACTGCTGCAATCTTTTCTGGATCGACCGAGATCCCATCCTTATTCACCATGTGGCCTAGAAAAGAAACCTGAGGCAACCAAAATTCGCACTTGCTCAATTTGGCGAATAACTTGTGATTCCTCAACACTGATAGGACCAAACGCAAATGCTGTTCATGCTCCTCAGCACTGCGAGAATAAACTAACACATCATCAATGAAGACCACAACGAACTTGTCGAGGAAATCCTTGAACACCCGGTTCATCATATCCATGAAGGCTGATGGTGCGTTGGTCAGACCAAACGACATTACCAGAAACTCAAAGTGTCCATGCCTCGACCTAAACGCAGTCCGTGGAACGTCCGCCTCACGGATCCTGAGTTGATGATAACCAGAATGAAGATCGATCTTGGAGAACACCGTGCTACCACGCAACTGGTCAAATAAATCATCGATCCTCGACAGAGGGTACCTGTTCTTGATAGTGACCTTGTTCAACTCTCTATAGTCGATGCAGAGCCGCATCGACCCATCTTTCTTCTTTACAAACAAAACAGGAGCACCCCAAGGCGACGAACTCTGCCTAATAAACCCCTTAGCTAACAGCTCATCCAACTGAACTCGCAACTCCTCTAACTCACGAGGGGCCATCCGGTACGGCGCCTTAGAAATAGGACGTGTACCCGGCTCTAAATCGATCACAAACTCAACATCCCGATCAGGAGGAAGACCAGGAAGATCATCAGGAAAAACATCGGCGAAACCACGAACAATAGGAATCTCTTCCAAGCGTGGCACGCTAACAGCGGCTCCACCCGCCGAGACTAAACAAACACAATAATCAGAAAGAAACAATCTCTGAGCACATACCGCAGAGATGACAGGAAAGTCCTGGCACAGATCAGCATACACGCTGTCGGGCTGACCGTCGTCCCTGATGAAGTCCAAGCGCTTTCCTTTGCACTGAATGACTGCATCATACCGAGAGAGTCAGTCCATGCCCAAAATGACATCGAAGTCCTCCAGATCAATCATTTTCAGGTCCACCTTCGCAAGAAAGTCCCCCAACAAAACCGGGCAATCCAAAATGCCCAAATCTGACAACACAGATTCACCAGAAGGAAACTTGACACGGAAGGAATCCCGAACACGATCTAGAGTCAACCGATGACGCTCTACAAAGGCTCTAGCCACGAACGAGAGGGTAGCGCCGGAGTCAAACAGAACACGCGCCCAGCGGTTCTTCACCTTAAACTTCCCTATAGGAACACATAAACTAAGGAACTACCACAATAATACCGCAACATACAAGCAAATAAAACACCAGGCTAGAAAAACAACAAACCGCTAACCTTAAATAACCTGGGTCGAAGTCTGAGCCTCCTCGGAAGAAATCACGTTCAGCTTCCCTTTTTCCTTGTCCACACGCGGAGGTGGAGGTAAAGACTGCAACGGAACTGCAGGAAGAGCTGACTGAACCTAAGGACACCTCGACTTGATATGACCCTTCTGCCCACACTGAAAGCAGACTCTATCCTTGGTCCAACACTAGGCCACATCATGCCCGGACCGCTTGCAAACCGAACAGGAGACATCTCTCCTGGGAGCACCCTGGATCGCATGAACCTGCTCCTTCTTCTGAGCTGCTGACCTCTTAAAACATTTCTCGACAGGATGGCCTGACCGGCCACAGAAACTGCACACTACTCGGCTCCTCTTTCCCGGAACAGCATCGGGTACCAGGGGCTTCTTCCCCTCCACAGACTTTCTCTTGTCCGTTCTCATCTGCTGGCCTCTGCTCTTTGCCGTTTCAATAGCCTCAACCTTAAGAGAAGCCTCTACAACTCCAGCATAAGTCACAGACCCATAAGCACTGGTCAACTGCTGCACTTCGCTCCTCAAACCACCAAGAAATCTCTTAACTCGATCAGCCTCAACGCTGACCAAAGCAGGGGCAAAACGGCTCAACTTACTAAATTCTATTTCATACTCACCGACCGTGAGTTGCCTTTGCTTCAGATAGAGAAAGTCATTCATGAGGCGGTCACGCTCGACCGAAGGCAAGAACTTCCTCAACAACATCTCCTTAAACATTTCCCAAGAGCATCTAGCTACTAAGCTCTCCTTCTCTCTCAGCCACCAACTCTTAGCCAATCCTTTAAGCTGATAGGTGGCTAGCATCACCCTCTGGTCACCTGCAATCCCTGAATACGAAAACATCTCCTCCATGGAGATCAGCCAATCATCAATAACCATGAAATCTACCTTCCCGTCATAAGTGGGAGGGCTCAGCTTCTGAAACTGGGAGATGAAGGCCATCTCCATTGACACCACTACTGGAGGTCTCACGAGTGCAGGGGGAGGAGGGACAGCTAACCCCCCAGCAGGAACTTGCGCACCCTGAGCCTGTCCTGCCACAACTGCCACCAAAGAATGAATCTGGGTTTGCACCTCCTCCAACTGTCTGCCCATAGCTTAGCTACTCTGACGCAGACTCTCGATCACCGCATCATTCTGAGCTCCGGACGACTCACCTTCAGACAGGGGAGTCGAACGAGTCGCAGGTCGCCTAGCCATCCTAAAATCATAATCACCCCAAATCAGATCCCCAATCAACGACTAGAACCCAAACACAAGTACAGACCATACATATAGATATAGGCTTAAAGCTGCTAAACTTGCTCTGAGAGTTTATCTTTTTTTAAAAAAAAAATTTGATGACATGCCCTAACCTAGGATGGTTAACCATCACCTTGCTAACTCTCGTGCCTAGATCGGGAATGCATGACTTTATTTTGTTTTGAAAACTTATGTGTGTACATATGTCATCCGGAAAATCTTTAGCTTGGCACGTTATGCTTATGCAATGATATGCTATGCATGTTTGTGCTATGCATTCTAAAAAGGCCCTAATGCATGTTATGAGTGGCGTACGCATGAAAATGTTATGCATCCCATACTACATAACTTTCCCATGCAATGAAAAAGAAACATGCTAGTCGCAGTCATGTGGTGAGGTTATGTATCCCATACTACATAACCCTCACATGTAGCCCCTATGGTGGATCCATATAGGAACACATATTATGCATCCCATACTACATAATATGCCTCGTATACTTCATGTTATGCCATGAGTGTAGTGTTCGTGCTTTTGCCAAGACGTGCTGATGACATATCGATGTGTGAATGACATGATGCTGAACTACTAAAGCAAACCAAGGAAGGTTGCTCAACTCACTTGTCAAGCAACCTCCCTCTGATACCAACTGTCACAACCCGCATTTTCTCCGAATTTAGGAAATATCAGAGTATGAGAAAATACGCGCCATGATGCCACGTCAAGCAGGGGATAACTGCTGACGCTCAGGCAAAACCAACTACAATCCTTATGCCAGAAAATCATGTGCTTAATGAATAGAAATTCAGTTATGTTTTAGAGACCGTATCCCTCGGCTCAGTAGATCACCCAGTCCACAAAAGAAAAACTATATTCATACGCTGCGGAAATAAAAATACTTTATTTAGGTTTGACGCCCTAAAGAGCGCATAAGGGTCCCAAGAGAACCACTCATGCTATGCAAGACCCTACATTTAATTTATATAACGTATAAGAAAACGGTCTTTATTCGTTGTTTGGAAAATAGTAATTAAGTTTTATAAAACGTGCTGATCATGAGCTTCATTTATAATAATATTTATAGTTTAAAAGTAACTAGCAACCTAGTATAATTCCTTCTCAGAGCAAGTAGACTATCTCCAAAAAGCGGTAGCAGCATAAGTAAATATAACCAGTACAAAGGTAAAAACTACCAGTGGGCGCCAACAACCTGACACGAACCCACTGGCACATATGTATGTCTGTAAGAAAGTACTGAAAAACTACCTCACCAACAAGGCAAACAGAACACCAAGGTCCAAGAGACCACCAACACCACCACTGCAAACTAGCCACCCGACTGGCTACGGCTCAGAACCTGGGGTATTCCAAAAGAAAACAGAATAACTCAGCAAGCAACAAGGTGAAAACAACTGCATGTAAGAGTCAACCAAAAGGAAGAAGTAATTGAAAAACATGCAGTAGAAAGAGTCACAACTGTCCAAAACAGGACAACAAGAAAAGCACAACGAGCAAAGAAAACAGCAACAACCCAACTCAGGAACAACATCCTGCCAGGCCTTCTAGGCTTCCAAGAGCCCAAAGTGCTGCAAGCTACCAAGGAAGGAACTTCTAACACCCTAAACTGTGGAAAGTGGTAGTAGCAAAAACAAACAACGAGGAACCGGATCGGAGGCAAACTCAGTCCTCCATCCACCATGTCCAAGTCAACAAGCTCGAGGGTCTACACGTGAAAGCACAAGGGACCTTCCACCCACACATGCCCAGCCCGTACTTGGAGCACGAAAAACAAGAGTGGCCTTGGCTATGTCACACAACTCCACCCCCCTGAAGAGCTATAAACTACCACTACTAACCACGACCCACGATTCGGCCTTTAAGAAGGTAAAGAAAACGGCCGACAAGGAAATACCAGAAATAGAACAAGAAAACCACTCGGGAACGAAAAACAAGGTAAAGGAAGAGTGTTGAAAAGAATCAACACGACAAGGCACTGAGTGAGACCCACTCAGTGCCTACCTAAACCTTGGCGTTGAGTGAGCTAGTCTCACTTAAATCCAAAACCAAACTCTAACCACAATCCCACTAAGGTAATACGGAGCTCGACGATTGTCGACCGGAGGTCGACGATAGTCGAACGGCCTAAGGCAGAAACTGAGATCGACGATCTCCATTCAGAGATCGACGATAGTCGAACGATTCTAAGACAAAAAAGAGGAAGGGAACTTCCAGTACTCGAGTAGTTGCCTATTACTCGTGTATTCAAATTACACCACTCGAGTAGTTACTTATTACTCGTGTACCTCGTCCCTCTACTCGAGTAGTCGCCTACTACTCGAGTATACAAACATATCCAGCACTCGAGTAGTTACCAACTACTAGAGTACCCCAACCCGCTACTCGAGTAGTTGCCTACTACTCGAGTATGCTAAAACCACTACTCGCGTATCTACAAACCTGCACTCGAGTAGATGCCTACTACTCGAGTAAACCAAACCACTTACTCGAGTATCTCGAGCCCACTACTCGAGTAACCCAAAACCCCTACTCGAGTAGTTACCTACTACTCGAGTAACTCCAATCCCCTACTCGAGTAGTTACCTGCTACTCGAGTAAACCAAAACCCCTACTCGAGTAGTTACCTTCTACTCGAGTAAACCAAACAAAAAACTCGAGTATCTCGAAACCACTACTCGAGTAACTCAGATCCCCTACTCGAGTAGTTACCTACTACTCGAGTAAACCAAAACCCCTACTCGAGTAGTTACCTTCAACTAGAGTAAACCAAACAAAAACTCGAGTATCTCAAAACCACTACTCGAGTAACTCAGATCCCCTACTCGAGTAGTTACCTACTACTCGGGTACTCCAAGGCTGATACTCGAGTTAATGCCTTCTACTCGAGTATCTCAAAGCCACCACTCGAGTATCTTAAACTACTACTTGAGTAATACACTTAGCAAATTCGGGAAAAAAATCACCCCCCTCACCTAACACTTCCTCTCGGCTATACCCAAACCAGAACAAAGATCTGAGCAAAGATAAACGACATCACGCCGGCAAAGTTGGGTTCCAACGGCACAAGTAGGGGGGTTCAATAGGAAGAACTAAATCCTATAGTTAGCAAGAAAAAGAGAACAACAAGGCCTCTACCCTAGAGTTAACAGGGATTTCAAATACAGCAAGAATAATTCAAAAAAAGAAACTTTGCAAGGGCAAGAATACCACTTGCCTCAAATTTCAGCGAAGCTTGGACGGCTCTCCTCCTCTTCACACGGAACGAACAGCCGCAGCACCTAGAATTAATCTCACGGCCATTAATGGCGGAAAACTCCAAAACCAAAAACCCAAATCTCATCAAAACTTCATGAAAATCAAATATCTTACCGTCGAAACGAAGATCTCGAAGAGAGCAAGCCAACGCCATTTTCGGAATCGAATTCCGTTCACGAACAAGCCCGGAATCGCTGACCGAAGGAGGTACAGGATGGGCGGTTTTCTCCTTTGTTCTTCCGAGAACAAGCCGACGGTTTCTCTCTCAGGAAAAGAAGAAGAAGTGGGTCGTCACTTCTTAAACAGAGCTTTTATACTAAAGCTAACCCGCCGGTTCAGCCTAAAAACCAAACCGTAAAAACGCCTAATCGCTTAATTACAATAAGCGAATACTAAAAAAAAGGGTAAGCCAATACACGGCCGCCACCTAGCAAGGAAAATAAATGCTCAATAAATTCTCCCGCAAGAATTTAATATTCAGCCAAATCAATTTAATTAATTGATCACAAATACTATTAACACACCAAACGACACGAAAACCGAATCACCTCGGAATTCGACGAAATTCGCACCGTAGCTAAATACCCACGCTACGAACACAACGGCGAAGTCGAAATTAACTTTCGACGAACAGAACCTGAGTTATACCCAAATAAGCCAAACACAAACATCCCCCCGAGAGGCCACATCGGGTCACCCAAAACGACTCGGCTTGCTAGGGAGATCTTGCCAACAGACTACCAAACAGGGCACTCAGTTCTAAGGAGCTAAACCATACTCCACACATGGCACAAGCCAGGGAAACGCGTCATCGTAACGCCAACGAGAATACAAATAAACGCAGGAAAATCGGGGGCGTTACAATCGAGCTGGGCTTTTTAAATGAAGGAAAACTTTATAATGAGTCCGCCCTGCCCATAGAGACCGGGATGTACCCGATCGATTGCTGAGCTGAATCAACCCTGGAGGATGGCGGAATGAGTCTGCCCAACTTGCGGTGGACAAGTTGAGCAGGCCGCCTCCTGCTGGAGGCTTGTTGCACTTGGCGATGGGCTGGCGACCTAGCGGACTGAATATGAGTCTGCTAGATGTAATGCGGGTTGGAGAGCTGGAGGGAGGAGTGGGTCTGCCTCCCTTAGGCGCAATGAAGACTGAATCTGCCACTTATTGAGCACGTCGCTATCAAGCGGTCTAGGCAGATAAGAATGCAAGTCCTCCACATCATTGGGCAGTTTGCACCCTGAGGAAGAATGAACCACCGCATGGTTAACCGATCGAACTGCGTGGCCTGCAGAAGAGGACTGAGGAAGCAGTCTGTAGCCCCTGCAGAACAAGCAGCTACTGCGCGACCTGGGCAGTCAGACCAGGGGGACCGCCCTAGTCACACGGACTGAGCAGGAGCTGCGTGACCTGGGCGGTCTTGCTAGAGAGACCTCCCTAGCCGCACGGATTGAGCAGACTGAGAGGTCAGTCCGCCCACCCTTAGAAGAAAAGGCCGACAGGCCGCGACCTTCTAGAGCGGGCCACAACTTGCGAGCTGGCTACCTTTGGAGGGATCACTAATTTTTGGGTTAACAACCGTAAGCGTTCCATGAGTGCACGGAGCGTCTGGAACGAAGGCCGACGTGGGTGTTTTTGTTGTGCCTGAGTGCACTTGTGTGATATATATTGTGATTACAATGCAAGCAGGGAAGGAACCACTGCCCCGGGTAAGGGGTAGGGTCGTTATAATTAGTCAGCTGAATGCTGAGCATTGCTTTATTTATCACCCTTAGGGTTGAAGTCCATATGCAGGTGTTGCGGGCTGAACTGGACTGAGCGGCAGAAGCCCTTGATGTTGTTGCTGCTTGTAGGCCCTTGAAGGTCGTGCGAAGATTTGGATTTCATATGTGGCCGGTCTGCATGCCGATGTATGAAATCATAATTTGTAAAGAGAAACTTGTAATGCCTTAAGGCCATGAGCGGTGTGTGTTTGTATACATTCCTGGTGTTATATACAAATTGGTATTTATATATTTAGTGTACATTCGTCTAATGAGTTCTTATAAGTAATAAACTTCTGCTAGAATGCTCCGAGGTAGGATGCGCATAGAAGGTTTTTGATATTCAAAAGTATTTCCTCTGTTTGTCTGTGAAATATGGCGTGGGGCCCCGTCCGGACCTTCTTTTATATTCCAACTAATGGAGGCATTACAAAGTGGTATCAGATGATAGGGTTGAGTCGGGATCACATAATTGAACTCAAGAATGTCCACTAAGAATGTGAGCATGTATATTCGGTATGCTTTTTTGGAATGGATGTTAATGATGTCTTGTTCACGTCTAGGTGACAAGGAGTGGGACTGGGAAATCTGAACCCTAGCGTTCTGATGAGAGTGCGACACCAGCTGAGGTGCCCACACCTCCTCCTTCAGTAGTGACAGTCTGGTTGATCGTGGAGGTAGTTTTTGCAATGATAAAGGCCCACCATGAGCAGGTGGTAAGGGAAGGAGCATCAATCCCACCGTTGAATATGTGTCTGACCCAAGGACTATATACGGTCGAGGAGTACTTTCATGCATTTGTTGAGTTGCGACAATATGCAGAGTTTGTGTTTGAACCCGAGGAGACTAAGATCAACAAATTTTACGATTGTCTACGCGATGAACTATGACGGTTATTGGTGGGACCAAAGTTGCTGGGATTTTGTGCCTTGGTAATGGCAGCTAGATCTTTGGAAAGGGACTTGAAGCAGTTTAGAGCGTGGCATAGTGATAATATGCCAACCTCTTCCACCACCGTGGGAACAAAGGAAAGGCGTGTTTGTTTTTCTAATGGTAAGGTGGGGGCATCGTGCCCAAAGATGCTATTATGGTAGCACACCAAGGGCAGAGAAGGAGTTGAAGCGGGTTTGGGATAAGAAGAACTTGGCGGTGGAAAAGTCGGAGTTCAAAGTTCCACAGTCGGAACGATCAGAGTTTAGGAAGCGGATAAGAAGAAGTTCAGGCTTGCTGGACAAACTTCTCAGGATATTGCTTCGGCAGCAACGGTTGGGCAAGGATGCATGGAGACGCGTACGTATTTCACTTGTGGGAAGCAGGGGCCTATCGCCCGAAATTATTAGAGTGGCCTTTCAAAGGGTGAAAAAAATACAAGTGCGTCTGATAAAGAAAAGGTTCATATATCCCGAGACAGCAAAAGTGGCCCTTAGATGATACGAAGCAAGAAGGGCAAGACTATCTATAATAATGTATACGATCTTTGTTTTGTGCGTATAAATATGGTGTGATTGTGAATAAAGAGGTTTTTGGGTGTTGGTATAAGATTTTTATTGTCCTATGAACTTATCATGGTATCACCGCTGCAAGTGGATTGACATAGCCGTGGTATAAAGAGCGATTATGGATGGAGCGTGTCCTTAAAGAGGATTATGAAAGACGTGGATGAGAAGAAGTAAAGTAAAGAGTGTACTTTACTATAATCGTGTTGTATTATGTACATATTATATGTATGTGTGTTTGTTGAAAACACGTGTGTTTATGCGATGCCGCGGGGCGAGATAAGCTGCGACCTCTGAGCTCTAAACCCGGGTCATTTTGGTATATTGTGCATCGAATGAATGGTTTTGTTGATATTACAGTTGCGCTAAATTTCGGGTCGAAATTTCTGTAAGGAGGGGAGGGTTGTAACACCCCAAATTTCAATTTAGAGTTCAGGCTAGGTGATACGGCCTGGGACACGGGCATGTCCAAGGGCATGTCCAACTCTGGGTACTCAGGTGTGTCGCGAGAGCTCGATGAAAATGAATTCGATGATCGTTGAGAGGCGACACAGCCTGGGACACGGGCGTGTCCCAGGGCGTGTCCTGCTCGGGTTGGTAACCGGGCAGCGTTGAGTGTTGCACACGGCCTGTGGCACGGGCATGTCACAGGGGCGTGTTTGGCACACTGCTAAGGAAACGGGCGTGTGCCTTAGCCATGCTCTTCTTGGGGGAGTTGATCTTGTGTTGATTGAGGGACACGCCCCTTAACACGGGCATGTACCTTTGTTGCACGGGCATGTCAGGTGTTTGACACAGGCATGTCCAACCTGTGTTCTTATCCGGTTGGAGTAAGTTCTGTTGTTGCTTAATGTACATGGCCTGTGATACGGGCGTGTCACATGCCATATCAGACCTATTTAGATGCTTTTCAAAGCAGATCAAGTCTGTTCATTTCCTTCTATTTGGATCTTGTGGTCCAAGCTCCTTCCTGTTAATATAAGGCCGAGAATAGAGGATGGAATCTCATTCAAGCTTTGGTCATTCTCTTTCTAAAGGGAAGAGAGAGGAGAGCAAGGAAGGAAGAAGGAGAAGCTTTTCGGCCGCCGGTGGAGCTTCATTGGTACGAATCGAGAGCCGAGTTCAGCGTTGTGGAGGCAAGGCTGTTGTGGTGATTTCCAACCAGCCAGTTTATCATGGCTCAGAAGCGATCGTCAAGGGTAACGATCTCCTTCTTGAACAAGTGAAGTCCTACTTTATGCATATGCATGGGATCCTCCACCAAGAGGTGGAAAGCGTAAGCGACTCCAGCGGTTGATTCTGCATTTAGATCCGGAAATGAGTAGTATGGAATAGGCATGCTGTGTGAAGCCCATCTGGATGGCTAGTCTGGATTGGTGATGTTTATATTTCGAACAAGAGAAGACTCCGTGTATGTAATGAGTAGGTTGCGGAGGTTGTGAGGATGATTGTGAGCTTCTTGTGTTGTATGCTCTACATGAGCTTAATGCATTGTGGCCTTGAGAGTTAGATCATGTGATTGCTTGAGCGGTTTGCTCCCAAGAGTTTATGTGGTAATGGAGTTGTGAACTCCTGTGAGAGAGTCGTGAGCTTTGATGGTTGTGTGGACAGGAAAGGAAAAGCCGGACCGCGTCAAGATCTGCGCTATTGATGAGTTGGGCAACGGGAAAAGGCTGACATGTACTTGCGTTATGTCCGTCTGAGAAAAGGCTGGATCCAGCCGCGTCGGAGCGCATAATGAGAGATCGATTAGAAGACCAGAATGGCTCTTCGATCTGAAATGCTCAAGTGTTGTCGTGAGGTTACCACCTCTGAATGGGATGGGTGAGAGGATCTCCAGTCTGCGTGATGTAGTAGAATATACTCCATCGCCAACAAGTTAAGAACCTCTGATCGGTGGTGGAACCCAGGGAATGATCCGGTCCACCGTAAGCGTGCCATGAGTGCATAGAGCGTCTGGACCGAAGGCCGGCTTGGGTATTGTTGTTGTGCCTGAGTGCACTTGTGTGATATATATTTTGATTGTAATGCATGCAGGGAAGGAAACACTGCCCCGGGTAAGGGGTAGGTTCGTTATAATTGGTAAGCTGAATGCTGACCGTTGTTTTGTTTATTACCCTTGGGGTGGACGTCCATATGCAGGTGTTGCGGGCTAAACTGGTCTGAGCGGGCTGAAGCCCTTGCTGCTGCTGCTTGTAGGCCCTTGAAGGTCGTGCGAAGCTTTGGATTTCATGTGTGGATGGCCTGCATGCCGATGTATGAAATCATAGTTTGTAAAGATAAACTTGTAAGGCCTTAAGGCCGTGAGCGGTGTGTGTTTGTATACATTCCTCGTGTTATATATAAATGGGTATTTATATATTTAGTGGATATTCATTGGATGAGTTCTTATAAGTAATAAACTTCCGCTAGAATGCTCTGAGGTAGGATGCGCATAGAAGGTTTTTGATATTAAAAAGTAATTCCGTCATTTGTCTGATAAATATGGCATGGGGCCCTGACTGGACCTCTGTTATATTCCATGTGACAGATGGAGGCGTTACACTTGCCACCTATATAAATGATGAACCCTTGTGTTGTATGGAAATGTAGAAGGGTTGGGAGTGTGTGTGTGTATGCCATACTGGAACGATGTGTTGATAAGGGACTCAGTGTGGAGCCCTTGCATGCTGTTGAGCATGATATTGTAATAAATAAAAGTGACTCAGAGTGGAGCCCGTATATGTGAAATTGCATGAGGTGTGAGTTGACATGCAGTGTCATAATCCTAGGTTAAGAATAGTATGACAGGTCTACGGGCTCGCTATTCGTCAAGATGACGGGATTTGACAGATAGACTTGCACAGTTAGGCCTTGGTCCTCGGTGTTTACTTCCCGAGGCACCCTCCGTGCTAGCGGACGGTTGGCATTGGTCCTTTGGTGATGTGTTCATAGAGGCACCTTCTGTGCCACGATGATAGGCCAGTTTGAGCTATGTTCTTGGTGCACATCTACCCGAGACCCCTCTGAGCCGTAGTATGCATGTGAGCTCCGCTGTTGCGTTCTTAACATTAAGGAGTACGGAGGCCTTGTCTTGGTAGTGTGGATGCCTGCCAAGTAGAGAAGCCCACTCTATTATCACCATCTGGCTACGACAGATGATGCCTGAGAGGTTAGCTACCTACTTGAAAAGTGGGAACTATAAGTCTGTGTCGACATAGTAGTTGCATTTGTGTGAGCATGGGTGAGTAATCATAAGTCATTCATAACATAACATTGCACCGCATAAGATCCTCATCATATAAGTTTGTATGGGCACTCTTATATGATAAGTTAATTTTTTTGTTAAGCCGATCCTTAACTTATATGTCTGTATGGGCATTCATATAAGTTGAGTTACTTTCCTGTTATAGGACTTTACTTTTTTACTGTTGTTGATGGTTGAACTGCTAGTGTAGATTGATATACACAATTGTGTTAGTTACTTTGATATACTCATATATTGATTAGTCTTATACCACCTTCTTGTACTACTATTTATATTTATATTGTACCCTCTTCTTTTCTCTACCTAGTGCTTAAGAGTCGCTGTGGGAGTGAATATGATAGCCACTTAGTCTTTATGACTAACGGTTGCTACGTCTTCCTTTTTAGGAGGAAACGCCGTAGATAGAACAACTTGTTTTTCAGGAGGACATCCAGACCAGGATGACAGGGCCTAAAGTGATAATACCATCGCTGCCGTCAGTGACTGATGTGAGTTTTTGAGAGACTCATTTTGTAGCTTTTTGGCATTTCATATGTACTCTGATATTATAAAAGCCTTGGTTGCTTCTTTTATTTGTTGTACTTGTTGGACATTTTATACTTATGTGGATTTTGACTTCTTACATTCTTATGTTGGGTTTTGACTTCTGCTTACACAAGATCCTTAACATATAGGTTTATATGGGCACTCTTATATCATGTGTTACTTTAATGTTAAGTCGATCCTTAACTTATATGTATGTATGGGCATTCATATAAGTTGGGTTACTTTCCTATTGTAAGATATACTTGTATACTGTTGTTGATAGTAGAACTGCTAGTGTAGATTGATTTACTCTCTTGTTGTACATATTGGATACTCTGATATTGCTTACATATATATATATTGTACCATTTTCCTTTCTTCGCCTAGTGCCTGAGAGTCGCCGGGGGAGCGAATGTGATAGCCACTTAGTTTTTATGACTAACGGTTGCTACGTCTTCCTTTTAGGAGGAAACCCCGCAGATAGAGCAGCAGCAGGTTTTGCAGGAGGGCAGCCAGACAAGGGTGACAGGGCCTGATACAACGTTACCATCGCTGCCATCGGTTACGGATTTGAGTTTTTAAGAGACTCTTATTATAGCCCTTTGTGCAAAGTTCTTATATACTCTGATATTATAGAATCCTGTTAATGCTTCTTATTATTGATGTACTTGTGGAAATTTATACTTATGTGGATTTTGACTTCTGTTTGTAATCTTTATGTTGGGTTGTCATGGATGATATTGGTTTTAACCGGCAAAATAGGCATCTTGTAGTATCGGTCAACCTGTATGTTGGTGTTACTGTAAGGCAGTTTTTCTTGGCATAAGACTCCCCTCGTCCGTGTCTTGTGTTCCGGGAGGGGGGTCTTATAAATGGTATAAGCTTGCAATGATCCTCAACTAAAGAAGTCATTGAACAATAGTGCCACCCCCATTCGATTGGTCAGTTTGCGGACAAACTGACATAGCGGAAGAAATGGTGTGCCCATCTGTAATTCATACTAAGTATGTACAGTCGTTACCCTACATTTAGCCAACTTGACCTTAGATTTGTACCTTTTTGTGTAGATTCTGGCCCGTGTAGAGCCAGTAGTGAGCACTCCCACCCCTTCCATCCCTACCCGGTTTCAGCAGTCTGAGGTTGGACATACACTTACGGTGATCTTAGACGCCTTTAGGTCTCAACAGGCCCCTGTGCAGCAACAAGCCTCGGGCTCCAACTGGTTGAGCACCTTTCGATCTCTCTCCCCAGCTTCTTATCTTGGGATGGAGTCAACTGTTCATACAAAAGAGTGGCTCAACACTCTGCAAGAGTTAATGGCTGGAATCAGATGTCCAGCCAATATGGATGTGACCTTAGCGGTGTCTGTCTTGGAATTGCATGCGAAGAGGTTGTGGAAGTACCTCATGGGTTCCACTTTCCATGGTCGAGTATATATGAAGATCAGTTGGGATGAGTTTTCTTGAGCTTTCCTGGAGCATTTCATTCCCTCGACTGCTCAAGACGAGCTTGAAGAAAGATTCCTGCAATTGAAGCAAGGATCTAAGTCTGTGACGGAATATCAAAGGGATTTTCAGCACCTTGCTAGGTTCGTTGACGCCTACAAGTTGGATGACTGTGGTTATGCAATGTCGTTTTACAAAGGCTTGCGAGATCCCCTTAGGCAAGCCTTTTTTTATAGCGGACTCGATTTTGGCAGAAAACATTGATATGGCAAAAACGCTGGAAGCGGATCACTTGGGAAGTAGTAATAGACCAGTTGAGGGAATAATAAAAGCAGTCCCCAGTTATAAAAGGAGTCAAGAAAATAGAGGAAGTGGAAACAATAGAGGCAGAGTTCGCTTTCTTCATAACTTTAGAATGGAGCGTCTGGCCCCGCAGCCAGCAACCTCCACCACAATAACTATACCTTCAGCTTAGGGAGAAGCACGAGCGAGTTGCTTCTAGTGCAATCAGTCGGGCCACATCAGGCACTTTTTCCCACAGTTAGGTGGAGATGCTCCCCCTGCTCTTCCACCGGCAGCCCCATGAGGATGTGGACATGTGCGTTGTCGAGGACGAGGACCACAAGGAAGGAATCCTTGACCTGCTTGAGAGCAGATGTTTGTGTTGGATATGGCCCAAGAGCAGAATCCTCGGGATATGATTGCAGGTATATCATGATTTGGTTAATAGGTTATAAGAATTTCTCTTCAATTAGCTAAGTTGTGTTAGGAATCTAGCTTTGAGTCTTTATAGTTGATACTTAGGCACCGTGACTGTTATTGGGAAACCAGCCTATACCATATTTGATATCGGTGCCACGCATTCATTTGTCTCGACAGACTTTGTAAAAGATTTAAAGGGCATGAAATTTTTCACCGATTCCACTCGGAGAGTACGCCTTCCAGATGGCTCTGAGATGATGTTGTCCACCAAGTGCGACTTGGAAGCATACATTTAAGGAAAACCTTTTGAAACCCCTACGACGGTGCTAAGAATCCCAGAATTTGATCTAATTCTGGGCATGTCGTTGTTGGATTGGCACCACGCCAAGATAGATTGTGCGGTGAAGCAAATCACCTTGAGGTATGGAGACTCGGAGGTCATTTTCCAAGGTATCAAATTTGCACCCCATATGTTGTTGTCTTCAATTCAGGCCCTTAAGGCCCATATGAAAGGGGATGAAGTATATATGATATGCTTTGAATTAAAGGAGATGGCACCAAGTATGAAATATGTGTGAGTAGTGTGGGACTTCCCATAGGTATTTCCTGAGAAGTTGGCAGGATTAACCCCACATAGAGAGGTGGACATTTAGATTAAATTAGTACCAAATGTCAAGCCCGTCTCTCAGACCCCTTATCGAGTGGCTCCAAAGGAACTCGCCTAGTTTAGGGTTCAGTTATAGGAGTTGGTAGAATAAGGGTTTGTTTGCCCAAGTAAATCACCTTGGTGAGCCCCTATTCTATTTGTCAAGAAGAAGGACGGAACATTAAGATTTTGCATAGACTATCGGGAGCTCAACCGACTGATACTGCGGAAAACCTATCCCCTACCCCAGATTGATGAGTTATTCGATCAACTAGTAGGAGCACATTAGTTTTCCAAACTGGATCTGCGCTCTGGGTATTACTAGTTGAGGATACAAGAGGAAGGTATCCCGAAGACAGCGATTAGCTCGAGATAAGGTTTGTATGAGTTCACGGTGATGTCGTTTGGACTCACAAATGCCCCTTCTGCGTTCATGAGTTTGATGAACCAGGTGTTCGATTTGTACTTAAATGTCTTTGTCATCATCTTCATCGATGATATGTTAGTCTATTCGAAGACAGTAGAAGAACATGCAGAGCACTTGACCATAGTTTTGAACAAGCTAAAAGAGAATGCCATGTTTGCCATGTTTAGCAAATGCGAATTTTTGCTCCGAGAAGTTGCCTTCTTAGGCCATGTGATTAGTGGAGCCTGACTAGCCGTGGACCCAGCCAAGGTGCATGTCGTGAAGGAATAGTCTCCTTTGAAGTCAACGGCCGATGTACGGAGCTTCCTTGGATGTGTTGGCTATTATCGCAAGTTCGTGAAAAGATTCTCGAAGATATCCCTCCCCCTCACTGCTTTGACGAAGAAAGGTGTGCCATATTAGTGGACACCCCAGTGTGAGGCTGCATTTCAAGAGCTGAAAGATAGACTTACCACTGCACCCATCCTAGCTCTTCCATCAAGGAAAGAGGGATTTCAAGTTTACACCGATGCCTCCTATCAAGGGATGGGAGCAGTGTCATGCACAACGGGCATGTGTTCACATATGCTTCAAGGCATTTAAAGAAGCATGAGGTTAATTACCCATTGCATGATTTAGAGTTGGGAGTAGTGGTGTTCTCCTTAAAGGTTTGGAGGCACTACTTATATGGCTTCCACTGCGAGAACTTTTCGGATCACAAGAATTTGAAGTATGTTCACACTCAGAAAGAGCTAAACTTGAGGCAGCGGCGGTGGTTAGAATTTTTGTGTGATTATGAATTTACATTGAACTACCACCCCGGGAAAGCAAACTTTATAGTTGATGCATTGAGCAAACAAGTACCGGAGTCGAGCCCTAGTTCTCGGTTGATGAGTATGGAGTTGACTCGAGTGCTCGAGGAGATGGAGATCACGTTGGTGTGTAAGTATTATCCCGAGATGTATACTCAATATCTAGCTTCCATGAGCATAGTTTGTGACATTCGAGATCGAATTCGGGTAGAGTAAGGGAAGGATGTTGCTCATGCCCTTGTGATTAAAGCTATTAAGGATGGATCTACAAAGAGTATACAATGAAGGATGGTGTCGTTCATTTCCATGGCAGGCTCTACATTCCCAAGGGCGGTGAAATTCGGGAAGACATCTTGAGAGAGGCACATTATTCCAAGTATTTGGTACATCCCGGGATTTCCAAGATGTATAGTGACTTACGAAAGACCATGTCATGGCCAAGAATTAAGAGTGTTGTTAAGTACTATGTTGCACACTGTGAGGTGTAACAACCCGACCCGTTAAATAACATATAATAGAAGGTCCGGCCAGGTGTAACATCTCATTTCCAACTAGACTCCTAAGAGTTGTTTTGTCATGACAAAACCCTAGGAAGCCCAAGAAAGAGTCAAGTGGACCTGGTGGTGTAGATAGGGCCACTATGGTCTGCACTTAGCAGATTTCTAAACCTTGGTTAAAGGTGATCATGGGGCTTCACCAAGACTCCAAGACCCCACCCATACCCTTATAACCCTAGGAGGGGGTCAATGGGTCACTAAGGACCCATGGAGAGCAATCAAAGGACCTAAGTTGACCAAAGTCAACTATAACCCTAGCTATGTCAAATTAACCTACACAAGGGTCCATTGCAGTCTATTAGCCAAATATACCCCACCCATACCTCCATAACCCTAGGTAGGGGTCAATGGGTCACTAAGGAACCATGGAGGGTAGTCAAGGGAGCTAAGTTGACCAAAGTCAACTCTAACCCTAAATAGGTCAAATTGACCTACACAAGGGACAATTGCAGTCCCTTAGCCAAATGGACCCCACCCCTACCCTCATAGGCCTAGTGAGAGGCCAATAGGTCACCAAGGACTCATTGGGACCAATCATAAAGACTAGGTTGACCAAAGTCAACTCTTTACCTAAAATGGTCAAAGTGCCCTAGTTAAGGGTCAAGTGACCTCCAAGGGCCAATCCAACCCCACCTTGACCCTAGGGGAGGCTAATGGGTCACCAAGGACCCATTAAAGAAATCTCAAGGATCAAATTGACCTAGGTGGGCCCTAGTCCAACCTTGGGTCAAGTTAGCCCAAATGGGCTAACTCAAGCTCAAGCCCATTTCAATTGGGCTAACTATGACTTAAGTGACCAAATGGACTTGTAGGCTTCCATGGGACATGTAGGAGCCAAAAATTCAGGCTTGGTGACTAGGAGAGAGAAAGTCACCCATGGAGGAGAGAGAAAGAGAAGGAAGAAGAATGAAGGAGGACTTTGTGCTCCTCCTCCTCCCTCCCCAACCACCCCATTCATTTCAGAAGGACAAAGGGGAGTGCAGCAGCCATTGTGGACTGGTTAGAGCAATCTCCACCACCATACCAACCTAGCCGCCAAAATTGACTTAGGCCAAAAATGGCACATGGCAATTCAGCCACCTAACTCCCTCCTCTCCCTCTTTAAAAGCTTCAGTGAGGTCCAAGGAGTATTTCCCACTCTTTTCCTGAAGAAGCCGATCCCTTTCCTCCATTTTTGAACAATCCGACCACCACCGGCCACCACCATGCCAATCCGGCGATCAGCACGGCTACATCCGCCACTACAGGTCCTCCTCCACTCCTTCTCTCATGGGTAGATCGTAGGGATTATTAGGGCCGAGGTTAGGGCTCAAATGAGCTCAATCGGATTTTCAAATCCATGGAAATTCCATGGAAAATGCGCATGTCAGGATCGCCGGAACAGTGCATCCCGACGGCCGTGCCGCCGCCTGGAGGTAGCCCCGACCACCACGCAGGTGTTGGCGGCGGTGGCAGGCCGGGGAGGTGGCCGGAGCGCCGGCGGCAGCCGCTGGAAGTTGGCCCAGGCAGGAGAAATCCTGGCCGGTGGTGCGCGGGGACGATGACGGGATGCCGTCCATGATGCGTCAAGATTCGTGCTGGGTCAGATCAGAAACTATAGCTTAAGAATATTTAATTTATTTCATTCTGTCACAGATTTTGTATTATTTGATTTTAATTATTAAAAATAGCTAGAGCCATTGTCAGAGAAATTGGTCAACACATGAAAGGTATCCCTATGGGTCTACTTTCAAACAAAATTAATTTGAACCAATATGGGTGACTGGTATGACCAGGGCACTCATTTTGGTGGGGTCTATACAAATGACTAGGCAGTCATTAAACTAGTTGCCCACACTTCATCCTTGGTCCAAATGGTCTGAAATTTTGGAAGGGCGTCACCCTACCCTATATCTAGACTCTGCCCAAAAATGGGAATTTTGGGGAATAAATTTCCTATAGTTTTGTAAATAATTTAATAATGCTAGGGTAAATTAAATTATGGGTCAAATGAAGTCCAAATTCATCCAAATTTTGGTTGGATGTATATGAGGTCAATATAGACCTCTGGTTAAAATTTCATTAAGTTTGGTGTTGATTTGAATGAGAATCAAGCAAACCCTAGCCTTGCCCTAAGAAGGGCATTTTGGTCCAAAATGTAATTTTGGGTTTTGAGTGTCCAATTCACCTCAACAGAGGTTCAAATTTGGTACACTGACTTGGAATGACTTTATACACCTTCCAATGAAAACTTGGCGGCATTGGAGGTTATTTGGCCCAAGATCCTAGGTCAGACCCTAAGGAAGGGCTTTTGTGCCATGTGAAGGACATATGGCCATAACACCTTGTATGACTATGAAACTTTGTAGGGATGGTTTTAGGGTAACTATAACCCTCTGGTAAAAGTCTTAGGGTGTTTTGGAAAGTTTGGGACCCACAAAACCCTAACCCTAGTTTAGGGCACAAACTTTATAGGGTTAGAATAGGTTAGTTAAACTCTTCCAAATAAGGTGAAATTTTGGTATAATGGTAATAAGGATATTATTAGTCTCTGGTAAGTTATTTGGGAATTTTGGGATAATATTTATGGTACTTTATTTGAAACACAAGGGATGCCTAAATTTAATAAACTAATTATTATGGTCCCTTTGACCCTTGGAAGGTCATAAAAGTTTGGCAGAAGATGTTTTGAATCATTATAAGCTTACATAAATTTTATGAAAATTTTTAGATACTTATTTGAGATACTTACTTCACAAGCTTGCTAAATGATGGAATTATTCAATAATTTAATTTAGTCCATATACTGATAAATAAATTTTGAAATTTGGCCCAAACAATTTAAATGCCTTTAGATTTATACTTGAATTTTCTCTGAATTTTTGGAAGCAATATAGTATTTTATATTTCTTTAAATGAATTTTTAAGGATTAAAATAAAATAATTATTTGGGGATAAAACCTTACTGAAAAATTTAGATATTTTGTAATATGAGTTATATCCTTATTTTGAATAACATATAAAAATTGTAGAATGATATCTTGACTGAAAATGATACTTCATGTTCATTATTGGAAATTTTAGTCAATAGAATAATTAAATAAATTATTAAATAAATAAGTAAAATTTTAGATCTCTGGATTTAGGGCTTAAATGTCATAATGGACCTCCATTAATTATTATATGGGTATTTGATAATTATTTGATATACTTCCTATTTTACATGAAGTTTAACATGGTGGTCTGCATTTAGCAATTTTGGAAAACTGTTTATTAATTTGTTTGAAGCTTATCACTCCTTAATCACTGATGATAATTGACTCAGAGCATTTATAGGTCCTTGCAATCATGTTAGAGTTATCCTTAAATTCTCAGAAATAATATTGCCCCGTTTATTATTTTTATGAATTATTGTAATATACCATTTAAATAAAAATCAGTGGCCTGAACCTTGCTGAAAAACTAAGAGATGTTGTATCTTAGGTTAAATGATTATATTAAGTATAACATAAATCTGGGGAGATTTTATCTTGTCAAAATTTGGTACCTTCAGCTCAATCTTGGAGACTTTGGCCACTATAAATATTTAATAAATTCCTAGATAAATAGGAAAATTGTAAAACTCTGGATTTGGGCAATAAAGGTCATAATGGACCTCCATTAATTATTATAGGAGTATTGGATGATTACTTGATATACTTCCCATTTTACATAACATTAAACCTTGGTGGGCTGCATATAGTAAATCTACAGAAATAATCTGGAGTACAAGTTAGGCACATAAGTCAAAAATTAGTGGTTATAGGAATGAGTTCATCACTCAGGGTTGGATGAGCTAGGGATGTGTTTGACTAAAAGTTAGGTGGTGTTTGGGATCGACGAAAGATCGTCTTCCCCGTAGAGTAGAATGTCAAAATCACCTTAGGTATAGTTTACTGTAATATGAAAATGAAATGGGTAAAACCTAAGTTGTAGACATAAAGTAAATTGAAGAGTAGGTAGTAAACTTACAATTTCACACTCTCACACCCCTGTGTCCCGAGAGATAGTTTGGGTTACTCGGGCAATAAGCCCAGTGGTTAAGGTAATGGGCATGGTAGCCCAGCGAGCTTCGGCTCGGTTGTAGATTGTGACGGACGGGATAGTCCGGTGAGCTTTGGCTCGGTTGTTTGTTATGACGGACGGGATAGTCCGGGGAGCTTCGGCTCGGTTGTAGATTATGACGGACGGGATAGTCCGGGGAGCTTTGGCTCGGTTGTTGGTTATGACGGACGGGATAGTCCGGGGAGCTTCGGCTCGGATTGTAGATTATGACGGACAGGATAGTCCGGGAAGATTTGGCTCGGTTATTTGTTGGACTCATAACTATTGCATGTGCATAAAAGGTATAAGGTGGTGGGTCTTCGATATTGGGAAGTTCGTTGCACCGACACCAATATCGTTGACTCGGCAAGTGAGGTTTTACACTTCGCCCACAGAAGTCCGGTGCGCCAGCCGGAAAGAGTACGCAGGCGTCCGCTTAGTGTACAAAGCGTTGAGGCGTACGATAGGTTAGACCGGTAGCGCAAATACTGGTTTTGAGGTGGGCGAGGCCCAAACCACCGCTTCCGTCTGCCACTACGGAGGTATCCTGGGAGGTAACGGCTCCGAAAGGGGGAAACTAAAGGTCTGTGTACACAGAGTCGAGTGGGTGAGTTGCACTTGCATGTTCACATCATTGCATATTTGAATTTCATAGCATAACCATTGCATATAATCTGACACCTAATGTATAAGCGGTATGGGACGCTCTATACATTAGGCCTTGCAAAACGACCCCTTGGCCTATAAGTTCGTGCGAGCGTGCTTATAAGTCAAGGTTCTCTTTCAGTATTATTTATGTTTATGCCTGCTAGTAAAACCGACACCCTATCGTATAAATCAGTATGAGACTTTTTATACGATAGGAGCCCTGCAAGAGATCCCTTAGCTTATGTGTTTTCACATAAGTTAAGGTTACCTATTTAGATTTTGTATAATTATTATCACATTTAACACTGTTAGTTTAGTTCCGCTGCCATCTGCAATTTGACATTCTCCACCTTCATGTCCTTTCCATTCCTTCTCCCCGCTCGGTGCTTAGGAGCCATGGGGGAAGGGGTGGGGGACGATAGGACTTAGTCTTTTAGACTAACGGTTTTCGAACCACATCATTTAGGGGACCACGGAGCCCAGCATGGAGGGGCAGCCCCGGAGGTCGGCACGCTTGGAGATCGGACAGTCTAGCACTAGAGTCCAGACAGCAGGGACTGTGAGTCCCGAACACCAGTAGTTGTATTAGTTTGCTTCCGCGATGAGTGATTTGTAGTGAGGACTTGATGTACCGGGCATAAGCCCGAGATTTTCATTATATGAACTATCTGTGGACACTCCTTTCGTGGAGTTTATTTTTCTATATATGTGATTTCTGTGGACTTGCTTTTATACTTATGCTACAGCAGAGATCGATTTGGCCGGCAGAATCGGCGTCTTGTAGTGACGTCCTTCCCGGGTGAGAAGGTATCACCGCAAGGCGGCGGTTCTGGTCCTAAGACCCCGGTGTTGAAAAAGAAAAAAAAATGGGGGTCTTACAAGTGGTATCAGAGGAAACCTCGATCAGAAAGGTAGCAGTCCACTAACCCTGGGACACCCCCGCTCGCGTTTAGTTTGGGGACAAACTAAGCAGCGGAAGCAGTGATGGGCCCATATGGGAAATCACATGAAAATTGTCCACTTTTAGTTAAATCTGTGAGACTTCTTATATTTGACTTCTATTACGCAGCCCCCAGCGCAGCCAACACCACAAGGCGGAGTTCAGCAGACTCCGACTGTTGCACCACCTCCCCCGTTCCCCACTCCATTCCTACACTCGGAGATGGGTCAAACGCTGACAGCAATTCTAGATGCTTTCAGGGCTCAGTAGGTTTCGGCTACGCAGCCAAACCCAGGGGCCAATTGGCTGAGCATCTTTCGAGGACTCTCTCCTCCATCCTAATTGGGGAAAGAATCCGTCGTACGGATAGAAGAATGGCTAGATATTATGTACGAAATGCTGACTGGGATACGGTATCCCTGGGAGGAGAGGGTGGCCTTGGTTGTCTCCTGCCTAGAGTCCCATGCCAAGAGGTGGTGGAAGACGGTGCTGGACACAATGTTTGCTGATAGGGAGGTTGCGGAAGTTACCTGGGAAGAGTTCAGTACCGCGCTGCTGGAGCATTTTGTTCCACAGTCGGCCAGGGATGAGTTGGAGGAGCGGTTCTTACAGCTGAAGCAGGGCACTCGGACAGTGGTGGCGTGCCATCGGGAGTTCGACCATTTGGCTCGATATGCAGATTCTTACCAACTGGACGAAGCAGGATACATCAAGAGATTCTATAAGGGCCTGCGGGAGGACTTGAGGGAGGCTTTGTTGTTTGTATCTGACGGGCCTATCTCCCGAATTTTGGAGATGGCAAAGAGGATTGAGGCCGATTGGCACACCACTCGGGGCCGGAAGCGGCAAGCGGAGGATCAGGGCCGGAGAGCCCGAAATGATCAGCGACAAGGTGCTATACCAGGTGGAAGAAGGACAGAGGACCAGCCTCGTTAGGAAGTGAGGCAGGAGCCGAGGGAGCCGGTGGTAATGGCTCCTCAACCTCTTCAGATGAGGGAGGCACCAAGACCCGGGGGCATGACATTTCCCCCACCAGAATGCTACAACGGTCATCAGATAGGACACATTCGCAGAAACTGCCCCATGAGGGGAGCACCTTTACCAGCACCCCAGGATGCCCCGCATGCCCAAAAGTTTGGAGGACGAGGACGTGGTCGAGGACGTGGTTTCCAGGGTGCAGATCGCAGGCAGCAGAGGGAGCAAATTTATGCACTGGATTTGGCTCAACCCTGGAACCCGGAGCAAGTAATCACTGGTACGTCAGAAAATTGTAAACTTATTTCCTCATGACCTTTAAGTTTATATAGAAGTGATAATCTAGGGAAGAAAATCATAGCTAGATTCTAAGACATTTAACTTTCCCCACCCCCAGGAATAGTTTTCATCAGCGGTAAACCCGCTTATACGCTATTTGATACGGGTGCTTCACACTCGTTTGTATCGGAAGCCTTCGTAGAAGGGTTGGAAGGCGTGGAACGATTCACGGGTCTGGTGATGAGGATACGATTACCTGACGGATCAGAGTTGTTCACCTCTGCCCACTGCAATATGGAGGCGGAGATTGGCGGAAGGATATTTGAAGCTCCAGCGACGATCATAAAGATGCCAATATTTGATTTGATCCTAGGAATGACGTGGTTGAACTGGAATCATGCTCAAATTGACTGCACGTCCAAGAGAGTTACCGTGAGACATGGAGATTCCTACCTCGTCATTGAAGGTACTAGATCTATTCCCCCTCTCATGCTGTCGTATGTACAGGCCGTCAAGGCTCACTTACAGGGGGAAGAAGTGTATGAGGTAATATTTGAAATGACTGAGGCCAAGGTCTCTACCTCGGGTATTCCGGTGATGCGAGATTTTGCCGACGTATTCCCAGAGAAACTTCCTGGGCTACCCCCGCACCGGGAGCAGGATTTCCGGATACAGTTGGTGTCGGAGGCTAAGCCGGCAGCTAGAGCCCCTTACCGGATGGCCCCGAAAGAGTTGACAGAGTTTCGAAGCCAACTCCAGGAACTGGTGGAGGCTGGATTTGTCCGACCGAGCTCTTCGCCTTGGGGAGCCCCTGTCTTGTTCGTTAAAAAGAAAGACGGAACTCTGAGACTGTGCATCGACTACCGAGCACTAAACCGATTGACAGTCCGAAATACATATCCACTGCCAAGGATAGATGAGTTGTTTGACCAGCTAGAAGGTGCGCATTTCTTTTCCAAATTAGATCTAAGGTCGGGCTACTACCAGTTACGAATCCAGGAGGAGGACATTCCAAAGACTGCTTTCAGTAGCAGATATGGGCTATATGAGTTTACCGTGATGCCCTTCGGGCTCACAAATGCTCCGTCGGCATTCATGAGCCTCATGAACCGGGTTTTCGAGGCCTACTTGGATGTGTTCGTCATAGTATTCATAGACGACATCCTGATCTACTCTAGGACGGAAGAGGAGCACACTCGGCATCTGACGCTGACTCTGGAGAGACTACGGGAGCACAAGCTTTATGCGAAGATCAGCAAATGCCAGTTTTGGTTGAAGGAGGTGGCCTTCCTAGGCCATATCATCAGTGGTGCTGGGTTGGCAGTGGACCCGGCCAAGATCCAAGCAGTCCGGGACTGGCCACAGTTGAAGACGGCCACAGATGTACGAAGTTTCCTAGGACTCGCCGGTTACTACCGGAAGTTCGTAGAGGGATTCTCTCTTATCGCCCTTCCACTCACATCTCTGACAAGGAAGGAGGTGCCCTTTATCTGGACCCCACAGTGTGAGGCGGCTTTTCAAGAGCTAAAGGGGCGACTCACTTCGGCTCCTATACTTGCTCTCCCTTCAGAGAAAGAAGGATTCCAGGTCTACACTGATGCCTCCTACCAGGGCATGGGTGTAGTGTTTATGCAGAATGGCCATGTGATAGCTTACGCTTCTCGGCAGCTGAAGAAGCACCAGAAAAACTACCCAGTCCATGACTTAGAGATGGGAGCTGTCAACTTTGCACTAAAAGTCTGGCGTCACTATCTGTACGGTGTCCACTGTGACATATACTCCGAGCATAAAAATTTGAGGTATGTGGACACGCAAAAAGAGCTGAACATCAGACAGAGATGATGGGTGGAATTTTTGGCAGACTACCAGTATGAGATGCACTACCACCCGGGAAAGGCGAATGTGGTAGCAGATGCACTGAGCCGAAAGACCGCAAACGCCGGAGTAGGAACACAGTTGATTGCTTTGGAGTTAATTCAGATGTTAGATATGATGCAAATATCCCTAGTGTCCGAGGATCACCCTGAGTTATACCGAGAGTATCTTTCATCATTAATCGCCACTAATGACATTCGAGAAAGGGTCAAGGATGGACAGAGGCAGGATACCCAGCTAGAGCTGATATTCCGGACCTTAGAAGCAGACACTGCGGGAGATTACACACTGAGGGATGACTTAGTATGCTTTAGAGGACGGGTCTACATACCAGAGGGAGGCCAGGTCCGGGAGGATATCATGATGGAGGCTCATTGCAGTCGATATTCGGTACACCCGGGGATTACAAAGATGACTGCAGATCTGAAGAAGACTATGTTCTGGCCCGGCATGAAGAAGGATATCACCTACTTCGTGACCCATTGCAAGGCATGCCAGTTAGTGAAGGCGGAATGCAGAAACCCCGCAGGATTATAATAGCCACTCCCAGTACCAGAGTGGAAGTTCGATGATATCGCCATGGACTTTATACACGGACTTCCTCGATCAAGGACAGGGAATGATTCGATCTGGGTGATCGTCGATCGGCTGACAAAGGTAGCAAGGTTTATTCCAATCAGGAAGGATGACTCGGTGGGCGTGTTAGTCCGAAAGTTTGTGGAGCAATTCGTCCGCTATCATGGCATACCCAAGTCGATTGTGTCGGACCGAGATGGACGATTTACGTCCAGGGAGTGGAGGTCAGTGCAGACTTACTTAGGCACTCGACTAACATTCAGTACAGCTTTTCATCCCCAGACAGATGGACAAACGGAACGGACCAACCGGACTCTGGAGGATTTACTACGACTCTGCATATTGGATCGCGGTGAACCTTGGGAGAAGTTATTACCACTGATCGAGTTCTCGTATAATAACAGCTATCAGTCCAGTATAAGGATGACTCCTTATGAGGCGTTGTATGGACGGAGGTGCAGGACTCCGTTATCATGGATATAGGACGAGGACCCTAAGGCATTGGATTCGGAGTTTGTCGAAGACACCGAGGCTCAGGTGAGATTGATACGGGACAGGATGCTAGAAGCACAGAGCCAGCAGGCTAAGTATTACAACGCTCGACATCGTCAGGTGGAATTCCAGGTAGGAGATCAGGTGTTCTTGAATATCCGACCAATGCATGGAGTTACTCGGGTACGCGGACAGAGGAAGAAGCTTAGTCCAAGATACATGGGGCCTTATAGGATCCAGGAGCGGATCGGTCCCTTGGCATACAGGCTGGAGCTGCCACCGGAGCTGGCGAGTCGGCACGACGTATTCCATATATCCTCTCTTAGGAGAGCTCTACTACACCCAAAGCAGCAAGTTACAACCACAGATGGACCGATAGAATCTGATCGGTCAGTTCACCTAGAACCGGTCCGGATTGTCGACAAGGGGGTACGAGTTTTACGCCACAAGAAGGTTCCGTTAGTCAAGGTCCTGTGGAGAAATCATGGAAGAGAGGAGCAAACATGGGAGCCCCAGGACTTGATGCGACAAAGATACCCGGAACTCTTTAGTCAGGTATTCCTCACAACCACTCAAGATGTTTAATTTACCTTCCTATTTTAAACTAGTAGAACTGAAATTTCAAGGATATGGGCTAAACTTTTGTTTATTGGGGTCTAGACTTTGCCAATTGGGGGATTTGGTCTTAAATTTGACTATCACCTTTAAACCTCATATAATCAAACATGGTGTCGTGACGTAAACCTTTCAACTCTCATGGGATGTTATAAGTTTCTTCCTTCCCGATAGGAGTCCCCGTAGGCTTAACCTTGATTTCGGGGACGAAATCTTTATTTTGTTTATTGGGATTTGTAACATCATATTTCCAACTAAACCCCTAAGAGTGGTTTTGTCATGACAAAATCCTAGGAAGCCCAAGAAAGAGTCAAGTGGACCTGGTGGTGTGGATAGGGCCACTATGGTCTGCATTTAGCAGATTTCTAAACCTTGGTTAAAGGTGATCATGGGGCTTCACCAAGACTCCAAGACCCCACCCATACCCTTATAACCCTAGGAGGGGATCAATGGGTCACTAAGGACCCATGGAGAGCAATCAAAGAACCTAAGTTGACCAAAGTCAACTATAACCCTAGCTAGGTCAAATTAACCTACACAAGGGTCCATTGTCGTCTATTAGCCAAATATACCCCACCCATACCTCCATAACCCTAGGTAGGGGTCAATGGGTCACTAAGAACCCATGGAGGGTAGTCAAGGGAGCTAAGTTGACCAAAGTCAACTCTAACCCTAAATAGGTCAAATTGACCTACACCAGGGACAATTGCAGTCCCTTAGCCAAATGGACACCACCCCTACCTTCATAGGCCTAGTGAGAGGTCAATAGGTCACCAAGGACTCATTGGGACCAATCATAAAGACTAGGTTGACCAAAGTCAACTCTTGACCTAAAATGGTCAAAGTGTCCTTGTTAAGGGCCAAGTGACCTCCAAGGGCCAATACAACCCCACCTTGACCCTAGGGGAGGCTAATGGGTCACCAAGGACCCATTAAATAAATCTCAAGGATCAAATTGACCTAGGTGGGCCCTAGTCCAACCTTGGGTCAAGTTAGCCCAAATGGGCTAACTCAAGCTCAAGCCCATTTCAATTGGGCTAACCATGACTTAAGTGACCAAATGGACTTGTGGGCTGCCATGGGACATGTAGGAGCCAAAAATTCAGGCTTGGTGACTAGGAGAGAGAAAGTCACCATGGAGGAGAGAGAAAGATAAGGAAGAAGAAGGAAGGAGGACTTTGTGCTCCTCCTCCCCCCTCCCCAACCACCCCATTCATTTCAGAAGGACAAGGGGGAGTGCAGCAGCCATTGTGGACTGGTTAGAGCAAGCTCCACCCCCCTACCAACCTAGCCGCCAAAATTGACTTAGGCCAAAAATGGCACATGGCAATTCAGCCACCTAACTCCCTCCTCTCCCTCTTTAAAAGCTTTAGTGAGGTCCAAGGAGTATTTCCCACTCTTTTCCTGAAGAAGTCGAGCCCTTTCCTCCATTTTTGAACAATCTGACCACCACCGGCCACCACCATGCCAATCCGGCGATCAGCACGGCTACAGCCGCCACCACAGGTCCTCCTCCACTCCTTCTCTCATGGGTAGATCGTAGGGATCATTAGGGCCGAGGTTAGGGCTCAATTGAGCTCAATCGGATTTTCAAATCCATGGAAATTCCATGGAAAATGCGCTTGTCGGGATCGCCGGAACAGTGCATCCCGGCGGCCGTGCCGCCGCCTGGAGGTAGCCCCGACCACCACGCAGGTGTTGGCGGCGGTGGCAGGCCGGGGAGGTGGTCGGAGCGCCGGCGGCAGCCGCTGGAAGTTAGCCCAGGCAGGAGAAATCCTGGCCGTTGGCGCGCGGGGACGATGACGGGATGCCGTCCATGATGCGTCAAGATTCGTGCTGGGTCAGATCAGAAACTATAGCTTAAGAATATTTAATTTATTTCATTTTGTCACAGATTTTGTATTATATGATTTTAATTATTAAAAATAGCTAGAGCCATTTTCAGAGAAATTGGTCTACATATGAAAGGTAGCCCTATGGGTCTACCTTCAAACAAAATTGGTTTGAACCAATTTGGCTGACTGGTTTGACCAGGGCACTCATTTTGGTGGGGTCTATACAAATGACTAGCCAGTCATTAAACTAGTTGCCCACACTTCATCCTTGGTCCAAATGGTCTGAAATTTTGGAAGGGCGTCATTCTACCCTATATCTAGACCCTGCCCAAAAATGGGAATTTGTGGGAATAATATTCCTATAGTTTTGTAAATAATTTAATTATGCTAGGGTAAATTAAATTATGGGTCAAATGAAGTCCAAATTCATCCAAATTTTGGTGGAATGTATATGAGGTCAATATAGACCTCTGGTTAAAATGTCATTAAGTTTGGAGTTGATTTGAATGAGAATCAAGCAAACCCTAGCCTTGCCCTAAGAAGGGCATTTTGGTCCAAAATGTAATTTTGGGTTTTGAGTGTCCAATTCACCTCAATAGTGATTCAAATTTGGTACACTGACTTGGAATGACTTTATACACCTTCCAATGAAAACTTGGGGGCATTGGAGGTTATTTGGCCCAAAATCCTAGGTCAAACCCTAAGGAAGGGCTTTTGTGCCTTGTGAAGGACATATGGCCATAACACCTTGTATGACGATGAAACTTTGTAGGGATGGTTTTATGGTAACTATAACCCTCTGGTAAATGTCTTAGGGTGTTTTGGAAAGTTTGGGACCCACAAAACCCTAACCCTAGTTTAGGGCACAAACTTTGTAGGGTTAGAATAGGTTAGTTAAACTCTTCCAAATAAGGTGAAATTTTGGTATAATGGTAATAAGGATATTATTAGTCTCTGGTAAGTTATTTGGGAATTTTGGGATAATATTTATGGTACTTTATTTGAAACACAAGGGATGCCTCAATTTAATAAACTAATTATTATAGTCCCTCTGACCCTTGGGATCTCATTAAAGTTTGGCAGAGGATGTTTTGAATTCTTATAAGCTTATATAAATTTTACGAAAATTTTTGGATACTTATTTGAGGTACTTACTTCACAAGCTTGCTAAATGATGGAATTATTCAATAATTTAATTTAGTCCATATACTGATAAATAAATTATGAAATTTGGACCAAACCATTTATATGCCATTAGATTCATACTTGAATTTTCTCTGAATTTTTGGAAGCAATATTGTATTTTATATTTCTTTAAATGAATTTTTAAAGATTAAAATAAAATAATTATTTGGGGATAAAACCTTACTGAAAAATTTAGATATTTTGGAATATGAGTTATATCCTTATTTTGAATAACATATAAAAATTGTAGAATGATATCTTGAATTAAAATGGTACTTCATGTTCATTATTGGAAATTTTAGTCAATAGAATAATTAAATAAATTATTAAATAAATAAGGAAAATTTTGGATCTCTGTATTTAGGGCTTAAAGGTCATAATGGAACTCCATTAATTATTATATGGGTATTGGATAATTATTTGATGTACTTCCTATTTTACATGAAGTTTAACATGGTGGTCTGCATTTAGCAATTTTGGAAAACTGTTTATTAATTTATTTGAAGTTTATCACTCCTTAATCACCGATGATAATTGACTCAGATCATTTATAGGTCCTTGCAATCATGTTAGAGTTATCCTTAAATTCTCAGAAATAATATTGCCCCGTTTATTATTTTTATGAATTATTGCAATATACCATTTAAATAAAAATCAGTGGCCTGAAACTTGCTGAAAAATAAGAGATGTTGTATCTTAGGTTAAATGATTATATTAAGTATAAAATAAATCTGGGGAGATTTTATCTTGTCAAAATTTGGTACCTTCAGCTCAATCTTGGAGACTTTGGCCACTATAAATATTTAATAAATTCCTAGATAAATAGGAAAATTGTAAGACTCTGGATTTGGGCAATAAAGGTCATAATGGACCTCCATTAATTATTATAGGAGTATTGGATGATTACTTGATATACTTCCCATTTTACATAACATTAAACCTTGGTGGTCTGCATATAGTAAATCTACAGAAATAATTTGGAGTACAAGTTAGGCACATAAGTCAAAAATTAGTGGTTATAGGAATGATTTCATCACTCAGGGTTGGATGAGCTAGGGATGGGTTTGACTAAAAGTTAGGTGGTGTTTGGGATCGACGAAAGATCGTCTTCCCCGTAGAGTAGAAGGTCAAAATCACCTTAGGTATAGTTTACTGTAATATGAAAATGAAATGGGTAAAACCTAAGTTGTAGGCATAAAGTAAATTGAGGAGTAGGTAGTAAACTTAGGATTTCACACTCTCACACCCCTGTGTCCCGAGAGATAGTTTGGGTTACTCGGGCAATAAGCCCAGTGGTTAAGGTAATGGGCATGGTAGCCCGGCGAGCTTCGGCTCGGTTGTAGATTGTGACGGACGGGATAGTCCGGTGAGCTTTGGCTCGGTTGTTCGTTATGACGGACGGGATAGTCCGGGGAGCTTCGGCTCGGTTGTAGATTATGACGGACGGGATAGTCCGGGGAGCTTTGGCTCGGTTGTTGGTTATGACGGACGGGATAGTCCGGGGAGCTTCGGCTCGGATTGTAGATTATGACGGACGGGATAGTCCGGGAAGATTCGGCTCGGTTATTTGTTTGACTCATAACTATTGCATGTGCATAAAAGGTATAAGGTGGTGGGTCTTCGATATTGGGAAGTTCATTGCACCGACACCAATATCGTTGACTCGGCAAGTGAGGTTTTACACTTCGCCAACAGAAGTCCGGTGCGCCAGCCGGCAAGAGTACGCAGGCGTCCGCTTAGTGCACCAAGCGTTGAGGCATAAGATAGGTCAGACAGGTAGTGCAAATACTGTTTTGAGGTGGGCGAGGCCCAACCCACCGCTTCCGTCTGCCACTACGGAGGTATCCTGGGAGGTAACGACTCCGAAAGGGGGAAACTAAAGGTCTGTGTACACAGAGTCGAGTGGGTGAGTTGCACTTGCATGTTCACATCATAGCATATTTGCATTTCATTGCATAACCATTGCATATAACCTGACACCTAATGTATAAGCGGTATGGGATGCTCTATACATTAGGCCTTGCAAAACGACCCCTTGGCCTATAAGTTCGTGCGAGCGTGCTTATAAGTCAAGGTTCTCTTTCAGTATTATTTATATTTATGTCTGCTAGTAAAACCGACACCCTATCGTATAAATCGGTATGGTACTTTTTATACGATAGGAGCCCTCCAAGAGATCCATTAGCTTATGTGTTTTCACATAAGTTAAGGTTACCTATTTAGATTTTGTATAATTATTATCACACTTAACACTGTTTGTTTAGTTCCGCTGCCATCTGCAATTTGACATTCTCCACCTTCATGTCCTTTCCATTCCTTCTCCCCGCTCGGTGCTTAGGAGCCATGGGGGAAGGGGTGGGGGACGATAGGACTTAGTCTTTTAGACTAACGGTTTTCGAACCACATCATTTAGGGGACCACGGAGCCCAGCATGGAGGGGCAGCCCCGGAGGTCGGCACGCTTGGAGATCAGACAGTCTAGCACTGGAGTCCAGACAGCAGGGACTGTGAGTTCCAATCACCAGTAGTTGTATTAGTTTGCTTCCGCGATGAGTGATTTGTAGTGAGGACTTGATGTACCGGGCATAAGCCCGAGATTTTCATTATATGTACTATCTGTGGACACTCCCTTCGTGAAGTTTATTTTTCTATATATGTGATTTCTGTGGACTTGCTTTTATACTTATGCTACAGCAGAGATCGATTTGGCCGGCAGAATCGGCGTCTTGTAGTAACGACCTTCCCGGGTGAGAAGGTATCACCGCAAGGCGGCGGTTCTAGGCCTAAGACCCCGGTGTCGAAAAAGAAAACAAAATGGGGGTCTTACAAGTGGTATCAGAGGAAACCTCAATCAGAAAGGTAGCAGTCCACTAACCCTGGGACACCCCCGCTCGAATTTAGTTTGGGGACAAACTAAGCAGCAGAAGCAGTGATGGGCCCATATGGGAAATCACATGAAAATTGTCCACTTTTAGTTAAATCTGTGAGACTTCTTATATTTGACTTCTATTACGCAGCCCCCAGCGCAGCCAACACCATAAGGCGGAGTTCAGCAGACTCCGACTGTTGCACCACCTCCCCCGGTCCCCACTCCATTCCTACACTCGGAGATGGGTCAAACGCTGACAGCAATTCTAGATGCTTTCAGGGCTCAGTAGGTTCCGGCTCCGCAGCCAAACCCGGGGGCCAATTGGCTGAGCATCTTTCGAGGACTCTCTCCTCCATCCTACTTGGTGACAGAATCCATCATACGGACAGAAGAATGGCTAGATATTATGTACGAAATGCTGACTGGGATACGGTGTCCCTGGGAGGAGAGGGTGGCCTTGGTTGTCTCCTGCCTGGAGTCCCATGCCAAGAGGTGGTGGAAGACGCTGCTGGACACAATGTTTGCTGATAGGGAGGTTGCGGAAGTTACCTAGGAAGAGTTCAGGACCGCGCTGCTGGAGCATTTTGTTCCACAGTCGGCCAGGGATGAGTTGGAGGAGCGGTTCTTACAGCTGAAGTAGGGCACTCAGACAGTGGTGGAGTACCATCGGGAGTTCGACCATTTGGCTCGATATGCAGATTCTTACCAACTGGACGAAGCGGGATACATCAAGAGATTCTATAAGGGCCTGCGGGAGGACTTGAGGGAGGCTTTGTTGTTTGTATCTGATGGGCCTATCTCCCGGAATTTGGAGATGACAAAGAGGATTGAGGCCGATTGACACACCACTCGGGGCCGGAAGCGGCAAGCGGAGGATCAGGGCCGGAGAGCCCGAAATGATCAGCGGCAAGGTGCTATACAAGGTGGAAGAAGGACAGAGGACCAGCCTCGTCAGGAAGTGAGGCAGGAGCCGAGGGAGCCGGTGGTAATGGCTCCTCAACCTCTTTAGATGAGGGAGGCACCAAGACCCGGGGGCATGACATTTCTCCCACCAGAATGCTACAACTGTCATCAGATTGGACACATTCGGAGAAACAGCCCCTTGGGCGGAGCACCTTTACCAGCACCCCAGGATGCCCCGCATGCCAAAAAGTTTGGAGGACGAGGACGTGGTTTCCAAGGTGCAGATCTCAGGCAGCAGAGGGAGCAAATTTATGCACTAGATTTGGCTCAACCCCGGAACCCGGAGCAAGTAATCACTGGTATGTCAGAAAATTGTAAACTTATTTCCTCATGACCTTTAAGTTTATATAGAAGTGATAATCTAGGGAAGAAAACCATAGCTAGATTCTAAGACATTTAACTTTCCCCACCCCCAGGAATAGTTTTCATCAGCGGTAAACCCGCTTATACGCTATTTGATACGGGTGCTTCACACTCGTTTGTATCGGAAGCCTTCGTAGAAGGGTTGGAAGGCGTGGAACGATTCACGGGTCTGGTGATGAGGATACGATTACCCGACGGATCAGAGTTGTTCACCTCTGCCCACTGCAATATGGAGGCGGAGATTGGCGGAAGGATATTTGAAGCTCCAGCGACGATCATAAAGATGCCAATATTTGATTTGATCCTAGGAATGACGTGGTTGAACTGGAATCATGCTCAAATTGACTGCACGTCCAAGAGAGTTACCGTGAGACATGGAGATTCCTACCTCGTCATTGAAGGTACTAGATCTATTCCCCCTCTAATGCTGTCGTCTGTACATGCCGTCAAGGCTCACTTACAGGGGGAAGAAGTGTATGAGGTAATATTTGAAATGACTGAGGCCAAGGTCTCCACCTCGGGTATTCCGGTGATGCGAGATTTTGCCGACGTATTCCCAGAGAAACTGCCTGGGCTACCCCCGCACCGGGAGCGGGATTTCCGGATACAGCTGGTGTCGGGGGCTAAGCCGACAGCTAGAGCCCCTTACCGGATGGCCCCGAAAGAGTTGACAGAGTTTCGAAGCCAACTCCAGGAACTAGTGGAGGCTGGATTTGTCCGACCGAGCTCTTCGCATTGGGGAGCCCCGGTCTTGTTCGTTAAAAAGAAAGACGGAACTCTGAGACTGTGCATCGACTACCGAGCACTAAACCGATTGACAGTCCGAAATACATATCCACTGCCAAGGATAGATGACCTGTTTGACCAGCTAGAAGGTGCGCATTTCTTTTCCAAATTGGATCTAAGGTCGGGCTACTACCAGTTACGAATCCAGGAGGAGGACATTCCAAAGACTGCTTTCAGTAGCAGATATGGGCTATATGAGTTTACCGTGATGGCCTTCGGGCTCACAAATGCTCCGTCGGCATTCATGAGCCTCATGAACCGGGTTTTCGAGGCCTACTTGGATGTGTTCGTCATAGTATTCATAGACGACATCCTGATCTACTCTAGAACGGAAGAGGAGCACACTCGGCATCTGACGCTGACTCTGGAGAGACTACGGGAGCACAAGCTTTATGCGAAGATCAGCAAATGCCAGTTTTGGTTGAAGGAGGTGGCCTTCCTGGGCCATATCATCAGTGGTGCTGGGTTGGCAGTGGACCCGACCAAGATCCAAGCAGTCCAGGACTGGCCACAAATGAAGACGGCCACAGATGTACGAAGTTTCCTAGGACTCGCCAGTTACTACAGGAAGTTCGTAGAGGGATTCTCTCTTATCGCCCTTCCACTCACATCTCTGACAAGGAAGGAGGTGCCCTTTATCTGGACCCCACAGTGTGAGGCGGCTTTTCAAGAGCTAAAGGGGCGACTCACTTCGGCTCCTATACTTGCTCTCCCTTCAGGGAAAGAAGGATTCCAGGTCTACATCGATGCCTCCTACCAGGGCATGGGTGCAGTGCTTATGCAGAATGGCCATGTGATAGCTTACGCTTCTCGGCAGCTGAAGAAGCACCAGAAAAACTACCCAGTCCATGACTTAGAGATGGGAGCTGTCATCTTTGCACTAAAAGTCTGGCATCCCTATCTGTACGGTGTCCACTGCGACATATACTCCGACCATAAAAATTTGAGGTATGTGGACACGCAAAAAGAGCTGAACATCAGACAGAGACGATGGGTGGAATTTTTGGCAGACTACTAGTATGAGATGCACTACCACCCGGGAAAGGCGAATGTGGTAGCAGATGCACTGAGCCGAAAGACCGCAAACGCCAGAGTAGGAACACAGTTGATGGCTTTGGAGTTAATTCAGATGTTAGATAAGTTGCAAATATCCCTGGTGTCTGAGGATCGCCCTGAGTTATACCGAGAGTATCTTTCATCATTAATCGCCACTGATGACATTCGAGAAAGGGTCAAGGATGGACAGAGGCAGGATACCCAGCTAGAGCCGATATTCCGGACCTTAGAAGCAGACACTGCGGGAGATTACACACTGAGGGATGACTTAGTATGCTTTAGAGGACGGGTCTACATACCAGAGGGAGGCCAGGTCCGGGAGGATATCATGATGGAGGCTCATTGCAGTCGATATTCGGTACACCCGGGGATTACAAAGATGACTGCAGATCTGAAGAAGACTATGTTCTGGCCCGACATGAAGAAGGATATCACCTACTTCGTGACCCATTGCAAGGCATGCCAGTTAGTGAAGGCGGAATGCAGAAACCCCGCAGGATTATTACAGCCACTCCCAGTACCAGAGTGGAAGTTCGATGAAATCGCCATGGACTTTATACACGGACTTCCTCGATCAAGGACAGGGAATGATTCGATCTGGGTGATCGTCGACCGGCTGACAAAGGTAGCAAGGTTTATTCCAATCAGGAAGGATGACTCGGTGGGCGTGTTAGTCCGAAAGATTGTGGAGCAATTCGTCCGCTATCATGGCATACCCAAGTCGATTGTGTCGGACCGAGATGGACGATTTACGTCCAGGGAGTGGAGGTCAGTGCAGACTTACTTAGGCACTCGACTAACATTCAGTACAGCTTTTCATCCCCAGACAGATGGACAAACGGAACGGACCAACCGGACTCTGGAGGATTTACTACGACTCTGCATATTGGATCGCGGTGAACCTTGGGAGAAGTTGTTACCACTGATCGAGTTCTCGTATAATAACAACTATCAGTCCAGTATAAGGATGGCTCCTTATGAGGCGTTGTATGGACGGAGGTGCAGGACTCCGTTATCATGGATACAGGACGAGGACCTTAAGGCATTGGATTTAGAGTTTGTCGAAGACACCGAGGCTCAGGTGAGATTGATACGGGACAGGATGCTAGAAGCACAGAGCCAGCAGGCTAAGTATTACGACGCTCGACATCGTCAGGTGGAATTCCAGGTAGGAGATCAGGTGTTCTTGAAGATCCGACCAATGCATGGAGTTACTCGGGTACGCGGACAGAGGAAGAAGCTTAGTCCAAGATACATGGGGCCTTATAGGATCCAGGAGCGGATCGGTCCCTTGGCATACAGGCTGGAGCTGCCATCGGAGCTGGCGAGTCTGCACGACGTATTCCATATATCCTCTCTTATGAGAGCTCTACTACGCCCAGAGCAGCAAGTTACAACCACAGATGGACCGATAGGATCTGATCGGTCAGTTCACCTAGAACCGGTCCGGATTGACGACAAGGGGGTACGAGTTTTACGCCACAAGAAGGTTCCATTAGTCAAGGTCCTGTGGAGATATCACGGAAGAGAGGAGCAAACATGGGAGCCCCAGGACTTGATGCGACAAAGATACCCGGAACTCTTTAGTCAGGTATTCCTCACAACCACTCAAGTTGTTCAATTTACCTTCCTATTTTAAACTAGTAGAACTGAAATTTCAAGGATATGAGCTAAACTTTTGTTTATTGGGGTCTAGACTTTGCCAATTGGGGGATTTGGTCTTAAATTTGACTATCACCTTTAAACCTCATATAATCAAACATGGTGTCGTGACGTAAACCTTTCAACTCTCATGGGATGTTATAAGTTTCTTCCTTCCCGATAGGAGTCCCCGTAGGCTTAACCTTGATTTCGGGGACGAAATCTTTGTTTTGTTTATTGGGATTTGTAACATCCCATTTCCAACTAAACCCCTAAGAGTGGTTTTGTCATGACAAAACCCTAGGAAGCCCAAGAAAGAGTCAAGTGGACCTGGTGGTGTGGATAGGGCCACTATGGTCTGCACATAGCAGATTTCTAAACCTTGGTTAAAGGTGATCATGGGGCTTCACAAAGACTCCAAGACCCCACCCATACCCTTATAATCCTAGGAGGGGGTCAATGGGTCACTAAGGACCCATGTAGATCAATCAAAGGACCTAAGTTGACCAAAGTCAACTATAACCCTAGCTAGGTCAAATTAACCTACACAAGGGTCCATTGCAGTCTATTAGCCAAATATACCCCACCCATACCTCCATAACCCTAGGTAGGGGTCAATGGGTCACTAAGGACCCATGGAGGGTAGTCAAGGGAGCTAAGTTGACCAAAGTCAACTCTAACCCTAAATAGGTCAAATTGACCTACACAAGGGACAATTGCAGTCCCTTAGCCAAATGGACCACACCCATACCCTCATAGGCCTAGTGAGAGGCCAATAGGTCACCAAGGACTCATTGGGACCAATTATAAAGACTAGGTTGACCAAAGTCAACTCTTGACCTAAAATGGTCAAGTTCCCTAGTTAAGGGCCAAGTGACCTCCAAGGGCCAATCCAACCCCACCTTGACCCTAGGGGAGGCTAATGGGTCACCAAGGACCCATTAAAGAAATCTCAAGGATCAAATTGACCTAGGTGGGCCCTAGTCCAACCTTGGGTCAAGTTAGCCCAAATGGGCTAACTCAAGCTCAAGCCCATTTCAATTGGGCTAACCATGACTTAAGTGACCAAATGGACTTGTGGGCTGCCATGGGACATGTAGGAGCCAAAAATTCAGGCTTGGTGACTAGGAGAGAGAAAGTCACCCATGGAGGAGAGAGAAAGAGAAGGAAGAAGAAGGAAGGAGGACTTTGTGCTCCTCCTCCCCCCTCCCCAACCACCCCATTCATTTCAGAAGGACAAGGGGGAGTGCAACAGCCATTGTGGACTGGTTAGAGCAAGCTCCACCCCCTACCAACCTAGCCGCCAAAATTGACTTAGGCCAAAAATGGCACATGGCAATTCAGCCACCTAACTCCCTCCTCTCCCTCTTTAAAAGCTTCAGTGAGGTCCAAGGAGTATTTCCCACTCTTTTCCTGAAGAAGCCGAGCCCTTTCCTCCATTTTTGAACAATCTGACCACCACCGGCCACCACCAAGCCAATCCGGCGATCAGCACGGCTACAGCCGCCACCATAGGTCCTCCTCCACTCCTTCTCTCATGGGTAGATCGTAGGGATCATTAGGGCCGAGGTTAGGGCTCAATTGAGCTCAATCGGATTTTCAAATCCATGGAAATTCCATGGAAAATGCGCTTGTAGGGATCGCCGGAACAGTGCATCCCGGCGGTCGTGCCGCCGCCTGGAGGTAGCCCCGACCACCACGCAGGTGTTAGCGGCGGTGGCAGGCTGGGGAGGTGGCCGGAGCGCCGGCGGCAGCCGCTGGAAGTTGGCCCACGTAGGAGAAATCCTGGCCGTTGGCGCGTGGGGACGATGACGGGATGCCGTCCATGATGCGTTAAGATTCGTGCTGGGTCAGATCAGAAACTATAGCTTAAGAATATTTAATTTATTTCATTCTGTCACAGATTTTGTATTATTTAATTTTAATTATTAAAAATAGCTAGATCCATTTTCAGAGAAACTGGTCAACACATTAAAGGTAGCCCTATGGGTCTACTTTCAAACAAAATTGGTGTGAACCTATTTGGCTGACTGGTTTGACCAGGGCACTCATTTTGGTGGGGTCTATACAAATGACTAGCCAGTCATTAAACTAGTTGCCCACACTTCATCCTTGGTCCAAATGGTCTGAAATTTTGGAAGGGCGTCACCCTACCCTATATCTAGACCCTGCCCAAAAATGGGAATTTGTGGGAATAATTTTCCTATAGTTTTGTAAATAATTTAATTATGCTAGGGTAAATTAAATTATGGGTCAAATGAAGTCCAAATTCATCCAAATGTTGGTGGGATGTATATGAGGTCAATATAGACCTCTGGTTGAAATTTCATTAAGTTTGGAGTTGATTTGAATGAGAATCAAGCAAACCCTAGCCTTGCCCTAAGAAGGGCATTTTGGTCCAAAATGTAATTTTGGGTTTTGAGTGTCCAAGTCACCTCAACAGAGGTTCAAATTTGTTACACTGACTTGGAATGACTTTATACACCTTCCAATGAAAACTTGGGGGCATTGGAGGTTATTTGGCCCAAGATCCTAGGTCAAACCCTAAGGAAGGGCTTTTGTGCCTTGTGAAGGACATATGGCCATAACACCTTGTATGACTATGAAAATTTGTAGGGATGGTTTTAGGGTAACTATAACCCTCTGGTAAAAGTCTTAGGGTGTTTTGGAAAGTTTGGGACCCACAAAACCCTAACCCTAGTTTAGGGCACAAACTTTGTAGGGTTAGAATAGGTTAGTTAAACTCTTCCAAATAAGGTGAAATTTTGGTATAATGGTAATAAAGATATTATTAGTCTCTGATAAGTTATTTGGGAATTTTGGGATAATATTTATTGTACTTTATTTGAAACACAAGGAATGCCTCAATTTAATAAACTAATTATTATGGTCACTCTGACTCTTGGGAGGTCATGAAAGTTTGGCATAGCATGTTTTGAATGCTTATAAGCTTATATTAATTTTATGAAAATTTTTGGATACTTATTTGAGGTACTTACTTCACAAGCTTGCTAAATGATGGAATTATTCAATAATTTAATTTAGTCCATATACTGATAAATAAATTATGAAAATTGGCCCAAACCATTTAAATGCCATTAGATTCATACTTGAATTTTCTCTGAATTTTTGAAAGCAATATAGTATTTTATATTTCTTTAAATGAATTTTTATGGATTAAAATAAAATAATTATGTGGGGATAAAAACTTACTGAAAAAATTTAGATATTTTGGAATATGAGTTATATCCTTATTTTGAATAACATATAAAAATTGTAGAATGATATCTTGACTGAAAATGGTACTTCATGTTCATTATTGGAAATTTTAGTCAATAGAATAATTAAATAAATTATTAAATAAATAAGGAAAATTTTGGATCTCTGGATTTAGGGCTTAAAGGTCATAATGGACCTCCATTAATTATTATATGGGTATTGGATAATTATTTGATGTACTTTCTATTTTACATGAAGTTTAACATGGTGGTCTGCATTTAGCAATTTTGGAAAACTGTTTATTAATTTGTTTGAAGCTTATCACTCCTTAATCACAGATGATAATTAACCCTTGCAATCATGTTAGAGTTATCCTTAAATTCTCAGAAATAATATTGCCCCGTTTATTATTTTTATGAATTATTGCAATATATCATTTAAATAAAAATCAGTGGCCTGAACCTTGCTGAAAAATTAAGAGATGTTGTATATTAGGTTAAATGATTATATTAAGTATAACATAAATCTGGGGAGATTTTATCTTTTCAAAATTTGGTACCTTCAGCTCAATCTTGGAGACTTTGGCCGCTATAAATATTTAATAAATTCCTAGATAAATAGGAAAATTGTAAAACTCTGGATTTGGTCAATAAAGGTCATAATGGACCTCCATTAATTATTATAGGAGTATTGGATGATTACTTGATATACTTCCCATTTTACATAACATTAAACCTTGGTGGTCTGCATATAGTAAATCTATAAAAATAATCTGGAGTACAAGTTAGCCACATAAGTCAAAAATTAGTGGTGATAGGAATGAGTTCATCACTCAGGGTTGGATGAGCTAGGGATGGGTTTGACTAAAAATTAGGTGGTGTTTGGGATCGACGAAAGATCGTCTTCCCCGTAAAGTAGAAAGTCAAAATCACCTTAGGTATAGTTTACTGTAATATGAAAATAAAATGGGTAAAACCTAAGTTGTAGGCATAAAGTAAATTGAGGAATAGGTAGTAAACTTAGGATTTCACACTCTCACACCCCTGTGTCCCAAGAGATAGTTTGGGTTACTCGGGCAATAAGCCCAGTGGTTAAGGTAATGGGCATGGTAGCCCGGCGAGCTTCGGCTCGGTTGTAGATTGTGACGGACGGGATAGTCCGGTGAGCTTTGGCTCGGTTGTTCGTTATGACGGACGGGATAGTCCGGGGAGCTTCGGCTCGGTTGTAGATTATGACGGACGGGATAGTCCGGGGAGCTTTGGCTCGGTTGTTGGTTATGACGGACGGGATAGTCCGGGGAGCTTCGGCTCAGATTGTAGATTATGACGGACGGGATAGTCCGGGAAGATTCAGCTCGGTTATTTGTTGGACTCATAACTATTGCATGTGCATAAAAGGTATAAGGTGGTGGGTCTTCGATATTGGGAAGTTCGTTGCACCGACACCAATATCGTTGACTCGGCAAGTGAGGTTTACACTTCGCCAACAGAAGTCCGGTGCGCCAGCCGGCAAGAGTACGCAGGCGTCCGCTTAGTGCACCAAGCGTTGAGGCGTACGATAGGTTAGACCGGTAGTGCAAATACTGGTTTTGAGGTGGGCGAGGCCCAACCCACCGCTTCCGTCTGCCACTACGGAGGTATCCTGGGAGGTAACGGCTACGAAAGGGGGAAATTAAAGGTCTGTGTACACAGAGTCGAGTGGGTGAGTTGCACTTGCATGTTCACATCATAGCATATTTGCATTTCATAGCATAACCATTGCATATAACCTGACACCTAATGTATAAGCGGTATGGGACGCTCTATACATTAGGCCTTGCAAAACAACCCCTTGGCCTATAAGTTCGTGCGAGCGTGCTTTTAAGTCAAGGTTTTCTTTCAGTATTATTTATATTTATGCCTGCTAGTAAAACCGACACCCTATCGTATAAATCGGTATGGAACTTTTTATACGATAGGAGCCCTGCAAGAGATCCCTTAGCTTATGTGTTTTCACATAAGTTAAGGTTACCTATTTAGATTTTGTATAATTATTATCACACTTAACATTGTTAGTTTAGTTCCGCTGCCATCTGCAATTTGACATTCTCCACCTTCATGTCCTTTCCATTCCTTCTCCCCGCTCGGTGCTTAGGAGCCATAGGGGAAGGGGTGGGGGACGATAGGACTTAGTCTTTTAGACTAACGGTTTTCAAACCACATCATTTAGGGGACCACGGAGCCCAGCATGGAGGGGCAGCCCCGGAGGTCGGCACGCTTGGAGATCGGACAGTCTAGCACTGGAGTCCAGACAGCAGGGACTGTGAGTCCCGAACACCAGTAGTTGTATTAGTTTGCTTCCGCGATGAGTGATTTGTAGTGAGGACTTGATGTACCGGGCATAAGCCCGAGATTTTCATTATATGTACTATCTGTGGACACTCCCTTCGTGGAGTTTATTTTTCTATAAATGTGATTTCTGTGGACTTGCTTTTATACTTATGCTACAGCAGAGATCGATTTGGCCAGCAGAATCGGCGTCTTGTACGTGACGACCTTCCCGGGTGAGAAGGTATCACCGCAAGGCGGCGGTTCTGGGCCTAAGACCCCGGTGTCGAAAAAGAAAAAAAATGGGGGTCTTACAAGTGGTATCAGAGGAAAGCTCGATCAGAAAGGTAGCAGTCCACTAACCCTGGGACACCCCCGCTCGCGGTTAGTTTGGGGACAAACTAAGCAGCGGAAGCAGTGATGGGCCCATATGGGAAATCACATGAAAATTGTCCACTTTTAGTTAAATCTGTGAGACTTCTTATATTTGACTTCTATTATGTAGCCCCTAGCGCAGCCAACACCACAAGGCAGAGTTCAGCAGACTCCGTTTGTTGCACCACCTCCCCCGGTCCCCACTCCATTCCTACACTCGGAGATGGGTCAAACGCTGACAGCAATTCTAGATGCTTTCAGGGCTCAGTAGGTTCCGGCACCGCAGCCAAACCCGGGGGCCAATTGGCTGAGCATCTTTCGAGGACTCTCTCCTCCATCCTACTTGGGGACAGAATCCGTCGTACGGACAGAAGAATGGCTAGATATTATGTACGAAATACTGACTGGGATACGGTGTCCCTGGGAGGAGAGGGTGGCCTTGGTTGTCTCCTGCCTGGAGTCCCATGCCAAGAGGTGGTGGAAGACGCTGCTGGACACAATGTTTGCTGATAGGGAGGTTGCGGAAGTTACCTGGGAAGAGTTCTGGACCGCGCTGCTGGAGCATTTTGTTCCACAGTCGGCCAGGGATGAGTTGGGGGAGCGGTTCTTACAGCTGAAGCAGGGCACTCAGACAGTGGTGGAGTACCATCGGGAGTTCGACCATTTGGCTCGATATGCAGATTCTTACCAACTGGACGAAGCGGGATACATCAAGAGATTCTATAAGGGCATGCGGGAGGACTTGAGGGAGGCTTTGTTGTTTGTATCTGACGGGCCTATCTCCCGGATTTTGGAGATGGCAAAGAGGATTGAGGCTGATTGGCACACCACTCGGGGCCGGAAGCGGCAAGCGGAGGATCAGGGCCGGAGAGCCCGAAATGATCAGCGGCAACGTGCTATACCAGGTGGATGAAGGACAGAGGACCAACCTCGTCAGGAAGTGAGGCAGGAGCCGAGGGAGCCGTTGGTAATGGCTCCTCAACCTCTTCAGATGAGGGAGGCACCAAGACCCGGGGGCATGACATTTCCCCCACCAGAATGCTACAACTGTCATCAGATAGGACACATTCGGAGAAACTGCCCCATGAGGTGAGAACCTTTACCAGCACCCCAGGATGCCCCACATGCCCAAAAGTTTGGAGGACGAGGACGTGGTTTCCAGGGTGCAGATCGCAGGCAGCAGAGGGAGCAAATTTATGCACTGGATTTGGCTCAACCCCGGAACCCGGAGCAAGTAATCACTGGTACGTCAGAAAATTGTAAACTTATTTCCTCATGACCTTTAAGTTTATATAGAAGTGATAATCTAGGGAAGAAAACCATAGCTAGATTCTAAGACATTTAACTTTCCCCACCCCCAGAAATAGTTTTCATCAGCGGTAAACCCGCTTATACGCTATTTGATACGGGTGCTTCACACTCGTTTGTATCGGAAGCCTTCGTAGAAGGGTTGGAAGGCGTGGAACGATTCACGGGTCTGGTAATGAGGATACGATTACCCGACGGATCAAAGTTGTTCACCTCTGCCCACTGCAATATGGAGGCGGAGATTGGCGGAAGGATATTTGAAGCTCCAGCGACGATCATAAAGATACCAATATTTGATTTGATCCTAGGAATGACGTGGTTGAACTGGAATCATGCTCAAATTGACTGCACGCCCAAGAGAGTTACCGTGAGACATGAAGATTCCTACCTCGTCATTGAAGGTACTAGATCTATTCCCCCTCTCATGCTGTCGTCTGTACAGGCCGTCAAGGCTCACTTACAGGGGGAAGAAGTGTATGAGGTAATATTTGAAATGACTGAGGCCAAGGTCTCCACCTCGGGTATTCCAGTGATGCGAGATTTTGCCGACGTATTCCCAGAGAAACTTCCTGGGCTACCCCCGCACCGGGAGCAGGATTTCCGGATACAGCTGGTGCCGGGGGCTAAGCCGGCAGCTAGAGCCCCTAACCGGATGGCCCCGAAAGAGTTGACAGAGTTTCGAAGCCAACTCCAGGAACTGGTGGAGGCTGGATTTGTCTGACCGAGCTCTTCGCTTTGGGGAGCCCCGGTCTTGTTCGTTAAAAAGAAAGACGGAACTCTGAGACTGTGCATCGACTACCGAGCACTAAACCGATTGACAGTCCGAAATACATATCCACTGCCAAGGATAGATGAGCTGTATGACCAGCTAGAAGGTGCACATTTCTTTTCCAAATTGGATCTAAGGTCGGGCTACTACCAGTTACGAATCCAGGAGGAGGACATTCCAAAGACTGCTTTTAGTAGCAGATATGGGCTATATGAGTTTACCGTGATGCCCTTCGGGCTCACAAATGCTCCGTCGGCATTCATGAGCCTCATGAACCGGGTTTTCGAGGCCTACTTGGATGTGTTCGTCATAGTATTCATAGACAACATCCTGATCTACTCTAGGACGGAAGAGGAGCACACTCGCCATCTGACGCTGACTCTGGAGAGACTACGGGAGCACAAGCTTTATGCGAAGATCAGCAAATGCCAGTTTTGGTTGAAGGAGGTGGCCTTCCTGGGCCATATCATCAGTGGTGCTGGGTTGGCAGTGGACCCGGCCAAGATCCAAGCTGTCCGGGAGTGGCCACAGTTGAAGACGGCCACAGATGTACGAAGTTTTCTAGGACTCGCCGGTTACTACCGGAAGTTCGTAGAGGGATTCTCTCTTATCACCCTTCCACTCACATCTCTGACAAGGAAGGAGGTGCCCTTTATCTGGACCCCACAGTGTGAGGCGGCTTTTCAAGAGCTAAAGGGGCGACTCACTTCGGCTCCTATACTTACTCTCCCTTCAGGGAAAGAAGGATTCTAGGTCTACACCGATGCCTCCTACCAGGGCATGGGTGCAGTGCTTATACAGAATGGCCATGTGATAGTTTACGCTTCTCGACAGCTGAAGAAGCACCAGAAAAACTACCTAGTCCATGACTTAGAGATGGGAGCTGTCATCTTTGCACTAAAAGTCTGGTGTCACTATCTGTACGGTGTCCACTGCGACATATACTCCGACCATAAAAATTTGAGGTATGTGGACACGCAAAAAGAGCTGAACATCAGACAGAGACGATGGGTGGAATTTTTGGCAGACTACCAGTATGAGATGCACTACCACCCGGGAAAGGCGAATGTGGTAGCAGATACACTGAGCCGAAAGACCACAAACACCGGAGTAGGAACATAGTTGATGGCTTTGGAGTTAATTCAGATGTTAGATAAGATGCAAATATCCCTGGTGTCCGAGGATCGCCCTGAGTTATACCGAGAGTATCTTTCATCATTAATCGCCACTGATGACATTCGAGAAAGGGTCAAGGATGGACAGAGGTAGGATACCCAGCTAGAGCCGATATTCCGGACCTTAGAAGCAGGCACTGCGGGAGATTACACACTGAGGGATGACTTAGTATGCTTTAGAGGACGGGTCTACATACCAGAGGGAGGCCATGTCCGGGAGGATATCATGATGGAGGCTCATTGCAGTCGATATTCGGTACACCCGGGGATTACAAAGATGACTGCATATCTGAAGAAGACTATGTTCTGGCCCGGCATGAAGAAGGATATCACCTACTTTGTGACCCATTGCAAGGCATGCCAGTTAGTGAAGGAGGTATGCAGAAACCCCACAGGATTATTACAGCCACTCCAAGTACCAGAGTGGAAGTTCGATGATATCGCCATGGACTTTATACACGGACTTCCTCGATCAAGGACAGGGAATGATTCGATCTGGGTGATCGTCGACCGGCTGACAAAGGTAGCAAGGTTTATTCCAATCAGGAAGGATGACTCGGTGGGCGTGTTAGTCCGAAAGTTTGTGGAGCAATTCATCCGCTATCATGGCATACCCAAGTCGATTGTGTTGGACCGAGATGGACGATTTACGTCCAGGGAGTGGAGGTCAGTGCAGACTTACTTAGACACTCGACTAACAATCAGTACAGCTTTTCATTCCTAGACAGATGGACAAACGGAACGGACCAACCGGACTCTGGAGGATTTACTACGACTCTGCATATTGGATCGCGGTGAACCTTGGGAGAAGTTGTTACCACTGATCGAGTTCTCGTATAATTACACCTATCAGTCCAGTATAAGGATGGCTCCTTATGAGGCATTGTATGGACGGAGGTGCAGGACTCCGTTATCATGGATACAGGATGAGGACCCTAAGGCATTGGATTCGGAGTTTGTCGAAGACACCGAGGCTCAGGTGAGATTGATACGGGACAGGATGCTAGAAGCACAGAGCCAGCAGGCTAAGTATTACGACGCTCGACATCGTCAGGTGGAATTCCAGGTAGGAGATCAGGTGTTCTTGAAGATCCGACCAATGCATGGAGTTACTCGGGTACGCGGACAGAGGACGAAGCTTAGTCCAAGATACATGGGGCCTTATAGGATCCAGGAGCGGATCGGTCCCTTGGCATACAGGCTGGAGCTGCCACCGGAGCTGGCGAGTCTGCACGACGTATTCCATATATCCTCTCTTAGGAGAGCTCTACTACGCCCAGAGAAGCAAGTTACAACCACAGATGCACCGATAGAATCTGATCGGTCAGTTCACCTAGAACCGGTCCGGATTGACGACAAGGGGGTACGAGTTTTACGCCACAAGAAGGTTCCGTTAGTCAAGGTCCTGTGGAGAAATCACGAAAGAGAGGAGCAAACATGGGATCCCCAGGACTTTATGCGACAAAGATACCCGGAACTCTTTAGTCAGGTATTCCTCACAACCACTCAAGATGTTCAATTTACCTTCCTATTTTAAACTAGTAGAACTGAAATTTCAAGGATATGGGCTAAACTTTTGTTTATTGAGGTCTAGACTTTGCCAATTGGGGGATTTGGTCTTAAATTTGACTATCACCTTTAAACCTCATATAATCAAACATGGTGTCGTGACGTAAACCTTTCAACTCTCATGGGATGTTATAAGTTTCTTCCTTCCCGATAGGAGTCCCCGTAGGCTTAACCTTGATTTTGGGGACGAAATCTTTGTTTTGTTTATTGGGATTTGTAACATCCTATTTCCAACTAAACCCCTAAGAGTGGTTTTGTCATGACAATATCCTAGGAAGCCCAAGAAAGAGTCAAGTGGACCTGGTGGTGTGGATAGGGCCACTATGGTCTGCACTTAGCAGATTTCTAATCCTTGGTTAAAGGTGATCATGGGGCTTCACCAAGACTCCAAGACCCCACCCATACCCTTATAACCCTAGGAGGGGGTCAATGGGTCACTAAGGACCCATGGAGAGCAATCAAAGGACCTAAGTTGACCAAAGTCAACTATAACCCTAGCTAGGTCAAATTAACCTACACAAGGGTCCATTGCAGTCTATTAGCCAAATATACCCCACCCAAACCTCCATAACCCTAGGTAGGGGTCAATGGGTCACTAAGGACCCATGGAGGGTAGTCAAGGGAGCTAAGTTGACCAAAGTCAACTCTACCCTAAATAGGTCAAATTGACCTACACAAGGGACAATTGCAGTCCCTTAGCCAAATGGACCCCACCCCTACCCTCATAGGCCTAGTGAGAGGTCAATAGGTCACCAAGGACTCATTGGGACCAATCATAAAGACTAGGTTGACCAAAGTCAACTCTTGACCTAAAATGGTCAAAGTGTCCTAGTTAAGGGCCAAGTGACCTCCAAGGGCCAATCCAACCCCACCTTGACCCTAGGGGAGGCTAATGGGTCACCAAGGACCCATTAAAGAAATCTCAAGGATCAAATTGACCTAGGTGGGCCCTAGTCCAACCTTGGGTCAAGTTAGCCCAAATGGGCTAACTCAAGCTCAAGCCCATTTCAATTGGGCTAACCATGACTTAAGTGACCAAATGGACTTGTGGGCTGCCATGGGACATGTAGGGGCCAAAAATTCAGGCTTGGTGACTAGGAGAGAGAAATTCACCCATGGAGGAGAGAGAAAGAGAAGGAAGAAGAAGGAAGGAGGACTTTGTGCTCCTCCTCCCCCCTCCCCAACCACCCCATTCATTTCAGAAGGACAAGGGGGAGTGCAGCAGCCATTGTGGACTGGTTAGAGCAAGCTCCACCCCCTACCAACCTAGCCGCCAAAATTGACTTAGGCCAAAAAATGGCACATAGCAATTCAGCCACCTAACTCCCTCCTCTCCCTCTTTAAAAGCTTCAGTGATGTCCAAGGAGTATTTCCCACTCTTTTCCTGAAGAAGTCGAGCCCTTTCCTCCATTTTTGAACAATCCGACCACCACCGGCCACCACCATGCCAATCCGGCGATCAGCACGGCTACAGCCGCCACCACAGGTCCTCCTCCTCTCCTTCTCTCATGGGTAGATCGTAGGGATCATTAGGGCCGAGGTTAGGGTTCAATTGAGCTCAATCGGATTTTCAAATCCATGGAAATTCCATGGAAAATGCGCTTGTCGGGATTGCCGAAACAATGCATCCTGCCGGCCGTGCCGCCGCCTGGAGGTAGCCCCGACCACCACGCAGGTGTTGGCGGCGGTGGCAGGCCGGGGAGGTGGCCGGAGCGCCGGCGGCAGCCGCTGGAAGTTGGCCCAGGCAGGAGAAATCCTGGCCGTTGGCGCGCGGGGACGATGACGGGATGCCGTCCATGATGCGTCAAGATTCGTGCTGGGTCAGATCAGAAACTATAGCTTAAGAATATTTAATTTATTTCATTCTGTCACAGATTTTATATTATTTGATTTTAATTATTAAAAATATTGAGAACCATTTTTAGAGAAATTTGTCAACACATGAAAGGTAGCCCTATGGGTCTACTTTCAAACAAAAATGGTTTGAACTAATTTGGGTGACTGGTTTGACCAGGGAACTCATTTTGGTGGGGTCTATACAAATGACTAGGCAGTCATTAAACTAGTTGCCCACACTTCATCCTTGGTCCAAATGGTCTGAAATTTTGGCAGTGCGTCACCCTACCCTATATCTAGACCCTGCCCAAAAATATGAATTGTTGGGAATAAGTTTCCTATAGTTTTGTAAATAATTTAATTATGCTAGGGTAAATTAAATTATAGGTCAAATGAAGTCCAAATTCATCCAAGTTTTGGTGGGATGTATATGAGGTCAATATAGACCTCTTGTTAAAATTTCATTAAGGTTGGAGTTGATTTGAATGAGAATCAAGCAAACCCTAGCCTTGCCCTAAGAAGGGCATTTTGGTCCAAAATGTAATTTTGGGTTTTGAGTGTCCAATTCACCTCAATAGAGGTACAAATTTGGTACACTGACTTGTCATGACTTTATACACCTTCCAATGAAAACTTAGGGGCATTGGAAGTTATTTGGCCCAAGATCCTAGGTCAAACCCTAAGGAAGGGCTTTTGTGCCTTGTGAAGGACATATGGCCATAACACCTTGTATGACTATGAAACTTTGTAGGGATGGTTTTAGGGTAACTATAACCCTCAGGTAAAAGTCTTAGGATGTTTTGGAAAGTTTGGGACCCACAAAACCCTAACCGTAGTTTAGGGCACAAACTTTGTAGGGTTTGAATAGGTTAGTTAAACTCTTCCCAATAAGGTGAAATTTTGGTATAATGGTAGTAAGGATATTATTAGTCTCTGGTAAGTTATTTGGGAATTTTGGGATAATATTTATGGTACTTTATTTGAAACACAAGGGATGCCTCAATTTAATAAACTAATTATTATGGTCCCTCTGACCCTTGGGAGGTCATGAAGTTTGGCAGAGGATGTTTTGAATTATTATAAGCTTATACAAATTTTATGAAAATTTTTAGATACTTATTTGAGGTACTTACTTCACAAGCTTGCTAAATGATGGAATTATTCAATAATTTAATTTAGTACATATACTGATAAATAAATTATAAAATTTGGCCCAAACCATTTAAATGCCATTAGATTCATACTTGAATTTTCTCTGAATTTTTAGAAGCAATATCGTATTTTATATTTCTTTAAATAAATTTTTAAGGATTAAAATAAAATAATTATTTGGGGATAAAACCTTACTGAAAAATTTAGATATTTTGGAATATGAGTTATTTCCTTATTTTGAATAACATATAAAAATTGTAGAATGATATCTTGACTGAAAATGGTACTTCATGTTCATTATTGGAAATTTTAGTCAATAGAATAATTAAATAAATTATTAAATAAATAAGGAAAATTTTGGATCTCTGGATTTAGGGTTTAAAGGCCATAATGGACCTCTATTAATTATTATATGGGTATTGGATAATTATTTGATGTACTTCCTATTTTACATGAAGTTTAACATGGTGGTCTGCATTTAGCAATTTTGGAAAACTGTTTATTAATTTGTTTGAAGCTTATCACTCCTTAATCACAGATGATAATTGACTCAGAGTATTTATAGGTCCTTGCAATCATGTTAGAGTTATCCTTAAATTCTCAGAAATAATATTGCCCCGTTTATTATTTTTATGAATTATTGCAATATACCATTTAAATAAAAATCAGTGGCCTGAACCTTGCTGAAAAACTAAGAGATGTTGTATCTTAGGTTAAATGATTATATTAAGTATAACATAAATCTAGGGAGATTTTATCTTGTCAAAATTTGGTACCTTCAGCTCAATCTTGGAGACTTTGGCCACTATAAATATTTAATAAATTCCTAGATAAATAGGAAAATTATAAAACTCTGGATTTGGGCAATAAAGCTCATAATGGATCTCCATTAATTATTATAGGAGTATTGGATGATTACTTGATATACTTCCCATTTTACATAACATTAAACCTTGGTGGTCTGCATATAGTAAATCTACAGAAATAATCTGGAGTACAAGTTAGGCACATAAGTCAAAAATTAGTGGTTATAGGAATGAGTTCATCACTCAGGGTTGGATGAGCTAGGGATGGGTTTGACTAAAAGTTAGGTTATGTTTGAGATCGACGAAAGATCGTCTTCCCCGTAGAGTAGAAGATCAAAATCACCTTAGGTATAGTTTACTGTAATATGAAAATGAAATGGGTAAAACCTAAGTTGTAGGCATAAATTAAATTGAGGAGTAGGTAGTAAACTTAGGATTTCACACTCTCACACCCCTGTGTCCCGAGAGATAGTTTGGGTTACTCGGGCAATAAGCCCAGTGGTTAAGGTAATGGGCATGGTAGCCCGGCGAGCTTCGGCTCGGTTGTAGATTGTGACGGACGGGATAGTCCGGTGAGCTTTGGCTTGGTTGTTCGTTATGACGGACGGGATAGTCCGGAGAGCTTCGGCTCGGTTGTAGATTATGACGGACGGGATAATCCGGGGAGCTTTGGCTCGGTTGTTGGTTATGACGAACGGGATAGTCCGGTGAGCTTCGGCTCGGATTGTAGATTATGACGGAAGGGATAGTCCGGGTAGATTCGGCTCGGTTATTTGTTGGACTCATAACTATTGCATGTGCATAAAAGGTATAAAGTGGTGTCTCTTTGATATTGGGATGTTCGTTGCACCGACAACAATATCGTTGACTCGGCAAGTGAGGTTTTACACTTCGCCAACAGAAGTCCGGTGCGCCAGCTGGCAAGAGTACGCAGGCGTCCGCTTAGTGCACTAAGCGTTGAGGCGTACGATAGGTCAGACCGGTAGTGCAAATACTTGTTTTGAGGTGGGCGAGGCCCAACCCACCGCTTCCGTCTGCCACTACGGAGGTATCCTGGGAGGTAACAGCTCCGAAAGGGGGAAACTAAAGGTCTGTGTACACAGAGTCGAGTGGGTGAGTTGCACTTGCATGTTCACATCATAGCATATTTGCATTTCATAGCATAACCATTGCATATAACCTGACACCTAATGTATAAGCGGTATGGGACGCTCTATACATTAGGCCTTGCAAAACGACCCCTTGGCCTATAAGTTCGTGCGAGCGTGCTTATAAGTCAGGGTTCTCTTTCATTATTATTTATATTTATGCCTGCTAGTAAAACCGACACTCTATCGTATAAATCGGTATGAGACTTTTTATACGATAGGAGCCCTGCAAGAGATCCCTTAGCTTATTTGTTTTCACATAAGTTAAGGTTACCTATTTAGATTTTGTATAATTATTATCACACTTAACACTGCTAGTTTAGTTCCGCTGTCATCTGCAATTTGACATTCTCCACCTTCATGTCCTTTCCATTCCTTCTCCTCGCTCGGTGCTTAGGAGCCATGGGGGAAGAGGTGGGGGACGATAGGGCTTAGTCTTTTAGACTAACGGTTTTCGAACCACATCATTTAGGGGACCACGGAGCCCAGCATGGAGGGGCAGCCCCGGAGGTCGGCACGCTTGGAGATCGGACAGTCTAGCACTGGAGTCCAGACAGCAGGGACTGTGAGTCCCGAACACCAGTAGTTGTATTAGTTTGCTTCCGCGATGAGTGATTTGTAGTGAGGACTTGATGTGCCAGGCATAAGCCCGAGATTTTCATTATATGTACTATCTGTGGACACTCCCTTCGTGGAGTTTATTTTTCTATATATGTGATTTCTGTGGACTTGCTTTTATACTTATGCTACAGCAGAGATCGATTTGGAAGGCAGAATCGGCGTCTTGTAGTGACGACCTCCCCGGGTGAGAAGGTATCACCGCAAGGCGGCGGTTCTGGGCCTAAGACCCCGGTGTCGAAAAAGAAAAAAAAATGGGGGTCTTACACCAAGGCCCCACATTATATGCCACAAACAGACGGCAAGGTCACAGGTTAATACCAAAATACCACGCATCCTAACTCAGAGCATTCTAGAGGAAGCTTACAAGTTGCACGAACTCAATCCATGAATGTCAACTAATATATAAATAACTCATTTATATACAAGACCAGGAATGTAAACAAGCACACCGCTCATGGCCTTAAGGCCTTACAAGTTTCTATTTACAAACATACGACTTCATACATCGGCACGCAGGCCGTCCACACATGAAATCCAAAGCTTCGCATGGCCTTCGAGGTCCTAACAGCAGCAGCAAGGGCTTCAGCCCGCTTAATCCATTTAAGCATCTACAAGGGCAACACCTGCATATAGACATCCACCCCATGGGTGACAAACAAAGAAACGGTCAGCATTCAGCTGACAAATTATAACGACCCTACCCCTTACCCGGGGCAGTGGTTCCTTCCCTGCATGTATTCCAATCTCAACACATATATACAATACACATTAATCATCACAAACGCCGGCCTTCATGCCAGACATTCCGTGCACTCTGGGTACACTTACGGTGTTCCAAGCTCCACATGGTTCCACCACTGATTCGAGGTGTTTACTTGTTGGCCGGGCATAAGCCTCCAAACCCCTGTTGAAGACCTCATGCACCCATCCACTCAGAGGCATGCACCTCATAACAAACTGTGAGCGCTATCAGTCGACCTACCCTCGTAGTGTAACAAGCCTAGGGAAATCGCCCCGCTGCATTGCTACCAATCGACCGCTCACCCTATCCTACCACTGAACTTGTTTGGGTGGTCCACCCACTCAGAGGTTCTTAACTTGTTGGCTATGAGCATCAGCCGCCAAACCTCTGTTGGAGGCCTCTCGTACCCACCCAGTCAGAGGTGTTCGCTAACAATAATCAGATCAATGAACTTTGTGGGTGTCCTACCCACTCAGAGGTTCTCGCATTCCCTCTCAACACCGGCACATAGTACCGCTTTCCATTCCATTAATACAGCTCGCGCCGATCATACAACCAAAGGAGCTATACAAAGCTTCCTTCTCACCATCACAATCGTTCTCACCAATCTCCGTAGGTTAACCGATGTATACACGGAGTCTTCTCTGGTTCACAGCATCACCAATCAAGACATCCATCCAGATGGGCTTCACACAGCATGCCTATGTCGTAGTAAGCATTTCCGGCTCTAGATGAAGACTCAGCCGCTGGAATCACTTACGCTCTTCCATCTTTTGATGGAGGATTCCACAGATATACATGCATAAACAAAGGGCTTCACCTGCCCAAGGAAGAAAGACCGTTACCCTTGACGATCAATTCGGCGCCATGAAAGAACTATCCGGAAGGAAAGCACCGCAGCGGCCTTGCCTTCTCAACGCTGAACTCGGCTCTCGATTCGGACCACTGAAGCTCCACCGGCGGTCGGAAAGCTTCTCCTTCTTCCTTCCTTGCTCTCCTCTCTCTCTTCACTAAGAAAGAGAATGGCCAATAAGAGAATGAGATATTCATCTCCATTCTCGGCCTTATAAGAGCAGGGAATATTTGGGACCACATGATCCAAATAAAAGGGAACGAACGGCCTCGATTGCTTTGAAAAGCATCTAAATAGAGCTGACACGGCTTGTGACACGTCCGTATCACAGGCCGTGTCCCTTGAGCGGCTACAGAACTGACTCAATCTAGAACAGAACACGGGCTACGATATGCCCGTATCACTCTCTGACACGCCCGTATCAACCAGTACACGGCCATGTGGATGGCCGTGTCACCTCATCAACACAAGGCTGAAACACCCGAGAAGGACACAGCTAAGGCACACGCCCATGTCCTCGGTCGTGTGCTCAACACGCCCCTATGAAACGCTTGTGTCACAGGCTGTGTACCACACTCAACGCCACTCAACTCAATGCCACTCAACTCCACTCCACTCAATACCGCCTGAGTAGGACACGCCCTGGGACATGCCCGTGTCCTAGGCCGTGTGCACCAGACACGTCCTTGGACACGCCCGTGTCCCAGGCCGTGTCACCCATCCTGAACCCATTTTGGGACTTAGTGTTTTTGGGGTGTTACATGAGGCTTGCCAGAAGGTGAAGGCGGAGTGCAAGAACCTTAGAGGATTGTTACAATCATTACCCATTCCATAGTGGAAGTTTGAGTATATTTCAATGGATTTTGTTCACGATCGGGGAATGACTCGGTTTGGGTAATTGTGGATCACTTGACAAAGGTTGCCAGATTCATACTAATGAAGAAGGAGTCATATGTTGATGTTTTAGTGCGTCTCTTTGTGGAACAGTTTTTACGGTACTATGGGGTGCCTAAGACGATAGTCTCCGACCGTGATGGTCAGTTCACCTCCAAGGAATGGAAGTCAGTTCAAGCGTATTTGAGATCTTGCCTTACCTTTAGCACATCATTTCATCCTCATACGGATGGTCAGTCTGAGAGGACCATCAAAACTATGGAAGATCTGTTGAGATTGTGTGTACTGGATAGAGGAGAGCTATGGGAAAGGCTCTTACCACTGGAAGAATTTTCGTACAATAATTGTTATCAATCTAGCATCGCAATGGCACCCCACGAAGCACTTTATGGGAGGAGGTGTAGAACTCCATTGTCATGGGTGCAGGATGAGGATCCAAATATTTTGGGAATCGAATATATTGATGATACTGATGTTGCTGTTAGATTTATACGGGACCGCATGCTTGAGGCTCAAAGTCGGTAGGAAATTACCATAATTATAAACATCGGATGGTGGAATTTCAAGTGGGTGACAAAGTATTCTTGAGGATCAAGCTGATGCATGGAGTTTCATGAGTGTGTGGTATGAAGGAGCACAACTCGAGATATGTGGGTCCCTATGCTATATTGGAAAGAATTGTCCCTTTGGCCTATCGGCTGGAGCTACCACCAGGGCTGGAAAATTTGCATGATGTCTTCCATGTGTCATCGCTTCGAAAGGCACTTGCTTTGGAAAAGTGTTCCTTTGGTGAAGGTCTTGTGGTCTAACCATGGTAAAGAAGAATATACTTGGGAGTCGGTGGACTTGATGTGGAAGCGATACTCAGATTTGTTTCCCCAAGGTAAAATTTAAGTATATTATATTTCCATGCTTTACCCCCCCCCCCAGCCTTAGCCTAATTTCGGGAACGAAATTTTTTATTTTGTTTATAGATTTTGCAACGTCTCATTTTGTGCTAGACCCCTCACGTGTATTTTGAGTCAAGAAAGCTGACTCAAGCTCGGGGTGCACCGGTAATAGGCATTGAGTGGTCACGACGAATCTCGACGATTCGTCGAGTGAGTGTATGTACACTCGACTATTTTGACTTAGAGGATTTTTGCATCCTAGACTGTTTGCTGGTTCATATAAATGGGTTGAACCGGGTTTTTGGAAATGCGCCAATTGACTTATTTGGATGTTGTCTTTTTGACAAGACTTAATTTAAATAATAATGGGCGGTCCAATGTCAGGGAGACACATGGAAAAGCAAGCAAACCCTAATTATTCCTATAAAAGGAGACTTACGGAACACCCTAGCCGTCACTTCACTTCTTGCCGAATAGTTACCTGTATCAAAACCGTCGGAAGAGGGAAAGTTGCCGGAGTTTGGTTTTCTGGAGGAAGGGTTGTTCCTTTCCGTGAAGAACAACGCCAACGAGGAGAAGATGCTGCCGAGAAGGATAACAAGATCCATGGTCGGGAATGAGGTGAGCTTCCTACCCTCTTCCTTGGTTCTAGATCTCTAGTTATTATTTCTAGGAGAGATGACGACACAAAAGGGGTTTGACTTATGAGAGATGAAGATCTCCTAGGAAGAGACCATGCTAGGATCATGTCCTAGAGATAGATAGTCTTCAAACTCTCCTCTCTTCAATATGAAGATGATTGACTTGGTTTCGTGAAAAATAATGGTCTATTGACGGTGAATAAGGGAGGAGTAAAGTCTGAATATATTCTGGAACAAATAACTAAAGGAAGAAGATGAACCGATGTCATTCATCTTGCTTTTAGATGCATGCAGAAATCTGTTTTCTGTGCACAGCCAACTTAAAGGCCGTTTTCAAGTGTGATACAACCAGATCTAGATTTTTCACTAAACATGAAAGTCGTAGTACTTTTAAAGACCTTTCCAACAAATGGTTACACGTTTTTATATGAGCCCTGTAGCCATAAGAAAGTCGAGTCGAAGTGTCTGCATAGTATCACTTAAGTGCACACTGTTTTCAGGTTAGTGTATAATCGGATCTGGACTCGGTAGAGGGTTGTAACATGAAGATGATGAGGTTTTGGTGAACTTAGTTTAATTGTGATCGTGATAAACAAATGTTTGATAGGATTCGGTTGTTAGATCCTTAAGTAAACAAATGTTTTGGGGAAACATGTTTGTACAAACGGTTTGAAGGAGTTTAATAAACAAATGGTTTGGGAAAATTTGGTGAACAAAAGACTGGATACGATTTGGGTGCACAAATGATATTCTTATGAAATCTGGTAAGGATGTGCTTGATTATAATCAGGATAATGAAACAGGTTTTGAAAGTGGGTGTGACACCCGATAATTTTGTGTGTAACCTATAGCTATGTTATCAAGTTCGATGGAAATGTGAAGTATCATTATTTTGTTATGGTTATCATATGGAGTTAATCTTGTTGTGGATACTTGATCATTTGGAAAGGAATTGGATATGGTTAATGCATGGCCATGTGATATGATGTTTAATTGAATGTGTATAGTAGTACACTACTTAGAGTTGTCTCCATACGGGTAGCAGTGTGGGATTGGTTCGTTGTATGTGGTGGCTTGCCACCTGTGTTCTTGTTGAACCCTTAAGTTCTTTGGAGCACGAAAATGTGAAGAGGGTGTAAGTGCATGAGTTTTTAACCGTACTAGCTTGTTGTTATTATAAGGGAATCGGTGTGGAGCCCTTAGATGTGAAAATTGCATGCGGTATGAGTAGACATGCGGTGCCGTAATCCTGGGTTAAGGATATTGTGGCAGGTCTACGAGCTCGCCAATCGTCACACCGACGGGAGTTGACAGATAGACTTTGGATGGTTTGGCTGTGTCCTCAGTGCTTATTCCCGAGGCCCTTTTCGTGCCAAGTGGACGGATTGGTTGTGTCTTAAGTGCTCATTCCCGAGGCCCTTTCCGTGCCATACCGGTAGGCCAGTTTGGGCTGTGTTTTTGGTGTGCATCTACCCAAGACTACTATGAGCCATAGTACGCATGGAGCTCCGTTGTTTGTGTTCTTAGCATCGAGGCATACAAAGGCTTAGGCCAGGTAGTGTGGAGACCAGCCTAGTAGTAGAAAGCTCATTCCATTATCACCGTCTGGCCACAACGGATTGAACCTTAAAGGTTAGATACCTGCTCGAAAAGTGGGAACTATAAGTCTGTGTCGGTATAGCAATGTGTGTGTGTGTGTGTGTGTATGCATGGGTGAGTCATCGCATTGCATTCATAACATTGCATTGCATTACATACATAAGATCCTTATCATATAAGTTTGTATGGGCACTCTTATATGATGAGTTACTTTACTATTAAGCCAATCCTTAACTTATATGTCTGTATGGGCATTCATATAAGTTGGGTTACTTTCCTGTTGTAGGATTATACTTGTATATTGTTGTTGATAATTGAACTGCTAGCGTAGATTGAATTACTCTCTTACTGTACCTTTTTTAATACTCTGATATTGATTAGTCTTATACCTCCTGCTTGTACTACTACTTATATATATATATATATATATATATATATATATATATATATATATTATACCCTTTTTCTTTATCTGCCTGGTAACTGAGAGTCGACGGGGGAGCGGATGTGATAGCTACTTAGTCTTTATTACTAACGGTTGCTACGTCTTCCTTTTTAGGAGGAAACCCCGTAAATAGAGCAGCAGCAGGTTGTATAGGAGGGAAGTCAGGCCATGGTGACAGGGCTTGATACAACGTTACCATCGCTACCGTCAGTTATGGATGTGAGTTTTTGAGAGACTCTTATTGTATCCCTTTGGGCAAAGTTTTTATGTACTCTGATATTATAGAAGCCTGTTGATGCTTCTTATTATTGATGTACTTGTGGACTTTTATACTTATGTGTATTTTGACTTCTGTTTGTAATCTTTATGTTGGATTGGCATGGATGATATTGGTTTTAGCCGGCAGGATAGGCGTCTTGTAGTTTCAGTCAACCTGTATGTTGGCGTTACCGCAAGGCGGCTGTTCTGTGCATAAGACTCCCCGCGGCCGTGTCTTGTGTTCTGGGAGGGGGTCTTATAGATATGGACATGAGACTAAACTCCTCATCCTCTTCATTATTACTTTCAATAGAGGAGAGTGGGGCCCTTATTCTAGAAGGGGAAGTAGGATGTTCAGTCTCTTCTTCAATAGTCATCAGACCAATGTAGACCTCCTCTTCATCTGATTCTGAAGACTCAGAATCACTGTCTGATAGGATGACAGTCTTCTTGGCCAAGAATCTCTTTTGAGCCTTCTTGTCCTTGTGATGATTTTTGCCTTCAGACTTTATGAACTCCTTCCTTTTTACTGGATAGCCAGCAATGACATGTCCACTCATGTTGCAACAGTAGAATACAATATTAGTCATAACATATTTGTTCTGGTTTGAGTCATATCGTTCCCCAAAAGGTTCTTTTCTGTACTTTTCCTTGCTGGGAAAGTGCTTCCTTGATGAGGAGCTTGAAGTGTCCTTATTATTTCACTGTCTCCTCTTGCTTAGCATCTTCTTGAACTACTTGGAGAACAGTGTCAGTTCTCCATCTGACAGCTCACTTCTAGAGGAGCTGGGATTTGAGTTTTCTAATTCTGCACCTCTCCTTGGTGGAGAAGGAGTCTTTTCCCTGCTTCTTCTTGTGGCTATAGCTCTGAAGGCCACAGTCTTCTCTATGCTGAGAGATCTAGCAACATCCTCTTCAGCCTTCCGAGAGTTCAGCTACATCTCAGGAGATAGCAGCTTCCAAAATAGATTCTGAGGCAATGTGTTATCCAAGTTGCCAACTTCTCTGATGACACAGATCTTGATATCCCATTCCATATTTATGGATCTCGGGAACTTGTCATTCTGATTATAATTATTGAACTGTTTGTCATAGGTGATCAGATTGTTCACTATTATGTAGAATTTCCCATGGCATTCAGCTATGGAATCATTTTTCTCTTGCTTGAATGCTTCATATTGTTGATTTAGGCGTGATTTTCTGTCATCCCTCACTTCCTAAGTCCCTTTCATATACACAATAAGAGATCCCACATCTCTTTGGATGTTTTATAGTGAACCAAGTTCAGGAAGGTGGAGTCATCTATGACATTAACAATGATGTTTTGTGCCCTCTTATCCATAGTTGCCAAGATGACTTCATCCTTAGTCATTTAGGTATACTTCTTTGGAGTCTAGACATTTTCATCTAGGGAATGTTGATGCAGAAAATGAGCTCTCAAGTTCCGGCTAAAAGGAAAAAAGAGAGAAGGAAACTGCAAGCAACCGTTTACTAATGGACCAAGGAAAAAAGGTGATCAGGAAAAGTTCGAGGCTGCAAAAGTCCGAGATCTGAGTCCGCAGCCATAACTAAATGGGCCTCTGGGCTCCAGTCCTCTCTATGGGTGCATCGCTCCCCCCTATTTATTGGTTTAAGGGCCTGCCCAAACAGGAAGGGCTAAGATAACCGGCTGCCCGGGGTACAGGAGAACCCGGCAGCGGTGATGGGAATCAAAAAAGAGAAAACAAGCAGTCCACACAAGAGGGGCAGACTGGACTCGTGAGCTGGAGCTTCCATCTAGCTGTAGGGCGCTATCCCGGCTGAAGGTCCGCAACCTGGGCGGACTAACTCTTGGATCCTTGTGAAGAGCTGGCGGGTGATCTGGAAGCTTATTTAGGTTGGTCGAACAGGGCGGACTGGAGGATGGAGTCCACTGCTAAATGAGGCTGGAACTTTGGCCGGGCGACTTATTGTTGGGTATTGTATCCACAATGTACCTTATTTGAAGAAGCCCCTGTACAAGCTAAGGTGAATTCACTATGTATTTGATGAATTTCTTTTAAGTTGTGCTTGCAGCTATTCATTGCTAAGTACACACCAATGTCAGGGTGCAATAGGTTAATATACACGGGTCTGTGCAACGTAATCCCTCGTTGAGCAGATCAATGTGTTGCTTACGTGTACTCTCTCTATTGGAGTGTACTTATTTCCAAGCACAGGGTCATGAAAGATCATGAGCAGACAAGGAGCAAGGATGGGCCAAAGACCAGCTCACGGGTTGAAAGACGAGAATCGTCTAAGTGTAAATCGTCGAGAATCACTAAGTGATTCTCGTCGATTCGTCGAGAATCACTAGTGATTCTCGACGAGTCGTCGAGAATCACTAGATGATTCTCGCCGGGTTGGGCCGGCTGTCTCGACGCAGTCAGAAAATTATCTAAGGCAGAATCATCGAGAATCACTAAGTGATTCTCGCCGATTCGTCGAGAATGACTTTGCATTCTCGACGATTCGGCGAGAATCAAATGTGATTCCCGCCGATTCTCCCCGGCCTCTATAACCTGTGCAGCCAATATTCGCCAAGTAGAATTCGGCGAGAATCGTAAGTGATTCTCGCCGATTCGTCGAGAATCACCTACGATTCTCGCCGATTTTTCCTTGGGCGATTTTTCCGAATTCCTGGACCGGTCCATGTTACCTGCAGCTATTTGAACCGGACTTTGGTCTTTGCTTTGGTGGGGCCCACAACAGTCATCTCCATGACCTATTGTATAAATACACAGGTATTTGTGTACAGTGGTTAATAGACACAGCATACGAAAGCCGAGCCGCCGACTAACCCTAAAATCGCGAATCAGCTCCGCCTCCGTCGCCGCCGCTCGTGCAGTGGTCACCGTAGCTGATCTTGATCTCCTCCAGATCCACGGTGATAGAAGCCAAGTCTTGCACAGCATCTCACGCGTCTAACCAGAGATCTTTTGTCTCTTAATTTGAGATAGGGAAATACATCCCCGTCCGAATCGATCGAGACGATCGATCCTAGTGTGACCGTTGGAAGACCTTGCCGACTTCGCTAAGAAGATTGAATCTCCAGTGCATCGCTGCTGTTTTCAGTTGCCGCCTCCAACACCGAGAGCCTTGCCGCCGCCCTTTGCCGCCACCGGTCTCGGGGAGATTTTCTCCAAGAAAGATCAAGGGTTGTGGACTTTTCGTTGCCTACAAGAACAAGTAGTCTAACGAAAAGGGACACCTAGATCTTCAAGTTGTTTGTATTTCTTATACACTCCAATTTCTGTTTCATTATAAAGGAATATTTGGTTCCTAGTTGTAGGGTTGGGTGCAACCCGTGTTGTGGGAGTGTTGACTCCTACGTGTGGAAGGGTTCCTTCCGATAGTGCAAGTATTGGATTTCAATCCTGTTGGTGAAGTGACCGAGTCGTCCCTGGTTGGGAGATAGGTCGAAGGGGGAAAGTGGACGTACCCAAATCGGGGAACCACTATAAATTGCTTGTGTCCTTTCTGTGCTGTGTTGTTTTGTTTTCTTGTGCAGGTACAATTTTAATTCCGCAAATACGCTGCAATACACCTATTCCCCCCCCCCCCATAGGTGAAGGTAGTTGACACTAGGTGGACTTTCACTTATGCGGACATGCCCCAGAGTCCGCTGCTAGGGAAATCCTGCATTTGAAGGTCTTGACGACCTACACGGACACAGAAATTTGAGTCTACTGGAAGAAGAGAAGGATCTATCCTGCTCAATATGTTGCGGATTTTGGGGTTTATAGGGCAGATACCTTCATGGGTAAGAAAGGTCCTTCTTGGACTATAATTAAGAAAGGTCCTTCGTGGACTATAATGAAGAAAGGTCCTTCTTGGACTATAATGAAGATCCTAGGGTCTGAGGCTTCCATGAATAGTCTTACCCATTCTTTCCATATTCCAAAGTTTTCTTTTTTGTAGATAGGGAGCTTCATGGAGCTCAACTCCATATGGATCTCACCTGAACTCATGGATTTAATATGCAGCTACACTTGGAGATTTGTTCAGGCAGTTAAGAGCTTTTTTGAACAACCTCCCTCTAATTCCACTTGAAAGTCTTTGTTTCAAGAGTAGCTAAACACATAGAGGGGGTGAATAGGTTTTTCAAGTCTTTATATAATACTTTTGATTTTGGTGTGTTGTGAGTTAAATTATTATTTTTGCTTTCAAGAACATAAATCAACACACAGTATTTATAGTGGTTTCCTAATGTATAGGTACATCCACTTTCCCTCCCACCTTTCTAACAGTATGTTAGACAAGGTAATCTTCACCAAATCTCAGCTTAAAGAGCTTACAACACAGATCCCTCAGGATCTCTCAGACTTCCACCAAGTCCTACCTTAGTCCTAAGCCCTACCCACTCAAAGTAACTTTTACTCCTACAGCTCAGTAATCCTCCAGATCACTTACCTCAGGCTTAATAAGAAGCACTACAACTCAGGCTAAAGTAATAGCCACACACTCAGAGACAATAAGTCTCCTACAGCTCAGATCTGACTCAAATCCTACCTCAAACTTAGAAGCCCTACCACTCAGCCTTTATATTTTAGGATTATAACTAAGATCAATAAAGATCCTACAAAAAGAGTAGAATTTTTTTTCTTGATTTGCTCTAAAGAACCTATCCTATGGTCCTTCTTCTCAGACTTAATGAGCTCAGCCACAACTTCTTCTCAGCAACAAAAATCGATCTTCAGGATGTTCTTGCTTGTGCTGAGAAGATATATGCAGAGCTCTGTACCTTCATGCCTTTTAAATAGTATTCGATTGTAGTGGACATGAAGTTGAATAGCAGCCAAAATAATCTCTGCAACTTCCTCTTAATCAGAAAAAAAAAAGATTTCTGATCTTGTTGTTAAAGACAAGTTAAATCTTCAGTTCTTTGTTTCTTTAACAACCAACTTCTGTTTGTGGATCACAGACTCTCTATCAGAATGAGTTCCTGGAAAACCTTCTTAAATTTTTCACCCAAGGAAGAAGAAGACCAAAAGCCCTTTTAAATTTCCTGGAAATCACCTTTTATCGACCTTTGTCCAACGACTCTTTGCTTAGTATGAACCAGTCGGAATTGGTAACTATAACATCTCTTTTGGCATTAAATATTGTACTGAAGGCATGCTGCGCCTTTTGTCATCTAGCATGCAAGTCCTGCAATATTTGAATTCTTGATGATGTCAGCATGACTCAGTGCTCCTTAATCATTTCCAGACAATTTGCATAGGCGTTGAGTGAAGCCTTGTCACTCAACACAGAAACACTTAGCAAAATTCTTCATCTTAAGGCATCGATTGAACCTTCAACACTCAATTCTTTTGACATTTGCCATCTAACTGTTAAGGAGTTGAGTGATCATTCATCACTCAACACTTCTGGACTTGGTTGAATTTCTAAAAATGAAGGCGTTGAGTGCATCTTCTACACTCATCGCTTTTGGATTTTGCCTACCTTCTTAATGGGGCGTTTAGTGGTCTATTTTCACTCAACGCTTCTACACTTGAATTGAAATTCAGTTGAGTAGGCATTGAGTAAACTGTCTTCACTCAACGCTTCTATCCTTAGACAGATTTCTATTCAGCAACTCTGAGGCTTTGACTGCATAGAGTTCTATCAATGCTTTTTTTTTCTTTCTGGAGTTGAGTGAAGAAAGCTCACTCAACGCTTTTGGACATAGCCAAATTTTCTGCATGTTCAGCAACCTATCTTGAGTCCAACTATCATTGTTACTCTGACTGCCTGTCTAATTAATGTAAAGTATTTAACATATATACAATGAACTTGAACATATATTAAATAAATCCATGTGTATACCATTGACTTGTGTGCCTTCTTCAAATTTAAGACATTATGATCAATGGACCCAACAAAACCAAACAGACAAATATGACCCTTGAGGACTTATTCAGACTATGTTTCATAGATTACAACAAACCATGGGAGAAACTCTTACCCCTAATAGAGTTCTCCTATAACAATAGTCTTCCGTCAAGTATCGGTATGGCCCTCTATGAAGCCTTATATGGCAGGAGATGTCAAACGTCGTTGTCCTGGTTACAAGAAGAAGACTCTCGAACTTTAAGAGTATAATTCATCAATGCCACCAACTCCACGATCAGGATCATCAGAGAAAGAATGCTTGAATCACAGATCCATCTAGCAAAATATTACGATCAAAAGCACCAAATGGTTGAGTTCCAAGTTATGGACTAAGTATTATTGAAGATTAAACCAGTATGTGGAGTCTCTTGTATATGAAGTCACCAAAGGCATGGTCCCCGTTATATGGGACCCTATGTTGTCTTAAATAGAATCAAATCCTTGGCCTATCAAATAGAGCTACCTCCAAAATTGCTAGCTTGCACGATGTCTTCAATGTATTATCACTCTAACGAGCTCTGTTTAATCCAGATCAACATATCTGTTCTCCCTCAGGACCAATAATAGTAAAAGGTTAGTCCGCCTCGAGCCAATACAAGTGGTGGATTTAGAAACACGAACCCTACAGAAAATTAAGGTACCCTTGGTAAATGTCCTATGGTCCAACCATAGGAAATAAAAGTTCACGTGGGAATCTAAGTGTTAACCCAGAATCCGCGACTAGTTCGCATGGACTTTTCAAACCGGGCGGCCTGGTCTCCTAACTGCCACTCTTAATATGTCGGTTTGTTCTCGCTGAAGCTGGGCGGCCTCGCTTCCAGGTCGTCGCCAGAGGGAGCCCAGGGAAGCCCGTCCAGAGGCCGGGCCCCACAGCTCGTCAGAGGAAGACCGCCAGGTTGCGCGGCCTTCCCCTTCCTTCTCTTTTTACTTGCTTCCCGTCACCCCTGCCTGGTTCTCTTGTACCCCGGGCAGCAAGTATTTTTAGCCTTGCCCGTTTGGGTAGGCCACCAAGCCTATAAATAGGGGGTGGAAGCACACCCTAAGCATGCTGACTCGAGTCTAGGAGCTCCTTGTTAAAAGCTGCGGTCTCGAGCTTAGTGCCTTGCGGCTTGTTATCTGGCCGACTTCTCTTTTCTCCTCCTTAAGTGTAACCGCTTCATCTTTAATAAAAGGAAATCCCGTTGCAGGAGAGGCATTCAGGCCGCGGCGGGCGAAGTGTTGTGTCGCCGCTTCTTGCGGCTTGCTCTTGTTTTTGCTCTAACTGCTAGTAACCGACTACTCGACAGTCCCTCTTCTTTTCCCCTCCTTTCCCTAGTGCTCGAACCGTTAGCTGGTGGTGCTCGATTCCCTTTTGCATTTCGTGCATCAACAATTAACACGCGACCTTCAGATCCCGAGTAGTCGATGAAATCGGCGGACTAAGAGCGTCAGACCGCTCCAACCGCAAGATATCGGTGGCTAGTCAGCTAAGCCACGCGGTCTCGGTTATTGTTTTCAGTCCGGCACCAGCCCGCAAACTTTCTTGCCGGTCTCCTCACCGGTCTCACCTATCAACAAGTCGTCTGTTCAAGCCGCAGTTGTCCGACGATTTCAAATTCCTAATTGGCTGTTTTTTCTTTTGTTCGAAATGGATTTTACAAAGGAACAAAGCGACTCCAATTTTTTATCATCGGTTACGGATCCCTCAAAGGCGCAAGAGGTTTCTTATCAAAATAATGGAACACTTGACAGTAGTAGTGATTTATCTGCCAATAGAGTTGAGTGCATGTTGCAATCTGCAGTACAATAAACTTTCAACCCTTCTTTTGAAGTTCCCAAACCAAACATGACATTTCATCATAACCAAGATCATAGGAATCAAGAGCCTCCATCTAGAGAAGATGACGTCCCTTCTCCGTTCATCAACCGAATTCGTTGGGTGGTTTTTGTTGGATTTCTCTATGAGGTTGGCACAACGCTTGTGCACGCAGCGGAAGTAATAAAATCTAGAACAACCCAAAGAGATTGGATCGGGCCATGAATGTTGAATCAAGAAGTTAATACAAAACTAGGCAAAAATTACCTCTTCGGTATTGAGTCACAACTCAACAAAGATGCTCCAAGTGTAATTCCTTGTCGGTGGCGAGTTCTATGTGGAATAACGTCCACGTCTCTGCAGAAATCCACACGAGCGGGAGAACCCCAAGCTTCGTCTCACGAAGGATCGGGAAGAAAATTGACAGCACCTTGCAACTCCACGGACTGCTAGGTCCGCGCCAGGAATAGCAATACCAGCGACAATCGCCGGAGAGGGGGGAGGTCGACGGAGCGAGCACGGCGGCGGAACACTTCCGTCGGCGGGATCCGGGAATCGGCGGAGCGAATGAAGAATGGCGGAACCCTTCCGTCGGTTTCGTTTCGGTCAAAAAGAAAAGCCGACAGTTTCTCTCTTTTTTCCCAAAAACCCTAAGTATCTATTTATACTCCAAGCATAAATAAACCTAGGTAAAATCGCTATCCGCAGACCACAAGAAAAATAGGGTTTCAAAATCAGTGAGAATCATTCGGCGAGAATCACACAGGATCGGCGAGAATCAGTCGGCGAGAATCAATCGGCGAGAATCAGAGTACGATACTCGATGATTCAGGCCGAACATGGGTTGACGATAATCATCGACCTGCGGTCGACGATCGTCGACCTTGCGGTCGACGATAGTCGACCCGCGGTCGACGATACTCATCGACCCGCGGTCGACGATTCTCGTCGACCCGCGGTCGACGATTCTCGCCAAACCTATAAGGCAACTTTTGCCCAATCCCGTCGATCCTTTAAGGCAACTGTTTGCCCATAACCCCATTCAGGTCGGTGATTGGTAACCTTTACCAACACAGTCAATCAACCAACTTCTCCACATCTCTTATGTGCGACCCTGCAGGCTCATATCGCATTGGCAGTGAGATTACATGTTTGACCACTTCTAGATCACCATGATAACTCCAACAGTCTCCCACTTGATCTTGAAAGTATCAAAACAAAAACCTCACAAACAATGAGCGGCATCTAGCAATGCATCATTGCTCCCCAAGCAATAAGAGTTCATAACTCATAAGCCTTCATGACCAATATTCCAGCGTTGTCTTTGTCCCTTACATCCGGAAAGAACTAGAGGCATGGACCGTGTCACCCTCATAATAGCTCAATCCAAGTTTCTTGATCTAGAACGGACTTCCAGAGAATGGTGAGTCCAATATCACATATTGACTCAACCAAGCAAGGACATGCATTTCTCAGTCCAATTCCATCAAGGGGCCCATGGATGCAACTCCTGTCATATAGGAGGACAAATCCCATATCTGCTCACACACAAACACCCAAATGATTCGTAACGTACCCAACAACCACCCTTATCATCAACCTTTCTCAAGGAAGACTTTAGATGGCATCAAAGCACGCTCTTCCTCACTTGATGAATGCTGTAACTTCAGGTCAAAGGACCACAACACCATTGTCAATTGAGACCTACTCGTGACACGATTGGATGACAATCCACAAAGTAGCCTCAGGGGGGGTATGTCTAGTACAACTTGTTCACTAACAAGTACCCACGTGATGACTTGATATTACAATATCATGACCTGTGAGAACCGGTCATCAGTCAACGCACGTGCTAGTCTTCATGTACCATCATCACCCTTAGCTTCTATGATGATACTCGACCAAGGACCTTTTAAGAATGAAGCTTCAAATAAATCATAGGCTCTCACATTCAAGTCACGTACTTGATGTCCTATGGAAGCGAACATTCTAAGGGTATTTATTATGTTAACATTTAACTATCATATAGAAAAATCATAATAAAAAAACTTGCCATTAATTGTAAAAAGAAACATTTAGGTACAAAATTCATCAAATGAATAAACAATAAACAACCAACAAAATATATGTTTACATGCAACCCACAAGACTCCCACTAGAGTTGATCATTCAGGTATCGTATACCCATTGATCTAGTATGACCATCATGCTTTCTCTATGCGAGAGGCTTTGTCAGTGGATCTGCAATATTCTCCTCAGTTGGCACTCTGCTAATGTTCATATCTCCTCGTTCGACAATCTCACGAATAAGATGGAACCGCCGAAGTATGTGCTTGGAGCGCTGATGGGATCTAGGTTCCTTAGATAGTGTAATTGCACCATTGTTATCACAGTAGAGAACCACGGGACCAACAATGTTAGGAACTACATCAAGCTCGCCGATGAATTTCCTAATCCATACAGCCTCCTTCGCTGCATTAGCTGCAGCGATATACTCGGCCTCTGTTGTAGAATCAACAACTGTCTCTTGCTTGGAACTCTTCCAGCTCACAGCTCCTCCATTAAGGCAAAACACAAACCCTGACTGAGACTTTGAATCGTCTCTATCAGTTTGGAAGCTAGCATCCGTGTAACCACTTACAACGAGCTCTTCCTCTCCACCATACACCAAGAACACATCCTTAGTCCTTCTCAAGTACTTCAAGATATTCTTGACTGCAATCCAGTGACACTCACCGGGGTTTGACTGATACCTGCTAGTCATGCTCAAAGCACAGGAGACATCGGGTCGAGTGCATAACATTGCATACATGATTGATCCAATTGCCGAAGCATATGGAATCAACTTCATGCGGTCCTTATCTTCACAAGATTTTGGGCACTGGTCCTTAGAGAGATTCACACCATGAGACATGGGCAAAAATCCTTTCTTGGAGTCAAGCATGTTGAACCGCTTCAACACCTTTTCAATGTATGTACTCTGGGTCAAACCCAGCAACTTCTTCGATCTATCTCTATAGATCTTAATACCGAGTATGTAAGTCGCTTCACCCAAGTCCTTCATATAAAAACAGTTCCCTAGGTTGTTCTTAACAACTTTCAGGGTAGGAATGTCATTCCCAATCAACAGTATATCATCTACATACAATATCAGGAAGATAACAATGCTCCCACTGATTCGCTTGTAAACATAAGGCTCATCTTCATTCTTGATGAAACCAAACTCTTTGATTTTCTCATCAAAACGAAGATTCCAACTTCGAGAGGCCTGTTTCAGTCCATAGATGGACTTGTTCAGCTTGCATATTTTAGTGGCTTCATTTAGGGATACAAAACCCTCGGGTTGTGTCATATACACTTCCTCAAGGAGGTTTCCATTAAGGAAAGACGTCTTGACATCCATCTGCCAGATCTCGTAGTCATAATACGCAGCAATAGCAAGCAATATCCTTATGGACTTTACCATGGCAATAGGGGAAAAGGTCTCATCATAGTCAATACCATGAATTTGCTTGAAACCCTTAGCCACCAGTCACCCTTTGAATGTCTGTACATTCCCATCCATGTCGGTCTTCTTCTTGAAGACCCACTTGCACCCTATGGGTCGTACCCCTTCAGGTGGTTCCACCAAGTTCCAAACTTGGTTTGCATATGTAAGACCCCATTTTTTTTTTGAAAACCCGGGGTCTTATGCCCAGAACCGCCGCTTTACGGTGACACCTTCGCACCCGGGAAGGTCGTCACTACAATGCGCCGATTCTGTCGGCCTTTTCGATCACAATCAAGTAGCACGAAGTAAAGGAAGAGAAATGCAGTCCACAATAATAAATCACATGTATATAAACTCCACGAAGGGAGTGTCCACAGAAAACATCAGAGTACAATGATACTAGAAATATAAGGGCTCATGCCCGGTACATCAAGTCCTCACTACAAAATCACCCCATGCGGAAGCAAGACTAAAACTCTACTAAAGGTCAGGACTCACGGTCCCTACAGTCTGGACTCCAGTGCAAGACTGCCCCATCTCCATGCGTACCGGCCTCCTGGGCTGCTCCTCCATGCTGGGCTCCGCGATCCCCTAATATGATATGGTTCGAAAACCGTTAGTCTAAAAGACTAAGCTCTATCATCCCCCACCCCTTCCCCCACGCTCTAAGGCACCGGGTGGAGAGGAAGAAAGGGGAGGACATGAAAGTGGAGATAAATTCCAAAGCAGATGACGGTGGACCTAACTAGCGAGTTATAACAGGTGAACAGTATAAATGTTGTAATAGGTATAACAGAAAAGTAAGTAAGTAAGAAATTAAACCTTCGCTTATGTGAGTACACATAAGCCAAGGGATCTTTTGCAAGGCTCCCATCGTATAACGCGTCCCATACCGCTTATACGTTGGGGTGTCGGTTATCAAGCAGCAGATATACATATATCAAATTGACCTTAATTTATAAACTTGCTCACACAAGCTTATAGACCAAGGGGTCGTTTTGCAAGTCCTAAAGTATAAGCGTCCCATTCCACTTATACTTTAGGTGTCAAGGTTGTTATGAATGATTATGTCATGCAACTATATGGTGGGTTATGATGTTCAAGCAGTGCAACTCACACACCCAACTTTGTGTACACAAACCTTTAGTTCCCCCTTTCTGGAGATAACTCCCAGGTTAATCCCGTAGTGGCAAACGGAAGCGGTGGGTTGGGCCTCGCTCACCTCAAACCAGTAAAAGCAACACTGGTCTGACCTATCGTACGCCCTCAATGCCTGGTGCACGAGGCGGACTCCTGCGTACTCTTGTCGACTGGTCCGCCGGACTTAACCTTGGCTAAGTGCTAGTCACCTTGCCGAGTCAACGATATCGGTGTCGGTACAATCGAACTCCCCGATATCAAAAACCCACCACCTTAATCTTCCTATTTTTATGCACATGCAGCAGTTTAATATATAACGATTTTAAAGTGTCAAACTCCCGGACTAAACCGTCCGTATAAACCACATCCGAGACCAAATTCCCTGGACTAAAACGTCCGGCTCATCTCCAGACTCCATCCCCTAGAACACCATGGGACAGCGCCCCCTTGAACACCTCGGGACGACTTAACCATTACCAACCCTAACTAATGAGTGTGTGAAATGTGAATCCCTATTAGGCTAATTACTCTTTCGTTTGTTTTAAGATTTACGTTAGCCCAGGACTGCCCCCGGCATACCCCGTGAAGGGCTCTCAAAGGGCACTAGGAACAAAGACGGCGGCATTACGGCCCGAAGTTCCCTTTCGCAAGGCACTTATTGTTATTGGTTGTTTTTCCCTTACTCGTTCTCTCTATAAATTGCATTGAACTAAACCTAGGGTGGATTTGACTCTTCACTCCTACGGGGACGGCGATCTTTCGTCGGTCCCGCGCACCTTCTAGAGCGCATTAACTCATTCCTCACCACACTTGAAACCTCCTATGGTGATCCATCCTCTTTCTTTAAATCCAATCCAACACAAGCTGTCCTTACGCTAACCCAAACCTTATCTTGTTACTCATTTCCCAAAGTTACTAACTACAGACCACCTTATACTAAGTAATGTCTATGATAGGATGTCCTTTGTGTTTTCTTCCGAACGGCCTAAATTAATTACTGGGGTCCTATCATGACATTATAGAATCGATTTCCGATAATAACGATTTTCCCAATTAATCTAATAATTAATTAATTTTACTAAAACCCAAGGTCTTCCAAATTTGTACAAGGATTATATTTTCAGTCATGTATAAATCATAATAAATTTAAGACAAACATTAATATATCTAAAAATGACATATCCAAGGTTTGGCAATTTTTCCTATGGTCTAAGGGGCCTAAACTTATTTTTGCAATAATCCATTTCCTTCATGTCTAATGAATAAACTACATCAAATTCTCTTCCAAATAAATTGGATTAATTACAGGATATTATAAATACCATGAAAACAGTACTATAAAAGTTTCATAATTTTCCTGCTGGAAAATAATTTATAATAAATCATTTTCTAAAATCCTAATCTAGCATGCTTGTGAATCAAGTACTAAATCCATAACTCCAAAAATCCAGAGAAAAATCCCAATGATTAATAATGATTTAAAAACACTATTTACCAACTTTCATAATTTTCCAGAGACTATTTATGCCATAAAATATTTTTAAAACATAGAGCCCTTTAATAATACTTGTGAAGAAACTATTCTATTTAATCAACATAAAATTGAACTAAAATTCATGCGCATTCCTACTGGCCAAAAACATCTAATTCCAGAGTTTCAAGGTGGCCTTATTTGAATTAAAAATCTTTAATAAATAAAACATCAAAAAGGGCTATACCCACATTCATGAATGAAGTACTAGAAATACCTATCCAAAAATTTTAGTAAAATTATCCAAGGGTCCTAACTACCCTATAAACACACTACCCCAATTTCATGGCTTTTAAAAGAGTTTAAGATACTGTTTTGACTTAAAATCCCTTCTACCCTAAAACTAGGGTTTAAGTTTTGAGGTAGCTACCTACATCAAAATTCTCTAACATTACAACCAGTGAGTTACAAACTCATTAGCAACCTCTCCACCAAATCTCAAGTCCATACAAGGGCATTTGCTTCTATGTCCTTCACAAACCCCCAAAGTCCACATTTAGGGTTTGAACCTGGGCCCTAGGGTAAACTTACCCTAAATCATCCCTTCTTCCCTAAGGGTAATCTTAGGACCAAAATAAACTAGTGGTCAAAATCTCAACCTCTGTTGAGGTGAGATGATCATACCAGAGTGTAAAGAACCTTCTCACTAAGCTTCCTTCTACTAGGTCAAAACTAGGGTTTAGAGGATTCATAATCAAAACTCAACCAAATGAGTTGAAATTTAAACCAGACTTAGATACCTATACCAGGGACACCTCACCAAAATTTGGGAGGGTTTGGAGGTCATTTGACCCTTCAACTACCTTACCCTAGCTTTTCAAAGTTTAGGGCAAAACCCTAGGTTACTCTTCTTTAAATGGATTCCAATTTTTACAGGAGCTAGGTCTAGGTGATATTAAGCCCCTGTCCAAAATTCAAAGCATTTGAACCAAGGATTAGGTGTGGGGAATTTTTCAAAGATCTGCCCTATTTGTAGGACCTACCCTAGAATAATGGCCCTATAGGTCAGAAGACTTGTCCTATAATTTTTCATAATATATCAAACTGTAGATAATTAAAAATCCTACAACATTCATGTTGATCAATTTTGATGAACAAGCCTCCAAAGGGCCTAAATAATTTTTATAATAAAACTGCCCTAAACCTAAGACATACCCATAATCAAATGGCCCTACAAGTCTAGGTACTCTACCAAAATTTCACCACAGCATATCAAATTGTAGGTATTAAAAGGACCTACAACTCTCATGCTAAACACTTTTCCAATAGGTGCCCATAAGGGGCCTAAAATCCAATTACAGTAAAACTGTTTTATTTAAAATACAGAAAATTAGAAAATAGGATTTAAAATTATAGAATCTGCTCTGCACGAATCTAGAAGCATATCAGGCGGCTCCTGTTCATCTTCCCTGATGGAGCCGAAAAGAGGCTTGCGTAGGCGGTTTTTGAGGGCCGATTCCTGGCGGCCTGAGGCGGCGCCACCACCGGGAAACATCCCCTAATTGTTCCCGGTGGTGGGGGCTATCCCTGGCCGGAGCTAGGGCGGCCGGAGGTGGCGGCGCCGCCCTAGCCGAGAGCTCAAAAACCTCCCGAAAAATGGTGATTTTCCGAAAAATAAAAACCTAACTCGGGTTCGATTGAGCATAGAATCGGTTTCTAAGCATTCCTAGGATCTAAGCATGAGAGAAGGAGAGGAGGAGGACCTAAACTCGGGCTTGGATGCGGGTGGAGCGACGGGAATTCATGGCGGCGGCGGCGATTTCTCCTTTGGTGGCTCCGACAGTGGTTCTCCCTCCTTCTAATGCTTCGAAATCTGTCGCCCTAGCTTGCTGGTGAGGTCTATATGGCCAGGAGGGGAGGGGGAAGGCAGTTTTGAAAGAAGCCATTAATGGCCAATAAAGGAGGGTTCGGCCATGGAGGAGGGGGGCTGAACCAAAGCCTAGGTGGCCGGGAAACGGCTGGAAACTCCTCCCCTTCCCCAGGGGAGTTGAATTCAGCCATTAAGGTTGGCCTTTGGCCTCCCTTTGGCCGAATTCCTCCTTCCCTCTCTCTTAAATTTTTCTCTCTCCTCCATCAACATGAAAATGGAGCTCACCTTCTCTCTCCTAGTCACCAATGTTGACTTGGGCAATTCCCTAGGATATAGGAAGCCAAATATCATACAAAAATAATCATGCAAGAGTTAGCCTAAGGGGGAGGGTGGTTTGAGGTTGGGTTAGCCCATATAGGCTAGGTTTGACTTGATTTGGGCTTAGGGTTGACTTGGTCAAATTGACCACTATGGTTGACCCAAGTGGGTCCTTGGTGACTCATTGGGCCCACATTAGGTCTAAGGGAATTTTTAGAGTCACAATGAACCTACTAGGCCACCCAAAATTAGAGTTTTGAAAATTAATATTTGTAGCCCAAGTGGGTCTCAACTAGGTTTTTAGGTCACTTGGTCTCCTGGGCTCACCTAGGTTAACTCATATGACCTAGTTATGCTCAAGTCACTCCTAAGGGGGGGGGGGTCTAATTGGAAAATGGGATATTACAAATCCCAATAAACAAAACAAAAATTTCGTCCTCGAAATTAAGGTTAAGTCTACGGGGATTTCTACCGGGATAGCCTAAGCTTGTAACATCCCATGAAGTGTGGAAGAGCCTACTAGGTTAACAAGATAAGGGCTAGCCCCAATAAACAAAAGGATTAGCCTCTACCTTTTTAAATAATTCTATTAGTACAAAAAAAATAAGGAAAAACACTAATACACCGGAGGAGTTGCGAGGTATACCTGACTAAAAAGCTCCGGATATTTTTCCTGCATCAGGTCCTGAGGCTCCCAAGTATGATGCTCCTCTCGCCCGTAGTTCCTCCACAAGACCTTGACTAGCGGGATCTTCTTGCGGCGCAAGACTCGTATCCCCTGGTCATCGACCCGTATCGGTTCCAAATGCACAGACCGATCCGAGGCTACCGGCCCATCAGTGGCCGTAATCTGCAACTCCGGGCATAGTAGAGCCCTCCTAAGTGAAGATACGTGAAAAACGTCGTGCAAGCCGGCCAGCTCCGGTGGCAGCTCCAGCCGGTAAGCTAGAGGACCGATCCGCTCCAGGATCCTGAACGGTCCCATGAATCTCGGGCTGAGCTTCTTCCGATGACCCCGCACCCGTGAAACTGCATGCATCAGCCGGATCTTCAAGAACACCCGGTCCCCGATCTGAAACTCCACCTGACGATGCCGAGCGTCATAATACTTCGCTTGCCTGCTCTGCGCCTCTAACATCCGGTCCCGGATCAGTCTCACCTGAGCCTCGGTGTCTTCCACAAACTCTGAGTCTAGAACTTTCGGATCCATGTCCTGCAGCCAAGATAACGGTGTCTTACACCTTCTCCCATACAAGGCCTCGTAAGGAGCCATCCGTATGCTGGACTGGTAACTGTTGTTATACGAGAACTCCACCAATGGCAGCATCTTCTCCCAGGGCTCTCCGCGGTCTACATTACATAGTCTCAGGAGGTCTTCCAGCGTCTGATTGGTACGCTCCGTCTGCCCGTCAGTCTGGGGGTGGAAGGCCGTACTGAAAGTCAGTCGGGAGCCAAGGTAAGCCTGCACCGATCTCCACTCTCTGGATGTAAACCGCCCATCTCGATCTGATACAATCGTCCTTGGAACGCCGTGATAACGAATATACTGCTCCACGAACTTCCGAACCAAAGCTCCAACAGAGTCATCCTTCCTGATCGGGATGAACCTAGCCACCTTCGTCAGACGGTCCACGATCACCCAGATCGAATCGTTTCCCGTCCGTGATCGAGGTAGGCCATGGATGAAGTCCATCGCGATGTCCTCAAATTTCCACTCCGGCACCGGGAGTGGCTGAAATAAACCAGCGGGATGTCTACACTCTGCCTTCACTAACTTGCACGTCTCGCAGTGGGTCATGAAGTACGTAATGTCCTTCTTCATCCCTGGCCAAAACATCATCTTCTTCAAATCTGCCATCATCTTCGTGATGCCCGGGTGTATAGAATATCTACTACAATGCGCCTCCGCCATGATGTCCTCCCGAACCCGGCCTCCTGCAGGTATATAAACCCTGCCTCTGAAATGTAGCAATCTGTCTCTCAGGGAATAATCTCCTGTCAAACCCTCCTCCAAGGCTCGGAATATCGGCTCTGCCCATGCATCTGTCCTTTGTTCGTCCCGGATGCGGTCCCGAATATCATCTATGGCCACCGTTGATGCCAGACACTCCCTATATAGCTCTGGATCATCCTCAGACACTAGGGATATCTGCATATCTCTGAAGGACCGAACTAGCTCCATGGACATAACCTGGGGCCCGTCTTCGGAAGTGGCCGCTCTCCGACTCAACGCGTCGGCCACCACGTTTGCCTTCCCTGGATGGTAGTGCATCTCATACTTATAATCTGCTAAGAACTCCACCCAGCGCCTCTGCCTGATATTCAGCTCCTTCTGCGTGTCCACGTATTTCAAGTTCTTGTGATCGGAGAAGATGTCGCAGTGGACCCCATAAAGATAATGGCGCCAGACCTTCAGAGCAAAAACGACCGCTCCCATTTCGAGGTCGTGCACCGGGTAGTTCCTCTCATGGGTCTTCAGCTGGCGAGAGGCATATTCTATGACATGTTCGTTCTGCATCAGCACCGCTCCCATCCCTTGGTATGATGCGTCGGTATACACCTGGAATCCTTCCTTTCCAGATGGAAGGGTCAGAATCGGGGCTGTGATGAGTCGGTCCTTTAGCTCCTGGAAAGCCGCCTGGCACTGCGCGGTCCAAACGAAAGGCGCCTCCTTCCTTGTCAAAGATGTGAGGGGAGGGCAATTTGAGAGAACCCTTTACGAACTTCCGGTAATAACCGACAAGTCCCAAGAAACTTCGTACATCGGTGGCTGTCTTTAACGGCGACCAATCTCGAACTGCCTGAATCTTTGCCGGATCCACTGCCAACCCGGCTCCACTGATAATATGGCCTAGGAAAGCCACCTCCTTCAACCAAAACTGACACTTGCTGAACTTCGCATAAAGGTGATGCTCTCGCAACCTCTGTAGAGTCAGTGCCAGATGCCGAGTGTGCTCCTCCTCCGTCCCAGAGTAGATCAGGATGTCGTGTATGAATACTATAACGAACGCATCCAAGTAGGCCTCAAAAACCCGGTTCATGAGGCTCATGAACGCCGACGGTGCATTTGTGAGCCCGAAGGGCATCACGGTGAACTCATACAAGCCGTATCTGCTACTGAAGGCCGTCTTCGGAATATCCTCCTCCTGGATCCGCAGCTGGTAGTATCCTGGCCTCAAGTCCAGCTTCGAGAAATAGTGGGCTCCCTCCAGCTGGTCGAACAACTCGTCTATCCGGGGGAGCGGATAGGTATTCCGGACGGTCAGTCTGTTTAGTGCTCGATAATCGATGCACAGGCAAAGTGTCCCATCCTTCTTCTTCACGAATAGGACCGGAGCTCCCCATGACGAAGAACTCGGTCTAACAAATCCCGCCTCCACCAACTCTTGCAACTGCGTCCGAAACTCCGCCAACTCCTTCGGGGCCATCCGATAGGGAGCCCTGGATATCGGCTTAGCCCCTGGCACCAACTGAATATGGAAATCCTTCTCCCTGTGCGGAGGCAATCCTGCCAGCTTCTCTGGAAACACATCGGCGTAATAACAAACCATCGGTATATTGGCAATCCGGTCCTTCTCCTCGGTCATCTCGAACAGCACCTGATATACCATGTCTCCCTGCAGATGGGCCTTGACGGCCTGAATAGATGATAAGAAAATATGGGACGCAGATCTAATACCTTCCATCACGATGAAAGAATCCCCATATCTAAGGGTAATCTTCTTGGCCAAGCAGTCAATCTGGGCATGGTTCCAGTGGAGCCATGACATACCCAGAATCAGATCACAATCTGGCAGTGGCAATATCGTCGCCGACGCTTTGAAATGTTTCCCGCCTATCCATGCCTCCATATTGCAATGGGATGAGGTGAACAGCTCCGACCCATCAGGTAGCCGTATCTTCATCATCGACCCCATGAATTTCTCCACACCATCCAACCCTTGGATAAAGGTCTCTGACACAAACGAGTGCGAGGCACCCGTGTCGAAGAGAGTGTGTGCGGGTTTGCCGCAAATGAAGACAATACCTGAGGTTGTGACTTAACTTAGAGTTTTGTTCTTGGTTTTTACTACCTAATGCTAAAGCCAAATAGTTTCCTAGGAAAGGATGGAAAAAGAATTAAAACAAAGCAAACAAAACATTGTCGTACCTGTGATCACTTGCTCAGGATGCCGGGGTTGGGCCAGGTCCAGTGCATATACCTGCTCCCTTTCCTGCCTACGGTCTCCGTCCTGGTATCCTCATCCTTGACCGCGTCCTCGACCTCCATAGTGCTGAGCAGGTGGGGCAATCTGCGGCGCTAGAGGGGGGGCCCTTCTCATAGGGCAGTTCCTCTTGATATGCCCCACCTGACGGCAGTGAAAACACTCTGGTGGAGGGTAAGTCATCCCTCCTGGTCTCTGCACATCCTGCTTCTGTGGTCTTGGTATCTCCCGCATCTGGAGAGGCTGGGGAGCCAGAGTCACCTGCTCCCTCGGCTCCTATCTCACCTCCTGACGAGGTTGATCCTCCATCCTGCCCACATCTATAGCACAGCCTCGTCGCTGCTCATTTCTTGCTCCACGATTGTGATCCTCCATTGGCTGCTTCCGGCCTCGGGTAGCGTGCCAGTCTGCCTCGATCATCTTGGCCATCTCTAGAATCCGAGGAATAGGCCCATCGGACACGAATAATAGAGCCTCCCTCAAATCCTCCTTCAAGCCGTTGTAAAACCTCTTGGTGTACCCGGCTTCGTCCAGCTGATAAGAATCTGCATATCGGGCTAGATGATCGAACTCCAGATGGTACTCCACCACCGACCTGGTGCCCTGCTTTAGCTGTAAGAACCGGTCTTCAAGCTCATCCCTGGCCGACTGCGGAACAAAATGTTCCAACAGCGCGACCCTGAATTCTCCCCAAGTGACCTCCGCAACCTCCCTGTCGGCATAAGTCTTGTCCAGGAGCGTCTTCCACCACCTCTTGGCATGGGACTCTAGGCAAGTGACCACCAATGCCACCCTCTCCTCCACCGGGCATCGTATCCCAGTCAGCATCTCATGTATGATGTCCAACCACTCCTCTGTCCGAACTGTCGTCTTTGTCCCTAAGAAGGACGGGGGAGAAAGTCCTTAGAGGATACTCAGCCAGTTGGCTCTCGGAATCAGCTGCGGAGCCGGAGCCTATTAAGCCCTGAAGGCTTCTAGGATGGCTGTCAGAGTCTGCCCCATGTCCGTCTGTAGGAAAGGAGCGGGAACTGGTGGAGGTGGTGCAGCATCCGGAGTCTGCAGAACCTCACCCTGTGGAGTAGGCTGTGTTGAAGGCTGCGAAAAGAAAAATTTTCTATGAGAAATCGGTTCATAAGAACTTAAAGGTGGACAATTATTTGTGATTCTCCATATGGGCACACCACTGCTTTCGCTGCTTAGTTTGTCCGCAAACTAAACTCGCGCGGAGGTGACCCAGGGATTTGTGGACTGCTACTAATCCGATCGATGTTTCCTCTGATACCACTTTGAAGACCGCATTTTTTTTTTAAAACCCGGGGTCTTATGCCCAGAACCGGCACTTTGCGGTGAGACCTTCGCACCCGGGAAGGTCGTCACTACAACGCGCCGATTCTGCCGGTCTTTTCGATCACAATCAAGTAGCACGAAGAAAAGGAAGAGAAATGCAGTCCACAATAATAAATCACATGTATATAAACTCCACGAAGGGAGTGTCCACAGAAAACATCAGAGTACAATGATACTAGAAATATAAGGGCTCATGCCTGGTACATCAAGTCCTCACTACAAAATCACCCCATGCGGAAGCAAGACTAAAACTCTACTAAAGGTCTGGACTCACGGTCCCTGCAGTCTGGACTCCAGTGCTAGACTGCCCCATATCCAAGCGTACCGGCCTCCTGGGCTGCTCCTCCATGCTGGGCTCTGCGATCCCCTAATATGATATGGTTCGAAAACCGTTAGTCTAAAAGACTAAGCCCTATCATCCCCCACCCCTTCCCCCACGCTCTAAGGCACCGGGCGGAGAGGAAGAAAGAGGAGGACATGAAAGTGGAGATAAATTCCAAAGCAGATGATGGTGGACCTAACTAGCGAGTTATAACAGGTGAACAGTATAAATGTTGTAATAGGTATAACAGAAAAGTAAGTAAGTAAGAAATTAAACCTTCGCTTATGTGAGTACAAATAAGCCAAGGGATCTTTTACAAGGCTCCCATCGTATAACGCGTCCCATACCGCTTATATGTTGGGGTGTCGGTTATCAAGCAGCAGATATACATATATCAAATTGACCTTAATTTATAAACTTGCCCACACAAGCTTATAGACCAAGGGGTCGTTTTGCAAGTCCTAAAGTATAAGCGTCCCATTCCACTTATACTTTAGGTGTCAAGGTTGTTATGAATGATTATGTCATGCAGCTATATGGTGGGTTATGATGTTCAAGCAGTGCAAATCACACACCCAACTTTGTGTTCACAAACCTTTAGTTCCCCCTTTCTGGAGATAACTCCCAGGTTACTCCCGTAGTGGCAAACGGAAGCGGTGGGTTGGGCCTCGCCCACCTCAAACCAGTAAAAGCACTACTGGTCTGACCTATCGTACGCCCTCAACGCCTGGTGCACGAGGCGGACTCCTGCGTACTCTTTCCGACTGGTCCGCCGGACTTAACCTTGGCTAAGTGCTAGTCACCTTGCCGAGTCAACGATATCGGTGTCGGTGCAATCGAACTCCCCGATATCGAAAACCCACCACCTTAATCTTCCTACTTTTATGCACAAGCAGCAGTTTAATATATAACGATTTTAAAGTGTCAAACTCCCGGACTAAACCGTCCGTATAAACCACATCCGAGACCAAATTCCCCGGACTAAAACGTCCGGCTCATCTCCAGACTCCATCCCCTAGAACACCACGGGACAGCGCCCCCTTGAACACCTCGGGACGACTTAACCATTACCAACCCTAACTAATGTGTGTGTGAAATGTGAATCCCTATTAGGCTAATTACTCTTTCGTTTGTTTTAAGATTCACGTTAGCCCAGGACTGCCCCCGGCATACCCCGTGAAGGGCTCTCAAAGGGCACTAGGAACCAAGACGGCGGCATTACGGCCCGAAGTTCCCTTTCGCAAGGCACTTATTGTTATTGGTTATTTTTCCCTTACCCGTTCTCTCTATAAATTGCATCGAACTAAACCTAGGGTGGATTTGACTCTTCACTCCTACGGGGACGGCGATCTTTCGTCGGTCCCGCGCACCTTCTAGAGCGCATCAACTCATTCCTCACCACACTTGAAACCTCCTATGGTGATCCATCCTCTTTCTTTAAATCCAATCCAACACAAGCTGTCCTTACGCTAACCCAAACCTTATCCTGTTACTCATTTCCCAAAGTTACTAACTACAGACCACCTTATACTAAGTAATGTCTATGGTAGGATGTCCTTTGTGTTTTCTTCCGAACGGCCTAAGTTAATTACTGGGGGCCTATCATGACATTATTGAATCGATTTCCGATAATAACGATTTTCCCAATTAATCTAATAATTAATTAATTTTACTAAAACCCAAGGTCTTCCAAATTTGTACAAGGATTATATTTTTCAGTCATGTATAAATCATAATAAATTTAAGACAAACATTAATGTATCTAAAAATGACATATCCAAGGTTTGGCAATTTTTCCTATGGTCTAAGGGGCCTAAACTTATTTTTGCAATAATCCATTTCCTTCATGTCTAATGAATAAACTACATCAAATTCTCTTCCAAATAAATTGGATTAATTACAGGATATTATAAATACCATGAAAACAATACTATAAAAGTTTCATAATTTTTCTGCTGGAAATTAATTTATAATAAATCATTTTCTAAAATCCTAATCTAGCATGCTTGTGAATCAAGTACTAAATCCATAACTCCAAAAATCTAGAGAAAAATCTCACTGATTCATAATGATTTAAAAACACTATTTACCAACTTTCATAATTTTCCAGAGACTATTTATGGCATAAAATATTTTTAAAACATAGAGCCCTTTAATAATACTTGTAAAGGAACTATTCTATTTAATCAACATAAAATTGAACTAAAATTCATGGGCATTCCTACTGACCAAAACCATCTAATTTCAGAGTTTCAAGGGGGCTTTATTTGAATTAAAAATCTTTAATAAATAAAACATCAAAAAGGTCTATACCCACATTCATGAATAAAGTACTAGAAATACCTATCCAAAAATTCTAGTAAAATTATCCAAGGGTCCTAACTACCCTAGAAACACACTACCACAATTTCATGGCTTTTAAAAGAGTTTAAGATACTGTTTTGACCTAAAATCCTTTCTACCCTAAAACTAGGGTTTAAGTTTTGAGATAGCTACCTACATCAAAATTCTCTAACATTACAACCAGTGAGTTACAAACTCATTAACAACCTCTCCACCAAATCTCAAGGCCATACAAGGGCATTTGCCTCTATGTCCTTCACAAACCCCCAAAGTCCACATTTAGGGTTTGAACCTGGGCCCTAGGGTAAACTTACCCTAAATAATCCCATCTTCCCTAAGGGTAATCTTAGGACCAAAATAAACCAGTGGTCAAAATCTCAACCTCTGTTGAGGTGAGATGATCATACCAGAGTGCAAAGAACCTTCTCACTAAGCTTCCTTCTACTAGGTCAAAACTAGGGTTTAGAGGATTCCTAATCAAAACTCAACCAAATAAGTTGAAATTTGAACCAGACTTAGATACCTATACCAGGGACACCTCACCAAAATTTGGGAGGGTTTGGAGGTCATTTGACCCTTCAACTACCTTACCCTAGCTTTTCTAGGTTTAGGGCAAAACCTTAGGTTACACTTCTTTAAATGGTTTCCAATTTTTATAGGAGCTAGGTCTAGGTGATATTAAGCCCCTGTCCAAAATTCAAAGCATTTGGACCAAGGATTAGGTGTGGGGAATTTTTCAAATATCTGCCCTATTTGTAGGACCTACCCTAGAATAATGGCCCTATAGGTCAGAAGACTTGTCCTATAATTTTCCATAATATATCAAACTGTAGATAATTAAAAAGCCTACAACATTTATGTTGATCAATTTTGATGAACAAGCCTCCAAAGGGCCTAAATAATTTTTATAATAAAACTGCCCTAAACCTAGGACATACCCATAATCAAATGGCCCTACAAGTCTAGGTAATCTACCAAAATTTTACCACAGCATATCAAATTGTAGGTATTAAAAGGACCTACAACTCTCATGCTAAACACTTTTCCAGTAGGTGCCCATAAGGGGCCTAAAATCCAATTACAGTAAAACTGTTTTATTTAAAATACAGAAAATTAGAAAATAGGATTTAAAATTATAGAATCTGCTCTGCACGAATCTAGAAGCATATCAGGCGGCTCCTGTTCATCTTCCCCGATGGAGTCGAAAAGAGGCTTGCGCAGGCGGTTTTTGCAGGCCGATTCCCGGCGGCCTGAGGCGGCGCCACCACCGGGAAACATCCCCTAATTGTTCCTGGTGGTGGGGGCTATCCCTGGCCGGAGCTAGGGCGGCCGGAGGTGGCGGCGCCGCCCTAGACGAGAGCTCAAAAACCTCCCGAAAAATGGTGATTTTCCGAAAAATAAAAACCTAACTCGGGTTCGATTGAGCATGGAATCGGTTTCTAAGCATTCCTATGATCTAAGCATGAGAGAAGGAGAGGAGGAGGACCTGAACTCGGGCTTGGATGCGGGTGGAGCGACGGGAATTCATGGCGGTGGCGGCGATTTCTCCTTTGGTGGCTCCGACAGTGGTTCTCCCTCCTTCTAATGCTTCGAAATCCGTCGCCCTAGCTTGCTGGTGAGGTCTATATAGCCAAGAGGGGAGGGGGAAGGCAGTTTTGAAAGAAGCCATTAATGGCCAATAAAGGAGGGTTCGACCATGGAGGAGGGGGGCTGAACCAAAGCCTAGGTGGCCGGGAAACGGTTGGAAACTCCTCCCCTTCCCCAGGGGAGTTGAATTCAGCCATTAAGGGTGGCCTTTGGCCTCCCTTTGGTCGAATTCCTCCTTCCCTCTCTCTTAAATTTTTCTCTCTCCTCCATCAACATGAAAATGGAGCTCACCTTCTCTCTCCTAGTCACCAATGTTGACTTGGGTAATTCCTTAGGATATAGGCAGCCAAATATCATACAAAAATAATCATGCAAGAGTTAGCCTAAGGGGGAGGGTGGTTTGAGGCTGGGTTAGCCCATATAGGCTAGGTTTGACTTGATTTGGGCTTGGGGTTGACTTGGTCAAATTGACCACTATGGTTGACCCAAGTGGGTCCTTGGTGACTCATTGGGCCCACATTAGGTCTAAGGGAATTTTTAGAGTCACAATGAACCTACTAGGCCACCCAAAATCAGAGTTTTGAAAATTACTATTTGCAGCTCAAGTGGGTCTCAACTAGGTTTTTAGGTCACTTGGTCTCCTGGGCTCACCTAGGTTAACTCATATGACCTAGTTATGCTCAAGTCACTCCTAAGGGGGGGGTCTAATTGGAAAATGGGATGTTACAGCATACATGGAGTCCATCTCGGATTTCATAGCCTCAAGCCATTTGTCGGAGTCCGGTCCATTCATAGCCTCTTGGTAGGTTGCTGGTTCATCATCATGATCCATAAGCAACACATTACCTATTTGAGACACGAGAAATCCATATCTCTCAGGCTCAAACCTCGGTCTACCAGATCTACGTAGGACTTGTGCTTCTTGAGTAGGTTCTCCAGCTACAACATCTTGTAGTTCTATCTCAGAATACAATTCCGACTCATTCACTACCTGTGGGTCTTGAACTTCTTCAAGTTCTACCTTTTCAGTCTTCCTTGATAAGAACTCTTTCTCCAAGAAGACACCAGTCCTAGCGACAAACACTTTGCTCTCGAACGGTCGGTAAAATAATACCCTTTCATTTCCTTAGGATATCCCACCAGATAACATTTATCCGATTTGGGTTCCAGCTTGTCAGGCATTTGACGTCGCACGTATGCCTCACAGTCCTAAATTTTAATGAACGATATACTAGGACGCTTCCCAGTCCATATCTCATATGGTGTCTTTAGAACCGTTTTCGTTGGAGCGCGATTCAATGTCATTGCAGCAGTCTCTAAAGCAAAACCCCAAAAGGAAACAAGCAAGTCTGCATGACTCATCATGGAACGTACCATGTCTAACAGAGTACGATTTCTCCTCTCAGACACTCCATTATGTTGTGGTGTTCTAGGTGGAGTGAGCTGTGATACAATACCACACTCTTTCAGATGATCACAGAACTCATGACTCAGGTATTCGCCACCTCGATCAGATCAGAGTGCTTTAACCCTTTTACCTAACTGGTTCTCTACTTAATTTTTGAACTCTTTGAACTTTTCAAAGGTCTCGGATTTGCACTTCATAAGATACACATATCCGTATCTACTGAAATCATCAGTAAATATAACGAAGTAGAAATACCCACCTCTAGCCATGGAACTCATGGGTCCGCATACATCACTATGTACAACACCCAAGAGATCCTCAGCCCTCTCAGTATAGCCCGTGAAAGGAGCTTTAGTCATCTTGCCTAACAAACAAGATTCGCTTCGCTCAAATGATTCATAATCAAATGAGTCCAAAAGTCCATCTTTATGGAGCTTGGATATGCGCTTCTCGTTTATATGGCCCAAACGATAATGCCAGAGATATGTAGGGTTTGAGTCATTTGTTCTTAGTCTTTTATGATTTTCTACATTACAGATCAGATGGTCCAAGTTCAAAACGTAAAGACAATTAAACAATTGGGCTACAGCATAACAAACATCATTCTTAAATATAGAACAACAGTTGTTCTTAATTATAAAAGAAAATCCAATCATGTCCAAACATGAAATAGATATAATGTTTCTAGTTATGGCCGGAACAAAATAACAATTATCCAGTTCTATTACAAGCCCACTGGGCAAAGAAAGACGGTAAACCCCCACAACAACAGCAGCAACTCTTGCTCCATTGCCAACGCGTAGGTCCACCTCCCCTTTACTCAGCAATCTTCTCCTTCCCAGTTCCTGCATATTTGTACAAATATGAGAACCACATCCGGTATCCAATACCCAAGATGAAGGAGCAGAAAGGTTTATCTCTATAACGTAAATACTTGAAGCGGAAGTCATACGTCCCTTCATTTTCTGCAGACCCTCAATATAAGAAGGACAATTCCTCCTCCAATGACCAGCCTTGCGACAGTGGTGGCATTTCCCTTCCTTCACCGTGCTTTTCTTCTTCATCAGTGCAGAAGACTTGGGCTCAAGATGTGACTTAGGTCCCACATTCGTCTTCTTGAAGCCCTTGGCCTTGCCCTTGCCCTTATGCACCATCAGTATGGGGCTGGCAGGCTTGGCCTTCTTCATATTGATCTCGGCAGTTCTCAACATGCCTAGGACCTCGGGCAGTGTCTTGTCTATCTCATTAATGTTGTAGTTCAAGACAAACTGCTCGTAACTATCCGGCAACGATTGCAGGATCAGATCTGTGACCAACTCTTGACCCAGAGGAAAACCCAGTCTTTCAAGGTTCTCTATATACCCAATCATCTTGAGTACGTGAGTCCCTACTGAGTCTCGAACTCCCATCTTGCACTGAAACAATGCTTTTGTGACATCGAACCTTTCTTGACGAGCCTGCCCTTGAAACATTTTCTTGAGATGCTCGTCAATCTCCTTGCACACCATGTTCTCATGTTGCTTCTGAAGTTCAGAGTTCATGGTGGCAAGCATAAGGCACTCGACGTCTAAAGCGTCATCAGTATACTTCTTATAAGTATCCTTATCAGCACGGGAAGAATTCCCGGTCGGCACCTCGGGGGCTTCCTCTTCCAAGACATAGAGCTTTCGCCCTTGCCTGAGAACAATTCTCAGGTTCCTGTACCAGTCCATGTAATTAGTCCCACTGAGCTTGTCCTTCTCAAGGATGGCTCTAAGAGACAACGTGGAGTGTGAAACACTTGCCATGGAATTCTACAAGAAATTATGCAAAATAACATCAGTACCAAAATTTCAAATACAATTTATTTTAATTTGGACTTCAATTAAAAACTCCCACTATTTTATTCGAAATAATAGCCCTCACTATCAATTCGGAGAGTTCATGCGAGCTACTCTCTTAGTGGACAAGATCCGTATTTCACCAACACAAAGAGTCAGCTTTGGCTTTCCTCTCACGATGCGGTTATTTAGGTAGGCAACGCTTGCCAATTGCATCCTCATGCAATTATTGTATGGTTGGTGAATAACTCCTTATCCGCATCCATCATATGGTGCATGCCAACCCTTTGCCTCTAGGCACTCAACCTTTGAGGTCACGTAGTTAAGATAGACCCGATGTCGACAGTGGGATATCACAATTATCCGCTCGCACCCTTACCAAGATAGATTAATGCACCTTGCTTTGGCAAGCCCACACTTCATCGATCGAGGCAGGAAGAGTGTCATCCATCGGAAGGCATCCGAACACTTAATATTTGATGAAGGGATTTTGATTATAGGTTAACATTTAACCATGATCAACATTTGATCAATGTGCACATCCAAAGAAAAACAATTTTTTTCTAAAACCACATGCATCCCTTATGTACACAACCTGACACTATCAACATTTGATAGAAGGAAGGGTTAAATCTGAACATCCAGACACTTCCAAATCCTCAGATTTACATGCATTGGACAAAGGCAAAGACAACTCAACTTAAAACAGTAGACAAGCTCATCTCTCTATGTTGGATTCAAAATCCAAAACAAAACGGAGGGATGGTTACTGCTAAGGAGACAACAATTTCTAACGATTAGAAATTACCACAAGATTCCAGACGTTCCCGGCGGGGTGCCAAGATTAAATCTAGACATTTAGAACACTTCTAAATCCCTAGGTTTATACGTACTGGAATAACCTAACTTCCAAAACAACAATCATGGCCGTAACCTCCCTCTGATACCACTGTTGGGTTTCTCTATGAGGTTGGCACAACGCTTGTGCACGCAGCGGAAGTAATAAAATCTAGAACAACCCAAAGAGATTGGATCGGGCCATGAATGTTGAATCAAGAAGTTAATACAAAACTAGGCAAAAATTACCTCTTCGGTGTTGAGTCACAACTCAACAAAGATGCTCCAAGTGTAATTCCTTGTCGGTGGCGAGTTCTACGTAGAATAACGTCCACGTCTCTGCAGAAATCCACACGAGCGGGAGAACCCCGAGCTTCGTCGCACGAAGGATCGGGAAGAAAATTGACCGCACCTTGCAACTCCACGGACTGTAAGACCCCCTTTTTTTTTCTTTTTCAACCACCGGGGTCTTATGCCCAGAACCGCCGCTTTGCGGTGACACCTTCGCACCCGGGAAGGTTGCCACTACAACGCGCCGATTCTGCCGGCCTTTTCGATCGCAATAAGTAGCAAGCAAGAGAGAAGCAAGTCCACCAAAAGGGAATATCACATAAAATAAAACTCCACGAAGGGAGTGTCCACAGAAAATCATCAGAGTATAAATAGTCTGGAAATAAAAGGGCTCATGCCCGGTACATCAGAGTCCTCACTACAAGTCGCTCATCGCGGAAGCTAAGAAAATGCTAATCACTCACGGAGCTGGTCGCAGGTGAACTGGTGCTAGACTGTCCCACCTCCATGCGCACCGTACTCCGCTGGTGCTGGTCCCTGTCCCCCATCCGGAGCTCCTGTAATGTTTGGTTCGAAAACCATTAGTCATAAAGACTAAGCCCTATCATCCCCTACCCCTCCCACCACGGCTCCTAAGCACCGGGTGAAGAGGAGGAAAGGGAAGCTACAAAGTGGAGAATAGACAAGCAGGTGACGGTGGACCTAACTAACAAGTTATAATAGGTGAGCAGTGTAAATGTTGTAATAGGTAGAACAATTAATATATAGCAAATTGTATAAAGGGCAGTTAGAGAATAGTAAGTAAGCAACAAGTAAGTAAGTAAGTAAGTAACCTTAACTTATATGAATGCCCATACAAACTTATAAGTTAAGGGATCTTCTGCAAAGCTCCCATCGTATAAAAAGTCCCATACCAATTTATACGTTGGGGTGTCGGTTGTATGCAAATATGAGTGTAGTGATATGCTATGCCATGATTCATGCAAGTGCAACTCACGCACACGACTCTATGCGCACAGACCTTTAGTTCCCCCTGTTTGGGCAGCTAGCTACACTCCCAGGAACCTCCGTAGTGGCAAACGGAGACAGTGGGTCGGGCCCCCCACTCCTAGGCGGGCATCCACACTACCAGGCCTAGCCCTCCCGTACGCCCCTAGAAGAACACAACCTAGAGTATCCGCGTACTGCTGCTGGATGTACCCTCCAGACTTTCTTTGGCTAAGTGTCCCACACCGCCGAGTCAGCGTACCGATGTCGGTGTGAACGACGATCAGGTACCGAAGACCCACCACCTTTATACTGTACTCCAACCCTCGAGCCCGCGGCCCCCCGGACAGTCTTGTCCGTGCATCTACCTTCAGAGCTACTGTCTGATGGCAAGTAATCCTATAATTCTACTTTCCTAGCTACCGGGGAGTGAGTGTGTGCAGCCCTAGTTATACTAGTTACTCTTTTAATTTATTATTCCTATGGTTTACGTTAGCCCAGGACTGCCCCCGGTATACCCCGTGAAGGGCTCTCAAGGGGCACTAGGAACCAAGACGGCAGCATTACGGCCCGAAGTTCCCTTTCGCAAGGCACTTATTATTATTGGTTAATCTCCCTTAGCCCGATCCCCATTTAGTTACTTTAGTGCTAACCCTAGAGTATTAAGACTCTTCCTCTTCTTCCCGGGATGGACGATCTTTCGTCGTTCCCGTACTCCCTTATTCCAACAAGTCTCCCATTGATGAACTCGATCCTAGTTTGCCCTACCAACCATCAACTATCAAAATTCCGTGGCTTTACTATATGCAGACCATCCTAAAACTATATGAGGTACCCAAGGGGAGGTACACTAAGTTGTCTTCCAAATCTCCTATAATTTTTACTGGAGGTCTACCATAACATAATTGGTCTAAATCCAGAAGCTTATAATCTTCCTAATTAATCTGATATTTATTTAATTTTTCCAAAGGACGTGCCACGGGTCATTTTAAACATGAACCACATGATCTTCCTAAGTAATGGCTACTCAAAAATCATGATCATTAAATAACAGCAAAAATAACCTCAAATACAGATTTTCAGAATTTTATAGAAAGTATTTAACCTCTAAATAATTTATTTAGTATAATCATATTAATTCTACGTAGTGAAGGAAGTAATGAAATTATTCATCTAAAAATTATGGAAAAATCACTAGCCAGTAGTATGATATATAAAAGATCTTTGTGCAGAGAATCATAATTTTACTAGCTTGCTAACCACCAAAATAGATTTAATACAATATCCATGATAAATAATACTTAATGAAGCAAGCCTTAGAATTAAGCTTCTAAAAATACCATAAAAATTCACAGAGCTTTAAAATCATAATAAAGGTTCTCAGCCTAAATTTCATCAGTTTCCAGGATGTTTGTACCCCATAATAAATTTTCTAAGCAAATCATACAATTACTAAATCATTAAAGAAGTACCCAAAATAGTGATCGTAAAATTCATAGAGAAATATCCAGAGCTTGTACTACCCCTATAATTCACTCTCCTCAGATTTCATCACTTTTCAATGTGATTTGGTATCATTTCCTATCTCTATTAGTTTCGCGCCCTAAACTAGGGTTAGATTTTTTAGGTATCCAAACGGTCTCCAAATCTACTAAGATTCCATCCAGAGCACTATATTGGCCCTATGGACCTCTTCACCCAATCTCGGGTCAATCCAAGGTCATTTGACCACTTGACCTTCACAAACCTCCAAGATCCATCCTTAGGGATTGGCCTTGGTCCTTAGGGTAAACTTACCCTGATCCACCTCAAACTCCATGAGGGGGTGCTAGAGAATATTACTAGCCAGTGGTAAAAATCTCAACCTCTGTTGAGGTGATCTCACCACTCAAACTTCGAAAGTGCACTTTTAACCTAAGACCCCTTATTAGGGCAAAACTTAGGTTTGTTCATTTCTAATCCAAACCATCTCCAAATGAGATGAAAAATTATACAGCACTTTATGGTGAACCCAGGGACCACTCACCCAAGTTTGGGAGGGTTTGGAAATTATTTAGCTATCTAATTAAATTCGGCTAAGATTATTGAATTTTTCTAAAAACTATAGAAAAATGTTCTCCAAAAATTCTCATTTTTGGATAGCACCTATATATATGTAAGATTGGACCACACCCCAAATTTCAAGTCATTTGGATGACTGAATTGGAGTGGGGAATTTTTCTAAGGTCAAGGCAGCCCTCTGGATAGACCTCACCAAAAAGGGTGCTGTGATCTAACCAAGATTCCAAACCGAGTGAAATTAATTTTGAATTAAAGTAGTCTTGCAGGGCTACACTTCCTATGTTGATCATTTTTCCTGTAGGAACCTCTAGGTATTTTTCCCAAATTATTTAACATGATAGATATCTCGTTCAAAAATTGATTCAAAAATAAAATCTAATTAAAAGACACTGTTCATCTTCTTCTACAGCCCGAAACCAGAGCCTAAAACCTAAATTCCTGTAGCTTTTTCCAAGCTAATTCCCGGCCATCCAGCCATCTCCCTGGCCGGCCACCACCACCACCACCTCCGTTGAGGCGAGGGCTATCGTCGGGAGGCGGCACAGCCGCCGGAGAGGCGGTTTCCGGCGAACCCGCCACCATGAAATTTTAGGAAAAACCACGAAGACGCTCACCCGATCTGGCTCTTTTGAGCCCGATATCTCTCCTAACAATTCCTAAGATCTATCCGCAGGAGAAGAGGGAGGGGAGGACATTGTTCGCGGGTTGAAGGCGTGCAGAACGTCGGGAAGCCATTTGTGCGGGGGTGGCGTCGCCGGAAATTCTTCAACAGCAAGGGGAAGTCTGAAACAGTTTGAGGGAGTGTAACCTTTTCCTCCTGCTCTTAGGAATATTTTATAGATCAGCAAATGGGGAGGGGAAGGGATGAAACGTTGGAGATGAAACGTTGGCGGCCATTAATAACACCCTTATGATGTTTCGGTTATGACGAATGGCAGTTGAAAAGTTGGAGATGAAGAGGTGTTTGCCAGGTGGCAATTTCCTATTGGGCCCACTTTTCCTTAATTATTAACATAATTAAAGTAGGGAACGACCCATAAATACTCTTGATTTTCATCACCACCGTCAGAATTTACTAAGGCGTCGGTTACCGAAATTTCCAGTGTGGCTGACGTTTCGGCCTTGGTCACGGGCGTGACACATAGGTCACGGGCGTGACAGGCCCGGTTAGCAGTTCTGAGTTCGACGATCGTCGAACTGAGATCGACGATCGTCGAAGGGTGGTCACGGGCGTGACACATGGGTCACGGGCGTGACCGGCCTGGTGACCAATTCTGGTTCGACGACGTCGAACTGACATCGACGATCGTCGAGCGTGTCACGCCCTATGTCACGGGCGTGACATTGTTGGTCACGGGCGTGACATGCCTGTGTGGACAACTTTGGGTCGACGACCGTCGACCTGAAGTCGACGGTCATGGTCACGCCCTATGTCACGGGCGTGACATTAAGTGTCACGGGCGTGACAGGCCATGAGGCAAATTCCGCGTCCGACGATCGTCTAACTGAGATCGACGATCGTCGAAGGGGTCACGCCCAAGGTCACGGGCGTGACATCTGGGTCACGGGCGTGACAGGGCCGGGTTGGAAATGCTGCGCCCGACGATCGTCTCCCGGAGATCGACGATCGTCGAGTGAGTCACGCCCTAGGTCACGGGCATGACGGGTCAGTCACGGGCGTGACCAACCCGTGACCCGAAATCTTGGTCGGTTATTTCAAGCTTTGGACTCCCTAGGGTTCTACCACAACCAACCGACTCCTAGGGGTCTAGCCGGAAATGGGATGTTACAAATCCCAATAAACAAAAACAAAGATTTCGTCCCCGAAATCAAGGTTAAGCCTACGGGACTCAAATCGGGAAAAATAAGCATGTAACATCCCATGAGAACCGAATGATCACCTCCCTACGTTACGTTTGTTTGTGCGGTTTCGAATCTAAGGTTAATTCGCCCACTTAACAAGGTATATACACCCCAATAAACAAAAGATTAGCCCCTATTCTTGAAATTTCAATTCCATTGGTTTAAAATAGGAAGGCAAATTGATTGTTCAGAGGGGTTTTGAGGTATACCTGACGAAAAAGTTCCGGGTATTTTTGCCGCATCAAGTCCTGTGGCTCCCATGTATGCTCCTCCTGCCCATGATTGTTCCACAGAACCTTGACTAACGGGACCTTCTTCCGTCGCAAGACCCGCACTGCTGTATCGTCAATCCTGATAGGCTCTAAATCGACTGACCGATCCGAGGCCACTGGGCCATCTGCCGAGGAAATCAGCTGCTCAGGGCGTAGCAGAGCCCTCCGAAGTGAGGAGACGTGGAAGACGTCATGCAATCCCGCTAACTCCGGCGGTAGCTCCAGTCTATAGGCTAAGGGGCCGATCCGCTCCAGGATCCTATAGGGCCCCATATATCTCGGACTGAGCTTCTTCCGCCCGCGAACCCGCGAGACTCCGTGCATCGGCCGTATCTTCAAGAAAACCCGGTCTCCTACCTGGAACTCTACTTGGCGATGCCTCGCATCGTAATATTTCGCCTGTCTGCTCTGGGCTTCCAACATCCTGTCTCGGATCAATCTAATCTGTGCATCTGTATCTCCCACAAACTCCGAGCCCAGTGCCTGCGGATCCTCGTCCTGAACCCATGATAGTGGGGTTCTGCACCTCCTTCCGTACAACGCTTCGTATGGAGCTGTTGGTACCCTAGTTTGGATTTGAGTTAAGTCTTTCCTGTTAGTCTCTTGACCCAAGATTTATCTTTGGTCAAAGGTTAGTTTTAGTGTAGTCACTTATCCAGTGAAATCTGGCTAAGTTAGTTTTTGGTTCGACGATAGTCGAACGCCGATCGACTATCGTCGATCAGCCGGTCGACGATCGTCTGTCTCTAACCAGCTCGACGTTCTGCTAGATCGTCGAGCTCCGGTCGACTATCTCTTGATAGTTCGACGTTTTCTGTCTTGCCCGAGTCGGTCGACTATCTTCCTGATAGCTCGACTATCTCAGTGGGCCGTTCGACGATCTCTAAGGATCGCTCGACGCTTTCTGTTTTGTTTGAGTCGGTCGACTATCTGACTGATAGCTCGACGATCTCAGTAGGTCGGTCGACGATCGTCGAGGATCGTTCGACTATCTTTTGTTCTGCATATGTAATATTATATGTGTTTTATTCGTTGTTTTATTTCCTATATCCCTAGCATATCTTTATTATAGATTATTTAATTGATCTGATGCATATATCTAAAAGATAAATATGCTTATACCTTTATGCATAAGTCAATTCCTTTCTGACATATCTTTTGTCTTATTATCTGACTTTACTTTTGCAAGCTGTCCTTTATAGCCGTTGGCTTTAAAGAGTTATCTGATGTGACATTATTTATCAGATTTAATTTTACAGCTGCTGTAGCTTTATCTTTATATAAAAATATATATCTGCAAGACTTGTTTTGTCTTTGTGATAATTGCAGCCCAGATTCAAGATTCCAGATAAAGACAAAAGCTCATCTCAAATAATAGAGCCGTTGCTGCTGTTATTATATAAAGAGTTCTTTTGGAAGAACAAGCATAGGAATAAGAGTGAAGGAGTTCAACCTGTACAACATACAGAGAAAGAACCAGCTTACAGCACAGCTGCTCTCAGCAATCTTCATTCAACTGAGAAGTTATCTCTTCTGCTCTTCTTCAACCTGAGTGCTCCTGTTCCAGGAAGATTACACTCAGAGATATTGAAGAAGAAGAAGAAGAAGGAAGCTGCTGAAGAAGATCCTTTTATTTTATATTCTATTATCTTCTTCTTAGCTTTATTCCTTCAGAACTTCAAGACAGTATTCTGTCAGAAGTTCTGAAGAGACTCTTGTGCTTCTCTAATCTATTGTAAAATAGAGAAGACATCTTAACCTTCTTCCCCCTCCTGTACAGGGTTATTACTCCCTTCAAAAGTATCCCTTGGTGGCAGGGCACCTGATCAAAAACCTGTGCTTGGTTTTTAGACACCTGATCAAAAGTCTAAAGGGTCTGTTTGATCTACCTGAATCAGATCATTGGTGGCAGGGCACCTTAGCAAAAACCTGCAGTGGATTCCTACCGTTTGGGTAGAAGAGTGGATGTACCCGGTGTTTGGGGAATCACTTTAATATCTTGTGTCGTCTGGTTTCATTGTTTAATTAATTATGTTGTGCTGTGTATGAAAAATATCTAGAACAAGGTTTAGGTCTCACTTTCAATTGGTATCAGAGCCAGGTTGGTTAAAACCACAGGCTAACACCTGAACCAAAAAGATCCAACAGACCTTACTTCACTCTAGAATTTTTTTTCTCATGGCAAAACTTCCTATGTGCAACCTCAATACATTTGCACTATGGCAGTCAAAGATAAAATGTTATATGAAGTTATTTGATGAAAGCATTTTTAATGTTATAATGACAGGTCCTATAGCACCCACAGCATCAAACAAAGATGTACAAAGTTACTTAAGGATGCTGATGCTAGAGCAATGAACATCTTGGCACAATCCATGCCAGATGACATCTTTGAAGATCTGATGCACTGCACCACAGCCAAGGAGCTATGGCAATCCCTCATCAAGATGGCTGCAGAATCAAGTGAAGAAGAATCAGCATCTGAATCTTCACCAAAATCAAACACAGATGAACCACAATATGACTCATCTTATTTAAGTGATGAAGAAGATGATGCTGATGAAGTAGCTTTCTGCTTAAAAGCCATAAATGCATCAAACAACAAGGAAAAGCCTGAATCAGAACTTAGAAAATATCAGGTGATATCCCATACTAACTACATTTCAAAATATCCTAAATCACTTTCTAACTTGGATGCAACTAAACCTAAAGAAAATATGAATTTCCTTAAAAGTATACTCCCATTCGTCATCAATCCACATACAGACCACACTCATTTTAAGGAAACAATAAGAAAAACTTCAAGAGAAATATTAAGAAAATTCAGCAACATTGATTTTGTTTTTCAAAAGTTTTCTCAAATTTTTCAAACATACATGAAATATTTTTTGAAAAATTTATTTAATAAACCAATGAAACCTCATTACATTTATGGTCTGAAAATTTTCCTTTTTGATGAATCTTAGATCTCAAAGAGGCATAGTAAGATAATTCTACATCCTTACAGATTTTTCACAAAATTATCTACACTAAAACTCAACACAGACTTGATCCAGTGGATCATCACACTGTGTTGAAGTTTTTATTTGTGATAAAGTGATTCTATAGGAAGGGAATTATCAGACAGTGCCTTTCTGATTTTAAAGATTTTCTCCAAAATCTTTTTCAGATAATCCTAATGAGTGCTGTGCTCATTAAATTGCATTCCCCTGCCATCCTCTCTTCCCTCACTCTTTTCTTCTTCAAGATTTGCTTCATTCATTTGTTCATGCACAAAAGCAAAAACTGCATCTCTTCTTGTTCCCTTTGCACTTGATCTGTTTTCTGTTTTGCAGGATTACAGACTCAAAATTTCCAACATGAAGAGATGATCAAAAACAGGGCCAAACTCTACAAAACATTCATCAAATGGTTTCTGAACCCATGGATGCAATATCAGAAGGAAGCCACATCATCTCATCTGAAGGAGAAGAATCAACATCCCTAGATGTTGTCTGGGAAGTCTCAGATGATGACTCATCATGTAAAGATGAAGAGGAGGAAGCAAGGGCCAAAGAATTTTGCTTAAAGGCCATCAATGCCTCCTGCAGCAATAGAGAAGCTGAACTAACAGAAGGAAAATCAAAACCTGAAAAGGTTCAGGTATTATTATCTAATTCTGTTTTTAGTTCAGTTAAATTAGAAAAACAATATTGCTGCCAAGACTTAACAAAACCTGAGAAGGAACCAACACTCCTCAGAGAAATGTTTTCTTTATCTTTTAATAAGTTCAAATCTGAGAACTCAGTTTGTTTCTTCATAAATTTGTTTTATAAACAAAAGGATAAATTACTTAAAATATTTTTGAATCCTTCTGCCATCTGGAACAAAGTTATTAGGAAGCATTTCCTTTTTCTTAAGGCTGTTTATTATATCTGATTGATATTCTGTTCAAAAATTTTGTTTGGATTTCTGTATAAGAAATTCTCTGTCAGATAACTCTATTTCTTATAGATCCTTTTCTAATTTCATTTAGATTGAGTCCTCTACTCTAGTTGGATTGATCAGCTGAGTTTGAATCTTGTCTAATGAAAAGAAATTCTATAGGAAGGAAGATATCTGATTTTGTTTTTCAGATCCAGAATCTTAATCAAATTTGCTGGACAAAATATCATTTTTGCTGCTAACACACCCTTTTTCAAGGAGAGAGCAATCTCTACCATAGCTTTCTGCAGGTACTACTTACAAGAGTTAGCTGGATGACTCAATCAAAATTCAAAGTCATCTCAGCCTTCTTCAATCACATGTACTGCATCAACATAGGGGGAGATTGCAAATGCCAGCAAGCAGCCAGCTTAGCAAAGCTTTTCTTTATATATTTTATGCTTTGCATTTATTTATATTATTTTGCTAATAGGATCCTCACCCAAATAGGGGGAGATCAATTGAAAGTGAGACCTAAACCTTGTTCTAGATATTTTTCATACACAGCACAACATAATTAATTAAACAATGAAACCAGACGACACAAGATATTAAAGTGATTCCCCAAACACCGGGTACATCCACTCTTCTACCCAAACGGTAGGAATCCACTGCAGGTTTTTGCTAAGGTGCCCTGCCACCAATGATCTGATTCAGGTAGATCAAACAGACCCTTTAGACTTTTGATCAGGTGTCTAAAAACCAAGCACAGGGTTTTGATCAGGTGCCCTGCCACCAAGGGATACTTTTGAAGGGAGTAATAACCCTGTACAGGAGGGGGAAGAAGGTTAAGATGTCTTCTCTATTTTACAATAGATTAGAGAAGCACAAGAGTCTCTTCAGAACTTCTGACAGAATACTGTCTTGAAGTTCTGAAGGAATAAAGCTAAGAAGAAGATAATAGAATATAAAATAAAAGGATCTTCTTCAGCAGCTTCCTTCTTCTTCTTCTTCTTCAATATCTCTGAGTGTAATCTTCCTGGAACAGGAGCACTCAGGTTGAAGAAGAGCAGAAGAGATAACTTCTCAGTTGAATGAAGATTGCTGAGAGCAGCTGTGCTGTAAGCTGGTTCTTTCTCTGTATGTTGTACAGGTTGAACTCCTTCACTCTTATTCCTATGCTTGTTCTTCCAAAAGAACTCTTTATATAATAACAGCAGCAACGGCTCTATTATTTGAGATGAGCTTTTGTCTTTATCTGGAATCTTGAATCTGGGCTGCAATTATCACAAAGACAAAACAAGTCTTGCAGATATATATTTTTATATAAAGATAAAGCTACAGCAGCTGTAAAATTAAATCTGATAAATAATGTCACATCAGATAACTCTTTAAAGCCAACGGCTATAAAGGACAGCTTGCAAAAGTAAAGTCAGATAATAAGACAAAAGATATGTCAGAAAGGAATTGACTTATGCATAAAGGTATAAGCATATTTATCTTTTAGATATATGCATCAGATCAATTAAATAATCTATAATAAAGATATGCTAGGGATATAGGAAATAAAACAACGAATAAAACACATATAATATTACATATGCAGAACAAAAGATAGTCGAACGATCCTCGACGATCGTCGACCGACCTACTGAGATCGTCGAGCTATCAGTCAGATAGTCGACCGACTCAAACAAAACAGAAAGCGTCGAGCGATCCTTAGAGATCGTCGAACGGCCCACTGAGATAGTCGAGCTATCAGGAAGATAGTCGACCGACTCGGGCAAGACAGAAAACATCGAACTATCAAGAGATAGTCGACCGGAGCTCGACGATCTAGCAGAACGTCGAGCTGGTTAGAGACAGACGATCGTCGACCGGCTGATCGACGATAGTCGATCGGCGTTCGACTATCGTCGAACCAAAAACTAACTTAGCCAGATTTCACTGGATAAGTGACTACACTAAAACTAACCTTTGACCAAAGATAAATCTTGGGTCAAGAGACTAACAGGAAAGACTTAACTCAAATCCAAACTAGGGTACCAACAATCTCCCCCTATTTGGGTTAAGTCTTTCAAAAACTAAAACTACTGGAAATAAATAAACTAAACTAAAACAACTTAATAGAGATCCTAGCCCAAATCAGAACCAGGGTTCCAACAGGAGCCATGCCTATGCTGGACTGATGAGCGTTGTTGTATGAAAACTCGACCAGTGGTAACAATCTCTCCCAAGGCTCGCCACGGTCCAAAATACATAGTCGCAACAGATCCTCCAGTGTACGGTTAGTGCGCTCTGTCTGTCCGTCGGTCTGAGGGTGGAAAGTTGTGCTGAATGTCAACCGAGAACCCAGATGGGCCTGGACTGACCTCCATTCCCTGGATGTAAACCGCCCATCCCGATCCGAAACGATAGTCTTGGGCACCCCATGATAACGCACGAACTGCTCAATGAATCTCCGTACTAATACACTGACCGGTGCGTCCTTTGCTACTGGGATGAATCTGGCCACCTTTGTCAGCCTGTCCACTATCACCCAGATCGAGTCGTTCCCCGCACGGGATCTAGGTAGCCCATGTTTGAAGTCAATGGCTATATCCTCAAACTTCCACTCCGGCACTGGAAGCGGCTGCAACAAACCTGCCGGGTTCCTACACTCCGCCTTCACGAGCTGGCAGGCCTCACAATGCGTCACAAAATACGTAATATCTTTCTTCATACCCGGCCAATACATCGTCCTCTTTAAATCCTTTACCATCTTGGTGATCCTCGGGTGTACCGAATACCGGCTGTAGTGAGCGTCCGTCAAAATATCCTCCCGGATCCGTCCTCCTGCTGGTATGTAGACTCTGCCCCGGAAACACAGGAGCCCATCCCTCAAAGTGTAATCTCCTGTCGTGCCTTCCTCCAAGGCTCGGAATATCGGCTCAGTTCTCTCGTCCAGCCTCTGCCCATCTCTGATGCGGTCTCGGATGTCATCTGTAGTAGCCATCGACCCCAGGTACTCCATGTACAGCTCCGGGTCATCCTCAGATACTAGCGAAATTTGCATCTCCTCGAATGATCTAATCAACTCCAAGGCCATCAGCTGCGGGCCTGCTCCAGTCGTACTCGCTCTCCGGCTCAGAGCATCCGCAACCACGTTCGCCTTCCCCGGATGGTAGTGCATGGTATACTGGTAGTCCGAAAGAAACTCCACCCAGCGTCTCTGCCTGATGTTTAACTCCTTCTGGGTGTCGACGTACTTCAGATTCTTGTGGTCGGAGAAGATATCACAATGTACCCCGTAGAGATAGTGCCGCCAGATCTTAAGAGCAAAAATGACTGCCCCCATCTCCAAATCGTGCACGGGGTAGTTCTGCTCGTGCTGCTTCAACTGACGGGAGGCATAAGCTATTACGTGCCCATTCTGCATAAGGACGGCACCCATCCCCTGATAGGAAGCATCTGTATATACCTGGAATCCCTCCCTCCCTGATGGAAGGGCAAGGATGGGGGCCGAGGTGAGACGATCCTTCAGCTCCTGGAAGGCAGATTCGCATCGCGGCGTCCAAATAAAAGGGGACTCCTTCTTCGTCAGAGACGTAAGAGGAAGGGCAATCTGAGAGAACCCCTTTACGAACTTCCGGTAATAACCGGCAAGTCCCAAGAAACTTCGAACCTCCGTGGCCGACTTTAGTGGTGGCCAATCCCGTACTGCCTGGATCTTTGCCGGATCCACTGCCAGACCTGCTCCACTGATGACATGACCCAGAAATGCCACCTCCTTTAGCCAGAACTGGCACTTGCTATACTTGGCATACATCTCGTGCTCCCGCAGCTTCTCCAAGGTCAAGGCTAGATGTCTCGCGTGCTCCTCCTCCGTCCTTGAATAGATGAGAATGTCATCGATGAATACTATGACAAAGACGTCCAGATACTCCTCGAACACCCGATTCATCAAAGTCATGAATGCGGAGGGTGCATTCGTGAGCCCGAACGGCATCACGGTAAACTCGTACAAGCCGTATCTGCTGCTGAACGCCGTCTTCGGAATGTCCTCCTCCCGAATACGAAGCTGGTAGTATCCTGACCTCAGATCCAGCTTTGAAAACCAATGGGCTCCCTCCAGCTGGTCAAAAAGCTCATCTATCCGTGGTAAGGGATAAGTGTTCCGGACCGTCAACCTGTTCAGAGCCCGGTAATCTATGCATAGTCGAAGGGTCCCGTCTTTCTTCTTAACGAACAGCACCGGAGCTCCCCATGGTGAAGAGCTAGGCCGAACGAACCCGGCCTCCACTAACTCCTGAAGCTGACTCCGGAATTCCACCAACTCCTTTGGGGCCATTCGATAGGGAGCTCTGGATACCGGCTTAGCCCCCGGTACGAGCTGAATCTGAAAGTCCTTCTCTCGGTGCGGGGGTAACCCTGGTAGCTTCTATGGAAACACGTCGGTGAAGTCTCGCACTACCGGAATATCTGCAATGGAATCCTTGGCTACGACCGCCTCGAAGAGGACCTGATAAACCTCTTCCCCCTGCAGATGGGCCTTAACGGCCTGCACAGACGATAGTAAAGTACGGGGTGCTGATATAATACCTTCGATAACAATGAAGGAGTCGTCGTGCCTCACGGTGATCCTCTTCGCCACGCAATCGATCTGGGCATGGTTCCAATACAGCCAGGTCATGCCCAGAATCAGATCGTAATCTGGCATCCTCAAGACCGTCGCTGGTGCCTCAAACGCCTTTCCGCCGATCCTCGCTTCCATATTACAATGAGTAGAGGTCAATATCTTTGATCCATCGGGTAGGCGCACCCTCAGCACCTTCCCGGTGCATAGCTCCACTCCTGCCAGTCCTTTCACAAAATCCTCTGACACGAATGATTGCGACGCACCGGTGTCAAAGAGGGTGTGAGCGGGCTTGCCGCTAACGAAGACTATGCCTGGGGTAATTAAGTGTCTTAGTATTTTTGTTGCAGTTCATCTTCTTTTTAAATTTCTAAGCAGGTTACGTCTAAAATGGTAGTTTATATGAAGAAAATTTAAAAGTGCTGCCATACCTGTGATAACCTGCTCCGGGTTCCGAGGCTGTGTCAGGTCTAGAGCATACACCTGCTCTCTCTCTAGCCTGCGGCCTCGATCCGGAAATCCTCGTCCTCGGTCCTGTCCTCGTCCGCCAAACTGTCGGGGAGGTGGAGCGCCCTGATGTGCTGGTGGGGGTGCTCGCCCCACAGGGCAGTTCCGCTTGATATGCCCCGGCTGGTTGCACTGATAGCATACCGGTGGCTGCCCTGCCGTCCTTGGCATCTCCAGCATCTGTATAGGCTAGGGAGCCAATATCCCCTGAGTCCTCTGCTCCTGCCCAAACTCCTGACGGGGCTGATCCCCATTCCTTCGCTCTCCAATAACCTGGCCTCGAGGGCGGTCTCTACGTCCTCCAATCACTGTATCATCAGTCGGTCTCTTCCGGCTCCTCACTGTAAGCTGATCCGCCTCTCTCTTCTTAGCCATCTCCAGAATCCTGGCCAGACTCCCCTCTGCAACGAAAAGGAGGGCCTGCCTCATGTCATCCTGCAGCCCCTTATAAAACCTCCGGGCGTAGCCAGCATCGTCTAACTGATAAGCGTCCGCATAACGGGCCAGGTGAGTGAACTCCTGATAGTACTCCACCACGGTCCTGTTCCCCTTCCTCAACCGCAGGAATCTATCCTCCAGGTCATCTCTCGCCGACTGAGGTACAAAATGTCCCAAGAGCGCTGCTCTGAACTCCTCCCAAGTAATATCAGCACAGTCCATCCCTGCAAAGGTGGTGTCCAGCTGAGATTTCCACCATCTCTTTCCGTGTGACTCTAAGCAGGAGACTGTCAAAGCGACTGCCTCCTCCGTGGGGCATCGAATCCCTGCCAACATCTCATAAATGGTGTCCAACCACTCCTCCGTACGTACTGCGGACTCCGTCCCCTGGTAGGATGGAGGGGAAAGTCCTCGGAAGACCGTCATCCAATTGGCCCCGGGGTTTGGCTGTGGGGCCGGGGCTTGCTGAGCTCTGAAGGCCTCCAGGATGGCCGTCAGTGTTTGCCCCATCTCCGTCTGCTGGAACGGAACGGGTGCTGGCGGAGTCGGGACCACATCCGGAGCCTGAGGTGTCCCCTGCTGCGATGTAGGGTTCGTCGCAGGCTACAAGCAAAATTTCCATTTGTTAGAGAGCGAATGAATGGCATTTAAGAAGAGTTATGATGGACTTTCACATGTGATTTCCCTTATGGGCACACCACTGCTTCCGCTGCTAGTTTGTCCGCAAACTAAGCTCGCACGGGGGTGGCCCAAGGTTTTTGTGGACTACTTCTCTTTCGATCGAGGTTTGCCTCTGATACCACTTGTAAGACCCCCTTTTTTTTTCTTTTTCAACCACCGGGGTCTTATGCCCAGAACCGCCGCTTTGCGGTGACACCTTCACACCCGGGAAGGTTGCCACTACAACGCGCCGATTCTGCCGGCCTTTTCGATCGCAATAAGTAGCAAGCAAGAGAGAAGCAAGTCCACCAAAAGGGAATATCACATAAAATAAAACTCCACGAAGGGAGTGTCCACAGAAAATCATCAGAGTATAAATAGTCTGGAAATAAAAGGGCTCATGCCCGGTACATCAGAGTCCTCACTACAAGTCGCTCATCGCGGAAGCTAAGAAAATGCTAATCACTCACGGAGCTGGTCACAGGTGCACCGGTGCTAGACTGTCCCACCTCCATGCGCACCGTACTCCGCTGGTGCTGGTCCCTGTCCCCCATCCGGAGCTCCTGTAATGTTTGGTTCGAAAACTATTAGTCATAAAGACTAAGCCCTATCATCCCCTACCCCTCCCACCACGGCTCCTAAGCACCAGGTGAAGAGGAGGAAAGGGAAGCTACAAAGTGGAGAATAGACAAGCAGGTGACGGTGGACCTAACTAACAAGTTATAATAGGTGAGCAGTGTAAATGTTGTAATAGGTAGAACAATTAATATATAGCAAATTGTATAAAGGGCAGTTAGAGAATAGTAAGTAAGCAACAAGTAAGTAAGTAAGTAAGTAACCTTAACTTATATGAATGCCCATACAAACTTATAAGTTAAGGGATCTTCTGCAAAGCTCCCATCGTATAAAAAGTCCCATACCAATTTATACGTTGGGGTGTCAGTTGTATGCAAATATGAGTATAGTGATATGCTATGCCATGATTCATGCAAGTGCAACTCACGCACACGACTCTATGCGCACAGACCTTTAGTTCCCCCTGTTTGGGCAGCTAGCTACACTCCCAGGAACCTCCGTAGTGGCAAACGGAGACAGTGGGTCGGGCCCCCCACTCCTAGGCGGGCTTCCACACTACCAGGCCTAGCCCTCCCGTACGCCCCTAGAAGAACACAACCTAGAGTATCCGCGTACTGCTGCTGGATGTACCCTCCAGACTTTCTTTGGCTAAGTGTCCCACACCGCCGAGTCAGCGTACCGATGTCGGTGTGAACGACGATCAGGTACCGAAGACCCACCACCTTTATACTGTACTCCAACCCTCGAGCCCGCGGCCCCCGGACAGTCTTGTCCGTGCATCTACCTTCAGAGCTACTGTCTGATGGCAAGTAATCCTATAATTCTACTTTCCTAGCTACCGGGGAGTGAGTGTGTGCAGCCCTAGTTATACTAGTTACTCTTTTAATTTATTATTCCTATGGTTTACGTTAGCCCAGGACTGCCCCCGGTATACCCCGTGAAGGGCTCTCAAGGGGCACGAGGAACCAAGACGGCGGCATTACGGCCCAAAGTTCCCTTTCGCAAGGCACTTATTATTATTGGTTGATCTCCCTTAGCCCGATCCCCATTTAGTTACTTTAGTGCTAACCCTAGAGTATTAAGACTCTTCCTCTTCTTCCCGGGATGGACGATCTTTCGTCGTTCCCGTACTCCCTTATTCCAACAAGTCTCCCATTGATGAACTCGATCCTAGTTTGCCCTACCAACCATCAACTATCAAAATTCCGTGGCTTTACTATATGCAGACCATCCTAAAACTATATGAGGTACCCAAGGGGAGGTACACTAAGTTGTCTTCCAAATCTCCTATAATTTTTACTGGAGGTCTACCATAACATAATTGGTCTAAATCCAGAAGCTTATAATCTTCCTAATTAATCTGATATTTATTTAATTTTTCCAAAGGACGTGCCACGGGTCATTTTAAACATGAACCACATGATCTTCCTAAGTAATGGCTACTCAAAAATCATGATCATTAAATAACAGCAAAAATAACCTCAAATACAGATTTTCAGAATTTTATAGAAAGTATTTAACCTCTAAATAATTTATTTAGTATAATCATATTAATTCTACGTAGTGAAGGAAGTACTGAAATTATTCATCTAAAAATTATGGAAAAATCACTAGCCAGTAGTATGATATATAAAAGATCTTTGTGCAGAGAATCATAATTTTACTAGCTTGCTAACCACCAAAATAGATTTAATCCAATATCCATGATAAATAATACTTAATGAAGCAAGCCTTAGAATTAAGCTTCTAAAAATACCATAAAAATTCACAGAGCTTTAAAATCATAATAAAGGTTCTCAGCCTAAATTTCATCAGTTTCCAGGAAGTTTGTACCCCATAATAAATTTTCTAAGCAAATCATACAATTACTAAATCATTAAAGAAGTACCCAAAATAGTGATCGTAAAATTCATAGAGAAATATCCAGAGCTTGTACTACCCCTATAATTCACTCTCCTCAGATTTCATCACTTTTCAATGTGATTTGGTATCATTTCCTATCTCTATTAGTTTCGCGCCCTAAACTAGGGTTAGATTTTTTAGGTATCCAAACGGTCTACAAATCTACTAAGATTCCATCCAGAGCACTATATTGGCCCTATGGACCTCTTCACCCAATCTCGGGTCAATCCAAGGTCATTTGACCACTTGACCTTCACAAACCTCCAAGATCCATCCTTAGGGATTGGCCTTGGTCCTTAGGGTAAACTTACCCCGATCCACCTCAAACTCCATGAGGGGGTGCTAGAGAATATTACTAGCCAGTGGTAAAAATCTCAACCTCTGTTGAGATGATCTCACCACTCAAACTTCGAAAGTGCACTTTTAACCTAAGACCCCTTATTAGGGCAAAACTTAGGTTTGTTCATTTCTAATCCAAACCATCTCCAAATGAGATGAAAAATTATACAGCACTTTATGGTGAACCCAGGGACCACTCACCCAAGTTTGGGAGGGTTTGGAAATTATTTAACTATCTAATTAAATTCGGCTTGGATTATTGAATTTTTCTAAAAACTATAGAAAAATGTTCTCCAAAAATTCTCATTTTTGGATAGCACCTAGATATATGTAAGATTGGACCACACCCCAAATTTCAAGTCATTTGGATGAATGAATTGGAGTGGGGAATTTTTCTAAAGTCAAGGCAGCCCTCTGGATAGACCTCACCAAGAAGGGTGCTGTGATCTAACCAGGATTCCAAACCGAGTGAAATTAATTTTGAATTAAAGTAGTCTTCAAGGGCTACACTTCCTATGTTGATTAGTTTTCCTGTAGGAACCTCTAGGTATTTTTCCCAAATTATTTAACATGATAGATATCTCGTTCAGAAATTGATTCAAAAATAAAATCTAATTAAAAGACACTGTTCATCTTCTTCTACAGCCCGAAACCAGAGCCTAAAACCTAAATTCCTGTAGCTTTTTCCAAGCTAATTCCCGGCCATCCAGCCATCTCCCTGGCCGTCCACCACCACCACCACCTCCGTTGAGGCGAGGGCTATCGTCGGGCGGCGGCACAGCCGCCGGAGAGGCGGTTTCCGGCGAACCCGCCACCATGAAATTTTAGGAAAAACCACGAAGACGCTCACCCGATCTGGCTCTTTTGAGCCCGATATCTCTCCTAATGATTCCTAAGATCTATCCACAGGAGAAGAGGGAGGGGAGGACCTTGTTCGCGGGTTGAAGGCGTGCAGAACGTCGGGAAGCCATTTGCGCGGGGGTGGCGTCGCCGGAAATTCTTCAACAGCAAGGGGAAGTCTGAAACAGTTTGAGGGAGTGTAACCTTTTCCTCCTGCTCTTAGGAATATTTTATAGATCAGCAAATGGGGAGGGGAAGTGATGAAACGTTGGAGATGAAACGTTGGCGGCCATTAATAACACCCTTATGACGTTTCGGTTATGACGAATGGCAGTTGAAAAGTTGGAGATGAAGAGGTGTTTGCCAGGTGGCAATTTCCTATTGGGCCCACTTTTCCTTAATTATTAACATAATTAAAGTAGGGAACGACCCATAAATACTCTTGATTTTCATCACCACCGTCAGAATTTACTAAGCCGTCGGTTACCGAAATTTCCAGTGTGGCTGACGTTTCGGCCTTGGTCACGGGCGTGACACATAGGTCACGGGCGTGACAGGCCCGGTTAGCAGTTCTGAGTTCGACGATCGTCGAACTGAGATCGACGATCGTCGAAGGGTGGTCACGGGCGTGACACATGGGTCACGGGCGTGACCGGCCTGGTGACCAATTCTGGTTCGACGACGTCGAACTGACATCGACGATCGTCGAGCGTGTCACGCCCTATGTCACGGGCGTGACATTGTTGGTCACGGGCGTGACATGCCTGTGTGGACAACTTTGGGTCGACGACCGTCGACCTGAAGTCGACGGTCATGGTCACGCCCTATGTCACGGGCGTGACATTAAGTGTCACGGGCGTGACAGGCCATGAGGCAAATTCCGCGTCCGACGATCGTCTAACTGAGATCGACGATCGTCGAAGGGGTCACGCCCAAGGTCACGGGCGTGACATCTGGGTCACGGGCGTGACAGGGCCGGGTTGGAAATGCTGCGCCCGACGATCGTCTCCCGGAGATCGACGATTGTCGAGTGAGTCACGCCCTAGGTCACGGGCGTGACGGGTCAGTCACGGGCGTGACCAACCCGTGACCCGAAATCTTGGTCGGTTATTTCAAGCTTTGGACTCCCTAGGGTTCTACCACAACCAACCGACTCCTAGGGGTCTAGCCGGAAATGGGATGTTACACGGACTACTAGGTCCGCGCCAGGAATAGCAATACCAGTGACAATCGCCGGAGAGGGGGGAGGTCGACGGAGCGAGCACGGCGGCGGAACACTTCTGTCGGCGGGATCCGGGAATCGGCGGAGTGAACGAAGAATGGCGGAACCCTTCCGTCGGTTTCGTTTCGGTCAAAAAGAAAAGCCGACAGTTTATCTCTTTTTTCCCAAAAACCCAAAGTATCTATTCATACTCCAAGCATAAATAAACCTAGGTAAAATCGCTATCCGCAGACCACAAGAAAAATAGGGTTTCAGAATCGGTGAGAATCATTCGGCGAGAATCACACAGGATCAGCGAGAATCAGTCGGCGAGAATCAATCGGCAAGAATCAGAGTATGATACTCGACGATTCAGGCCGAACATGGGTTGACGATAATCATCGACCTGCGGTCGACGATCGTCGACCTTGCGGTCGACGATAGTCGACCCGCGGTCGACGAGAATCGTCGACCGCGGGTCGACGAGAATCGTCGACCGCGTATCGTCGACCCGCGGTCGACGATTCTCGTCGACCCGCGGTCGACGATCGTCGACCCGCGGTCGACGATCGTCGTCGACTCGCGGTCGACGATTCTCGCCAAACCTATAAGGCAACTTTTGCCCAATCTCGTCGATCCTTTTAGGCAACTGTTTGCCCATAACCCCATTCAGGTCGGTGATTGGTAACCTTTACCAACACAGTCAATCAACCAACTTCTCCACATCTCTTATGTGCGACCCTGCAGGCTCATATCGCGTTGGCAGTGAGATTACATGTTTGACCACTTCTAGATCACCATGGTAACTCCAACAGTTTTCACTGATGATTTCAGAGTGCCTCGTTTACCCGAGTATTCTGGATTTGATGACCAAGTTTCTCATCTGCAAGCTTTTGAATCAGCTGTTTCACTAAGGAAAGTTTCAAATGGCATCAAGTACAAACTTTTTATTATATCTTTTGGCGATCATACAAGAGAGTGGTTCTATAGTTTACCGCCTCGATCTGTCACTAGCTTCAAAGATCTGCGAAGACAATTTCTCTCAAAGTTTGGTACTTACAAGAAGCGGAAAAGAGACATGGGAGCTCTCTTCCGGATCAAGCAGAGGGATGATGAGTCTAATCCAGACTTTGTCGATCGTTTCCAAATGGAAATTCTGGACATTGTTAATGTTCATCAGGATTATTATCGATGTGTTTTCGTGAACAAACTTCGAGAAGGTCCTCTAAAGTTCGAGCTCATTACAAAAGATCCCAAGACTTATGGAGATCTCATCGATGTTGTTAATAAGTTCTTAATGGGTGAATAAGCAAATAAAGGTTACATCTTGCTTTTGAATCAGAAAGCTTAGCAGTCCCAGGAAATTTCTGGTGATCAACAGCTCAGCTCTTCGCAAGCTATTTCACAATTCAGAAGTTATGAGTCTCTTCTTCACCCTCAGAATAACCTGCAGTACCTCTTCAGTGGAATGATATGTTTAATTTGGCAGAGACACGTCCTATCATATCCTTCGATCCTAAAATTCTAAAACATGAAAAACGTTCAGATAAGTATATCAAGTTTAAAATCTCTATGGAAGATCTCCTGGATGTTCTATAAAAAATGTCGGAGTTCAAAAAGCCTCGACGCATGAAATCTAAGATCAAATACCTGCATGAATAACTTTTCTGCAAGTATCATAAAGATATAGGTCATCTAACAGAAGATTGTATGGCTCTTCGGAAACTTACAGGTGAATTTGTGAAGGCCGGGAAATTGCAAGATTATGTAATGCAGTGACCCTTTAGCGTATTCTTTTCTAACAAAGTCAGTGGTACAAGCAAAGACTTGGTTTTCTTAATAATACAGGTGCTTAAGATTAGAATAATAGAGCATTTATATGCCATCTGGATCAAGTTCCAAATATATATCCTTTTGTTACATCCTTCAGTGCATACATGCATTCAAACGCCATTTGAATTATATCCTAGCTATTGCTTTTGATGCCAACATTCATCCGTATGGATGCAAAGCGCCTTTTGATTAAGGTAATACTTTAATATCGGGCAAAGTTCTTGGCCCCTCCACATCCCGCTTGATACTAGTCGCAGATGTGTGGTGGCATTTCTGCTTGACATCAGTCGCAGATATTACATACTTGTCTTGTTCGACTACAGTCGCAGATATTACGTACTTATCTCGCTCGACATCAGTCGCAGATATTGGGTACTTATCCCGCTCGACTACAATCATAGATGATATATACTTATCTCGCTTGACATTGGTCGCGGATATCGAACTTTAGCCCTGCTTATGTCATCTTTGTGTGGAAAGCAATGCTACATGCACCTGCCCACATCGACATATAAGTCTGTAGCTCCTCCTATTTTTGCAGGTCAGCGTGTGATTTTACAACCTACTCTAGCCGATTTACATTACACAGTCTGTAGACCGTGCGGTTATGTTTTTCGGTTTATTCTATTCGGCTTATGGAGGCCTCTCTGCCGGTTTAATATTAATGTACTCGGGAATCCGATCGACTTGATTCTGTCAGTCAATTCCAGGCCTGAATCCGCCGGCTTATGGTATTCATTTTAAACAGCTTACGACTTACTACTTCGAGAAGCTGCGGGTTGTTTATCTATTCCCTTGAGGATTTTTCATATTGGAAACGTGGTCTATATTAATGTTCAGATAAGCCGCCACCATCAGTTTGATTATTAAAGCTTTGTCAATGGTTTATTTATTTAGCCGACCGGCTTAACAATCAATATGTATATTCTTAATCTCCAATTAAAATATGGCCTATCAGCAATCAACGGTATTAGTCGTGCGGTTTCGTACTGAATATGCCCTGATACCCGACAACCGTAGAACTGCTTAACCTTATTGGCGAATACTTTTATGACCGCCCGGCTTTTGGTTACATAAATATTCGAGGATGGTCGAGTTGTTATAAACTCGCAGACGACTAATATAGCGGCTGGTATTCTTTTTGAGCTTAACCGGAACAAAGGTATTTATGCTAAGTCTAATTTGGCGAATTCATCAATCAACTTTCTTAAGTCAGTAACAAGTGAGAAAAGTTAAGCCGCGCGAACAAGTTAGTGTGTAAAACTAAAATTACATAGATTCTCATTAAAGGTAAAATGGTGTCATTTCATTTTTCAAGTAATACAAAATTCAGACCGTGCTGTTTACAAAATCATACTGTGGGTTCTCAAAAGATAAAAATTACTACAAGTAAGATCTGCCCTAACTATCCGGCTTGAGTTTTTTAGCCGCAGGAATACTAGAGTCCATTTCACAGTCGACATCGACCTCTGATGGCAAGTAACCGCCACTGTCGGATGAAGACGTACGCAAAATGCCAGTCTTCCCGGTCTCGGACTCGCTGGATGGTTCAACTCGCACAGTCCCGGAAGCTTGACCGCCGGCTTCTGAAGAAGCAATCTAAGTCTGGCTTCCTTGGCTGTCCTCCTCCTCTTCATCCACGTCCTCGCCCCCTACATCGACCTTCTCCTTGCCTTTGAGTGCCCGGTAAACAGCGGCCACCTTTTTCTTCAACGATGGAAACAGGGCGGCGCAGGTTTAGTCGGTGAATCCCGGGGCGAGGCCGCCAAGATCTCGGAGGCGGTTAAGCGCTCCATCGATCCCTTGGACATGTTGCGGGAAGACGGCATTCTTGAAGGCCGGGTTGGCCGGATCGTGCATTTTCTACAAAGGATAAAAAAAGGTCAGTCTGTGCGGCTTGATAAATAAAGTCGCAAGAACCAGGTAATATCCTTACCGCACTCTACTCCTTTAGCCGCGCAATCTCTTTTTCCTTCTCGGCGAATTGCTGCTGCAGGTCGCCTTGATTCGTAACTAGCCACTTATGGGCCAAGCCCATGTAGTGGTTAGCCAAGAAGCTTCTCACGCTAACCTGCGTGGCAAACCGCGAGAAGTATTCTTCAGGTATCTTCTTGAGCGCCTTCAGATTGCGCTTACTGTACAAGGTCGTGCCGGCCACAGAGGTGTGGTGGCTTATCTTATTTCTCCCCCAGTGAGGGAGGGCGGTTGAAACTTGTATAGAGTCACCGTCTGGATTCCACAGCATGGTCGGGTTGCCGTGGACATCCTTCAGGCCGCTGCCCATTCCTTGCAGCGTGAAGTCGCTAGGGGAAGCCGACTCATCCTCCTCCTCTTCAACCCGCGTCAGGTTAACCCTTTGGGCCCTCTTCTCCCTCTAAGTAAGGGTCAAACCGCTAGGATTCAACGGTTTGTTCAGCGGGACCGCTACTGAATCTTCACAACCAAAGAATGAAGTCAATTCATAAGCCGTGCGACTAAAAGATCAGTTCTCTTGAGTTGGTACTTACTATCTTCTGCTTGGATGTCTTCAAGGGACGATAGCAGCGGGATGTAGTGATTAACATCAAGTCGCTCGCCCTTGAAGAAGTCATATATTTCTTTCTCCGTGCCTTCCAGCCCGATGTTGCCGATGGCGGCTTCATCGCGGACTTACGGGTTGACCGACAGGAGCCCAAGATTTCCTTCGAAGATCGCATACCTCTCTGACCAACTCGGGATCTTGTTCGCTAAATTGACAACCTTCATCCCCCTGCAGCCGAAGTACAGATGCCCTCGAAAGATTTTAGTCCCAGAGTCCGGAATAGGCCGGACGGAGAAGCACTACCGAAACAACCTCGTAGAGAAGCGGACTCTTTCCGACCTCAGGTAAGAGATAAAACTGAAGATGGCGGTAATGGAATTTGGCGGCAGTTGTCCGGGAATGATGCCATAATGATCAAAGACCGCTATGGCTTCCATCAAGATGGGTAAGCGGAAGCCGCAGTCGAAGTGGTCTATGGGGATGGTGATCTGGTTTACAGCAGAAGTGTTAATTCGCTCGTGCGGAAGGGGAAGCCACGCGATCAACGGGCTTCCCTGCATGTACTTTTCCACAAAATTGTCCAGCTCGGCTTGGCTAAGCCGGGATTCGTTGTGGTCCGCGGCGTGGAAGGCGGAAGCCGCATCAGTCCTGACCGCCGTCGCCTTTCAGACCGCATCGAATTTGCCTTAGCTCGCATCTTGATTTTTCGTGCAGAAGTCTCCTGAATCACCTTTATTTATAGGATTTCTGTACAGCTACAGTGATCAACGTTAAATTGCGATTAAATGTCAAGCCTTGCGGCCTCAACCTGCAAATTATAGAGAACTATATATTCAAACAGTAGTCAAGTTCGGCAGTTCGCGCAGTCAAGTTCCTGCACTTAGAAAATTTCCGAGGCAGAGCAATGTGACGACTAAGATTGTTAAGCCGCATGAAGCAGCAAGCAATTCGCAGTTACATTAAACAAATATTCAACAATTATTCACAATAGTCAAGTCGTCCGACATCCACAGTTTACAATTATTACAGAGTCGTTTAAAGTTTTTAGGCTTATTTGACACCGCCCTCTAGTGCTTCTCTCCCAACCCGCGCAACTTGGTCGCCGGCCTGTACCAACTAAATGTAGACCTGACTGACAAGGTTGTGGATGGAATGCAGAGTTTGGTGAACTCACGAGGTGTCGCGCTCCACGCGGGCGAATTGAACCACCGGTAGAACGCGACCCTCCAGGTCGCCAACAGCAACAGCCTGCCAAGCCGTCCCGACTCAAGGAAAACTTGAAGTCTCCCCAGAAGCCGGGCAACTTAGCGGCCACTGCCTTTCAGAAGCCATCTCAGCAGGCCTCGGATCCTTGCCGGCGTCCGCTGGCAGCTCCCTGTCTGCTACCCTGTCAAGTCGAATACCGTCCGCTCTTTCTCTCTCAACTCGCCCGGCCATCAGCACTAAAGCTTGCAGATCCAACTTTTCCTCTCTCTCCTGCTCCAAGGAAGCCAGAACCTCCTGCATCTTCTTCTCAGCAGCCTCCATTTCTATAACGACCCGATTCGTGCTAGTCCCCTTGTGCGCGTTTTTGAGTCAGGAGAGCTGATTTAGGCTCAGAGAGTGCAGGAGATTAGGCGTGCACTCGGGGGAAAAAGGAAATAAGTTGAGTACCTGTGTTGAGTATGACACGGTTAGGGACACGAGCGTGTCCCTACCTGTGTTCTGTGGCGTTGAATGACCGTGGTGTTGAGTGATTTTGGCTTGGCGTTGAGTGGCTTGACCCGAGAAGGACACGGGTAGGGACACGGGCATGTCCCAACCCGTGTGCTATGGCGCTGAGTGCCATGGCTTTAAGTGGCATGGCGTTGAGTGGACTATCTTGAGTAGGACACGAGTAGAGACACGGGCGTATCCCTACCCGTGTGCCGTGGAATTGAGTTCCATGGCTTTGAGTGGCACGGCGTTGAGTGGACTGTCCTGAGGAGGACACGGGTAGAGACACGGGTGTGTCCCTACCTGTGTGTCGTTGCATTGAGTTCCATGGCTTTGAGTGGCATGGCTTTGAGTGGCAGACATGGCTGACCATAGAAGAACACGGGTAGAGACACGGGCGTGTCCCTAACCGTGTGCTCCAAGGAAAGCAAAACGAGAAGTGCCCCGAGCAGGACACGGGTATCGACTTGGGTACAGACACGGGCGTGTCACTTGGACACGGGTACAGACACGGGCATGTTAGTACCCGTGTATGAGCACGAAACGGCAGTCAAACTGTGGATGTTGTTTTGCCAGAGCAGAACCAGGTAAGGACACGGCCATGTCCCTACCCGTGTCACCTCTGTATAAAAGAGAAAAATGAAACCCTAGCCGTCTTATTCTCTTCCAAACCCTATTTTCTGGAGAGGAACTTCTGAAGGAGATAGATTTTGCTGGAGCCAACAAACCCCGTGAGGAAATGCCACCGCTATCAAGGGAAAAACAATGCCAACGAGAAGGATGACAAGATCCATGGCCGGAAATGGCGGAACCGCTGGAAATGAGGTGAGCTCCCCCACCCCTCTCCCTTGGTTCTAGATCCATAGTTATACTTAGGCGAGACATCGACTCAAATGAGTCCTTATGTGTGAGGTGAAGGTTTCTAGGAGGGCCTTTCTAGAACTTGTGTTCTAATGTTTAGTCATCTTCAACCTCCCCTTCTTCAAAGTGATGATGGGGGTGGATTCGTGAAGAGGAATGGCCTTAAGAGGGTGAATAAGGGTGGAGGAACTTCTGGTTGTGATTTGGGGAGGATTAGATTTAGGAGGAAGATGAACCGATGTCGTTCATTTCGCCTCAAGATGCGTGCAGAAATCTGTGTTCTACACGCAGCGACCTTCTTGGCTATCTTCAGGCAAGGTATAGTCAGACTTGGGCTTTCGACTAAACACGAGAGTCGTAACCCTTGGAATTACCTTTCCGACAAGGTGTTACCTGCCTTCGGTTGAAGTCTGTAGCCACGGGAATGTCTGATCGAAGTAGAGGGATGTCGGACTAAGCGTGCAGAAATTGTATTCTGTACGCAGCAGGCTTTGGAGCCAATTTCATGTGGGATACAGTCCAATCTGGGTTACAGACTAAACAGGAAATTTGTAGCCCATGGAAAGACCTTTCCATTGAGGTTTTACACGCACTCACCAGATTCCTTTAGCCACGGGAACCTTCGGTTAAAGTTGCTATCCAGCAGGATTCTGCACCTGAATTCTTGAGTTAGTTATGTAAATGAATTCAGGAGATAGATTTTGTTGGAGCCAATTAACCCCGTGAGGAAATGCCACCGCCGTCAAGGGAAAAATGATGCCAACGAGAAGGATGACAAGATCCATGGCCGGAAATGGCGAAACCGCTGGAAATGAGGTCAGCTTCCCCCCCTCTCCCTTGGTTCTAGATCCATAGTTATTCTTAGGCGAGACATCGACTCAAATGAGTCTTGATGTGTGAGGTGAAGGTTTCTAGGAGGGCCTTTCTAGAACTTGTGTTTTAATGTTTAGTCATCTTCAACCTCCCCTTCTTCAAAGTGATGATGGGGGTGGATTCATGAAGAGGAATGGCCTTAAGTGGGTGAATAAGGATGGAGGAACTTCTGGTTGTGATTTGGGGAGGATTGACTTGAGGAGGAAGAAGAACCGATGCCGTTCATTTTGCCTCAAGATGCGTGAAGAAATCTGTGTTCTGCACGCAACGACCTTCTTGGCTATCTTCAGGCAAGGTATGGTCAAATCTGGGCTTTCGACTAAACACGAGAGTGGTAGCCCTTGGAATTACCTTTTCGACGAGTGGTTAAACGCCTTCGGGTGAAGTCTGTAGCCACAGGAATGTCTGATCGAAGTAGAGGGTTGTCAGACTAAGCGTGCAGAAATTGTATGTTGTATGCAGCAGGCTTTGGAGCCAATTTCATGTTAAATACAGTCCAATCTGGGTTACGGACTGAACATGAAAGTTGTAGCACATGGAAAGACCTTTCCATTGAGGTGTTACACGCACTCACCGGATTCCTGTAGCCACGGGAACCTTCGGTTGAAGTTGCTATCAAGCAGGATTCTGCACCTGAATTCCTAGGTTAGTTATGTAAATGAATTGGGACTTGGAGGAGGTCGTGTAATGATCTGACATTAAGCCGTAGGCGAATCATTATATGTACACTGTGATAATTAAATGCATGATGATAGTATTGGAATAGACCCCACATATACAAAGGGTGAATGATATACGGTTGAGCGAAACAACTTGGTGGGGATTAATGAACGAATGTTATTTAGTCATTTAATAACAATGATTACTAGAGCTTGGGTAAATGCTCAGTGTTGATTGATATGAACTTGTGTGTTGATTATCGGATGAGTAACTTATGTGCTCATGAGTGATTAGATTGGTGGAATAAATGTTGTTTATGTCGTGAGAAGAGTCATAAATTGGACGGTTGGGCTTGGTCCTCGGTGTTCATGTCCTGAGGCTCATTCCGTTCCAAGTGAACGGTTGGGCTTGGTCCTCATACTCGTTTCCGAGGCTCCTTCCGTTTCACGATGTGGATATAATGCATGTGGTGCGAGTCGGCATGCGGTGTCGTAACCCCGGGTTAGGGATAGTGTGGCAGGTCTACGGGCTCGCCAATCGTCACACCGATGGGAGTTGACAGCTAGACCTTGGGCGGTTGGGCTTGGTCCTCGGTGTTCATGTCCCGAGGCTCCTTCCATGCCAAGTGAACGGTTGGGCTTGGTCCTCAGGCTCATTTCCGATGCTCCTTCCGTATCACACCATAGGCCAGTTTGGGGCTAGGATCTCGGTGCACATCTACCCGAGACACTCGTTGAGCCATAGTACACATGTGAGCTCCGCTATTGTGTTCTTAGCGTTGAGGCGTAAAAAGGCCTAGGTCAGGTAGTGTGGAGACCATTCTAGTAGTGGAGATGCCTGCTCTACTGTCACCGTCTGGCCACGACAGATGACGCCTGAGAGGTTAGCTACCTTCTCGAAAAGTGGGAACTACAAGTCTGTATCGACATAGCGATTGCATGCGCGTGATCATGGGTGAGTCATTGCATTACATACATACCATTACACCTCATTATATACAGAAGATCCTCATTGTATAAGTTTGTATGGGCACCCCTATAGGATGAGTTACTTACAACTGAACGATCCTCAACTTATAAGTTTGTATGGGCATTCATATAAGTTGAGTTACCTTATGTTATATCTTTATTCACATGCTGTGATTGATGGTAGAAATGCTAGAACGACATGTTACTTGTTTATACACTACTTTACATACATAGTGATATACCACCTGCTTGTACTTATGATTATATATATTGTACCCTGTTCCTTTCTCCGCACGGTGTCGAGGAGTCGCTGGGGGAGCGGATGTGAAGCCACTTAGTCTTTATGATCAACGGTTGTTACGTCTTCCTTTTTAGGAGTAAACACCACAGGTGGAGCAGCAGGATATGCAGCCGAACAGCCAGGCCAGGACAATAGGGCCTGAGGGGACGGTACCATCGCTACCATCGGTTATTGATGTGAGTGTGTGAGAGCCTTTTGTTGTACCCTTTTTGGAAAAACTATTGTGTACTCTGATTTTAGAAGCTTGATATAGCTTCTCTACTGTTATTATATCATGGACTATATACTTGGTGTGGATTTGAATTCTATTCTATATTCTGGTTAGGTTGGAAATGGATGATATTGGTTGTAACCGGCAGAATAGGCGTCTTGTGGTACAGACTAGCCCGAGTGTTAGTGCTACCACAAGGCGGCTGCTCTGAGCATTGACCCCTGTCGTGTCGTGTTCTGTGTTCCGGGAGGGGGTTCTTACAAATGGTATCAGCTTGCTCTGATCCTGAAATGAAGAAGTCATGTAACAATGGTGCCACCCCTGTTTGATTAGTCAGTTTGGGGACAAACTGACTTAGCGGAAGCAGTGGTGTGCCCATATGTAATTCACACTAGGTTTGTCCATCTTTGACCTTAGATTAGACGACCTAACCTTAAGTTTGTACCTTACATGTAAATTCCAGTACATGTTGAGCCAGTTAGGGGCACCCCCGCCCCATCCGTACCTACACAATTCCAACAATAATAGCTGGGGAAGACGCTCACAGCTATCTTGGATGCCTTCAGGTCCCAATCAGCCCCTATACAGCAACAGGATACGAGATCCAATTGGCTAAGCACCTTCCGAGCTCTCTCCATTCCTGGTTACCTTGGGACGGAGTCAGCGGTGCGTACGGAAGAGTGGATCGACACTGTACAAGAGCTATTGGTAGGAATAAGGTGCCCAAACAACATGGCAGTGACCCTTGTTGCGACACTCTTAGAGCTGCACGCCAAAAGGTGGTGGAAGTCCCTCATAGGCTCCACTTTTCAAGGACGGGTGTACATGGATATCAGTTGGAGCGAATTCTCTGAAGCCTTTTTATAGCACTTCATCCCCTCGGCCGCTCGGGATAATCTTAAAGAGAGATTTTTGCAATTGAAGCAAGGGTCCAAGTCGGTGACAGAATATCAACGGGAGTTTCAGCACTTGGCTAGATTTGCTGACTCTTATGAGTTGGATGATAGAGGATACGCAAAACGATTCTACAAAGGCATGCGAGACCCCCTGAGGCAAGCCCTTTTGTTTATAGCGGACTCTAGTCTAGCCGAGATTATTGACATGGCAATGAGGTTGGAAGCGGACCACTTGGAAAGTGGTAAGAGGCCAGCTGAAGGCGCGATGGAAGCCGGCCCCAGCAATAGAAGGAGATTTGATAATAGAGGATGAAGAGGATATCGAAGAGGTGGCGGACGTTTCCCCCAGAATTTTAGAGTGGAGCGCCCGGTTCCGCAACCGCCAGCATTTCCTCCACCTCAACAATTTCAACAACCCGGTGGGCGGCATGAGCGAGTGTGCTTCGAATGCAACCAACCGGGCCACATTCAACGCTACTTCCCGTAACTATTTGGAAATGCGCCTCTCGTTTCCCTCCAACAGCTCCTCGAGGGCGGGGGCACATGTGTGGTCGAGGACGAGGACTACGAAGAGGAAACCCCGAGCCCTCTCGGGATCAGATGTATGCGTTGGACATGACTCAAGAGCGGAACCCTCAAGAGGTGATTGCAGGTATGGTTACAGTTAGTCACTTTATTTTCATTAATACCCTCAAGTTGCTTAATATATACTACACGCATAGCTTGAGAATTATTATTGACACTTAGCCAACATAATGGTCGGAGAGAAACCAGCCTATACGTTATTCGAAACCGGTGCCTCGCACTCTTTTATGTCTGAAGACTTCATCAAAGATATATATGGAGTACAATACTTCACTGGTATTGCTCGAAGGGTGCGCCTTCCAGACGGATCGGAGATGACGGCAACCACGAAGTACGAGTTTGAGGTTCTCCTTGTAGGAAAGCTCTTTGACACCCCTGCCACAGTCTTGGGAATGCCAGAGTTCGACCTCATTTTGGGCATGGTGTGGCTGGATCGGCACTATGCAAAGATTGACTGGGTGCAGAAGAGGATCTCGTTGAGACCTGTAGATTCGGAGGTCATCTTTCAAGGTATTAACTTCGCACCCCGTATGATGTTATCTTTAGTCCAGGCTTTAAAAGCCCACATGAAGGGGGATGAAGTTTTCATGATTTACTTTGAGATGAAGGAGTTGGCATTGGATATCAAGGATGTGCGGGTGGTGTGCGATTTCCCCGAAGTATTTCCGGAGAAATTGCCAGGATTCCCCCCACACAGAGAAGTAGATTTTCAAATCAAGTTAGTACCGGGTGCCAAGCCTGTCTCTAGGACTCCTTACCGAATGGCCCCGAAGGAACTCGCCAAGTTTAGAGTTCAGCTGCAAGAGTTGGTAGAATCAGGGTTTGTTTTCCCCAGCTAATCACCTTGGGGAGCCCCTATTCCATTTGTTAAGAAGAAACATGGAACCCTGCGATTATGCATAGACTATCAGGAGCTCAACCAACTGACGGTACGGAACACATATCCGTTACCTCAGATCGATGAGTTATTCGATCAACTGGTGGGAGCGTATTGGTTTTCCAAGCTAGATTTGCACTCGAGTATTATCAATTGAGAATACAAGAGGATGATGTACAGAAAACAGCTTTCAGCTCAAGGTATGGATTGTATGAGTTCACAGTGATGTCGTTTGGGCTCACAAATGCCCCATCAGCTTTCATGAGCGTTATGAACAAGGTATTCGAGCCCTATTTAGATGTCTTCATCATTGTTTTCATCAACGACATCTTGGTCTACTCTAAGACAGAGGAAGAACATGTCGGGCATCTGGCCTTAGTACAGAAGAAGTTAAAAGAGCACGCCCTGTTCGCCATGTTCAGCAAGTGTGAATTCTGGCTTAAGGAGGTTGCTTTCTTGGGTCAGGTGATCAGTGGGGCTGGACTAGCTGTGGATCCGGCCATAGTGCGTACTGTGAAGGATTGGTTGCCTTTGAAGTCAGCGGCCGAAGTACGTAGCTTCCTTGGACTTGTCGGGTACTACCGCAAGTTCGTAAAGGGATTCTCAAAGATTGCTCTTCCTCTTACTTCCCTAACAAAGAAAGGTGTGACGTATGAATGGACACCCCAATGTGAAGCTGCGTTCCAAGAACTAAAAGACAGACTTAAATCCTCACCCATCCTAGCCCTTCTATCCGATAAGGAAGGATTTCAAGTTTACACGGACGCATCATATAAAGGAATGGGAGCGGTATTGATGCAGCACGTGCATGTGATTGCCTATGCTTCAAGACAACTGAAGAAGCACGAAATCGACTACCCAGTACATGATTTGGAGCTGGGAGCAGAAGTGTTCGCCTTGAAGATTTGGAGGCACTACCTATACGGCGTACACTGCGAAATCTTCTCGGATCATAAGAACTTAAAGTACGTCCATACACAGAAGGAATTGAATCTAAGACAGCGGCGGTTGTTGGAGTTTTTTTCCGATTATGAATACACCCTGAACTACCAGCCCGGAAAAGTAAATTCCGTAGCCGATGCTTTGATCAGGAAGGTACCGGAAACAAGCCTCGAGTGCCGGTTGATGCATATGGAGTTAGCTTGGATGCTTGAGGAGATGGAGATCACTTTGGTGTATAAGGATCAACCGGACGGGTATACGGAGTACTTGACCATGATGAGAATAGTGTGCGATGTTCGAGACCGGATCCGGGTGGAGCAAGGAAGGGATGAGGCTCTGGCCCAGACAATAAAGTCAATTGAAGATGGGACAACCAACGAGTACTCTCTAAAGGACGGCCTTGTTCATTTCCGTGGCCGGCTTTACATTCCCAAGGGCGGTAAAATTCGGGAAGATATCTTGAGAGAGGCACACTGCTCTCAGTATTCTGTGCATCCTGGAATTGCTAAGATGTACGCTGACTTGCGGAAGACCATGTGTTGGCCGAGGATGAAGAAAGACGCCAAGTATTTTGTTACGCATTGCGAGGCCTTTCAAAGAGTGAAGGCAGAATGCAGGAGCCCCGATGGATTGTTGCAGTCATTGCCCATCCCTGAGTGGAAGTTCGAGGATGTCTCCATGGACTTCGTCCACGGTTTGCCTCGCTCCCGCTCAGGGAATGATTCGATATGGATAATTGTTGATCGCTTGACGAAGGCATCCCATTTCATACCTATGAAGAAGGAAGCACACGTGGACGTTTTGGTATGCCTTTTTGTGGAACAATTCATTCGTTATAATGGCGTGCCAAAGACGATCGTTTCTGACCGGGATGGTCGGTTTACCTCTAGATAATGGAGGGTTGTGCAGGCATATTTCGGTTTGCGCCTCACCTTTAGCACAACATTTCACCCTCAGACCGACGGGCAATCTGAAAGGACTATCCGGACATTGAAAGACTTATTGAGGTTATGTGTGTTGGATAGAGGAGAGTCATGGGAAAGTCTCCTACCCTTGGTAGAATTCTCATACAACAACATCCATCAAGCTACCATCAGGATGGCGCCCCATGAAGCCCTTTATGGAAGAAGGTGTAGAACACCCTTGTCTTTGGTGCAGGATTAAGATCTGAAGGCTTTGGGAGTTGAATATATAGATGATACTGATGCGGCTGTGAGACTAATACGGGACCGCATGCTCGAGGCTCAAAGTCGCCAGGCAAAGTATTATGATGCAAAGCACCGAATGGTGGAATTTTTGGTGGGTGACAAGGTATTTCTGAAGATCAGGCCAATGCATGGAGTATCTCGGGTACGCGGGGTGAAGAAGCTCAACCCAAGGTAAGTTGGGCCCTATGCCATATTGGAAAGGAATGGCCCTTTGGCCTATCAGTTGGAGTTATCGCCGGAGCTATAGAACCTTCATGATGTATTCCATGTGTCGTCGCTCCGAAAGGCATTGCTGCGGCCCGAGCAATATATCCCAACCACTAACGGAGCAGTTGCGACTGATAGGTCGGTGCGACTAGAGCCAGTGCGGATAGTAGACAACGAGACGAGGATTTTGCTCCGCAAAAGTGTTCCTCTAGTAAAATTGTTGTGGTCCAATCATGGGAAAGAGGAGTTTACATGGGAGCCAGTGGACTTGATGAAAAAGCGCTACACGGAGCTATTTCATCAAGGTAACCTTTAAAATCATGTTTTAATTCATGTTTATTTTATGTTTTTCTCTCCCGGTAGCCTTAACCTGATTTCGGAGACGAAATCTTTTAATTTTTTATAGGATTTTTAATGACCCGATTCGTGCTAGGCCCGTGTGCGCGTTTTTGAGTCAGGAGAGCTGATTTAGGCTCAGAGAGTACAGGCGATCAGGCACGCACTCGGGGGAAAAAGAAAATAAGTTGAGTACCTGTGTTGAGTATGACATAGGTAGGGACACGGGCGTGTCCCTACCCAGGCTCTGTGGCATTGAATTACCGTGGTGTTGAGTGATTTTGGCATGGCGTTGAGTGGCTTGACCCGAGAAGGACACGGGTAGGGACACGGGCGTGTCCCTACCCGTGTGTCGTGGCGTTGAGTGTCATGGCTTTGAGTGGCACGGCGTTGAGTGGACTATCCTGAGGAGGACACGGGTAGAGACACGGGCGTGTCCCTACCCGTGTGTCGTGGCATTGAGTGCCATGGCTTTGAGTGGCACAACGTTGAGTGGACTATCCTGAGGAGGACACGAGTAGATATACGGGCGTGTCCCTACCGGTGTGTCATGGCGTTGAGTGCCATGGCTTTGAGTGGCATGTCTTTGAGTGGCAGACATGGTTGACCAGAGAAGGACATGGGTAGAGACACGGGTGTGTCCCTAACTGTGTGCTCCAAGGCAAGCAAAACGAGAAGTGCCCCGAGCAGGACACGGGTATCGAAATGGGTACAGACATGGGCGTGTCACCTAGACACGGGTACAGACATGGGCGTGTCAGTACCCGTGTATGAGCACAAAATGGCAGTCAAACTGTGGATGATGTTTCACCATAGCAGAACACAGGTAAGGACACAGCTGTATCCCTACCTGTGTCACCTCTGTATAAAAGAGAAAAATGAAACCCTTGCCATCTTATTCTCTTCCAAACCCTATTTTCTGGAGAGAAACTTCTGAAGGATATAGATTTTGCTGGAGCCAACCAACCCCGTGAGGAAACGCCACCGCCGTCAAGGGAAAAACGATGCCAACGAGAAGGATGACAAGATCCATGGCCGGAAATGGCGGAATCGCTGGAAATGAGGTAAGCTTCCCCCACCCACCCCCTCCCCCTCTCCCTTGGTGCTAGATCCATAGTTATTCTTAGGCGAGACATCGACTCAAATGATTCTTGATGTGTGAGGTGAAGGTTTCTAGGAGGGCCTTTCTAGAACTTGTGTTCTAACGTTTAGTCATCTTCAACCCCCCCTTATTCAAAGTGATGATGGGGGTGGATTCGTGAAGAGGAATGGCCTTAAGAAGGTGAATAAGCGTGGAGGAACTTCTGGTTGTGATTTGGGGAGGATTGTCTTGAGGAGGAAGAAGAACCGATGCCGTTCATTTCGCCTCAAGATGCGTGCAGAAATCTGTGTTCTGCACGCAGTGACTTTCTTGGCTATCTTCAGGCAAGTTATGGTCATATCTGGGCTTTTGACTAAACACACGAGTCGTAGCCCTTGGAATTACCTTTCCGACGAGTGGTTGCACACCTTCGGGTGAAGTCTGTAGCCACGGGAATGTATGATCTAAGTAGAGGGTTGTCGGACTAAGCGTGCAGAAATTGTATTCTGTACGCAGCAGGCTTTGGAGCCAATTTCATGTGGGATACAGTCCAATCTGGGTTGCGGATTGAACATGAAAGTTGTAACCCATGGAAAGACCTTTCCTTCAAGGTGTTACACACACTAACCGGATTCCTGTAGCCACGGGAACCTTCGGTTGAAGTTGCTTTCCAGCAGGATTTTGCACCTGAATTCCTGTGTTAGTTATGTAAATGAATTGGGACTTGGAGGAGGTCGTGTAATGATCTGACATTAAGCCGTAGGCGAATCATTATATGTACACTATGATAATTAAATGCATGATGATAGTATTGGAATAGACCCCACGTATACAAAGGGTGAATGATATGCGGTTGAGCGAAACAACTTGGTGGGGATAAGTGAACGAATGTTATTTAGTCATTTAATAACAATGATTACTAGAGCTTGGGTTAATGCACAGTGTTGATTGATATGAACTTTTGTGTTGATTATCGGACGAGTAACTCATGTGCTCATGAGTGATTAGATTGGTGGAATAAATGTTGTTGGTGTCGTAAGAAGAGTCATAAATTGGACGGTTAGGCTTGGTCCTCGGTGTTCATGTCCCGAGGATCCTTCCGTGCCAAGTGAACAGTTGGGCTTGGTCCTCGTGCTCGTTTCCAAGGCTCCTTCTGTATCACAATGTGGATATAATGCATGTGGTGTGAGTCGACACGCGGTGTCGTAACCCCGGGTTAAGGATAGTGTGGCAGGTCTACGGGCTCGCCAATCATCACACTGATGGGAGTTGACAGCTAGACCTTGGGCGGTTGGGCTTGGTCCTCAGTGTTAATGTCCCGAGGCTCCTTCTGTGCCAAGTGAACGGTTGGGCTTGGTCCTCATGCTCATTTCCGAGGCTCCATCTAGATCACACCATAGGCCAGTTCGGGGCTAGGATCTCGGTGCACATCTACCCTAGACACCCATTGAGCCGTAGTACGCATGTGAGCACCATTGTTGTGTTCTTAGAATCGAGGCGTACAAAGGCCTAGGCTAGGTAGTGTGGAGACCAGACTAGTAGTGGAGATGCCCGCGCTACTGTCACCGTCTGAACACGACGGATGACGCATTAGAGGTTAGCTACCTGCTCGAAAAGTGGGAACTGCAAGTCTGTGTCGACATAGAGATTGCATGTGCGTGATCATGGGTGAGTCATTGCATTGCATACTTATCATTACACCTCATTACATACACAAGATCCTCATCGTATAAGTTTGTATGGACACTCCTCTATGATGAGTTACTTACTGCTGAACGATCCTCAACTTATAAGTTTGTATGGGAATTCATATAAGTTGAGTTACCTTCTGTTATATCTTTATTCACATGTTGTGGTAGATGGTAGAAATGCTAGAACGACATGTTACTTTCTTATACACTGCTTTAAATACATAGTAATATACCACCTCTTGTACCTATGATTATATATATTGTACCATGTTCCTTTCTTCGCCCGGTGTCGAGGAGTCGCCAGGGGAGCGGATGTGAAGCCACTTAGTCTTTATGACTAACGGTTGCTATGTCTTACTTTTTTAGAGGAAACTTGGCAGGTAGAGCAGTAGGATATACAGTCAGACAGCCAGGCCAGGACGATAGGGCCTGAGGGGACGGTACCATTGGTTATTGATGTGAGCGTGTGAGAGCCTTTTGGTGTACCCTTTTTGGTAAAACTATTTACGTACTCTGATTTTAGAAGCTTGATGTAGCTTCTCTATTGTTGTTATATCATGTACTATATACTTGGTGTGGATTTGACTTCTATTCTATATTCTGGTTTGGTTGGCAATGGATGATATTGGTTGTAGCCGGTAGAATAGGCTTCTTGTGGTACAGACTAGCCCGAGTGTTAGTGCTACCGGAAGGCAGCTGTTCTGGGCATAGGACCCCTCTCGTGTCGTGTTCTATGTTTCGGGAGGGGGGTCTTACAGTTTTAGATCGCCGTTCAACTCTTTCCTGCTCCAGGGCAGCCAGAACTTCGTGAATCCTTTTCTCGGCGGCCTCCTTCGCAGACCGCTGGTCTTCTCTCTCCCGCTCCTTGGTGTCCAGTACCTCTTGAATTCTCCTCTCAGCGGCCTCCGACGCAGACCATCAGTTTGCTCTCCCTTGCTCCAAAGTGGCCAACACCTCTAAAGTCCTCTTCTCAGCGGCCTCCAGCGTAGACCGCCACTCTTCTTCTTTAACCCGAAGGGCTTCGCCGTGTTCTGACACCCTTGCCTGTAAGTCAGCGCCTTCCTTGTAGAATTCGGCTGACCTCTCATCCTGGATACTTAGCAGAGGCGGGCTCAGCGGAAGCAGGAAGGTTGTCAGGTCGCCCGGTTCAATCGCCTTCTCCGCCACACCTGCAGCAAATAGGCGAGCGGTCAGACTCGATTGAATAATGGCGGCTTCTCTTAAGAATCTCGTTAGGGCGAGACCGTCGGTCTTGGTTCTTTCTCCTTCTGTGACCGGGGTATCAAATCTCAACACTGGCCGCCTAAGTCGCTCGGAGTCTATCCGTTTTAGCTTTTCTCTCCATAGCCGCGCGATTTCTCTTGCTTTGCTTTTAAGTTGAGCTGTGATCAGGAAGAAGCTCGCTTGCAGATTGAAAATTGTGTCCGCTCCCTTCTTCCGTGACCGTGACTTGTAGAATTTTACAATACGCTTAACTTCTCCATGTTTACCTTGCAGGAGAGAAAATGGGGGAAGTCTCCTGCTTCCCAGCAATTAGTTTCTTCATCTCTTCCATCTTTTCCCTAAGTCTCTTTTTTTGGTTCCTTCAGAAACCGCAGCTGCCGGCTCATCGGGCTTCCCCCAATAACTTGAACGTCGGGGAGATCAACCTCTTGTGAGACCGTTGATGCCCTCAACAACCCGTCTTGCCGCTCTAGCGTCTCCATCTCCTTGAGGATGTCGCTCACTGTCTCGCTTGCCGTAGGCGTGTCTTCTGGCTCGTTCGGTTTGGAGGATGGAGTCTGCGGACTGTCGTATACCTCTTTCTCTCGCGGCTTATACTGCACGCTAGCCACCCCAGTCTTTACGGATACATTGCGATTTTCGGCCCGCATCCTCAATGCCTTCCTCTTCATTCTCTCTTCTAGGGTCTCATTCTTTTCCCTCTACAGTTTCAGGTGACCGACTATTACTTCTGCCCGCTTGTTCCTTTTTGCAGAGGACATTGCAACCTCCCACGACTTATCGGCCTCGCTATCGTAGACCTCGATGACTTCGTCGAGGACGGTAAACTCGCGCGGCTTGGATGAATCAACACTTTTCTCCTCCACCACAATAAATTTTAAGATGGGTTCACCTGATGGCGAGAAGGTGATGTCAAAAGACTTGGTTGTCCCGGTTTGAGGATGTGCGGGTTTAGACACCACTTCGGCCTTAGTCGCCGCCGACGATGTTTCCGTAGCGGACTCCAGTGATTTCTTTCCAGACCCAGAAGCCCCTGGGTTGATCAGCTTCTCTGTTTTCTCCTCAGGTTTTCGGACAGAGCTTGCCGATTTCCGGCTCTTCTTTTTCTTCTCCGCCAACCTCTTTTCCAGGTCTAACATCGTAGACAGAACATCCATATTTGAGAGAGTCACGCCAGCCTGAAGTATGCTAACTGTAAGTGGTGAGTACTGACCCGTGGCTTCGCAGAATTTCTCAGAAATGGCAGAGTTCAGTGCTTTTTATAGACATCGCAGCATTAATGGTAGTCGCGGTCTCCGTCTTAGTCTAACATTTCCAAAATTTCCTGAAAGTTTGAAATGTGCGGGGATTATGTTAACCCAGAATCCGCGACTAGTTCGCATGGACTTTTCAAACCGGGCGGCCTGGTCTCCTAACCTCCACTCTCAGTATGCCGGTCTTTTCTCGTTGAAGCTGGGCGGCCTCGCTTCCAGGTCGCCTCCAGAGGGAGCCCAGGGCAGCCCGTCCAGAGGCCGAGCCCCATAGATCGTTAGTGGAAGACCGCCAGGCCGCGCGGCCTTCCCCTTCCTTCTCTTTTTACTTGCTTCCTGGCACCCCTACCCGGTTCTCCTGTACCCCGGGCTGCCTGTATTTTTAGCCCTGCACGTTTGGGCAGGCCCCCATGCCTATAAATAGGGGGTGGAATCACACCCAAAGCACGCTGACTCGAGTCTAGGAGCTTGCTTATTAAGAGATGCGGTCTCGAGCCTAGTGCCTTGCGGCTTGTTATCCGTCCGGCTTCTCTTTTCTCCTCCTTAAGTGTAACTGCTTCATCTTTAATAAAAGGAAAGCTCGTCGCAGGAGAGGCATTCAGGCCGCGGCGGGCGAAGTGTGGTGTCACCGCTTCTTGCGGCTTGCTCTGGTTTCTGCTCTAACCGCTAATAACCGACTACTCGGCAGTCCCTCTTCCTTTCCCCTCCTTTCCCCAGTTCTCGAACCGTTAGCTGGTGGTGCTCGATTCCCTTTCATATTTCGTGCATCAACACTAAGGAATCAATAAAGCTCCAGCACCCAAGATATTTCATCCAGGTGCAACCAAAAAAACATTGTGCACCTTTTTATATCTTGATTTTCTCATTCATACTTTTTAACACCCGCAAACTTAACTTAGATTTTGAGAATGAAGTTATTCATTTTTTATTGGATTTGTAACATCCCAATATTAAATGGGGACCCTAGAATTTTTGACACACAAATGAGTGTACCACACCACTATAGAAACAAGGTAGAGCCCTTGAAAGGGACAAGAGATGCACTTGGTCAAGTCAACCCCACCCTTAACCCACTAAGCCATCCACGCCTTTCCCTTGACTTAAATAGGTCAATTCACCCATTAAAACCCTAATTGGTGCACTACCCCACCCTTAAGAGGTATTGATGTGCACTTAGACAACCTTGTTCAAGCTAACTCAAACGACCTTGCCCTTTTTCCAATTGACTCAAACCTAACCCTCATCTTAAACCAAGGTAACCTACCCACTACTAGCACCCCAAATTTAATTACCAGCCTCACTAAGGGCGAGGAAGAACCCTTGATTTATGCATGGAGTACATTTAGTCAAATTAGCATAAACCTCTTGTTTTGGCCTTACTCTAACCATTTAGACCAACCATCCCCTCCCTCATGACACCATATGATTTACCCACCCATTCTCACCCTAATTCATGCACCCCACCCCTTAGAGGAGCCTTAAGTTAGGTGGTATGCATTTAGAAAATTTGACCTAAACCATTCATTTAAATCCTTTTTCACCAAAAGGTTTGACCACACCATAGCCCAAGACCAAGGTCAACTAAACCCTAAAAGTGTAAATTTTGGTCAACCTAAAGTCAACAAATTAAACCATAAACTCATCCAAAACCTACTTAAGGAAAAAAATCAATTAAAAGGGCAAACCCCAATTCAAGTGAGCCTATGCCCTCCTTCCCTCTCTAGACCTACTAAGCCAGCAGCTACAGTGCCTATCAATAAGTTGCTACTGGTTGCGAGGTACAAGCTAGGCCATAGCCATTGCCAGCCATGGAAGAGATAAGGGCCAACACCAAAACTCACCCTCTGGTCTATAAAAAGACATCTAACCCATTTAGGAAGCTTACCTCAACCTCAAGTAGTCAATTAAAGCAGAAATTTTGAGTGGGAGCCCTCTGGAGTAGCCTAGCCCATTTATCCAAAAACACCATGGATGCCCGAACCCGAGACAGGAGAGCACGCCAAATTCAGGTATGATTCCTCCCTCGTCCCCTTCTATTTGCACCCTAAAATGATTTCGAATCAAAATCAAGATCGATTGGGCTTTCTGTAACGCCCCGATTTTCCTGCGATTATTTTTTTTCTCGTTGGCGTTACGATGATGTGTTTCCGTGGCTTGTGCCATGTGTGGAGTATGGTTTAGCTCCTTAGAACTAAGTGCCCTGTTTGGTAGCCTGTTGGCAAGATCTCCCTAGCAAGCCGAGTCGTTTTGGGTGACCCGGTGTGGCCTCTCGGGGGGATGTTTGTGTTTGGATTTATTTGGGTATAACTCGAGTTCTGTTCGTCGAAAGTTAATTTCGACTTCGCTGTTGTTTCGTCGAATTCCGAGGTGATTTGGTTTTCGTGTCGTTTGGTGTGTTAATAGTATATGTGATCAATTAATTAAATTGATTTGGCTGTCCTGTAGCCTTCAGATTTTTGGCCGATTATTAAATTCTGCGGGAAAATTTAATTGGGCAGTTATTGCCTTGCCTTGGTGGCAGCCATATATTGGCTTATTCCTTTTTTGGAATTTACTTAAGGTAATTAAGGGATTAGGCGTTTTTAGGGTTCGGTTATGGCTGAACCGGCGTTTAGCTTTAGTATAAAAGCTTTTCTTAAGAAGTGGCGGCCCACTTCTTTCTATTTCTTCTTCCTGTAAAACCGTCGCCTGCTTGTTCGGAAAATCAGAGGAGAAAAGCCTCCGTTCCTGCCCTCCTTCGGTCGGTGATTCCGGGCTTGATCGTGGACTGAATTCAATTCCGAGAGCGGCGTTGTCTTGCTCTCTCTGAGATCTTCATTTCGGCGGTAAGATATTCGATTTTCGAGTAGTTTTGTTGAGATTTGGGTTTTCGGTTTTGGAGTTTTCCGCCATTAATGGCCGAGAGATATGTTCTAGGTGCTGCGGTTGTTTGTACCGTGTGAAGAGGAGGAAAGCCGTCCAAGCTTCGCTGAAAATTGAGGCAAGTGGTATTCTTTCCCTTGCCAAGTTTCTTTTTGAATATTCTTGCTGAATTTGAAATCCCTGTTAGCCCTAGGTTAGAGGCCTTATTGTTCTCTTTTTCTTGCTAACTATAGGATTTAGCTCTTCCTATTGAACCCCCCTACTTTGTGATGTTGGAATCCAATATTGCTGGCGTGATGCCATTGTTCCTTACTCAGATTTTTGCTCTGGTTCGGGTGTAGCCGAGAGGGAGTGTTAGGAGGGGGGTGTGATTGCCGATTTCGTTAAGGTATTACTGGAAAACGTCGAGCTCCGTTCGACGCTTTTCCAGGAAGAATAACGTCGAGCTCAGCTTTTGCTTAGCTTCGAGCTCCGCTCGACGCTTTTCCAGGAAGAAAAACATCGAGCTCTGTTCATTCTTAGCTTCGTCCTTCGCTCGACGCTTTTCCTGGAGAGAAAATGTCGAGCTCTGCTCGACGCTTTTCCGGGAGGAAAAGACGTCGAGCTCAGCTTCTGTTTGGCTCTGATCGTCGCTCAACGTTTTTCCCGGAGGGAAAACGTCGAGCTCCGCTCGACGCTTTTCCTGGAGAGAAAACATCGAGCTCCGCTCGACGCTTTTCCGGGAGGAAAAGGCGTCGAGCTCAGCTTTCTGTTTTGGCTTCGAGCTCCGCTCGACGCTTTTCCGGGAGGAAAAGGCGTCGAGCTCAGCTTTCTGTTTTGGCTTCGAGCTCAGCTTTCTGTTTTGGCTTCGAGCTCCGCTCGACGCTTTTCCGGGAGGAAAAGGCGTCGAGCTCAGCTTTCTGTTTTGGCTTCGAGCCCCGCTCGACGCTTTTCCGAGAGGAAAAGGCGTCGAGCTCAGCTTTCTGTTTTGGCTTCGAGCTCATCTTTCTGTTTTGGCTTCGAGCTTCGCTCGACGCTTTTCCGGGAGGAAAAGGCATCGAGCTCAGCTTTCTGTTTTGGCTTCGAGCTCCGTTCGACGCTCGATGAGCATCGAGCTCAGCTTCGTTCTGTCTTAGCACCGTTCGACGCTCGACGTTTTCTGGGAGGAGAACGTCAAGCCCAGTGTTTAGTCTTGAGCCGTTCGACGCTCAACTTTTTTTTTCAGGAAGAAAAACGTCGAGCTCAGCTCTTGTTGTCTGATCTCCGATCAGCGCTCGACGATTTCCTGGAGGAAGATCGCCGAGCTTCACTCGCCTTTAGCCTTCGACGATCGTCGACCTCCAGGATGATGATTGACAGGCTTCTTTTTGGCCTTCAGCCGATCGACGATTGTCGACTTCTGACTGACGATCGTCGAGTTCCGTGTTACCTTAATGGGATTGTGGTTAGAGTTTGGTTTTGGTTGTGAGTGAGGCTAGCTCACTCAACGCCAAGGTTTAGGTAGGCATGGAGTGGGTCTCACTCAACGCCTTGTCGTGTTGATTCATTTCAACACTCTTTCTTTACCTTGATTTCTGTTCCCGAGTGGTTTCTTGTTGTATTTTTTGGGTTTTCTTGTCGGCCGTTTTCTTTATATTCTTGAAGGCTGAATCGTGGGTCGTGGTTGGTAGTGGTGGTTTGTAGCTCTTCAGGGGGGTGGAGTTGTGTGATGTAGCCAAGGCCACTCTTGTTTTCTTGCTCCAGGTACGGCTGGGCATGTTGGGTGGAAGGTCCCTTGTGCTTTCACGTATTGACCCTCAAGCTTGTTGACTTGGACATGGTGGATTGCGGGACTGCGTTTTGCCTTCGATCCGGTTCCTCGTGGTTTGTTTTTGCTACTACCACTTCCCACAGTTTAGGGTGTTAGAAGTTTCTTCCTTGGTGGTTTGCAGCACTTTTGGCTCTTGGTAGCCTAGTAGGCCCCTGCAGGATGTTGTTCCTGGGTTGGGTTGTTGCTGTTTCCTTGCACGTTGTGCATTTCTTGGAGTCCTATTTTGGACAGTGGTTGACTCTTTCTACTGCATGTTTTTCAGTTACTTTCCCCTTTGGTTGACTCTTTCATGCAGTATTTTTTTTACCTTGTTTTGCTTGCTGAGATATTCTGTTTTCTTTTGTAATGCCCCAGGTTCTGAGCTGTAGCCAGTTGGGTGGCTAGTTTGCTGTGGTGGTGTTGGTAGTCTCTTGGTCTTTGGAGATCCGTTTGCTTTGTTGGAGAGGTAGTTTTTCAGTACTTTCTTACAGACATACATATGTGCCAGTGGGTTCGTGTCAGGTTGTTGGCGCCCACTGGTAGTTTTTACCTTTGCACTGGATATTTTACTTATGCTGCTACTGTTTTCTGGAGATAGTCTACTTGCTCTGAGAAGGTTTTATGCTAGGTTGCTAGTTATTTTTAAACTATAAATATTATTATAAATAAAGCTCATGATCAGCATGTTTTATAAAACTTAATCACTATTTTCCAAACAACGTATAAAGACTGTTTTCTTATATATTATATAAATTAAATGTAGGGTCTTGCATAGCATGAGTGGTTCTCTTGGGACCTTTATGCGCTCTTTAAGACGTCAAACCTGATAAAGTATTTTCCACAGCGTATAAATATAGTTTTTCTTTTGTGGACTAGGTGATCCACTGAGCCGAGGGATACGGTCTCTAAAATATAACTGATTTTCTAATCATTAAACCCATGATTTTCTTTCATTAAGTTTGTAGGTGGTTTTGCCTGAACGTCAGCAGTTATCCCCTGCTTGACGTGGCATCATGACGCGTGTTTTTCTCTTACTCTGATAATTCTTAATTCGGAGAAAATACGGGTTGTGACAGTTGGTATCAGAGGGAGGTTGCTTGACAAGTTAGTTGAGCAACCTTCCTTTGTTTGCTTTAGTAGTTCAGCATCATGTCATTCACACGCCGATATGTCATCAGCACGTCTTGGCAAAAGCACGAACACTACACTCATGGCATAACATGAAGTATACGGGGCATATTATGTAGTATGGGATGCATAATATGTGTTCATATATGAATCCACCATAGGGGCTACATGTGAGGGTTATGTAGTATGGGATGCATAACCTCACCACATGACTGCGACTAGCACGTTTCTTTTTTGTTGCATGGGAATGTTATGTAGTATGGGATGCATAACATTTTCATGCGTACGCCGCTCATAACATGCAATAGGGCCTTTTTAAAATGCATAACACAAGCATGCATAACATATCATTGCATAAGAACAACGTGCCAAGCTAAAGATTTGTAGGATGACATATGTACACACATAAGTTTTCAAGATAATATAAAGTCATACATTCCCGATCTAGGCACAAGAGTTAGTAAGGTGGTGGTTAACCATCCTAGGTTAGGGCATGTCATCAAATTTTTGTTAAAAAGATAAACTCTCAGAGCAAGTTTAGCAGCTTTAAGTCTATATCTATATATGCATTGTCTGTACTAGTGTTTGGGTTCTAGTCGATGTTTTGGTATTTTATTTGTGTTGTTATGATTCTAGGATGGCTAGGCGTCCTGCGACTCGATCGACCCCCCTGTCTGAGGGTGAGTCATTTTGAGCTCAGAATGATGCGGTGATCGAGGGCCTGCGTCAGAGTAGCGATTCCATGGGCAGGCAGTTGGAGGAGGTGCGAGCTCAGATTCAGTCCTTGGTGGCAGCTGTGGCAGGACAGGCTCAGGGTGTGCAAGTTCCTGCAGGGGGGTTAGCTATTCCTCCTCCTCCTGCACCCTTGAGACCTCTAGTGGTGGTGTCAGCGGAGATGGCCTTCATCTCGCAGTTTCAGAGGCTGAGCCCTCCCACTTATGACGGGAAGGCTGATTTCATGGTCATAGATTATCGGCTGATCTCTATGGAGGAGATGTTCTCATACTCAGGGATTGCAGGTGACCAGAGGGTGATGCTAGCCACCTATCAGCTTAAAGGTTTGGCTAAGAGTTGGTGGCTGAGAGAGAAGGAGAGCTTGGTAGCTGGATGCTCTTGGTAAATGTTTAAGGAGATGCTGTTGAGGAAGTTCTTGCCTTCGGTCGAGCGTGACCGCCTCATGAATGACTTCCTCTATCTGAAGCAAAGGCAACTCACGGTGGGTGAGTATGAGATAGAGTTCAGTAAGTTGAGCCATTTTGTCCCTAGATTGGTCAGCGTTGAGGCTGATCGAGTTAAGAGATTTCTCGGTAGTTTGAGGAGCGAGGTGCAGCAGTTGACCAGTGCTTATGGGTCAGTGACTTATGCTGGAGTTGTAGAGGCTGCTCTAAAGGTGGAGGCTATTGAGACCGCGAAGAAGAGCAGAGGCCAGCAGATGAGGAAGGATAAGAGGAAGTCTGTGGAGGAGAAGAAGCCCTTAGTACCCAGTGCTGCTCCGGGAAAGAGGAGCAAAGTGGTGTGCAGTTTCTTTGGCCGGTCAGGCCACCCTGTCGAGAAATGTTTCAAGAAGGAGGCAGCTCAGAGGAAGGAGCAAGTCCATGCGATTCAGGGTGCTCCTAGGAGAGATGTCTCCTGTTCTGTTTGCAAGCGATCCGGGCATGATGCGGCCCAGTGTTGGTCCAAGGATAGAGTCTGCTTTCAGTGTGGGCAGAAGGGTCACATCAAGTCTAGGTGTCCTCAGGTTCAGCCAGCTCTTCCTGCAGTTCCATTACAGGCATTACCTCCACCTCAGCGTGTGGATAAGGGAAGGGGAAGCTGAACGTGATCTCTTCCGAGGAGGCTCAAGCCTCGACTCAGGTCATTTCAGGTTAGTTGTTTGTTGTTTTTCCAGCCTGGTAGTTTTATTTGCTAGAATATTTGCGGTATTATTGTGCTAGTTCCTTAGTTTTGTGTGTTCCTATAGGGAAATTTAAGGTGAAGAACCGCTGGGGGTGTTCTTTTCGACTCCGGCGCTACCCACTCATTCGTGGCTAGAGCCTTTGTGGAGCGACATCGGTTGACCTTAGATCGTGTTTGGGATTCCTTCTGTGTCAAGTTTCCCTCTGATGAATCTGTGTTGTCAGATTTGGGCATTTTGGATTGCCCGGTTTTGTTGGGGGACTTTCTTGCGAAGGCGGACCTGAAGATGATTGATCTGGAGGACTTTGACGTCATTTTGGGAATGGACTGGCTGTCTAGGTATGATGTGGTCATTCAGTGCAAAGGAAAGCGCTTGGGCATCATCAGGGACGACGGTCAGCCCAGCAGCAGCGTGTGCTGATCTGTGTCAGGATTCTCCTGTCATCTCTGCGGTATGTGCTCAGAGGTTGTTTCTTTCTCGTTGTTGTGTTGGTTTAGTCTCGGCGGTTGGAATCGCTGTTAGCGTGCTACGCTTGGAGGAGATTCCTATTGTTCGTGGTTTCGCCGATGTTTTTCCTAATGATCTTCCTGGTCTTCCTCCTGATCGGGATGTTGAGTTTGTGATTGATTTAGAGCCGGGTACGCATCCTATTGCTAAGGCACCGTACGGATGGCCCCTCGTGAGTTAGAGGAGTTACGAGTTTAGTTGGATGAGCTGTTGGCTAAAGGTTTTATTAGGCAGAGTTTGTCGCCTTGGGGTGCACCTGTTTTGTTTGTAAAGAAGAAAGATGGGTCGATGCGGCTTTGCATCGACTATAGAGAGTTGAACAAGGTCACTATCAAGAACAGGTACCCTTTGCCGAGGATCGATGATTTGTTTGACCAGTTGCGTGGTAGCACGGTGTTCTCCAAGATCGATCTTCATTCTGGTTATCATCAGCTCAGGATCCGTGAGGCGGATATTCCACGGACTGCATTTAGGTCAAGGCATGGACATTTTGAGTTTTTGGTGATGTCGTTTGGTCTGACAAACGCACCATCAGCCTTCATGGATATGATGAACCGGGTGTTCAAGGATTTCCTTGACAAGTTCGTTGTGGTCTTCATTGATGACGTGTTGGTTTATTCTCGCAGCACGGAGGAGCATGAGTAGCATTTGCGGTTGGTTCTGACAGAGTTAAGGAATCACAAGTTATTCTCCAAGTTGAGCAAGTGCGAATTTTGGTTGCCACAGGTTTCTTTTCTAGGCCACGTGGTGAACAAGGATGGGATCTCGGTTGACCCAGAAAAGATTGCAGCAGTGATGGATTGGAGTAGGTTGAATACTCCTAAGGAGATCAGGAGTTTCTTAGGGTTGGCTGGTTACTACAGGAGATTTGTGGAGGGTTTCTCTTCCCTAGCCACACCTTTGACCAAGTTGACTCAGAAGAATGTGGCTTTTGTTTGGAGCGAAAAGTGCGAGGAAGCTTTTCTGGAGCTAAAAGAGAGATTGTGCACTGCTCCCGTTCTGGCCCTGCCTACTGAGGGTGCGGATTATGATGTATACGTCGATGCTTCGCTTGTAGGTCTGGGATGCGTATTGATGCAGGTTGGGAAGGTGATTGCCTATGGGTCAAGGCAACTAAAGACTCATGAGAAAAATTATCCTACGCATGACCTTGAGTTTGCAGCGGTTATCTATGCATTGAAGCTGTGGAGACACCTACTTTATGGGGCTCAGTGCAAGATCTTTACTGACCATAAGAGCCTGAACTACGTGTTCACGCAGAAGGAGTTTAATCTGCGTCAGTGGCGGTGGTTGGAATATGTGGCTGATTATGATGTGGAGATCCAGTATCATCCGGGCAAGGCCAATGTGGTGGCTGACGCCCTGAGCCGAAAGACGGGAAAGATCTTTAACCTCTCCGCCGACCGTTTAGTAGAGGAGTTCCTCCTTATGGATATTTCAGTGGGATGCTGTAGTTTGCAGAGTAGTTTGTCAGTGGCAGAGCCATCCTGGATTTCTTTGACTAGACTGCACCAGAAGGACGATCCTGATCTTATGCACCTTTTCACCAGGACTGGGAAGGGAGAGTTGCCTGATTTTGCTATCGATGATGCGGGTACTTTGAAGTACCACGGCAGGTTTTGCGTTCCCGCTATTGAGGATATTAGGAGGATGATTTGCAGTGAGGCTCATGGTTCAAGCGTTGCCTACCATCCAGGATCTACGAAGATGTACCGTGACTTAAGGCAAATTGCCTGGTGGTATGGCATGAAAGGAGATATAGCCCGATTTGTTGCTGAGTGTCACACTTGCAAGCGTGTGAAGGCCGATCATGGAAGGCCTGGTGGTAAGTTGACTCCGCTAGAGATCCCAACTTGGAAGTGGGAAAGTATATCCATGGACTTCATTACGGGCTTACCGAAGTCCCCGAGGGGATTTGATTCTGTTTGGGTTATAGTGGATAGATTGACGAAGTGTGCTCACTTCGTGCCTTATAAGATTGATTACCCGATGAAGAAGATAGCGGAGTTGTACATGAATGAAGTCATCCGACTCCACGGTGTGCCGATTAGCATCATTTCTGATCGAGACTCCCAGTTTACTTCTCGTTTTTGGCAGAGTCTGCAGGAGGGTTTGGGTACGGATCTGAGGTATTCTACTGCGTACCACCCACAGACCAATGGGCAGACGGAGCGGGTGAACCAAATTGTTGAGGATATGATCCGATGTTATATTTTAGACCACGGTGGAGCGTGGGATGAGCGGCTGCGACTTATGGAATTTGCTTACAACAATAGTTATCAGGAAAGTTTGCAGATGGCTCCATTTGAAGCCTTGTATGGGAGGCGTTGTAGGACTCTGTTGTTTTGGGCTAAGGCTGGTGAGAGGCCGTTGTTGGGTCCTGATGCGCTGGAGGAAATGGAAGTCGCCGTGAAGCTTATTCGGGAGAAGCTTCGTATAGCCCAGGAGAGGTATGAAAAGAACGCCAACCGGCGTAGGTCTGCCTTGGAATTTTCTGTAGGGGACCTTGTATTCCTCAAGGTTTCCCCAATGGTGGGTGTAAAGAGGTTTGGTAAGAATCGGAAATTGGACCCAAGGTATGTGGGCCCGTTCGAGATTTTGGAGCGGATTGGTGTGTCAACGTACAGATTGGATTTGCCAGCGAACTTCCCAGGCGTGCATAATGTTTTTCATGTTAGCCAATTGTGGAAGTGTGTGTGCGCAGCAGTGGCAGCTCTTGGACGTTGTGCCCCAGTTGGAACCCAACCTCTCTTTGTTGAGGTGTCGGTTCGTATTTTGGATACTCAGGAGTGTGTGCTGCGAAAGAAGTCCATATCGATTATCATTTCCTTCCTTTGGAAAAATTTGGATTAACAAGCGCCTGAGCCCAGTCCCCCCACCTTCAAATTCTCTCTCTCCTTTTCTCAATTTATCGGTTCCTTTCTTCTTGTAACTCCTATTAGTTGTTGTTCCTTCTGTCAGTAAGTTGTGCAAAATACGGGACGACAACTTTTCTTTTAGGGGACTATTACTTATAT